>CM053409.1:106252629-106277367 GCA_028644305.1 Xerus rutilus | reverse complement strand
AAAGAAATAAAAGAGCCAGAAATAGGTATGAAAGGGAAGCCGAGAACCTGATAGGTCTTCCAGTCCTGATAGGAGCTGGAACTGAGCAACTACAAATGGCTTCAGTTGTACTTATGGTGGCGTACATCAAAAGCAGGGATTAGGTTTCAGCAGGAGGAGTCTTGCTTCTCTGTGTGGCAGGGATCTTGTAGCAAACAGGTTGATTGGCATCTTGGCAAGCCACACCCATCTTTGAGAGGTTGTGTGGCTGTGTGACTCCAGCAGGTCACCTCATCTCCAGTGCAGTGCTGAACTTAGAAGGAGCTAGATAGGAAGTCACATGTATTGAGCAGTCTCAAACCAGCAGGGTTGCTGCTGGGAGTACCCAGATACCAGGCTTTCCTGCTTAATGGTTTCCACATCCTTTTTAGTCCACACACAGTTCATGGATGACTCCAAACACGTATGTGCCCCTGAGTTTAATCCCTGGTACCAAATCAAACCAAATCAAACACCAAAATGCAAAAACATCTACTCATTTAGTATGAACACATAGAAGGCTTCTTACTGGAGTCTATGCCAGTAGAATCTGTCTCATTACATCTCAGATATGAAGGGAGAGCTTGACATTGGTCAGGTTATTGACAACTGTCAGTCCATTTTGTGCTGCTATAATAGAATACCATGGATTGGGTAACTAATAAGAAGCTGAATTTACTGACTCACAGTTTTGAAATCTGGGTAGTCCAAGATTGAGGGTCTGTCATCTACAAGAGCTTTCTTGATGCATCATATCATGGTAGAAGGCAGAAGGTCAAGAAAACAAGAGGGATCCAAATTAACCCTTTTACAATGGCACCAATCCCACCTGTAAGAATGGAGCCCTCATGGCCTAATCACCTCTTAAAGTTCTCAGCTTTTAATATGTTTGCAATGGCAATTGATTTTCAGCCTAAGTTTGGGAATGGGCAAAATTCAAATCATAACAGTCTGTCTATCAAGGTCTCAAGAAAAAGGGATTTTGCTCTCATCTATGCTGTCATGTTTGATTTTACCCATATCCTTACAAATTTTTCTTTTATTAATTTCAAATTAAATCATGTAGTCTCAGAATGTCATTGTTTCCTACCTGGAGTCTGGATGAGTTAGTCATTAAAGAAGATGCATAATAATCACAGGAGTATATTTTTATTTTACTGGGGATTGAAACCAGGGACTCCTGAATGACTGGGCAAGAGGCCTAGCATTGGGCTACACTGCAGCCCTTTAAATTTTTTTTTTTTTTTTTTCCGGGACAGGGTCTGGATAAGTTGCCCAGGATGCCCCTGAACTTGCAATCCTTCTGCTTCAGTCCATCATGGGATTACAGCATACACCGCTGTACCCAGCTTAAATATTTTTTTAAATGGACAGTTCATAAGTTAGTTAATAATGTTAATTATTGTTGTTAATAAAACAGACTACTACATTCTATTTTCTTTCATATATCTGAATGAAAATTAAAAAAAAACTTTGGTATAAAATTTGGTTCAATTAGTAAGAGAGAGGGGGAAAAATTACTAAACTTAGTTTTTGCTGACAATGAAAGAATGGGAATTTGAGAAGACAGCCTTGGCGTTGATTGATTTCATGTGGCTTTGAGTTTCCTGGCACTGGGAGGCTCACTACTGTATACAGTTTACATATGATTAGTATGTAAATCCAGATTGCAACTTCTTTCTTTCTATATCTTCAGTGCACTGGAATTGAGATTTAGGATGGAGAGCTTGAATCTTTGGCAAGTAATGTTGCCCAATTGGTATTTGTCCACCAAGTAATGCATGTAGTTAAAGAAGTTCCTTCCATTGCAGTTAAGGACCCCCAAAGTAGATCATCTTCCAGGCTGGAGACTGTATACTTTTCTACTGAGGGCATTGGTTATTCTGTATTCCTATACATGTAAAATCCCTTTCCCTTAAGCCATATGTTCTCAACCAAAGACAAAATTTCCAGAGGAAGACTGTACATATTTTTAACATGGCTTCAAAACAGCAGCAACAACAAAAACGCACCAAAACCCAACCAAAACAAATTCTTGATAGTTCAGAAGAGTAGGCAGTAATAAACAATTATTATCAAGACAGAGGTACCTAAGATTTCTTGGTTTCCTACTAAGTATAGGGTACATTTCAGACTCTCCAGATACACTTTGCCAACCTGCCTCCTACAAATCTCCTAAGAGCATCCGTATATATATAGTCAAGTGGGACTTGATAAATTTAGTTGAATATAACGCATTAGTCCCTTTTCAACATTCGCCATTAGATTTCTAGATTGCTTATGTGAGAAGTTTGTGACCCAATGGGGATGAACACGGTGGGGAAATGAGGTCATGTGTGAAAGTATCAAAGCTCTGGTGCGTTTAGTTTATGTTTAATGAAGTAGAACCACAAAAACAGCCCACCAAGTAGTGAGCATGTCAGTACCTCACATGTACCTTCATTTGGTAATTAATAGCACAGATTGAACATAGATCATTTGTCATCGTTTGCCACCAAAAACTTTTTAGTATCTACTTTGTCCATATTTCAAATATAGTGCTTACTATATTTAATTTGTCTTGTTTAAATCTTCAAAGCTTTCTGATTGTATGAGTCAAATTTGACTTTCGTCAGTGTTATTTCACCCTTTCTCTACAGACATTCATGTGGCTGCCTGAACTGGACAACACACTTAGGGTGGTCTATTTCTTAACCTCCCTTCCCAGTGCAAGACATTACAAATGCATAATGAATTCCCTCCCCACCATAACCTAGGGTATGTTTCCACCATAAGCCAGAAAGCTCAGTTGCAGGCCTGGGGCTGTCCACCCTTGGCTTGCTTTCTCTCACCTACAGTTTCATGGCATTGCCTCTCTTGTTCCTCTCCTTATAATTTATCACTTGCTGCATCCTTTCCCCAACTTTGGGTTTCCTATTTCTCTATCTGTAGCAGAAAGAAGCATAAATTCAAGTGCATGGAAACCAGCTTCCCTGAGGAAATAATGTACAGACTAAATCCATCTGTATTAGAGTTGTTGAGCTTGAGATTGGGCATGAGTGATTACACATTTTCAGTGACTTTTCTGTGCTTTTGCCTTGTGACCTTACCTTTTACCAGAACAATCTTTTTATTCTTCACCATCTGGGAAATGTGTATTCACTTCTTAGGATCCCAAACACATGGCATTTCCTCTATGGAAATTGTTCTAGCTCCATTAGGCAGAATTAGTCAACTCCTTGGAGACCATACAGCACTTTGGCTTATTTCTGTTAAAGTAAGGATATATAGTTTTTTCAAGGATATTCTTGTCCTCACCTACATGTGCCTGGCATTGCATTAGTTCATGCTTGTTTTAGTACATTGTGCTATTTGTGTTTGCATGTTTATGTGATGGGCTTGAAACTATTTCAGAGCAGTGATAATTTTGCTTCTTTATATTTACCTTGGTGTTTAATATAATGGTGCCTGGCATAGCCAGACATGATAAGAATAAATGTTGAATAAATGCTGCGTGGCCATTTGAATGAATATATTAAATGATTTAGTAAGACTATTTAATGGCTGGAAATCAAAACTAATTCACCAAGTATATTTTTCTCTTGGACATTTTATTTACCTGGTTGCAAATTCTGTGTAAAAAGGAGCTGTGTTTCTTATTCTCATCACTATAACCTAGTTCTAGATATTTGGAACTCAGTAGACACTTCCTGAGCACTGGATATTTACAGAATTTATAAAGAACACAAAGAAAATAATGTGGGATGTAAATAATTCAATCTTCCACCTTCCTTTATTTTTTTAAAAATGGAGACAAGCACAATTTAGTCTGATTATGTTTCAACCCAAGGTGCATCTTGGTTCTTTCCTGCCTTTGTAGGTGGCTGGACATGGAAGAAGTAAAGTACACAAAGTGTACACAGAGTGTAAACCTAACCTATTGAGACATCAGAAGACTTTTGTTTGGAGCATTCCCTTCTATACCTGAGAAGAAAATGACTGTAACAACAGTGAACCCTTGGATGGAACTGATTTTCACATTTAAAAACTGCCTTAAAACCCAGGAGGGGTGGTGCACATTTGTAATCCCAGCTACTCAAGAGGTTGAAGCTGGAAGATCTCAAGTTTGAGGATAGCCCACACAACTTAGCAAGAACCTGTCTCAATATAAAAGACAACAAAGCCAGAGATGTAGCTCAGTAGTATAGAGCCCCTGGGTTCTATCTCTAGTACTGAAAAAACAAACACACAAGAATAAAAACAAACAAATAAAACCTGAACCAAAAAGTCTCTCACAGCACTTCTGGTAAACCTTTCCTTTGCTTTTTATCTTTCCATAACTTGTTAGTTTTTTGAAAGGGAAAGGGTATGAAGCTGAAAGAAAAAAAAAGTTTTTTTTTTCACTATGGGTATCTAACTTTTTGTTAAAATTATAGTTATTGATAAGAGTCAAACCTCTTTTGTGATGGTGACTTTGATTCGTGTGATGCCTACAGACACAAGTGGTGTATGTGCTGAGGAAACGCATGCAGAAACAAAACAGCACATGCTGTACTCACAGCCAGTTACAGAAGTGCTCATGCATGCATCTGTTGCTTATTACTTTTCTTCCTGCTATTTGCATCATTCTTTTGAAGAAATTCCAGCAGCTTTTGCCCAATTGTTTATAATGGTCTATAAATCAGGGGTTTGAACCAAATGAAATGTCTAGGTTGTGTTTGAAACATATTTGGATATTCTGGTTTTGTTTCTTTTCTCCTGGCTTGGAAAACATATAGATTAAGCTCTGATTAAAGCTTATATTTTAGTTGCTCCTTATTTTGAGTTTGGTTACTTTTGAGCTGATTGATCCAAACCCTGTTTTCTTATTTTTGTACCAGGGATTGAACCCATGGGCGCTTTACCACTAAAGCTACATTTCCAGACCTTTTTTTTTTTGAGACAGGGTGTCCCTAAATTGCTTAAGGCCTCACTAATTTGCTGAGGGTGGTTTTGAACTTGCGATCCTCCTGCCTCAGCCTCCCAAGCCACTGGGATTACAGACATACACTTCTGTGCCTGGCCCAAACCCTATTTTCATGTGTTGCTGAATTTTAAGTTTGCACTATAATTGTTCATAGTTCTTTTCTGAGTGTCTTATGAACAGGTAAAAGATGAAACAAAAACAAGAAGGCAAAATGAAGGAAAAAACCTCAACCTGATTACATTCTTAGAAATCAGGTACAAGTGCTGATGGATAGAACCTTCAGCACATGTTTTTACTATTCAGCTGTGATGTTTTGAACAACCACAGCTCAATGATTAAACTCATTTTGGATTCCAGGTGTCAGTGGACAGAACTTAGAATATGAGAATTTCTTTGGAAACCCTGGTAAACTAAATATAAATGGGGAGGGGCCCAGGATTCTCTGTGCTTGATTTATTGACTGTGTGCGTCAACGGCATGCTTTTAATTCTCAGAGTAAAATAAAAATACTCAGAATCTGGTCTTAGGTCAATGATGAGTCCATATTTGTGTCACAGATATTGTACCCAGTCCTGTTTATTCATTTCCCAGTCATGGTTTTATAGAAGGATGTAGCAGAAGAGGAATTAAAGTTAACAGAGGGAATGAATCAGTTATATAAGACATTTATGAGATGCACTGAAAAACAAGACCTCTCTGTATCTTCTCAGGAACTAGAAGTAGATGGGCTAGTTGTAAGGTTATACCTAGGCAGATCTACATAATGTCATTGTAAATTTAGTGATAATATATGGCAATTTTAGCTTTCGATTTATTTATCTATTTATTTATTTATTTACAAGAAGATTGAACCCAGCAACACTTTTCCAGTGAGCCACATCCCCAGCCATTTTTTAATTTTTAATTTTGAGACAGGGTCTGGTTAAGTTGCTGAGGGCCTCACTGTGTTGCTGAGGCTGGCCTTGAACTTGCAATCCTCCTGCTTCAGCCTCCTGAGTAGCTGGAATTACAAGCATGTGCTTTTGCATTGATGTGACCAAAGTACCTGACAAGAACAATATAGAGAAGAAGTTTATTTTGGCTAATAGTTTCAGAGATTCAGTCTACAGTTGGCTGAATCCATAGTTCTGGTTCAGAGATGGGCAGACATCATGATGGAAGAGCATGGTAGAAGAAAGCAGCTGATACCAACGGTAACCAGTAAGTAGAAAGCAAACTCTGCCCACTCCAGGGACAAAACATAATCCCCAAGGGTAAGCTCCCCCAGTGACCTTCTTCCTTTAGCCACAATTTACCTATCTGCTGTTGCTACCTAATTAATCCATGCCAGTGGAGGATTAGGTTAAGACTCTTATAATTGAATCATTTCACCTGGAAACTTTCTTGCATTGTCTCAGGCATGAGCTTATTCTTTTCTTTTTAAAATTTTTTTGGTATTGGGAATTAAACTCAGGGTACTTGACCACTGAGCTACATCCCCAGCCCTATATGTATACATATATTTTTTTGGTACTGGGGATTGAACTCAGGGGTACTCAACCATTGAGCCACATCCCCAGCCCTATTTTGTGTTTCACTTAGAGACAGGGTCTCACTGAGTTGCTTAGGGCCTTGCCGTTGCTGAGGCTGGCTTTAACCTCACAATCCTTCAGTTTCAGCCTTCCAAAGTGCTGAGATTACAGGCGTGAGCCACCATGCCTGGCACACATGAGCTTTTGAGGGACACCTCATATCTAAATCATTACATACTTTTACCTCTTTAATTTACTCTAGAGGAATAACATAATTTGTGAGACCCATTTTGCAGAGTAGGACTCCTGAGTTCAACACAACTTCTTAATTCACCAAAGTTAAGAGAAAACCAAGATGCATTCCAAGGCTTATATCACAGTTCTTAATTTTTATTTTTTCTAGTATATGAAGATATATTTATGGCATAAGATATATAATTATAGTTTTGTTCCCACCTCTTAACACATTATGTCTCCTCATCCTATATCTAGCACACCTACAAAAACCTATAAATGTTACAAGACCTATAAATTTTCAAGTTAGATTTAAGTTTTTATAGGTGTCCTATATATGGACACAATGGGTCAAGAAGCAGTTTTAAAACTTGGTTTTATGTGTGTTTTCAACAAAATGGAATTTGAAAATAATTATCAGAAGTCACGAAAGATTCTGGGGTGCCTTTAGAACCCTAAAGGAGGCGTTGTTCCCTCTAGAAGACATTTAGTGTATTATGCATGAAACATTTTCTTAGGAACAATCCCAAGAATTTGTCAATTTGGGAGATGGTAGATTATGCCCCAAATAGCTATTTTATTCCAAACTACTCCATTTGCTGAACAGAATCAGCCAAATTGCTTGGTTTCTTAGGAATAAGCAAGTAATCTAAAACAGAAATATACCAAACTGATGCTTCAGTGAATATTAGCTCCAGGAAGGATGTCAGGAAGTCCATCAAGAACAAATTGTGCAGCATTGAATAATTTTGAAGAAGAATGCAAATAGTATTCTTGTAGATAGAAATTGCAGTGATTCCAAGGTAAATAAAAGTGTTAGGTATTGTTTACCTGGTGTTTCTCAAACTTACTGGAATACATAAGAAAACATTTATGAAAGATGGATATTAACAAATTGAGAAATGACTTGGGTAATGTTGGAGAGAGGATTGATTTCTTTACTTTTCAACTTTGTATTACCGTAGCATTTTGCAATAGTTTTGAATTCTACTAGGCTACAAAATTTTGAAATACTACTGTGCAACAGTTAAATCAGACATTTGAAATATGAGTGAAACAGAGATTCAAAGCACAACAGAAAATACTTTCTTTTCTGCACATGATTATTCTTTGGTGTTAACTGTCCTCCTTCAAAGAATCTTTGGGACCTGAATTCACTGATCTAATCTGCAACTCCAAAGGCTAGATGTATGCCATCTGGACTTACTGCCTTTTTGACTTGTTTCTTTATCATAGAATTACATATTGGAATAAGAGCCTGTCTTCCTCTTTGGTAGGACCTGAATCCTCTTAAAACTATATCCACTGAAATCTTTGTGTCCACCAGACCCTCTAGCGTCAGGGGACAGGCTCTGAGCAGCCCCAGGTCAGCACTAACTTGAGACTTGAAGGTCCAGTTGCCAAGCACCTCTGAAGGGCAGCTCTGTCATGGAAAAGCTGTCTTTGCATGTTTTCCTGAGGATGGCTGACTCATGATGTTCCACGCTTTGTGCCCTGGCTTTTGTTCCTTGGCCTGTGACTCAGCTCCTCCATGCTTTTTCCACCTTCATTTCTCTTAGCTGTGACCCATGTTCCTGGTTGCATCCTTGGCATCCATGTTAAGTTATTATATTTTTAAAACTTTTTTCCATTTTCCTGCTCTGACTTATCACTGATAGGTCTTACATGATTTGCCTTATGCCTTGGGCTGAAACTCTGACTAGCCGGAAATCGCTGATCACAGGCTGTGGCTGGTGCCTTGAGCTCTGACACTTACGGCTCCTGTACCACAACAAACTTGTTCATGCTGTCACATATTGACATTTCACTTTTCTGACTCATTATTGCTTATGTGTTTTGTATTCTTTAATTGCTATTTATGAAATTACATTTCTACAGTCAACAAATCTTGTATAATGTAAAAAAGAGAAAAGGAGCCCCCTTCCTCTAAAACAAAAAACAACAACAACAACAACAACAACAACAAAAGACTGTTGAAGGAATTCCAAACATTATGGAATTTACTGAAATAAAACTCAGATATGCAGATACATTGCTACTTGTTATTTAGAGAAGGAAGGGCCCTGACTCTCCCACCTAGGTTTCCTGCCTAACATGAACCACTTTCAAAAAAAATGTTTCCACCAATGACCAGATTCAGGAGTTTCTGACTTCTCCAGGCATTCCCTACCACCCTGGCTTGCACAATGTACCTGAATTTTATTGATACATGACTTTCCTGGGGTGGTTGTAGTGAGCACCTCTATGATCTTTTGTGAGACAAGCCCAGATGGACTCAACATTCAGGACTAGATCACTGTGTCAAGCACAAACCCTGATGCAGAGAGCAAAGAACTGAGGGGATGTGAGCAGCAATCCTGGGACCATGTGCAAGAATTGACTAAGTGCCTGCACAAACCTGCTATCATGGTGTCCCCCAGAAGCTCATATATGAGGCAATGCAAAGGGGTTTAAGGGTGAAATGATTGGGTTATGATAGTTTTAATCTAATCAGTGCATTAATCAATCCCTCAAAAGGGATTAACTGGATGATAACTGTAGGCTGGTAGGGTGTAGCTGGAAGAGTTGGGTCCCTGGGGGCGTGCCTTTGTGGTATATATTTTGTCTTTGTTAAGCAGAGTTCTCTGCTTCATGGTGGTCATGTCCTGAACTACTTTCTTCCACCATTATTTTCTGCCTTGCCCCCAATAAACTTTTCCTGCTCTAATTTTTCTTGTCAGGTCTTTGGGTCACTGCAGTGAAAAAGCTTACTAAAACAACTACCTTCTTGTGTACATAAGATTTACTAATCAAATACTTGGAGAGCCAGTCCAAGAACCCTTATCTCCCATTTGCTCCCATGTAAGCCCCAGTAAAGCCTCATTTAGTTGATTTTCAATCATTCTATTTCCTATAACTTTCCAGGACTTTTGCATGGTGGATGTGAGTGGGCTAACATACTGGGCTAACGTATAACATTTCATTTCACACAGTATTTGCCTAGGATAAGGGCTTTTCTTCCTTCTTACCTCTGGTCATGAACCCTGAGAAGTCCATACTGTCCTGTCTGTTCCCTGTCCACATGCCATCTAGAACTTGACAGAAGAAATAATAGTTCAGGCATTGCCATGCATCCTAATTAAGGACAATCAGTCCTTAAAATCTAAAGGACAGATTTTTCTGTCCTGTTAATGTACCAACATGCGGAGAGAAAACTTTTTCATTTCAGAGGATGTGAAACTGAGATGCTGGCAAATATGTTTCCTGCTGGACAGGAGAGGCTACTTATAGAAAAAAGACAATCAGAGACGGAGCTGGGAGAAGGGTAATGACAGGAATCTCGGTTCCCATAGTTTTCCTAGCATCTTATAAGATATAGCAATGATATTTCTCATTACATCAGCTCTGATTTTATTTTTTAAGATAAAGAGTCCTAACATAATGTATGATGGTGCATTTAAAAAGTGTGGAGCTCAGCTCTCCTTACCAAATTTATGTGTGGGAGACACAAGAGGTAACTGAGGGAATAAGTAGCCTTCAAGGATATTCCAGAATTGTTCTAAATGATGTGTGCATGGGCATGTGTGTTCACTTCATCCAAGCCCTTTGGTAAATGGTACTTGATAACCTGTTCATCTTTATGCTCCAGTGCCTGACACCATTGAGCACAGGGCAAAGAAAAAAAATAAGGATATCCCTGTATCTATAGTCATTACATGACATTGACTTTGTGTGAAGGGCTGACTTGAGGTACATTTTCTAATGGAGCTTACTATCTCCTGTTGAAATTCAGAAATCAATCCTTTGTAGAGAGAGGTGGAGAGATTAACAAATTATCTGTGACTTTATTCTATTCAACAACTTTGAAGTGAAAAATATGACATGAGTTAGTCCAGTGATCTGTATTTTGAAAATGAGTCTTAATTTTACCTAATGTGGCTTTTAAGAGGAGTAATGAAAACTGCAAGTGTCACCTATTTCCTGGCACATAGTAAGTGCTCAGTACATGCACGCTATAATTAATGTATAATAGAAGAACAAAGCCACAGATGAAAACATCATGTAGTCTTTTCCATTGATAAGATGCTAATCACTCATCAGTTGACAATTTTCCAAATCTCACTTTCTTAAAATATAGGATTGTGATATTGGCCAAATTATATTGTTATATTATATGCATATACAAATATGTAACAACAACTCTCATCATTATATACAACTATAATGCACCAATAAAAATGTGGGAAAAAAGAATGATGAAAAAAAATGGTTCTTTGCTTAAATGTGAATCTCTTCCTTCCAATACTTTTTTAAAGGAGGTTTTGTGATTTTTTTCCCATTTAGAAATTAAGTGAATAAGAAAAAATGAAAAAGGATAAAGATCATGAAAGAACTATCATTTGAGAAAATAACTTAGTTAAGTCCACTGAATCACAATAAACTTATGTTATTAGGTTCTCTACCTCTTTGCGTTCATGGCAGTTGTAGAAGTTAAACATCAGGCTTTAAGAGCTGGGTCACTGTAATTCAACTACTAAAACATTTTTCATACTCTGATTAAAAAAAAAAGGAATGCAGCTAAGGAAGAATGAGCCCTACCATATTATTTCTTCAACTTCTTCTTTTCTTTCAGTTTGCCTTTAGTTCTGTTTCCAAATTTTCTATTTTGAAATGAATGTATGGCCTAAGCAAGGTAGCTGGGTGTGCTGGGGACACAATGACTGCCCTGTTGTTGTAGTCTGCTGGTTTTCCTGACAGTATCTGTGAAACAGGGACAAGAGATCTTCGGAACTGAAGCAAGAATAACAATTTACTTTTTTTATTTTGTGATATCCCTGATGTACCCATTGAGCTCTCTTGCCCTCTGCGGTGTTGACTGTATTCACATGAATTTCCAATGGCCGATCTGAAGATGGAAGAAGAGAGGGATGAGATGCTGGTTCCCCTGCCTCTCACTGCTGGGCCACAGGATAGGACTGGTCGCTCACTTCTCCTGCAAGCCATTAGACTCTAGGCAAGCAGTCTCTCCTGTGCCTACCACTAAAGCTCTCTGGGTTCTGAAAACTGCCCCTTGCTTCTAAATTCAGACCTAGTTTTTCATTTTTCTTGCTTGGCATGATTCAATATTCCTGTTTGATTTCCTTTAACCCCATCCACTCTTTGTAAATAGTCCCTTCAGTTGAACTTTTCTCAATTAGCCTTGTTAGAGTGTACCATCTATTTCCGGTTGGAGCCTTGATGAAGAATCTCTTAAATGTTACCACCTCTTACTTAATAATCTCATTAAATCTTCACATCAATATCCTTTTGTGGTACATCTACTGGACTCAGAGGATTTCATTAACATGTGCAAAGGCACTTACCTAGCAGGGGGAAGACCCTGAATTCAAAGCCACGTCTTCAGGATCCTACTTCTGTGACGTAGCCACTACCATATGTGACATGTCTTCTCTTGAGTGTTCCCAGGAAAGTTAGGGGATGTTTGTGCTTTTGTCCAGTCGAGCTGAGAGAAAGAAGATCCATGTTGGTCCAGCAACTTGATCTATTTATAAATGTCTTAAGAATGAACACACACATCGAGCATCACCTATGTGCTCACTTTATTATGTCTTACACAAGTTCTTTTTCTCCTCCCTGAACTAGAATAATTGCTAGAAAAAAAATAAATTGATTCACTTTGAAGCGTATGCATCCACAAAACTTTGTAAGCATTCCTCACTCAATAAATGCAATTCTGTGTTTTTTCTTTCTAAAAATTTGAATTTGACTCTGAATTATTTTACTTGAATGTCTGACGATCTCGATGCCCACCAATTATAATCACATTTGTCAGTTTCAATTCTAAATAAAAAGTTTATTTTTCCAGTTTTCTCAAAAGACTTTAAATTAATCCATCCCCGATATGGCATTGACCAAGAGTGAAATGCCAGGAATGAAATGTACACAGTGGGTTGTATTGACCTCTGTCTGATAAAACCAAGCATTATAGCTCTGATGCCTTTCCCTCAAACACCCTTATTTTATTCCACATAATAGATACTTGAATTTATACTCCATAATTTTCTTGATTTTATTTCTGGAGTTTTGTTTTTCCCTGGTTAATCATTCATCACTCTTTCTCATTTTCTTGTGGTCTTGAACTATTCCACCCATCAATGAGCGTTTTCTCCACTGGATTCTCTGAAACAATAATAAAGGCACAATTTTCCACCTCCTCTGCCATGAGCTATACTATGCCAAGTTCTTGAAAATTAAAACCTTTTATCAATATTATCTATTGCCCAAGTAATGGTTCAAGTTGAGCAGTAGTTTGCTCTGGTCATGGCCCTTTCAGTCAGGAAGGCCATAGACTTCAGATTCTCATGGTATCTGAGCCTTTGGATACCTCTTCCAGTTCTGGATGGCTAAAAGAATGTATCCTAGATTAGGTAATTTAGAAATAATATAAATTTATTGCTCACAATTCTGGAGACTGGGAAGTTCTAGATCAAGACACCAGCATATTTGGTGTCTGGTGAGGGCTCACTCTGCTTCAAGGATAGCACCTTCTTTTGCATCTTTATTAGGGAGAAGGGGAAGGCAGTTCACTAGAGGATCTTTCCATTCTTAAGGATGGAGCTTTCCTTACTTCTCACTTCCCAAAGACTTCACCTTTTAATACTCTCATATTGGGTTCCAGTATATGAATTGGGGATTTGGTGGAGGGTACACCAGCCCTGAACCATTAGAAACCTTGAAAGACAAAGTTAACTTCTACTTGTAGCTAACTAGCAATGCATTGTGTAACTTTCATATCAACCAAGATAGTTCTGTTTGAAAGTTATCTTGATCAAAGGAGAACCACGATTTTAGATTTCTGTTAGATGCTGGGGGATGACAGGCAGTGCCCCTGGGACAGGGCAATGGAACTAAAGGCCTGGTTTAGGTCCTGGAGCCATTTCAAACTTATGAATATGACTGTTTGGGAGTAAGTCTCCGCTCTATTTCCTAAATAATTGAGATAGTAATGAGAGGAGAAAGTATCAGTTCTTTTCCAATTCGTTGTTGAAAGAATAGTCGGTTGGAGGCTGAGACAGGAGAATCATGAGTTCAAAGCCAACCTCAGCAACAGCAAAGCACTAAGCAACTCAGTGAGACCCTGTCTCTACATAAAAAAAAAAAAAAAAAAAAAAAAAAACCAGAAAATAGGGCTGGGGATGTGGCTCAGTGGTTGAGTACCCTTGGGTTCAATCCTTGGTACCAAAAAAAAAAAAAAAAAAAGACCAAAAAAGAATAGTTAGACAAAAGCACTTTAAAATAAGTAAACCATTTGTAAACTCCTCAGACTTTGGGAACCACTTTTATGAATCAATGTTATTGCAGTTGACTAACCACATTTACTTTTGCAATGGTAAGATAAATCTATCTGTCCAACATTATTGCATGTTTGTATGAAGAATTATTATTCAGGTGCCTATTTTTTTATGTACAGTTTTTTTTTCTTGTTTTTATCTGGCCTTTAAAATATTCTAAAAAGAACTTTATTTTTATTGTAAAATTAATGGATGTCCACTATAAAAGATCAGAAAATACACCAATTCTGAATCAGAGCTGCTCAAAACTAAACATCATAAAATGTGAACTATAAATGAGAATTGCTTTTGTAATTTAAAGTTTTCTATTAGTCACATTTACTAGACAAAAGTAAAAAGGAATGAGTGAAATCAATTTTAATAATATATTTTATTTAGTTCAATACATTAAAATGATTATTTCAGTATATAATCAGCATAGAGTTAGCAATGATATATTTTATATTGTTTTCACATTAACTCTCTGAAATGTGGTGAACATTATAGCACATCTCCCATATCACTGGGACCAGCTGTAATTTTCAGTAGCCATTAGTGGTATGTCTACCATATTGAACAACTGAGATGTAGACTATGGATATTAAAAGTTATTTTTCCCATGATGAAAGAATAATTCCTATTAACTTTTTGGTGACCTTGTTAAAATTTATTTATTCTAATTAGGTATACATGACAGCACAATGTATTTTGACTCATTGTATACAAATGGAGCACAAATTTTCCTTTCTCTGGTTGTACACAATATAGAGTTACACCATATGTGCAGTCATACAAATACCTAGGGCATTGTTGTCCATCTCATTCCACCATCTTTCCTGCCCCCATGTCCCATCTCTTCCCTTCCCTCCCCGTTGACCAAAGTTTCTCCTTTCTTCCCATGCCCCGCTCCCCCATATGGATCAGCAATCACTTGTCAGAAAGAACATTTTGCCTTTGGTTTTTGGGGATTGGCTTATTTTGCTTAGCATGATGATCTCCAGGTCCATTCCTTTACCTGAAAATGCCATAATTTTATTCTGTTTTAATGCTGAGTAACTGTGGTATATATACACAATGGAATATTACTCAGCAATAAAAGACAATAAACCACAGTTTCTTTATCCGTTCATCTATTAAAGGGCATCTAGGTTGGTTCCACACTTTAGCTATTGTGAGTTGAGCTGCTATAAACATTGAAGTGGCTGCATCACTATAGTATGCCGTTTTTAAGTCCTTTGGGTATAGACTGAGGAATGGGATAGCTGGGTCAAATGGTGGTTCCATTCCAAGTTTTCTAAGGAATCTCCATACTGCTTTCCAGATTGATTGCACCGATTTGCAGTCCCACCAGCAATGTATGAGCTTGCCTTTTCTTCCACATCCTCACCAACACTTGTTTCTGTTCTTTATAACTCCCATTCTGACTGGTGAGAGATGAAATCTTAGAGTAGTTTTGATTTACATTTCTCTAATGGCTAGAGATGTTGAACATTTTTTCATGTATTTGTTGATTGATTGTATATCTTCTTCTGAGAAGTGTCTGTTCAGCTCCTTAGCCCATTTATTGATTGGGTTGGTTTTTTTTTGTTTTTGGTGTTAAGTTTTTTGAGTTTTTCATATATCCTGGAGATCTGTGCTCTATTTGATGAGTATGGCAAAAATTTGCTCCCAGAATGTAGCCTCTCTGTTCACCTCATTGATTGTTGTTGTTTTTTTTCTCAGAAGAAACTTTTTGGTTTGACTCCATCCCATGTATTAATTCTTGATTTTATTTCTTGTGCTTTAGGAGTCTTGTTAAGGAAGTCAGGGCCTAATCCGACATGATGAAGGTTTAGGCCTACTTTTTCCTCAATTAGGCACAGAGTCTCTGGTTTAATTCTTAGGTCCTTGACCTACTTTGAGTTGAGTTTTGTGCATGGTGAGAGAGAGGGGTTTAGTTTCATTTCACTGCATGTGGATTTCCATTTTTCCCAGCACTATTTGTTGAAGAGGCTATCTTTCCTCCAATGTATGTTTTTGGGGACTTTGTCTAGTATGAGATAACTGTATTTATGTGGGTTTGTCTCTGTGTTTTCTATTCTGTACCATTGGTCTACATGTGCCAATACCATGCTTTGGTGCCAATACTATGCTTTTTTGTTGTTGTTATTTTAGCTTTGTAATATAGTTTAAGGTCTGGTATTGTGATACTCCCTGCTTTACTTTTCTTGTTAAGGATTGTTTGGCTATTCTGGGTCTCTTATTTTTCTAAATGAATTTCATTATTGCTCTTTCTATTTCTATGAGAAATGATGCTGGGATTTTAACTGGTATCACATTGAATCTGTGTAACACTTTTGGTAGTATGGTCATTTTGACAATATTGATTCTGCCTATCCAAGAGCATGGGAGATCTTTCCATCTTCCCAGGTCTTCTTCAATTTCTTTTTTGGTGTTCTGTATTTTTCAGTGTAGAGATCTTTCACCTCTTTTGTTAAATTGATTCCCAAGTATTTTATTTTATAATGCTATTGTGAATGGGGTAGTTTTCCTAATTTCTCTTTCAAAGGATTCATCGCTGATGTATAGAAATGCATTTAATTTATGGATATTGATTTTATATTCTGATACTTTACTGAATTCATTTATTGATTCTAGAAGTTTTCTGGTGGAATTTTTTGGATCCTGTAAGTAAAGAATCATGTCATTGCCAAATAATGACGATTTAAATTCTTCTTTTCCTCTTTGTATCCATTTAATTTCTTTCCTCTGTCTAATTGCTCTGGCTAGAGTTTCAAGGACTATGTTGAATAGAAGTGATGAAAGAGAGCATCCCTGTCTTGTTTCCATTTTTAGAGGGAATGCTTTCAATTTTTCTCCATTTAGAATGATGATGGCCTTTGGTTTTGCATAAACAGCTTTTACAATGTTGAGGTATGTTCCTACTATCCCTAGTTTTTCTAGTGTTTTGAACATGAAAAGGTGCTGTATTTTGTCAAATGCTTTCTCAGCATCTATAGAGATAATCATATGATCCTTGTCTTTAAGACTGTTGATGTGATGAATTATGTTTATTGATTTCCATATGTTGAACCAACCTTGCATACCTGGGATGAAACTCACTTGATCATGGTGCACTACCTTTATAATATGTTTATGTATATGATTTGCTAGAATTTTTTGAGAATTTGTGCATCAATACTCACCAGGGATATTGGTCTAAAGTTTAATTTCTTTGATGTGTTTTTGTCTGGTTTTGGAATCAGGGTGATATTAGCCTCATATAGAATGAGTGTGGAAAGATTCCTTCCATTTCTATTTAATGGAATAATTTGAGGAGTATTGGTATTAATTCTTTGAAGGTCTTGTGGAACTCAGCTAAGAATCTGTCTGATCCCTGGCTCTTCTTAGTTTTTAGGCTTTTGATGGCGTTTTTAATTTCCTTGCTTGAAATTGATCTGTTTAAGTTGTGTATGTCCTCTTGATTCAGTTTGGGCAGATCATATGCCTCTAGAAATCTGTTGGTGTCTTTGGAACTTTCTATTTTACTGGAGTATAGATTTTCAAAATAGTTTCTAATTATCTTCTGTATTTCAATAGTGTCTGTCATGATATTTCCTTTTTCATCTCAAATTTCAGTAATTTGAGTTTTCTCTCTTTTTCTTTTCATTAGGGTGGCTAAGTGTTTATCAATTTTATTTATTTTTTCAAAGAACTAGTTTTTGTTTAGTCAATTTTTTGAATTGTTTCCTTTGTTTCAATTTCATTGATTTCAGCCCTGATTTTAATTATTTCCTGTTTTCTACTTCTTTTGGTTTTGATTTGTTCCTTTTCTAGTGACTTGAAATGTAATGTCAGGTCATTTATTTGTTGATTTTTTCTTCTTTTAATGAATGAGCTCAATGCAATGAACTTTCCTCTTAACACAGCCTTCATAGTGTCCCAGAGATTTTGATTTGTTGTATTAGAGCTTTCATTTACTTTTAAGAATTTTTTATCTCCTCCCTGATGTCTTCTGTTATCCATGTGTCATTCAATAGCATTGTATTTAGTCTTCAGGTGATGGAGTAGCTTCTATTTTTTAATTTTATCATTGATTTCTAATTTCATTCCATTATGATCTGATAGAATGCAGAGTAGTATCACTATTTTTTTTTTTGTATTTACTAAGACTTGCTTTATGGCATAACATATGGTCTATTTTAGAGAAGGATCCATGTGCTGCTGAGAAAAAAGTATATTCACTTGTTGATGGATAAAATATTCTGTGTGTTAATTCTAAATTATTGATCATATTATTGGGTTTTATGGTTTCATTTTTTAGTTGTTATTTGGAAGATCTGTCCAGTGGTAGGAGAGGTGTGTTAAAGTCACCCAGTATTATTGTGTTGTGGTCTATTTGATTTTTGAAATTGAGAAGGGTTTGGTTGACATTTGTGGGTGCTCCATTGTTTGGGGCATAGATATTTATGATTGTTATGTCTTGTTGATGTATGGTTCCCTTAAGCAGTATGAAATGACCTTCTTTATCCCTTCTAACTATCTTTGTTTTGAAGTCCACTTTATCTGATGTGAGGATGGAAATTCCTGCTGGCTTACGAGGGCTATTTGAGTGGTATGTTTTTTCCCATTCTTTCACTTTCAGTCTGTGGATATCTTTTTCTATGGAATGATTCTCTTGCAGACAGCATATAGTTGGGTCTTTTTAAAAATTTTTTTAATTTTTAATTTTTTGGTACTGGGGATTAAACTCTGGAGTAATTGACCACTGAGCCACATCCCCAGCCCTATTTTGTGTTTTATTTAGAGACAGGGTCTCACTGAGTTGCTTATTGCCTTGCTATTGCTGAGGCTGGCTTTGAACTTGCGATTCTCCTGTCTCAACTTCCCAAAGTTCTGGGATTATAGGTATGCACCACCATGCCTGGCTCCTGGGTCTTTTTTTTTTTAAATTCAATATACCAATCTATGTCTTTTAATTGATGAGTTCAGGCCATTAACATTCAGGGTTGTTATTGAAATATGGTTTTCATTCCCATTCATTTTGGTTTATTTTTGGATTTTAACTTGACTTTGTTTCTGCTTTGATTGGCTTTTCCTTTAGTGTAGTTCCTCCCTTTGCAGATTTTCATTGTAGTTTTTAGTTTCTTCCTCATGTAATATTTTGCTGAGAATGTTCTCTAGTATAGGCTTTCTCATTGTAAATTCTTTTAACTTTTTTTTATCATGGAAGGATTTTATTTCATCATCAAATTTGAGCCTTAATTTTGCTGGATATAAGATTCTTGTTTGGCACTCATTTCCTTTCAGAGCTTGGTATATGTTGTTCCAGAATCTCCTGGTTTTGAGGGTCTGGGTTGAGTAATCTTCTGAGATCCAAATTGGTTTCCTCCTGTATGTAATCTGAACCTTCTCTCTTGAAGATTTAAAAATTCTATCCTAATTGTGTATGGTAGGCATTTTCACTATAATGTACAAAACTATATGTTGTAGTTTTGTACATTTGGTGTCCTGTAAGCCTCTTGTATTTTATTTTTCAATTCAGTCTTCATGTTTGAGAAATTTTCTAATATTATTTCATTGAAGAAATGTGCATTCCGTTGATTTGTAACTCTGTGCCTTCTTTTATCCCAATAATTCTTAGATTTGGTCTTTTCATGTTATCTCATAATTCTTGGATATTCTGTTAATGGTTTCTTATTCATTGTGTGGTCAAATTTATTTTCAAGATTATATATTTTGTCTTTATTGTCTGAGGTTCTGTCTTCCAAGTGATCTAGTCTATTGGTGATGCTTTCTATTGAATTTTTATTGGTTTATTGTTTCCTTCATTTCAAGGATTTCTGCTTGGATTTTTTTCAGAGTCTCTATCTCTTTTTTGAAGTAATCTTTTGTTCTCTGTATTTGCTCTCTTATGTCTTTGTTAAAGTGATCAATTGTTGCCTGTATTTGCTCTCTTATGTCTTTGTTAGAGTGATCATTTGTTGCCTGTATTTGCTCTCTAATCTCTTTGTTGGATTGATCAATTGTTGCCTGTATTTTCTCTCTTATATTATTCTGTGCTTCACAGATCATTTTAATTATGTGCATTCTGAACTCTTTCTCTGACATTTCATCTACTGTGCTGTCAATGGATTATATTATTGTAGCACCTTGGTCTGATTGGGGAATTTTCTTCTCTTGTTTTTTCATGTTGTTTATGTGTCTTCCTCTCTGGCAGTGTGGATCTGAGGTATTACAGTTTCTACCCTATAATCTTGTAGTGTCCCTGCAGGTTACCTATACCTCACTTCTGGTGCAACCGGGCCTGCAGGGACCTTAGAGATGGTCATTCTGGTCCTGGTTGTGTCTCTAGATGGAAGTAGGCTGGGACAGCTGCTTATTGGTAGGTGGGGGCTGCAGCACAGTCAGTCTTCTCCTCCCTTTTGGTGACATTTTTATAGGCTCTTTTATATAGATATATAGATGTTTTAAAAATAAAAATGTTCATATTATAACACATATTTTAACTTACTTTTTTCATTTCCATTATCAGTACATATTATAGTTTGGATATGAAGTGTCCCAAAAATGCTCCTGTGTTAATACAGGAGGCAAAATAATTAGATTATGAGAAGCATAACATAGTTAGTAGATTAACCCATTTGATGGATTAATAATTTGAGAGGACTACCGTACTGAGTGGTAACTGTAGGCAGATGGGTCATGGCTGTAGGAGGTAGATTTTGGAAGGGATTTTATCTTTTTGCTTCCTGACTACCATGAGGTGAGCAGTTTTCCTTTGCTATGCCCTTCTGCCATAATATTCCATCTCATCTCAGATTCAGATTGATGGAGTTGGCCAACCATGGACTGAATCTCTGAAACCATAAGCCTGAATAAAGTTTTTCTCCTCTAAGTTGTATTTGTCAGGTATTTTGGGAATGGTTTTTACCATTAAATTCCATTAAGGGAAATGCTATCTTCCCCAAAGAATTTAATTTTTTTTTGTTATTGACCTACATTACAAAAAATACTCAATTACTATTACATTTTGAATTTTTCCAAAAAAATTATTGTGTAAATTTCTCCCTTCTTTTCTCATATAATTATCTATATAATACATTTGGTGTCTCATCCCTAAAAGGATACTTTTTGCCTTTTTGCCTTATGTCCTTATTGGGAATGAATTCATGTTTTGCCTATGTCCCTTGTGAGAGATTGGAAATAGGTAAGAGGTTCTCAGTTTGCTTTAGGATATAATGGTTGGCTCATGTGGATATGAAATTTTATTCTGCTTTTATCAATAAAAATGTTCACCTAAAATGATTTCTATTATCAGCCTTGGCTACTATCTTCTTAGCAACATAGGTGATTGAAGATTCCTGGGTTTTTTTCTCCCACTAGCATGATGTTCAGGTTATATGGATCCTCTAAGAGTCCTTGTATATATGTAGTAGCTCATCTGTCTTCTAAAAGAAGAGTTGGAAGAACATCATGTTGCATGTTGAACTGTAATGTCACTGTTAAAGATACTTGGGAAACATGAAGTTCTTGTGATGTATAATTTTTGAAGTCCCCTCCATTTTTTTCTTTCAGGGAAATTTTTTCCTAATATATTGTTACAAAAGAACCCATAAACAATGTAGGTTGAAGAAGGTGAGTCTGGCTGTTGTTATTGAAATGACTCTAACATTTATTTAAATACTTTTAAAAAGTTCAAACATTGAAGTTTGGAATTGTAGACTTGTATATGTCATTCTGTCCAGGAAGTAAAATAAATTATAAAGACTACAAAAATAGCAGCTGTTTTAAAGGCAAAACTTGCTTATGATTTGTCCTAAATTTCCAGGCATGTGACTGTATTGAGAGGAGAAATGAAACTCAACTTACATCAAGTGAAGGGTTTTTGAGGGAAACAAAAATTCTTGTCTAGCTTCTTGGTGTGTTGACTGTTCTGATTTTCCACAACTTTTACAGGGAATAGGAAAATACTCATCCCTAAAGCAGGTTGCTTTCCTAATTTCCTGAACTCAAATTAAACTCCTTTTATTTCCCCTTACACTTGACACTACTAAAAATTTTCTGGTACTCTTCTGTAAAATATTCTTTCCCAATTTGCATTTTATGCCAAATTGCCTTTTCATATATGTATAGTCTTTTAGTTCCAAAGAGATAAGACCATTGTTTTTTCTATTATTTCTAACCAAAGACCAAATAGGTTAATCCAGTAGAAGTGTTGCATATAAATTTATGTGTGTCGCATGCAAAACTAGGGACACAACTTGTTAGTTAAAAAAAAAGGTGGTCTTTCTCTTCATGTTTATTGCTATTATTTTGTATTAGTTTTCTATTGCTACATAACAAATGGCAAATTTTCTGTCTCAATAACATTGTATTATATCAGGAAACAAAACCACTTGCCCTCTTTTTCACTTTGCTTGACATTGCTACTTCATTCTTGTCTCTTCAGATTCATCTCTCTTCAGGGATACATTTCCTTATTTCAAAATTTTCAATTACCTTACTGTCTGTGTTTCCCCGATTGCTGTTGTCTTCCTCTCTAACATGTAGTTATCCTGACAGCAAGACTTCCCCTGTCTCCTCTGATGTGTCCCAGTTCACCTTTTATCCTGCTAACCTCTACCTGGCAATGCTGCACCATAAATTTAGGGACTCATTTATGCAAAACAATAAACATTTCCAAGAAAATGTTTTCAGAACTGCTTTCCCCTAGCAAGTCAGGCTACTTGTAGATGAACATGACCCCTCTTTCTAAGTTGCCCTACCCCCTACCATCCTCTCTAATCTCTTGAGTCACAGGTGCAGCAGAGACACTGTACCCCTTCAGTGTCTCAGTGGAGAGTTTTGGAAACAGTGCCTTTGCAACTCCCTGCTATAATCAATACTTCTTGCACTCTCTGCACATGGTCCAATGATATGAAGATTTTGCTTTCCAAAGTACTTTGCAGAGAACTTGTTTGTTAGAACAGAGACATGATTCAAGGGATACCTGTTGGCTCCTCCTTCATCATTGAAATTGCTATGATTTCCTTTTTCATATATGATGTTTCCATACTGTGAACAAATGTCAGGGAAGGATGACATTAGACATGTATGAGTAATTTATCCTTTTGTATAAAAGAGTATATTGCATTTTCTCCTGAGAGTTGATTTAAATCAAAAGTTGGAAACTAAGCATTTCTGGACATGGTGGACTGAAGGGGATGAAGGCATACCTGAGGAGGGAAGAAAGACATTAGGGAACTTGAGTTGAATACTTCTTGCTTTACAATCCAACTTAGGACTCTAGGGTAAAAATTTTGGCAAATCATTTCTGGAGATAACATTTTAAAAAATTTTTTTCAATGTTTTCTGGATTAATCCTTTCTCTTCACTTTGCTAACCAATGTGGATTTTAACATGCAATGAGTGCTCTTTTGGTAAATTTCATGCATGGAGTACAGATAAAGCGCATAGCTTAGGAGACAACTCCTGGCTAGTACAGTTAGAACTTGGTAGGAATAGAATGCTTCTTTTTGGGCCACAGCTTTTGGAAAATTATGAATCCAAGAGGTGGTAGATTTGGAAAATGATTATAGAAACTTTAATTAACTGTAGATATTGAAAAGAAATACTAAAATTGTTTACATTGTCCTTTTCTGCCACTGTTAACTATTTTCCAATTTCATAAACAGGGATACTTACTTCCCTTTTTTCTATGCATGCTCTACATCAGTCCTCCTCTTGTGAGACCTTACTTGTCCAACTCTCCTTGTACATTTTGATGTTTGAAAATTGTTTTTAAAATGCTCCTGCTTTCACAATTAATTTTTAAACAATAAAAATGTATCTAGATATATCCCTACCTGGAGACTTTGGTTTTTTGGAAATGTTAAAAGATGATAAATTTAATTAGACTAGATAACTAACATGTTAGTTATCTACTGAGACTTATTAATACACCAAATGGAATAAACAAATTCACTGATTTAAAACTTTTGAAACAATGACTTCCAATAAAATAAAATGCAGGCCACTTGGAGAAAAACTTTGCATCAGATGCAGTTTCCTATATTGTGCAGAATCATTTTAGTTAAATAGAATACCATTTGTATATACCAATTTGCTTTTGCTTAACATTGGTCATAAAGATAGGAAAGGAAACAAAAAATACAAATATAAAACTATATATTTGTACTCTATTTCTCTACATATTTTGAATTGTTTTACATCTTTTATGTTGCCTATCTCTTAACTTATTATTGTAGTTATTATTATTTTTAATTATTTTGCTTTTGAGCTTTAATGCTAAAGATATGAATGCTTTACACCTCATATTTTGTAATATTACTCTAAATTTGTATGTGTAGTCACTCTCATTAGCAAGTTTCACACCTCTTGTTGTTTTCTTAATTGTTAGCATCTCTGTCTTTCAGTTCCTAGCATTCTTATATGAGAGGCCTGGTAGAATAAATTATATCATATTTTGTCTGTCTGTGACTCTTTCATTATTCATTCAGGAAAACTTTGCTGGGTACTGTAATCTTGGCTAGTAGGTTTCCCCTCTGCCCAGCACTGTGAAAATCTTTCTATACTTTAAGATTTCTGTTAAAAAACAATGTAAATGAATTGGAACTCTTATATATATTTTTTTCCTCTTCCTGCTTGGAAAAATCTCTCTTTGTCTTTGACCTTTGAGAACTTGAGTAAATGTCTTGGACTAGACTTGGAAGAGTTGAATCTGCCTAGTGACCTTTAA
>CM053409.1:106202919-106252129 GCA_028644305.1 Xerus rutilus | reverse complement strand
AAACTCTCTTTGTCTCTCTCCCTCCCTCCCTCTCTCTCTCTCTCTTGCTGGAGCTCTAAGCATTGAATGTTTAATCAGAAACAGGCTAGTTCTTCAGACTTGTGTTGTGGTCTCTTGACTTCCAGAAGAGGCATAAATAAAACCACTAAGCCACATCATAAAATTCTTTATTTGCTTTAAGGCATCAGCTATTACTATTATGAGTGGTATATATTCAGTAGAATGAATAAGTTAAAAGGCAACTTCATCTTATGTTTATTAACGAAGTGTGAATTTCTGGTTTTCCTACAGAACAATTAGCTTCTAAAGACAGAGCTTATGCAGTTTTAAGGCAAAAACTGACATCAAAGTCAAGTTCAAGAGTAGAAAAGTCAAATAAGTGGAGGCATAGGAGTATTATTCTTGGTGATCTTTGGCTGTCTTCTTGAAGACTTGTGAGTCAAGACTGCAGGTAAAGTTTGAACTTGAACCTATAATCTGAATGCATGGTATTATAGGACTGAAGCAGTGTGGGATGTACCCTTGATTTTTCTACAGAAGTGATGAAGCAGGAGACTCTGGTTCATCAGAACTTGTCATCTTCTCTCTATATAATTGGAATGTGTAAACCAAACATAATTGATCATCTATGCACATGTTTTTTGAGTCTACGTATCCAAACAACTCCTTGCTAATTAAAAATATGGGAAAAATTGTATCTTTACTGAACATGTACAGACTTTTTTCTTATCATTATTCTATCAATAATACAGATGTTTACATATCATTTACTTTGTATTAATTATGGTAAGTAATCTAGAGATGATGTAAAATATATGGGATGTACATATATTTGTCTCACACTAGACAAAGGCATCATAAACTTACACTGGAGGAAAGATAACTTCTTCAACAAATGGTGCTGGGAAATCCATATGTAACAAATGAAATTGAATCCCCATTTCTCATCCTGCACAAAACTCAACTCAAAATGAATTAAGAACCTAGGCATTAGACCATAGACCTTGCACCTACGAGAAGAAAATGTAGACCTGATTTTCTATCATGTTGGCTTAGGAACTGACTTCCTCAACAGGACTCCTAAAGAACAAGAAATAAAATCAAGAATCAATGGGATGGTATCAGACTAATAAGTCTCTTTGCAACAAAAGAAACAATCAATAACATGAACAAAGAGCCTAGAATGGGAGAAAATCTTTGCCACCTGCACCTCAGATAGAGCATTAATTTACAGGATATATAAAGAACCCAAAACACTTAAAACAACAAATCAATTAACCCAATGAATAAATGGGCAAAGGAACTGAACAGGAAGAAATACAAATGGTCAACAAATATATGAAAAAATGTTCAACACCTCTAGCAATTAGGGAAATGCAAATTAAAACTACATTGAGATTCCATTTCATTCCAGTCAGAATGGCAGTTACAAAGAATACAAGTAACAATAAATGTTAGTAATGATGTGGGGAGGAAGGTACACTCATACATTGTTGGTGGGACTGCAAATTGGTGCAACCACTCTCGAAAGCAATGTGAAGATTCCTCAGAAAACTTGGAATGGAACCACCAGTTGACCCAGTTGTCCCACTCTTTGGTACATACCCAAAGGACTTAAAATCAGTATACTACAGTGTCATAGCCACATCAATGTTTATAGCAGCTCAGTTCACAGTAGCTGAGCTATGGAACCAATCTAGGTGCCTTTCAATAGATGAATGGATAAAGAAATGTGGTATAGATACAAAATGAAATATTACTTATCCATAAAGAAGAATGACTTTATGACTGGATGGATCTGGGGATTATCATGCTAAGTGAAATAAGCCAATTCCAAAAACCCAAAGGCCAAATGTTTTCTCTGATATGTGGATGCTAACACACAGGAAGTGTATTGGGAAGGAGACTAGAAGTTCAGTGTATTAGACAAAGGGGAATGAAGAGAAGGGAGAGAGGATGGGAATAAGAAAGACAGTAGAATGAATTGGACAGAATTTTCTATGTTCATATATGAATACACTACCGATGAAACTCCACATCATGTACAACCACAAGAATAGATCCAAATTAGAATAAGTTACACTTTGTGTATGTATAATAGGTCAGAATACACTCTACTATAATGTATATCTAAAAAGAACAGAAAAAAAAACACCAAAAAATGGGATGATGCATATAAATTATTTGCAAGCAGTGCACCATTTTATATACAGAACTTGAGCATGTGCAGAATTTGGGAAGGTTGTCTTGGAACCAATCTCCTTGATATATCAAAACAAAATAAAAGGACTATTAGGAATATTACTTGTGCCTCTTCTATATTATTTATATAGGCATCATATATGATCATGATTTCTATTCATCCACTGGTTGAAAAGGTTGAGAAAGTATTAATCTCATTTCCTAGATCTCTTGAAAGCTGAGATTTAGAAGCAATGAGCATCTACCAATTAGATCAACTTCCATGAGACTTGGAAGGTGGCTGTGAGGGAGAAATTACTTTTCTGTTGTTTGGGGCCATTATTGCTGGCTAGTGAAATCATGGGACTAGGAGATCTTCTTCTTCTTTTTCTTCTTTTTTTTT
This sequence comes from Xerus rutilus, assembly GCA_028644305.1. Classification (NCBI taxonomy): domain Eukaryota; kingdom Metazoa; phylum Chordata; class Mammalia; order Rodentia; family Sciuridae; genus Xerus; species Xerus rutilus. Next base: position 106,249,545 of record CM053409.1, on the reverse strand, counting down.
GGGTACTAGGGATTGAACTAAGGGGCACTTGACCACTAGCCATATCCCCAACCCTATTTTGTGTTTCATGTAGAGATAGGATCTCACTGAGTTGCTTAGCACCTCATCATTGCTGAGGCTGGCTTTGAACTTGCAATTCTCCTGTCTCAGCCTTCCAAAGTGCTGGGATCACAGACATGTGCCACCGTGCCCAGCTTAGGAGATCTTCTTAAGTGAGTGCCCTACTCTCCTCTCTCCAGCTCCCACATGTCAGGATGTAGGGACTAAAGTGGTGTCTTCTTGATCTGGCCTTTCAATGTCAAAATGACGGTTCCCAATATTCATTCGGTGGCTTCCTGGATGTGGAGAAGACTCTGGAGCCATGTAAGTGGGGTTTCTTCCTTCCATCATAGCTTCACTGGCAACCTGAGTGGATCAGTCCTGATGGTTCTTGAAGTCATTCCAGAGGCACAGCTTAGAAGCTATTCCTTGAGCTCTTCCAGTAATTTTGCAAGCAACAAATTTCCTTTGTTTAATCTGTTCCTGCTTAGAACTCTTAGCATAGTTTTTGTGTCCTGCACTGAACTGGATTCCTCCTACTGCATTAAGCAACACATAAAGATGTAAATGTTGGAAGTACAAAGTTATATTTCACTTGTAATAGTGATTGATATATGAGTTTGAAGTTACACCTTCATTTCCACTGTCGTCAAATGGTGGAAGACCTAATATGCCCAAATCCTGACTTTTAAATCATATAGAATAACTTATTTCAATAAAATAGAGCGTTTTCATTTTATAGTGAGAAACTATTAAGAAAAATAAGAGTTGATTTAATATTATATTATTTAGGTGTAATTCATCAATGTTCTTGAAATAGTCTTAAAAATAAGATATAAAATTTCAACATCCAGATACATTGTGGTGAGAGAAGAATGTAGAGGTATTTAAAACACAGAAGAATACTCAATGAATTTAATAAGAATAAGTGCAAGTTTTTTCCCCGTCTGGACACACGAAGGGTTTATGAAGTCTGGGTAAGCAGACAGTTCAATAGACATAAGTTCTCCATGGAAAACTCCTTGGAGCCTATTAAAAGCAAGCTCTGTCTGAGCTTGGTTCAAGAGATGGCTCAAACAATTGCCAGCCATGGAGAAAAGCACTGGCTTGCATACTGAGAACCCAGACTGACACGGGGAGTCTCATGAGAATCACTGGACCTAAAATAAAGTGATTACGCTCTGTCTCCTCGTTTGGTTTCCATGGGAATTCGTGTTTATGGGGGAAGCCTGAGATTACATCTTCCTGGCCAAGATATCTGGGCAGCTTCATCGGTTCAGCCATTCACAGAGTTCAGCTAACTGGACTTTCTGTCTTTATGGTTGGCAGGAAGAGCTGATAGGATTGGCCAGGTGAGAAACCACAGACTCAGTGTGCTTTGTCCAGGCCAATGTTTGTCCTTAATGATGGTTGATGGGATCATCCATGTCTGGAAGGAGAAAAATGGTTTTAGCAACAGTTGGCACAGATAGACTGTGAGTGAATAAGGGTATTTCTTAATCCAAATTCCTGGTAGTTATTCAATGATAAGGTTGTTATCTTTCTTGTCCACCCCTAACCCCAGAGAGAAGGCAGACAATTCACCAGATTAGTATGAGTATCTTCATCATATTTAATGTTATTAAATTAAAATTGAAGGAAGGGTATGTAATAGCTATATGTGCTTTCCAGAGGAAATAGTTTCTAACACGTTTCTAGGGCATTTCCAATCAATTCAGTCCAGTTGGCTAGCATTCATTATATGCAGAATTTGTATAGTTCACATGCTAGACACTAGGCATAAACTTTAAGGCTTGTATATCTGTCCTTAAGAAGTTCAAGACAGACAATGGTGGTCCTTGATCATGATTGTGTAAGAGAATCACCTGTGCTTTCCTGAAGACAGTTTAATATATAATCAGAGTTAAGAACTATGTTTAGGAGAACAGACATGCAGATACATAAAATGCATGGCTAAAATTAGACTAGCATTGAATTTTATAACACACAAGCGTTTTTTTAAAACCATGTTATATAAGCTTTTAAATTCTATTTGTCCTGAGAGTAAGTTCCATTATTTGCTACCATAGCGATTCATACTTAGCCTTTTATAATACACACATAACATTTGAAATTATAGGTCATGCTTTGCCTTTCACGGTAGGGAATATAAAGATTGTGTTGCTGTATTACTTGACACAGTGTCAGCATATAGAAAATGATCAGTAAATTATTTTTATTTGAATGAATGAAGGACTTTGCAAAGAGCAAACTACATACACCATTCATCCTTACTAATAAAGTTCTGACTTGTCAAAAGCATAAATAACATATCTGGTAAGAAAGACAGATTCAGAACTACTCAGAATTATTTCTGTACATTATACTTTAGGAAAGCTGGTCTCTTTCCTGCAATGAGGAAACTAAAACATGTGTTGTCTCCAAGATTTTTATTTTTTTGCTTTTTGGGTTTAACATGAAAATTTTAACTATTCTCTTATTATATTTTTCTGATACTAGAATATATCTCAAATATATACCAAGTCGAAATATCTTCTAAATTAAACTTTAATTGTTCCATTATCAAATTGATGTCCTTATTCTTTTCATACCATTCTGAACTTTTATTTATAACTCACCAACTCTTACTGAGTGATTACTAGGAGATAGCATTTTGTGAGCTGTGTGCCTTTTCATAATCCATGGTAAAAAGATAGGTAACTCAGAAGCAGGCAGTAATTACCTACTTCACACGTTGTTCCTCAGTTTAGATTTCAAATTCAGAGGCCACAGGTTAAAATAAAATTTTATCTTTTGAACAAAGAGGTTTTCACTTAAAAAAAATGTGGTCAGAGTTTGACTCAGGGGTCCACATTAAAAAAAAAAAACTTCCTAAATCCTAGAACTTTTTATCTGTAAACAATATTAGCTAAAGAAACAATGTGTTTGAATTTTGCACAGAAGATAATCATTTCCAGTCATAAACACACATATGTAGATGATGGAAAAGTCAAGTCTACAACAATTAATAATATATACACAGATGTATGTGTATATACATGTATATGTATAACTTTGATTTTCCTTATTCATTTATGTATGTGTATACACACACACACACACACACACACTTTTTTATGGTTTGGATATGAGGTATCCCCAAAAGCTCATGTGTGAGACAAAGTAAGAATGTTCAGAAGTGATATGATTGGATGATGAGATCTATAATCTAATCAGTGGCTTAATCCATTTGGTGGATTAACAATTTGAAAGGAATACTCTACCGGGTGCTGACTATAGGCAGATAGAGTATGACTAAGGGAAGTAATTTATTGGGAGTGTGCCTTGGAGTTCATATTTTTGCTCCTGGTAAGTAGAGTGCTCCCTCTTTCTCTCTTTCTCTTTCTGCTTATTATCATGAACTGAGCAGCTTTCTTCTATGATGTTCTGCCTCACCTCAGGCCCAGAGATGTGGAGTCATCCAACGATGGACTAAACCTCTGAAACCATGGCCCAAAATAAACTTTTCCTCCTCTAAGTTGTTCTTATCAAGTATTTTAGTACCAAAAACACAAGCTGAATAAAATAGAAATATATGTATTGTATAAGTAATACATATTTCTAACAGGCTTGACATGTGAATTCCTAAGTAGATGACTGGCCAATAGTAATCATCTTCTATTAATTCAGAAAAGCTCCAAAACAAATAGAAGTCATAGTGACTGACTGTGTAGTCACGTGCTCTGGAAATGAAGGGAGTTAAGATAGGGCTGGTAGGCAAGGAGTCCATGAGTGCCCCATGACCCACTGAAACTGAAGATGTGGATATTTCAGAATGAAGAAAAAAACATTGTCTGATATTTAAAAAAATTACTTTTATGCAGCATAATTCTCTCATACATAGTCAACAAAATTGACATGTTAAGCTGCAACCCTACTTGAACATACAGTGGTAGGAAGACATTAGATGATCTAGAACCCGCCCCCATCCCCCCATAGAATAGTATGATTTTAAAACCATTTTCTTGTTTAAAGACAGTTTGGCAAAGTGGGTAAGAATACAGACTCTGTAGTTGGACCGTCCAAGTTCAAACTTCTCTTCTGAGCTTTGTGTCCTTTAGGCCTATAGACAACAGATCTAGCTAGAGGACTTTGGCTTCCCTAGGCATAAAGTGAGAATGGCTACAATACTCACCTCGGAGGGTTGCTCTGAAGGTCAACTGATATTTACAAAATGCTCAGAATTGCGTCTCATAATAAGGGACGATGTATGATTATTTTATTGGATAAATGAACTATTGGATATACATAGTACATCTCTTTCTGTTTCAGAGAAACATCTGAAAATCCTCTTGATTTTGGACAGAGCCAGCTGCGTGGCTGGGCTGGGGCAGCTCGCAGAGCACGCAGATTCCTTTCGTACTTTCCCAGAAGAAATATTTCCTGGAATCAAGAACTACATGGCTTGTTCTTAGCATGACATCAATAAAAATGTTGGACCTTGATAAGGAGCATCCTATCAGTGTGGCAAAAGTGAACATATCAGGAATGAGCCGCTCAGAAATGCTATAGAGCTGCTTAATTCTTCTCGGGGTTGTTTCTCCTACATAGTACTTCCCATGCCTTACCTGCTCAGGTGCATCCCCTAAAAAATTTCCTGCCTGCATCTCCCTTGTAGGATGGAGCCAGATCTTTTCCTCCTCTGGCTCTAACCCAGCCTGTAGTTTATATCTCCTGAGGCCAAATATATCACACTGGCTCAGGGTCATCTGGTGTTACAAGATGTGAAATCAAAACAGCTTTTTTCCCCAGCTCTGGCTGTTTCTCCTCCAGACTCCCCATGCTGCTATCCCAAGCTTTCATCACTCCAACTCCCATGTTACTTTTGCATTTGCATTTACCAGAAAATAAAGGCTATTGGTAAGGTATGTTTTTAATTTTCTGACTTCTCTTCTCCGCACTCATCTTCCCTTGGCCCTTTGTTAACTCTCATACTCCAATTCACCTCCTTGAGGAATTTTGGTACCTTCTATATGTTCCCCACTGATGTTATCTCCACTCTTGATAAAGTTTTCTTTATTCATCTTTAAGATGAAATCTACAGTGTTTTCCCATCTAGCTATTGTCTAGATGTCTATCTTTCTCTTCTATTGCCATGACCACCCACTTCACTTTGGGCTCATACATCACCACTGTGATAAATTTTTTTTCTATAAATCATCCTCAGTGCCCTCCAAGGGATTATACCCAATGGGAAATTTTGTTTGTCTTTTTTACTGAACCATATTTATGGCACTTAATATTGTTTACCACTTGCTCCTCCAACTTTCACTTTTCCATGAAACCTTTTCTATTCCCTGGCTACGTCTCAGTGTTTTTCATCGTTCTTCTTCCTCCATTTGTATTTTAAATATTAAGATTCACTAGCATTTTATTTTTAGTCCTTCTTATATCAATCTATTAGGATAATTTCATCCTTTTACATGATTTCATCTGCACTCAGTTGCTGATGAGTCTCAAATTGATTCTCCAGCCACATCCTTTGGTTGGGCTCCACATAAAAACATAGTTTCCACCTGGACATTTCCACCTGCTGTCCCATTAATAAACTCATTCTCTCACCTCAAACTTACTTTCCCACTATCCTCCCTGTGATCCTAGACATTACCCTCAGTGCCTTACTTGGCTGGCAGAAGAACCCATTCATTCTGTGTCATGTCTGATTTAAGTCACTCCGAGATATCTTCTTCCCAACCAACACTGCTGTAGCATCAACCCATCACCTCGGCCACCTTTTGTGCTCTTCAATTGTGGTATCATTCTCTCTGCTTTTAAAAATCCTTCTCCCCCACCACATGCCCCAAAGCAATGGACCAACCTATCTTAGAATGAAACTTCCAAAACTGTGAGTCAAATTAATTTCTTCAAAAGCTGACTATCTCAAGTATTTTGCTATAGTAATGCAAAGCTGTATGCCATGTGTGTACACTCTTATTTTAATATTTAAACTCCAGCATTTTCATAAAAACTCATGTACACAACTTCGTCATAAACACCTGCACACCCACATGTACACACTTCAGTGAAGTACTCTTATTAGCCACATAGACCACCCCTCAGTTGTTTACTGCATATTTTCTCTACCTAGAACATTTTTTCCCTTTTGCCTAACAAATGCATATTTATCTTCAGTTGTCAGTTTTTAAAGGCTGTTCTTTTTATCCAGTGACTTTTTCCCTGAGTTCTTTTGGTGGATCCTGTAAGTCTCTTATGGTCTCATGATAATTTGTATAGAATTTCATATTAGCAATTCTCTCATAACATTATGTTTCATTGTGGTACTGGGGATCGAGCCCAGGACTTCACATGCACTAGACATACACTCTACCACTGAGTTATATGCTCAGCCCTTTGCATTGTAAGTTTTGTTCACATGCACGTTTTTTGCTCTACTCCAAGCTACTTGAACAGCCATGAGTTCTCTTCTCTGCTTCTCAACTATGACTTGCAACACAGCCAGGTTAAGACTGACAGAGTCATTTGGAATACTTTAAAGATGGCATGAAATTTCCCTTTTAGAAAGTAAAAACAACCTTGAAAATTTTGTTTGTGCAGAGTGATTTTTCCTTCAAAAGTTTTCTCCCATAGCACAGGTCCAAGCTAACAATTAGGAGGAATTTGAACCATGTCAAAAGAGAAAAAGCTGAAAGAATGGGGTTCACTTAACAAAAAGGCAAGGGCTATGGTGGTCTTAGTACTGGAGGTGGTTGATATAAGCTGGGCTGTGCAATAAATATGGTTTGCAGAAACATGTTAAACCCAACAAAACCATTTTTTTCTGTAAGGCACAGGGCACAAGGCTCAAGGATGAAAGAGGATGATGAATATTGGGAAAGAATGTCATTTTATGAAACTTAAGGGGACATCAAAGTTAATTAATGTATTAACCAGGTATTTTTGAAAACCTACTATGTTCCGAGGCATTGTTAGATATAGCAGAGATATAATGTGAGCAAAATCAACAAGCAAACCAAAACCAACCAAAAAGCAAACCAAAACAAATACCCTAACATTGCCTCTACCTTCACGCTACTTGACATTTAGGAAGAAAAGACTGAAATCAATTAAAAGTCATATCAAATCAATTAAAGTCATATCAAAGCATAAAGCATGACTTGAATAAACATTAGGAAAAGGATTCCCATGGCATAGGGAAGGCTCAGGAAACCAGGACTCTATCTGCAGATGGTTAACTCAGAACTCCATTACAAACACAGGTTCCCATGTAAACCAAAGGAAAGGAAACTGGGGAGGCTGAGTATATTAAATGTCTTGTAGGTTCAGGATGTAATTTCCATCAGGCCCACCCTGGCTTCTTCCAGTCCCTGGGCATGTGGAATGGGGAGTTTATTTCATAGTCAATGTTGCCAGGAGTTACAAGTGGTTGTTTAGGGAAGGAAATGTTTTCTGGATCATTTATTGTGTGTCTGTTACAGTGGGGGCTGCAGTAATACTAGCTATGAGAATAAATACTATCAGAACAAAAAGTGAATAAAGCCAGTAGAGGAATTGCTGCTTCAATCAAGGCCTCAGTGTCAGTAAGAGAAACACTTGATGTTACCATAAACTGGCAAAATCTAGTGTAATTTCCCACTCCTGACAGATTATGCAATTTCATACACTATTATTATTTTTAATAATATAATGATCGGCAATATACATATAAACACATCCTTATTGGTTGAAAAAAATCATAGGTGCGAGTGGGAGTATGTTTGAACTGGGACTGGAGTTTGGCAGGTGCTATGTGAAGACTGGTTTCTGGTTTTGGATTAGCACTTGTTTTCTCATTTACCTTTTTCCAAAAGAAGAACATGGCCATTAGCCTTTCTTGTGGCTTGGGATTGGGATTGGCCTACTCCAATTGTCTGAATGATTTCTAGGCTCCATATCTTCAGTATGGAACACATCTCCAAAAGAAGGAACAGGGAGATGCACCTAGAACATCTCAGTGGGAGGAAAAGAGAAATAGTGCTTATTCTTCAAGATACTGGAGCGCCCTGAAGTAAGCTGACATTCTTCTACAACAATGTCATCAATAATGCTTGAAACTAAGTCTATTTCTTTTTTTTTTGGTACTGGAGATTGAAGTCAGGGGCACTCGACCACTGAGCCACATCCTCAGCCCTATTTTGTGTTTTATGCAGAGACAGGGTCTCACTGAGTTGCTTAGCGCCTTGCTGTTGCTGAGGCTGGCTTTGAACTCGCGATTCTCCTGTCTCAGCCTCCCTAAGTGCTGGGATTACAGGCTTGAGCCACCGCGCCCAGCTCTAAGTCTATTTCTTTCTTTGAATTTTCTCTCTGAAAACTATAAAAAGGTGGCCTTAATAGATACAAATTAAACAAAAATAGGATCTCCCCTGCCCCCAAATATCCTTATTGAGGAAAAACATAACCAGAGGATAGAAGCTTATGGCATTTTGGGACTAACATCTTAAATCTGAGTTTGAGAATTGTATTTGGCAACTGTAAATTAATATGTAAATAAAGCAAGATTATGGAAACATTAGTCATAGGTGTTGGAAGTGGGTACAGTGAGAAACTATAATGACATCTAACTTCTATTGAATGTTACTTGTCAACCAGTTTGATAATTTCTTCATGTATGAAATGCATATTTGATTTTCATTAGTTGTGCAGTCACTCCTCACTCGACTGGTGCATCTAAAATATTCCCTGAATGCTATCTTTGCACACTTCAGTTAATATTTGAGAACTGCCAAGGGTGAAAACCGCTGCATTCATACAAGGAAAATGGATTTTTATGCTCATACCTCTCAAAATTAACTTTTAAAGATGTTTAGCAAAAGTCACTAAAGTAAAAATTATATATTCAAAACAAGCATAACTCCTTCTCAAAATATATTTAAAAAGCTCAGAAATGCTGATCTTATTAGATGAGAGATGGAAATATTTCAATGTGATCCTGAAAAATGGGAAGAATTTATACTTATTAGTCAGCATGAGAGAGAGTTACTTAATTCACACACCCTTAATGGTCCTTAGGGGAAAAAATGATCGGCAAAGATTTCCAATAATTGAATGAGGCATCAGATGCAAGACAGCAAAATATAAAGAATTTACACTGCTTCACTTTGTGTTGGGATAGTCAGTATTTTCTATGAAGGAGAAATTTCTTAGTCAGATAAATGCTACCTTAATCAAGCACAGAAATCTTTGGTTCACTGTTGGCATAAAGGGAGAATTAGTGAACATAATCTTGAAGTTTCCATTCTCTCCTCAGGATGAAATGTGGAACCAGTATTTTTCTTCCATTTGAAATCACTTGTGACATAACATCCCTGATCTCCCCACCTCCACTATTTTTTTTTAAACTCTATTCTTGTTAATGTGCTTCTCAGCCAGGAAAATTGACACTAGGAAAAAAACATATTGTACAGGTTATGGAAAGGACAGAAATGAAAGTCTCAAAGTGAAACATTCTTTGAGAAAAATATAGTTATTTCATGGGTCTTTGATGGTAAAAATATCACTTGACTTTTGAAACCTTTTGTATTTAATTTTATTCCCCATCAACTTTTAAGTTGAGTATATATATTTCCTTAGTGGATAGATTTAACTACAAATTATCCAGATCCAGGAAACTTGGTCCCTAGTTTTATGTATTGAAAAAAAAGAATAGATCAATTTTCTTTCCTTCTACTCAATCCCTCCCTTCCTCCTTCCCTCCTTTCCTTCCCTCTCTTCCTTCCTTCCTTCCTTCCTTCCTTCCTTCCTTCCTTCCTTCCTTCCTTCCTTCCTTCCTTCCCCCTTCTCCCTCCTCCACTTTCTCTTCCTCCTATTCCTTCTCTCCTCTCTTTCTTTATTCTTTTTCCCTTTTATTGTGGGAGGTGGGGGCTAATTATCTGGTTCTCTTGCTTCTCAAATGAAAAAAGTCCTCTAAAACATTTATAATCATTTCTTGCCTATGTTGTTTGAAATCGGTCTACTTACATGGAGGCTCAGAGGATCTAGCATATTTTGACACCTAGATTTCATCTAATTTACCTATTTACCTCCTCAAATAATTAAAGGATAATTGAAAAGGAATTATGTCTGATCTTCTCAAAAATTTCCCAAATTTTTAAGGACCAGTTGTAGCTAATCCATTTGATAGTAGGTATCCTGGTGCTTATTAAATTGAAGCTCAGTTCCCAAGTTTCCCATAAGTATTTAAAATCCAGATTCGAGATAGGGACATATTTCTAATGATTTGTTTAGTCTAGTAATTATCATTAAGTTTTAAAATAGGCTGAACCACTGTGACTGGTGCTGTAAGTATCTGTTACATTGTTATTAAGCAGATGCTTTCCAGTAGAAAGCCCTAGGGCAAGTTACCCTGGGCCTTTGAATTTGGATGTCTGTTCAACATTTTAGCCATGAAACTGGATTTGGGGTTGCTTGTCAGAGTCCAGCTTTATATCTGGCCCTTTGCAGCTGATTATGGAGCAGTATTCTTGTGAAGAGACATAGATACTGAGAACATTCCAGAAGCCATCTTCTTTCCTGACAACAGAATGGACTTGTGAGATGAGCTCTCTGTTGTTGGTTTTTTTTTTTTTTTTTTTTTACTTTCTCGGTTGCTACTTTACTCTCCGTGACTCTAGTCACTTTTCTTGAATGCCTGCCATTGCTGATGAAGTGTGTGGGTCTCAGCTCTTAATGCCTTACTTCAACCAGACAGACATACATGTCTACTTCAGCAAGCTATTCTTCTGAAAGAATGAGAAAACTGTGAGCTCAGCCAGTTAACTGTTGAGGGAGAGTGGAATGGGCTTCCAGGCTACTGCAATAATACATCTCAATCTGCTAAATCCTGTATGCTTGGGGAAATGAGCCTGTCATTCAAGATGCTCACAATCCACTGGACAAAAATCTCAAGTCTAAATGGGAGCCTCTCAGTAAGAAAAGTTTAATTCAGGAGATCCACATTGTGAAGTGAGGAATTACTTCAGTTACCAAAAGTATCAGATTTGAGCTGGGTTGCAGTGGTAATCTCAGAGCTCTGGAGGATGAGGCGGGAAAATTGAGAGTTCAAAGCCAGCCTCAGTAATTTAGAGAGATCCTGTCTCAAAATAAAATATATTAAAAAAAAAGGAGGGGATACTGGAAATGTGGCTCAGTGGTTAAGTGCCCCTGGCTTAAAAAGAAAAAAGAAAAAAAATACCAGATTTATGATTCGTAGAAATGAACATGGCAAAGAATATGTTACACAGACAAGACAAGAAAACTGCCTGGTGTGCTTTATTCACTTTTTTGTTAAAGAAAGAAGTTTTGATTGTGTCTGAAGGGGTAGAAATTATGCTGGGCATTGGAGGCAGAGAAAAAAAGGAAACAATATCTTTTTAAAATATCCATAGAGAAAGACAGGCTGTACCTACAAAATCTATCCAAAACAGAGAAAAGAGGGACGTTTGTCTTAAAATGGGGAGGTAGGAAAAACAAATTCAGAAACTTACACTGAGTCTTCAAGGACTGGCAGGTAGTAAAACATCTTATAGGGTCAGAAAGGTCATTCCACATAGAGCGAGGCTCAGGGGTAAAATCTATGTGATGTGAGGCAACATGAATCACCCAGCACATTCTTATTTCTTCCTGGATTTACATGTGGGCCAGGTGAGTGAGAAAGGCAGGTGAGTGAGACGACGATCAGGTCCAAGGAGGGGAGGGAGAGAGGGATAGTGTGGCTGATGCATGAAAGCCTAACACAGGCGTGTGTCACGTTAGTGTGGAATCAACCACGGGAAGGGAAAGTTTTAGGAGCAAGCAGCTTAGAAACATTATTTGATAAGGTTTAGTTACAGTTTGGAGAATGGCTACGTCCCAAGGTAGAAGTTCCATGTCGAAAAGCATTGAAAGAGAGAGTACTAAACACAGAGAGTGCTGGTGGAGAAACCCAGGAAAAATAGTTAGTAATGTTCAGAAAACAGAAAGAAGTCAAGATATAAGACTGAGAAGGTGCCACAGAAGCCAAATAGCAGATAATTCATAAAATCATTCATTATACTCAAGTATAAGGAGGTTGTAGAGAATACAAAATCAAGAAAGGTCACCTGATACGGCAATAATAAAACTGTTGGTAACTTTTACAAGCAGGTGCTTGTGCATGGTTGGGAATGAAAAGCAAATTACTAGGGGTACAAAGGAAAGTTGGTGGAGCAGAAATAGACGTGATGGGTGCAGACAATTCATTTGAGAAACCTGGCAGAGATTTTGCCTGGTAGTGAATGGCCAAAGAGAGAACCAAGTTGATAGCTAAGTAAGGAAGCATATTGTCATTCACTCTTATATATAAACCATGAGTTTCAATCCAAATGGCCCAATATCGTCCCTGAATGTGTATTTGGCATTTCCATTTCTGCACTTTTTGCCCAACTTCTTGAATTATTTTTAGACCTTCTTCTCTTTTAATCCAATGAGCATAGCTCATCTAATTTGAGACCATGCTGTATGCATAGTATCTAATATATTTAATTGATTGAAAGGTTTCCTTTCTATGTCAGTGTTTGGAAATATTATTAATATAATTCAGTTCCAAGAGAAAGAGGGATAAAAAGGATAAATGGTAACTTGGAAAGAATAGGCACTTAAGATCTTTCACATAGGAGATATCAGATCTGATCAGTTTGAAGGGTTAAGAGTTTCTAAACTTTTTTCCCTATTATGGTCTATATGAGAATCTCAAGTAAAAACAGTGATTATGGGCCAAGACATTCATTGAACAAGGGATCAAAAAGAAGCAACCGCCTCCCTCAAACCATGCAAAGGGGCTGCATTCACATTCTGAGCTATAGCTTTATCTTGAGGAGACCATTTGAAGATTAAGATAAGCAAAGATGTATATATTTTTCTTTTATTTTTCTAAAGAAACTTCTAGAACTAAAAAAAATCAATAATCTCTTTGACAAGGGAAACAAATTTAGTTTTTCAGATTTTGGGGGGTAACTTTCATGTAGGTTATTTCATTTCCTTCCAGTATCCACCCCAAGAAGGGGGTAGGATAGTAAGAAAAATTAAATGATGAGGAAATTGAAGCTTGTAGATACCTAGAAACAGGTCTCAAGCATTTTTAAGACATAGTCTTTAAGTAGCAGGGTGGTTGCCAAGGACTGGGATATGAGGAAAATGAAAAGATATTGGTCAAGGATACAAACTTCCAGTTTTAAGATGAATAAGCTCAGGAATCTAACGTATAGCAAGGTGACCATAGTGGATAATACTATATTGTTTACTTGAAATTTGCTACAGGAGCATATTTCCAGTGTCCTCACAAAACACACACACACACACACACACACACACACACACACACGGAAATGATAACTATTCACCTGTTAATTATTTCGACCATGCTAATCAGCATACAATGTTTGCATACATAAAAATCATCATATTGTACACCTTAAACATATGCAATTCTTATTTGTCAAATATTTTTAAAAAGACAAATGCTTTAACATTGTTATCTTTGTGAAATTGCATAATCATTTTGTTCCGAGGTGTCATTTGTCCCAAGGAATCATTAAAGTTAGTTTTTCCAAAAAATCTACTTCTTATGAGTACTTGAAAATTAATAACAATGGATTCACTATTTGTGAGATAATATGTCGTTTAACATAGAAACATCAGCATTGAGAATAATAGAAATGTTAATGTTGATGTCACTACTTTTCATCCTATCCATAGTCCTCCAATTCTTACATAAATTGATGTTTTCCCATCTATGTTCTCATTCAGTTGAGTAGAGTTGAGTGCTGGAAAAAATCCAGAATTCTGCTGAATTGTTGTTAATAAGGATCTTCTTGTTTGAAAGATGCATAAAACTCTATTTTGCTAGGAAAGGTTGACCCTAACAAAGTCTGTTTCTCTTATAATTGGCCATCCCTGGACATGCAGCAACATTAGGAGAGAACTGAAAATGGCAAATGGAAGCTCCATATTATAGTAAGAGTTGGCCCTGTAAGTTTTGGAAGGAAGGTTGAGGGTCTCTGGCTCTGGAACACAGATGTCCAAGATAGCTGGCCAGCTCTGGAAATTTTCAAAGATTTCTGGCTGGTTTACCAGGGCTTGGCAGGCTGGCTCTAGAGGGGCTGTACTCTGGGTTCTCCCAAGTCCCCAACACAGTCAGCATAGCCAGCTGGCTACTACATCCAGCCAAGTTGGCAGATCAATTGATTCTGCATTTGGGGTGACCAAGAATCAAAGAGGTCCATGATTAGCCAACCCAGGAGCATGAGAAGAAGCCAATAAATTAGTTGCTAATGGATCCTAGTCACCAATTGAGAGATGAGTTTCATAAAAATATGCTGTTTTCACCAGTACTGACTTAGGTACCATTGAACTTGTATATTAATGAGCTTGGTAACTGGAAACTCTGTAAAGAATTAATAGGTTTAAAGTCTCATGATATGGACTCGACAACTATTCTTTCCTTGACCAAACTCTACCTACCCTCCTCTGAGCTCTCCTCTGAACTCAGACTCAAACTTGGCTTCTAAAAACTGCAGACTCTGGGCTGGGGTTGTAGCTCAGTGATTGGATGCTAGCTCGTAAGTACAAGACCTGGGTTTAAATCCCCAATACTGTGGGGAAAAGAACATTGCAGACTCTCTCAGCACATGATTCATTCCCTTCACACCACATTAAAAAATTTAAACACTGACAGCTTCTAACAGCTCAAGGCTGAATCCCAGCTTGAGAGGACCCCAGCCCATCAAAAAATGCCTTCCTGAGAAAGCACAAGGTTGCCAAAAGGATTTACTGTTTATTTCAGCCAACACCTGATGATGGGCTTCTCATGGAGCATTTACTAAAAAGGTCTTAAGAACTGTGAATCCTTCACCCATTCCTTGGAGATAAACGTGAATCCCCTACAATTTAGGAGTGTCACGTTCAAGGACTGAGAATCATTCCTTTAAAATGTATTCATCAGGAAGGATGAATACACTTCCTGTCTCTGGGAGAGGAGAAAATCCTGACTTTGACAACAGTTTTAGTTGGCATTTGTGTTCTCCAACTTTTGTGATTTTTCACGTCTTACTATCTCGAGCTCCCTGCTCAGCCTCCTCTTATCTACCCTATTCTTCCATTAAAATGCCCAGTCACCTCTGCACAAGTCAGAGTTCAGTTCACACTGTACCCTCCTCTCTGTGGCAATAGGGCATTGCTAATTAAAGTCTACCTTTACCACATTAGTGTCTGGCTTTGCTTATGTTGGATAGACATAAACATTAATATTTAAAAGTAGCCTTCAAATGATCAAATATGAAAGTATAAGCACTTGTACTTCCTAGGAAAGTAAATTTAGAAGTTTTTCTGCATTGTTGCAGGAAGCATCTTTATTTTGTGTGTATATGGGCTACATCTTCAGTCTTTTTTAATTTTGGTTTTTTTTTTTTTTGGTATGGGGGATTAAATTCAGGGTCACTCGACCACTGCCACTGAGCCACATCCCCAGCCGTATTTTGTATTTTATTTAGAGACAGGTCTCACTGAATTGCTTAGGACCTTGCTTTTGCTGAGGCTGGCTTTGAACTTGTGATCCTCCTGCTTCAGCCTCCCAAGCTGCTGGGATTACAGGCATGTGCCACCATACCCAGATCCTTTTTAAATTTTTAAAAATCTTTTATTTTGTGATAGTATCTCACTAAGCTTCATAGGGCCTCACTAAGTTGCTGAGGCAGGCTTTGAACTTGTGATCCTCCTGTCTTGGCCTCCTGATTTGCTGGGATTACAGATATGAGCCACTGTGTCTGGCAGTAAGCAACTTTTAAGATGGTCCTCAATCTTCTTCACATCCTGACATTTATGCGTTTATTTAATCCCTCTTCATTGAATATGGGCTGGAATATATTCCCTCAGTGCTAGTAAATAGAATGTGATGGAAATGATAAGGCTGTCTTTTCTGAGATTAGAGTATAAAAAAGCTATGGCTTCCCTCTTGGTTGTTTTTTGTCACATCTTGAATTGTTCACACCGAAGTTAGTCAGCAGTGCTGAGAAGCTTGGGGACGAGAGCACCAAAGAAAATCTTTTCAGTCCCCCCTGCAGCCAAGTGAGTGAGCTTGGAAAGTCTACTTTCTCATTTGAGGCTTGAGGTGACTGTGGCTCTAGTCGACATCTCGATTGCAGATTCGTGAAAGACCAACTAGATAAGTTGCTCACATTTTCTTAACCCACAGAGAGTGTAATTTTTTTTAAAAAGTTGTTGATTTAAATTTTGTAGTAATTTTTTATGAATCAATAGGTACCTACCACAGTGACCTACCACCACTCAATCGGCTTATCCACATATACAGTGAAATACTCCTATAGTGCATGCAGAGATCCTACTTTTCATTGTCTCTAAGACACTATAATGTCTAAAGAAGATATTTGGAAGGGATTATCAGAACTTTTGTTAACTCAGAAGTTCCTCAACTGAACACCGCTGTAGTAAAACAAACATATATTTCTAGTTTTATTTTCTCTAGAGAGTTTCCATCTTTTTGGATATGTGCCATGGATATTGGTTTTCATATCAAATTCTTAATTTCTGGACACTGGGTTCAGAAAATATTTTGGGATTCTACTCATTCACATTACAAGATTGTTTTCTCAAATCATGTAACTTTTGACTGAATTCATTTATAAATGTCTCATGTGAGATATATATATATATATATATATATATATATATAGATATCTTCTGTTTCACCTGAGCTGTCAAGTACACATGAGAAGTAGTACCTTGTGGATTTTCATTTTATATTTAATTTATGTATAGATCATTTCCAATCCAGTTCAGCTTGCTGTGGCTGAGTTTATTTTTGTGTGTACAGAATTCCTTCGTGTTTAACTAAACCATTTGATGACTTCTCAGCCATAGAGTGGACAGATACCACTTTCAGCATGATTTTATTTGGACTACAACAAAATTTCTCAAATAAAATAAATATCTTTGAAAGCCCTCTCCATGCAATTAAAAGTAATTTTGCCTAGAGATTAGAATATTGGCAACATGCTCAATAGCACCAAAATCGAGAGAACATTTCTTTAACCAAAGCAAAATGTTAAGGGCTAGGGATGTAGCTCTGTGGTAAGACAGCCCGCCCTGCATTTGATTCTTAGTTTTGTGAGATAAAACAAACCAAAAAATAGAACAAACTGGCAGTAGTCAGTGCATAGTTGTGCTAGGAGAAAAATAACCCTCCTTCTTCTCAAAGATGTCCATGTCCTAATCTCCAGTATGTGTGCATATGTTACCTTATATGGCAAAAGGAATATGACTCTAAGATATTATTAAGTTAAGGATCTGAGATGGGGAGATTATCTTGGATTCCTGGTGGGGGGAGGAATGCAATTGGATCATAGGGTTTTTATAAGGAGTCAGGAGAATCAGAGTTAGAGAGAGATTGGAAGATGCCCTGCTGCTTGCTTTGAGGATACAGAAAGGGACTATGATCTAAGGAAATGTAGGTAACTTCAAAAAATGGCAAAAAGAATGGGAATAGACTCTCCCTTAGAACCTCCAAAAGGAATAAGTCCTGCTGACAATTTGATTATAGTCCATTGAAACTCATTTTGGACCTCTGAACTCCAGAACCACAAGAAAATAAATTTGTGCTGTTTTAAGCCACAAGTTTGTAGCAATTTCTAAGAGCAAAGGGAAACTAATACAGCTATCTATTAGTTGCTGTTTTTAAATGTTCCATATTTCCATCTCTCCAGTGCATTACACAGTGGAATCTTGATGCACATTTGATTTATGTATCTCATTTTTTATCACTATTTTCCAAATCTAGTATCTTAATAATTTTCCTGGAAAAAAAATAACTGCAAAATAAACCAGGATTCCGTCCAAGAAATGATTGCCCTTTTTTCCCTCTCCATTCTTGTTTTTGTTTGAAAGACTGAATTTAAATTTCTTTTAATTTGTGTAAGATGATTCTCATACCATAGCAATTACAGAATGTAAGAAATACATTTTGGGAGAAAAATAACATAAAACAGATACATTTTTCTCCTGATATATATTATCTCACATACTTTATTTTGTGGTGAAGCATTTAAAATTTACTCTCAGCAGTTTTCAAGAATATGATATGTTGTTATTAACTGTAATCCCTATAATATAAAATTTATCTCGTGAACTTACTTATGTATCTGAAATTTTGTGTCCTTTGACCGATATCTCTCTCAACCTTCCATTCCAGCTTCTGGAAACTAACGTTTTGCTCCTATTGCAAAAAATTCTATTTTTTTAATATTCCCCATATAAGTGAATACATGCCTTTCTGTGTCTGGCTTATTAACTTGGCTTTTACAGTCCATTCAGAGACATTCTAACCTGCACAAAATATCAGTCAGTTGGCATCTTCCTTCACCAAAATGGAAATGACTGATGATATTCCATAGGCCATGCCAATCCTGCTGACATATATATTTTGCATTATGAGAGTGGGGGATTTTGTAGCAATGGGAGCTCCTTTCTCATCTTTAGTTGTGATTTGACAAAATAACCTCAATAACCAGCTTACAATATATGTTGTTTTGATAAGCAACTGAGATGTGTATACTCAGATTTTTTGAATACTGATTTGACATATTCTGGTTTTGGTTTTTATCTAGGGGAAAAATGGTTTGGAGGAACCAATCTGATCATCTTACTTCTCTTATCATTGCAATTCTCACTTTCTCACAGGCTGCGGATATGTCAAACTAACTCTGCTCTGCAGCTGGCTATTTTAAATTGACAAGTAAATGGGTAGGAAGCATTACATAAGTCTCATGGTCTAAACTGTAACCCTTGATTGAGAACCTACAGGGAAGGCAGGGTGAGTTTTAGAGACTAAGCACCAAATCCACCTTCATATTCCCAACAGCTATTTCAGGTTACATAGATGCTATGATATGAAAGTAATCAAATGTAATTTAAAAGTTCTAAAATATTGCAGTGTAGATGTAAGTGAAATAGTTTAGCCAAGTAGAAGTCAAGATACTGCTTATCTTTGGGGGGAAATTTAAACAAGGACAACATGGCAGCCTTTTTTGAATGCTGTAATAAACCAAGTTGGGTATCACCAATGTGTCCTACTGTATGGATAGTTAGGAGACTGAGATGGCTATGCCAGTCCACCCTGAAATGCAAAGAATATATTCTAAACTACATGGAAGAGAGGTACAATATAAAAATGGTAAGGAGAATGGTTGGGCCCCCTCCTGGGAGTGTGAGAAAAGTTGCTGGTCTACTGCTGACTCAAGAGGCAAAGTGATGCCCACGGGGCTCCTTTCTCCAGTGCACAGCAACACTCTCTTCACAGGTATCTCACCCCTCCCAGTAAAACAGAATACTGAGAAAGCTCTGGCTCTTTTAATCTGACCAGTGACTGCTCTGACCATGGAAATGGATAAATAAAAGCTCAAAGATGGAGTGAATGAGGGTCTCTTTGCCTTTCTATGCTCAGAACCAATAAGAAAGTGGTCTGTGGTTCTGTCCTTTGGTGATGCCCAATTTGTTTTTGTGGTATAGATATGTTTACCATCTGAGGGAATGACTTCAAGAGTCTTGGATTAATTATTCCCAATTGAATAATAGAAGTTAACATACATTTTAGTTCACATAGAACCATTAAATGAAAGACTTTTTTAAAAATGATCATAGTGGGTCAAATAACCCCAGATTCTATTGTGAAGGCTTATGTTGTACAATTTACTCATTTATGGATACAGAATTTGTAGTACTTACCATGTTTTACTTTAGTATGATCTTTTTTTTTCTTCCTTCCTTCCTTTTCCCTCCCTCCCTCCCTCCATCCCTTCCTTCCTTCCTTCCTCTCTTTCTCTCTTTCTTTCTTCCTTTCTTTCTTTCATCTACCAATCATATTTTGATCTTATGTCTGAGTAGTCAGTTTAGATTGTTTCTTACCTCTTGGTAATAAAAGCAAGGCATATTGAAATATTTAGAAGACTATATCACTTTCCAGGAAACTCCAAATGCTAATGCCTTGATGTGATAACTTCAAAGTCACCATAGAATGTCTCTGTTTTTTAAAACATAGATAAATTGAAATATAAGGTATGCCAATTATGATGTAATTGATATCCATTTGAATAATTCAGATAAATGTCTTATTTTTAATATTAGTTTCTTTTAATTATTTCACTGAATTTGGGGAAAAAATCCAGTACTCCTACATTTTTACTATAAACTCATGTAGGAATATTTACTCTTTAATATATTAATGAAATTCAATATACATCTTGCAAAACCTCAAGAGTAGATTCTACCAAATAAATGAGGTCAAGAAATAGTTGTCCAACAATGGATAAATGGTACAGTGGTCAACTTGCAACACAGGTTTATTCTCTTTTATTTCAATTACTTAATTCTGAAGAAATAACTTGGGACAAGTCTATTAAAGAATAGTATTGACCACAAAGGTCTGAAGCAAAGCATGTTTCTACTCAGACCACTGCATTGATGAAAGATTTTTGGCTTCATAGAGGACCCCACAGAAACCTGAATTGCCTCAAATGGTTTTATTTGACTGTTATAATTCAGCATCTTTAGTTTTCATACACTTAAACTTTTTCTGCAAAAGGAGAAAGAAACCATTGTACAGATAGTGGTTTGTAGCCTATCACATATGTACCTATATATCCTTAGCATATTCCCAAAGTATTAAATGTAATGAGATCCCAGGGTGACATCTTATTATTGTGGATGCAATGTTTTAGAGCCTTCTCTGAGATGTATGTGTGTCCATCCAGTAGAAGTGATTTGAAACAAGTGGGGAAAACACAATGGAAAAAATTGTGATTTTCTCTTTAGTATCTGAAGCTGAGTTCTCTTGTTGAGTAAGAAATAGAACCAAACAAACAAGAACACCTATTAAAAGCTTAAATTTTGGGGGCTGGGGCTATGGCTCAGCGGTTGAGCGCTTGCCTCGCATACGTGAGGTACTGGGTTCGATCTTCAGCACCACATAAAATAAATAAAGATGCTGTGTTCACCTACAACTAAACAAAATATTAAAAAAAAAAAGCTTAAATTTTTTGTTTTAACTTCCATATATAATAAGAACATAGAAGTTCTCATTAAAATAAACTATTTTTAAAAGGATAGAAAAATACTATGAATAGAGATTAATGAGATTACTAGTATAACCAGACAATTTTCTCAAAATCAATAAAAATATGAATTCTGATTGCAAGACAATTATACTCAATGTCAATAAAACAAAACAAAACAAAAACAAAAACAAACCCACTATGATTTAACAAGTCAGAGTTAATAAAATTCACCTACAGATTTATCAAAAATGTTCACTTTTAATTTACTTCCATATTCATGATATATGTTGTCCTTTTGGATAATTTTATAATAATGCAAAAATAAACAGATGAAGCAACTGTAATCTATTATGGCATAGGACTCACTATTGCAATACATCTTTCAAGTAAAATGCCCCATCTTGAGTTTATTCCTTAGATTTTATAACTTTTTTTTTTTTTGTGGTACTGGGGATTGAACTCAGGGGCACTTGACCACTGAGACACATCCTCAGCCCTGTTTTATGTTTATTTAGAGACAGGGTCTCACTAAGTTGCTAAGCACCTCCCTGTTGCTGAGGCTGGCTTTGAACTCGTGATTCTCCTGTCTCAGCCTCCCAAAGTGCTGGGATTACAAGCATGTGCCACCACGCCCAGCTAGATTTTATAACTTTTATCCACTGTACTTAGAGAAAACATGTCAAGTATTTCACTGTCTGTAATTCACCAATCCTTCTGGCGTTGAGAAATGGTTCCTAGCCATGCATCTAATTAAAGGCCTAGTTTTTAAGGGAAAAAACTTGTGAGTTAGGTGGATCATGTTTCATCTTCAACAGACGGCAGAGGGGACTATGGAATAGTAACAGATGCATCTTGTGGTCATGGGACTCAGCACTGAATTCCTGCACCTTGTGTAGTGGGCAATGGTGTGGGATGTCACGGGACACAGATGCCTGGTGACCTTGGTAGCAGGAAACTTCATGCTATGTTATTCTCATAACTGCAAGAGTCCCATAACCAGAGTGGTCCTGTGCTATTCAATTTTCTATTCTGATAATGTCATACCCGAGATAATTAACTTATCAAGGAAAAGATTTATTTAGCTCACTGTTCTGGTGGTTACAGTCCAAAACTAGGTGGACCTACTGCTTTGTTTTTTTAGGGGGCGTGTTGGATGGTAATGGCAAGGAGAAGGCGGTGAAACACACTGCTCACTCCTGACATAAGCCAGGAAACAAGAGGGAGATAATGGGCTGGGATCTTGAAATCCACATTGACAGCTCACCCCCAGGGACCTAAGGACCTTCTACAAGGATTCAACTCCTAAAGGTCCTACCCTAGAGACCAGATTTTGAACATATAGAACTTTGGGTGAATACTTGTTCAAACTATATCGATTCCCATTAGCTCAGAAGATAATTAGCAAGCAAGAGTGTAGAGTATACTGAAATAAGTTATTACTCAAAGAAGATGGTTTCTTTCCCTAATGGCTAAGAATTTTATGTATATCTGCATTTTAGTATATCTCTTGTATCTATGCATTATTTACCTGCAACTTTTTGTTAAGAAAATTTAATTTTCTGTGACTTTTTCAGTTTGTTTTTTTTCCCTATTTTCAGAAAATTGGATAAAATCAAATGTGTCTCTTATAGGTGTTTCGTGAGTTCATTCTGTAAACATTTTGTAAACTATGTGAGGTAGATATCTTTAGAGGAAACCTCTACTTCTAAAGAGGGTAAAAGCTACTGCACTGCCTCTTTAAAAGACTATTAATTATACCTTCAAAGTTTCTTTCTTTTTGTTTCAACTAAAACTCTTTGGAGAAAGAAATGCCCAGCAGCATTTGTATCTGCCATCTTTACTTTTTGAACAAGTGCTCTATCACCTTGAACTGAACATACTTAGAAATGCGCCTGACCCCACATGTTTTGTTGCATGAATATGTGTAGAAACCCTGAATAAAATATCCATGCTTTCCTTGTTCAGGGAGAAAATAACCCAAATACCTGCTGCAAGTAATAGATTTTTGTCTCTCTTTTCTCTTTTGGGTTTGCTTTTTGGCTTTGTGTTCACTACTCAGATGTGAACTCATTGCATGCAGATCTGTGACAGAATGGAGCCTGATAAAGTTAGTTGGCTAGGAAAACAGGAGAGTTATAGCAAATAAATCTGTGCAACCTGGAAGTTATTTATTCTAGAGTCTTGCTTATATACTTCCTTGAGCTTGGTTGGCTGTGGGGCATATTCTTATGCAAATCAAAATACCTAGGTCCTCTCCAAGATCAGTAAGAATGTTATAACTTTTAAGAGAAGAGAAGAGAAGATGTCAAACAATCATGATCATAAAATAGGTTACCTAAAGAAAAAAAAATCTAATGAAGAATTTGAGAAATATTTGCTGGAAGTGAACTTGTATCTGTTATTTATATTCTAATGATGCTGCATAGTATATTGCCATTAGACCGAAGTAATGTATAATAATGAATATTTATTTTTGTCAGTAAATTTAGGAATGGCTAGGTGATTTTGTTAAGCTGTATTAAACTTGGTTAATGTTGGTTCGTGTACTCGGCATCGTGGTCAAGTGGTAAGTCAGAGGGGGCTGTTTGATTAAAGTCGTCAGCTGAAATGATTGATCTCTGCTCCATGTGCTCTCTCATCCCCCAGCAGGTTAGCTAAAGCTTCTCTATTGCTACCTTGCTCTCTGTGTGGGGTTCTGGGAGAGTGAAGGTAAACCAGGCCTCTTTAGACCTATGCTCAGAAGTGATCTGCTGTCATGTGCACTATATGACATTGGACAAGGACAGCTACATGGCCAGCTCTATTTTAAAGACTTAGAGAACAGACTCAATGTGTTGAGGAACTGTCACATTTTAAATGGTGTACATACAACGAGGTCATTAATTGGTGCCAACAAGGCAATCTACTATGGTACTCATGCCATAACCAGTTGCAAAGTAAAAAGTCATTGGGGAAAAATGTATCCCTTGCCAATATAAAATAGCATTGAAGGAAATTAGAAAACAGAATAGAACACCCATGCCCAGGGCAGAGGCTCTGACTTAGTGAGCCATTAGGAACTCACAGGTCTTGCATTAGAGCCGTCCTGTGAAAATGAGCAGTTTCTGCTAAATTGTTATTCATCAGTCACAGCTAGGTTAGGTTCTGTCTTTTCCAAAGTTGTTTAGGAATTGGAGTTAACGCTGACCTCGCACCATCAGACACTGCAGTTCTGAATCAAACTGAGGGATTAACCTGAAGGGTCTGGAAACAGAAAAGAGAATTGAAAAAAAAAAAAAAAAAAAGAGTCCTAACTTGTTAGGAAAGTGTTATTTGCAGCACAAAAAATAGACTTTCATGTTTCTATTATTCCATGTCAAAAAATAAATTTTTGAAAATTAAAAAAATAAATAATAAAGTAGTAGTAAGAAAAATGCATGACAGGACAATAAGGCGTCTTAGATATCCAGAGTTACTGGATGCATTTCAGAAAGGTGTAAAAGGCATATGATGTGACATGTAAAGGATGCTTTGAGAAAAGGCAACCACTTCCTCACAAGGAAAAAATTAAAGGAAGAAAGGCTTAACCTGTAGTGGAACATACAGAGAATAATGGGAAACTACCCAATTAAAATCAACTGGATGATAAGACCCACAGCTAAAGGTGAATTTGCCATCTTTGCCATTATAGAATTAAAGACAACATTCAAAGCATTGGCAGAAATTGTTTACAGAGACCACAATTTGTGTGTCAGTCTGTTAGGAAGATGATCTAATCTTAACTGACTTAGTGACTTTTTTATTCGTATTGCGGGCATCTTTCTTGCCTTTTAGTTGTATTTTAGAAGAGAGTTTCTTTTTCCCCAAAATAATTATGGTCTATTTTGTGTTTCTTTAGATGACTCCTTGCAGTTTTCTGGAATACTCAGCCAGTAAACTTCTAAAGCCTCTTTAAAATTTCTGTAAGAGGATTTTATAAAACTTAAATGAAATAGTAATCTTATCACAACAGAGACATATCATTTATGGTCAGTCATGCAGGAATTAGATACCTAGATGAAAATTTCACCTTTCCACTTAATAAATTGTGTGACTAAGGACAAGTTTCTTTAGAGCTATGTTTCTCTATTTTGAAATGGCAATAAAAATAATGTATTTCTTATGCCAACCATGGCAGAAAAAAAGAAAAACTTATCTCAACTACTTAAAAATAAGAATAGTGATTATTATCTCTCACAATAGAAAGTCATAAGTCAGAGACACCCCCATTTAATGATGTCAGGATGGTCCCAGTTTCTCTCCACTGTTATGCCATTTATAAGATGATCTCACCTTAGATCATACACTCAGGAATAACCATGTTTAGACAATGAAGTAGAGAAAGTCTTTTCTTGGAGTGGGGTTCTCTTTTTATGTTCACTATGGGCTCAGTTGTTTCTTCCAAATTCATATGCTGAAGTCCTAATTCCCAGTCCTTCAGAATGTGCCTTCAGTTGAATATTTGGGTCTTTAAGTATGTAATTAGGTTAAGTAAGATCAGTGGGTGGGTTCTAGTCAATATAATAAGTATCCTTGGCATGTTGGAATTTAACTTCCTGTTATGGTTTAGGTATGAGGTGTCCTCCAAAAGCTCACATGTGAAATAATGCAAGAAGGCCCAGAGGAGAAATGATTGGATTGTGAGGGTCTTAACCCAATCAGTGAATTAATCCCTGATGGGATTAACTGAGTGGTAACTAGAGGCAGGCAGGTTGTGGCTGGAGGAAGTGGTTAATTGGGTGCATGGTTATGGGGTATACATTTTGCATCTGGAGCTGGAGTCTCTCTCTGCTTCATGATCATCATGATGTGAGCTGCTTCCCTCTGCCACACACTCCGCCATGATGTTCAGCCTCATCTCAAGTCCCGAGGAATGGAGCCAGCCTTCTATGGACTATGACTCTGAAACTATGAGCCCTCAGATAAACTTCTCCTCCTTAAAGTTGTTCTGGTCAGATCCTTTAGTCAGAGCAGCAAACAAGCTGACTAAAAAACTTCCATTGTAACAGTGTTGAGAGGTAGAACTTTTAGGAGGTGAGTGGGTCATGAGGGTACCCAACTCAAAAATGGAAGAATGCATTAAGGTCATTATCTCAAGAATAGTTATAAAATCAGGGAGTTGAGCCCTGGTTTCCTTTCTATGTCTCTGGCATTCTCTTCCTCTTCCATCTGTCACTGTGGTATGATCCTCACCAGATGTCAGAGCAATGACCCTAGACTTCCAAGCTTCTAGAACCATGTGCCAAGTAAACTTCTATTATTTATAAAGTAGCTAGTCTGTGGTATTCTGTTATAGCACCAGAAAACAGACTGAAACAATACTTATAAGAATAATTTTGGACAGATAGACAGAGAAAAGATTACATAAAATATTGGGAAGAGAAGATGGACATTTATAAACCAAGGAGAGAAAGACCTTAGAAGAGAGAAACCCTCTTGATACTTTAAACTTGAATTTCCAGCATCCAAGACTGTGTGAAAATAAATCACGTTTCTTTAATCCAGTCAGTCTGTGGCTTTATAACAGCCCCAACATGCTGATATAATGTGAGAGGAAATGTTATTCCAGAACCGACCTCGTTTGACTCCCTCACTAATCATTGGCCGTAATTGTGTTCCATGTCTATTCTTGATCCATTCACTAAGGGGGGATTGGGATTATCATAATTGACTTAATGAAGTCCCAGCTCTTTTAAGAGAGTGCACAGCAGGAAAAAAAATGAGGTTTTGTTAGGAAGAAAACGAAATGGCAAGGAAGACTCTACACAAAGTTGCATGTCCCAAAGTGTAAAGCAGAAAACATGTGTAAAACGTTTAGTTTTTGCCTGGTGCATTAAATTCTTATTGTTATTGTTGTTGTTATTACTAGGTTTAATTAAACTAGGGTTCACAGACTGTGCCAGATTGCAACTATTTAGAGGGTAAATTGAGGAACATAGGTAACATTCCTTTGTACAGCATGTGGTGCTATGGAATGATTCCAACATGGTTCTGAAAAGAACTTATAATTGTGTTAGTAATCTTATTACTTCATTCAGAGACAGGATTATAAAATAGTTGACAATTTATTTGTATCCAATAACATACTCTTTCATATATATATATATATATGTATATATATTTGTAGATGGACATAATACTTTTATTTTTATTTATTTATTTTTATGTGGTGATGAGAATCAAACCCGGTGCCTCACACATGCTAAGCAAGTGCTTTACCACCAAGCCACAACTCCAGCCCCTGTACCCTTTCTTAAGAAATGTCTTTTGAATTAAAATACAAAGTCTGGCAACCCAGGAGGCTGAGGCAGGAGGATAATGAATTCAAAGCCAACCTCAGCAACTTATCAAGACCCTATGCAACTTAGTGAAGCCAGTCTCAAAATATAAATAAATAAATAAATAAATAAATAAATAGGACTGGGGATGTGGCTCAGTGGTTAAGCACCCCTGGGTTCAATTCTGAGTACCAAATAAGTACAAAGTCTATAGTGGCGAGATTGTGGCTCCCCTAAAGGTCATGTTTGTGTTTTAATTCCTGGAACCTATAAATGTTGCCTTATTGAAATAGAGACTTTTGCAGAGGTAGTTAAGATAAGGGTCTTTTTTAAGGGTGAGGAGATCATCTTGGATTATCTGAGTGTGCCCTAAGTCCAACAATGTGTCCTTAGAAGAGACACATAGAAGATTAGACAGATACACAAAAAGGTGATGAGATGAAGCGGAAAGAATTGTGGCCACAAGTGCAGGAAGAAGCCGGAAGAGGTGAGGAAGAATTCTCCCCAGAGCCTGCAGAGGGAGTGTGGCCTATTCACTTTTTGATTCCAAACTTCTGTGAGTGAGTCAATTTCTGCTGTTTTAAGCTAACAAGCAATTTGTTACAGTAGCCTCAGGAAACGAACACAACCCTCGTGCTTATGACCTCAATTATTTTGACATATCATTTGCATATATAATCCTTGAATTTTTCACTGATTTTCAAAAATACTTTTTTGTGTGAAATTTATTTTTAAGAAAGCAAAAGATGAAACCAAGTTGGGAAGCTGTGTAGGTTTGAATCTGAGTGTCTAATTTGCCACAATTTTTTTTTTCATTTTCTCCAGGGCTATCCTTCTAGAGGATGAGGATCTTTTTTAGATGACAAAGATATCACAGGTGACCATATGTTGGGTATGTATTTTCAGTACATGTAATTGGGAAAATACATTTTCACTACAAGGTACTTCATAAATATAAATAATAAATTCTTTTTATTGACTCTAAACTATCACAAGGTCTATATTTCATTGTATCATTTGAAATTAGCTGCCTTCCCCCTCCTTCCATTTGTCCATTTCTGAGAGAAAAGGAAAAGAAGGGGGAGAAGGGGGAAGGGGAGGAAAAATATTGGATTGATCTTTAAATAACACCTATAGCATTATACCCTTAAAGAGAATTTCTTCTACTTCTTCCTTTCTAACTTTAACTTACAGATAAGGAATTAATTAAATAATTGGAAAGTTTTTATATGTGGCTTTCTGTACCTATGTGTTCAACAAAGTATGATTGATTCCGAAATTATCACGATACAACTTAACATTTGAGAAAAACAGAACCTAAACTTTTAAATCAGATAAGCTATATATATATACAGGCAGACTGAAGATTGAGTGCTGTGGCTCCTAAGAAATGCAAGTCCCTTGAAATGAAAGTCTCTTTTTAGGAAATTCATAAAGAAAAAAGTGAGGGTTCAAAATATCTAGAATTACCCAATATTAAATTATACCACAATATTAAATTATACCACATCCTTTGGATTTGTAATTTTGACTTTACATAGTTGACTTTTGTCCTTTGTCATATTAAAATCTAGTGTGGGAAATAGAGCAGTGTTCTATCATTTGAAATTTGTCTAGCCTTTGGTTATTCCTTGGTATTCATGCCAGTGTTCTACAGGCTAAGGGCAAAATGTTTCCTTAATCCACTGCCAAGTTCACCTTAAGAATAATAGTAATAAAGATCTTTTAAGAGTGTCGGATACTTTGCAATGATTAGCTCAAGAGGCCAAAACTCCCACAATGTAGCAACCTCAGGAAATCCCTGCCATTAAAGTAGACTTTCACTTTTCTCAAAAGGAAAAGAAGAAAATAAAAATAATTAGTTCCCCCCTAATTATTAACCTAAGATAATTTTTGTGTAAAAACCTTTAGTGCATTAACACTTATGTGGTCTTGTTAAGAAGTGCTGAACTCCAGCCTACAGGAGCACTTCAGTGTTTACCCTATTTCTGAAGGAGTCTCTTCTAAGAATTCAAATGTCTGAGCAGTCAACATCATAACCTACTTCAGTTGCCAAGGAAATAGGAAAAGTTGAACTCTTTTGCAAAACGAATTTGCTAAACTATATGTTTCCATTTTGATTGTTAACTGCTGCTTTCAATTATTGGTTTTGTCTTTACAATTCCTAAATCTCTTTGCTTCTGTTTCAATGTCTTGGTCTTCAATGTGGTTGTAATAAAAGATATCTGGCAGATATCAGCTCCACTATTTTTACTTGACTTAATTGCTTAATTGCAACAATAAAGCTTGGTAGAAAACATAGGAAAATTTTATTATAACTTTGCTTTTAGTTTATAGCAGACAAATATTTTCCCAGCTCATTTGTATCCATGTGGTTGAGTGTTGTATAAAACCCTATTGTGAACCAGAGGGCATTTTTCTTCTGTTCCTTTTCAATATTCAGTTTGCCTCCTCAAATTCTAGTGGAAATGATGTCCTTTTGTGGTTTACTTACCACCCAATTTATTAATTTAGGCAACATTTATTACCCATCCCTAATGTGTACATTTATGCTAGGGGAAATTGCTGTAGAGAAATCGAAGAAACATAAGGATAATACCATGCAGGGTGATAAGAAATGTACACACATATAAAGTGTAACTGAAGTGATGATGAATCACTTACTAGGTGCAGCTAGGTAAATGAGAAAAATGGCCTGTTTCTAACTACAGCAAACATAGGCTTTTATGTGCCTTTAAAAATAGGTGGGTTTTGTTCAGTAAACGTGGAGGTAGGAGATCTGGAAGAGTGGAAGCACAGCTTCAGATGTGCATGCATAGGAAAGGCACTACCCAGGAAGAGGAACACAAACAGCATGACTGGATCACAGAGTTCAGTTTGGAAAGTAGGCCCAAGACAGTCATGGAACACCTGGAGTCCTTAACAATTATCAGTCAAGAAATTGGCATGAGTTAGTTTTCCTTTCAGTGGCTGCGAGTATGAACACTTCAGTAGAGCAGCCTTTTACATCATGATGCAATCTGCAGATTATGTGCTGTGTTGGTTTATCTGGGGAGTGTAATGCTTCAGAAAGGATTTTTATCCACAAGGAAGCTTGAGAAGTGTAGGAAATGAAGAAAAGAACTGGGAGAACAGAAAATTGATGAGGAAGTAACTATAATATTCACGGAGGGTAATAAGAACAAAACTGGTACACACAAAAGAAGACAATAGGCATTGGTTGAGATAAATGTGAGTTTAACTCCAGATCTACTGCTTTGGAGTTTGTGAGATCCCAGGCAAATTTGTCTGAGTTTCAGTTTCTTCATCTAAAAATAAGGCTAACATTGTTAACTTAGAATTTAAAAGCATTTATAACATGTAAAAGTACCTTATGCACAACATAAAAAACATGTCCTTAAAATAAGATTTCGTATTCATCAAATTAAGATGATAGATAGATTAGAGATTCTCTAATTTCAAATAATCAAAATGAAGTCAGGAGACCTTGCTTTCACATTTGGCTCAGCTTGTAATCATGTGCTATTTACTTAAAGTTTATTTCTTTAGAGCTAATTTCTCCTCCAAGACACATACTACCTACTTGTATCTTTTAGATGAATCAAAAGCTCCTCCAAATTAACAAATGACAAAGTGAGCTAACAGTCCCTCTTAGGAACCTGTTGTTTTCCAGTCCTTGATGGTTTGACAAAGGCCTCCACTATCCTTTGAGTTGCACAGACCAGAAACAAAGAGGGCATCCTTCACATTTTGTTTCTTTATTTCCCATATAAAATAATCTCCTTTTTTTCTTTTATCATTGATAGTTTCTCTCCACCAGGACATTTCTATCAGGATGCCATAGTAGCTGTTGTTGCTTTTATCAGAGCAAAATTCCTGACAGGTGTATATCCTCATCAGCTCTGCAATGTTTTCTTCCTTTCCTTGCATCTACTTCAGTCAAATTTTCTTCCCCAAACATCCATGCAAATTTGCCCAATGATAAAGACCTCAGTGACCTCTGCATTGTCCAATGCAATGGTCATTTCCCCACTGGGTTCTAGCTCCACTGGTGACCACTCACACCTTTTGAAATAGCTCCTCACTCCCTTCCTGGAACCTTATCTTCAATGTTCTCCTGCCTCACTGGTTACTTTCCCAGATTCATTGGTAGATGTCCTTCCTCTTGCTGATTGCTCAAGGTTGGAGTGCCTACAGCAAGTGAGTTTGAATTTCCTAAAAATCAGAGCAAAATTTTATATTCCCTCCCCCTTAAGAATTACTGCCCATACAGTGTCAAAATTTTCTTTTGTTGGTGCTGAGTTTATGTTGTGCCCTGGATTTGTAATCTGTGGCGTTTTTCTGCAATGATTTAAGCTCTCATCTTATGTAAAGTGTCTTGGACATGCTAGAAAACTCCCTGTATTCAGTTTGAATGGTACTCTACATTACAAAGAGATAACCCTGTACTGACATTTGGAGTTTGATGGCGGAAGTAAGTTTTAATTAGTTACGAGTTAATTGGATGATGAGGATTCTTTCCTTCATAAGTCATGTGACATATTTGCAATATACTTAAAGCTAGCTAGCCATTGTACAAATCTTGTTTACGATAGATATAATTATGCAACTAACCAAGATGCAAAATAAATGTGATCCACAATGTTAAAAATTATTTATCACATTTTATTAATATAACACAATGTACATAACTAATGTATTGAATGCTCTTAGATCTTTCATGTCTTTTTATATACCATTATTAATAATAAAATTATTTTTATAATTTTGATAGTGGATTTTAATCTTTTTTTTTCTTGGTGTTGTAGATTGAACCCAAGGCCACTTTACCACTGAACCACATCCCCAGTCCTTGCTGAGGCTGGTCTTGAACTTGCAATCCTCTTGCCCAAGCCTCCCAAGTCACTGGGATTACAAGTGTCCACCCCTGTGCTTGGCTCTAGCGAATTTTAATTTCTAAATCAGCAAAAATATTTTACTTCTAATGGTAAGTAACATGAGCTTAGGAATGGTACTGAGATTATGAAGCACAGAGATGGATTTTGGGTGGTTTAGTGCAAAGAGCACCTCACTTCCTTGACTATGGCATCCGCTCTCTATTGAGTGCTGATTCAAAGATGGTAAGGAGCAGGTCTTTCTACTTCTTATAACAACTTTTTGAGGCTGTTCTTATTATCTCCATCTGACAAAAGAAAAAAAAGTCTGAAAGAGTAAGTAGCTAGTACGAGAGAGAAATAGGATTCCAACTCCTGTCTGTCTTAAAGCACATCCTTTTCATTTTTATGATACAGTGTCCCCAAATTGCAGTTAGAAAAACTAAAAGAAAATCTACATTCATATACTCTTATGAGTTTTATGATCACTTAAATTCCCCAACACTTAAATTTTTAGTCTTTTAAAAATAAGAAAACTATACCAATCCCAAACTTACCTGAAAAAAATTACAGTGAGAAATAAGTGAGGTAATTATTTAAAAATGACTTTGTAAACATCAAGAAAGATGACACAAATGTATGTAAGGTAGTGTGAAGAAAACTGGAAATGAAGTATTTATTGAAAATATTTTAGGTACTGACTTTGCTCTTGGGACATAGTAAGAAGCCTTTTGGTAGTTAGCATCTCAGAAAGAAACCAAAATTTGGATGTAAATATCTTTGTTTAAAACATCTATGTAGCCTATGTTTGCTACCCAAACCTTCCAAGTTTAGAGCAGATTATTGGTCTTGAAATAGTCTAAATAAACAGGTAGCAGAATTTTTCATAACCAGAAAGAACACTCGGACATGTTGTTCATAAAAGTTGTGATTAAATCCATTTGTGGCAGCATCATAAAAAGATGAAAATTTGGAAGACCGTAGGAAAGAGAGAGCCTCCCTTAGTATTCTGTGACTTGGATAATTCATTTGATCATATTTAACCTCTTTTGAGCCCTTATGAAAAGAGCTTAATGATGTTCCATATTCCCAAACTACAGGGTTTAGAATGAAGTTAGTTTCTAAAAAGGTAGAGTATCTTATCCATATTGGCTTCTTAAAAACTAATTCCTTGCCTGGCAAAGGGAGGTGCTCAAGAAATGGAAATGAAAGCCACATATGTTCTGTAAAATATTAATATTTTCCTTTACTCATTCAAAAGACATTTCTCAGGTACCTAATGCGCTTGCTTTTACAAAACTCAGAAGTAGTGAACAAGAGTGAACTCTTTGGCTTCTCTGAACACAGCTTGGTAGTTGTCCTGGTGTGGTGTATCTAGATCATACATGCATCACCTGCTTCTTGTGTTCAAACTGGCTCAAATGTCAGCACCATCAATTAATGGGTGGCATTAAATTAGTACAATGCAAATAATACAGCAATAATACATGTGGTTTTCACTAAGTTATTACTCTTCCTAAATGAGGCCTATCATTATGTCATCTATGGATCTAAACATCATCCAATGACTGAATAGGGGGCTTGTATAGAGCATGGTTATGTTTATTCCCTAATGATTTTGCAACTGGTCTAGTCAAATGTAATGTTGTAAGGTTTATCCTTGAGCTAATTGCTCTAATGATCCCTAAATTGCATTTGCTGGAAAACAGAAATTTTCTAAAACCAGATTGTGATTATTAAATAACTCTGATTCAACTAAGGAATTATGTTACATATGCAAATGTGTTCCCTGTTTCTTTTAAGCATGATGGTATTTGCCACAGGAAAGAAAAGTTTCCAGAGCTCCTCATTTTGAAAGGACAGATTGAAAAATGACCAGAAAGACAAAAGTGCCTGACTCAACAGTTTATCTTGTGCTCTGAATGACTGCCAGTTAACTCCACACAAAACTCTTTGAAACATAAACTTTTCCGCAGAGTTCATCGAGAGGGCTGTTCCAAAGGAAATCTAGCAATGGGAAGCTCACTTCAGATGCTCAAGATCCAGGGAAGGCATGGAACTGTGTTTTTATTAAAGACTCTTTGTAGACTTGGTGGAAAATTACATTTGGTCAGGATATATAAAGTACAGGTCTGGAAAACAAAACTAATGCATGTTTACCAAAAAAGTCCTTCAGATAATGATTAGTAGAAATCATAACTGTGTTTTTCTTGGGTCCCAAAGATTTTAAATAACACCCAGCAATTTTCAGTTCCAATTCAATTTTACACACATTATTTTGCACCGTCAGTGTTTGAAAAGGAAATACCAATTACAGATTAGAAAGGTGCTAGAAAAATGGAAAAGATTCTTCCTTGGGACTCTAATTTATTCAACAAGGATTTGTTATTATCCAATTAACTATGACATAAATATCTTGTTTACTTTTTTGACATTTACTTAAAGGTAACCATGGCAACAACAACAAAGATGTAGGAAGAACTCTAGTTTGTGTGTTCCAGCTGGGTACATTATCCAATTTGGCTTTGTCATGGAGTCAGCACTAAGCTCTGGAGCCAGGCCTTGGTAAAGGTTATAAGGCCTCTTCCCTTAGTGGAAGCATAATTGTTTCAGCTGATGGTCTACTAAGTCCTGGGACATGGGACAGGGACCTTGGCATTATCATCTACTTTGTGGGAACACAAACATCTATTCTTTGAAGGAAATGACACTACTTATCAAAATATTGTAACAAAGTTTTTTTTTCTCTATCTCTGAGCCAGGTAAATGCATTGGGAGGAGTTATCCTAAGGAAAAAACAATTCGAGTTATATGAAATACTTATGGGTAACTGTTTACAAGAATATTATTTATGAAAATAAAAATATGAAAAAGACTTAAACATTCAAATAAGGGCAATGATAATTGCATGACATTGGAGTATTTTGCTACCATTAATCATCATGTGTTTGACTGGAAATGAAGTTAATGCTGGTCAATAATAGAATGGCTAAAGTAATAGCAATTAGCTCACATTTAGAATACTATGCAATGATTAAAAATGACTGGATTTGGGCTGTAGTTGTTGACTCATGCTTTGTGTGCAATATAGGTAGGTAAAAAAAGCAAGATCCAGAGAATGATTATAAGATTCCAATTAGATCCCATAATTAAAGGACAAAAATACACTCTCTATATTCTGCACATGTGTGCAACATGCATATATTGGATTAAGTAGGGATAGATGTTGAAGAATGACTACCGGGTTACATATTGGATTAGAATTTGAGGAAGAGGAAAGTTGGTGTTGAATTAAAGGCAGGAAAGCACACACAAATAAAAGATAATATATTTAGAATAATGCATGAACATGTTCACATTTTTAATCAAACAAAATCATGCAAATTTTGATAATTGTCCAAAGAAAATAAATGCAGTATTTTAAATCTCCCTCTTGTTTTAATAAGACATGTTATTTGGTCTCATGAAAGTTCCCATTCTTTCATAGAGGCGATTCTTAACAAAGTCACCCATGTGTTCTGTGCTGCCAAATTCAATGGATTTGACTTTTAAATTACTTTAGATAACTGAGCTTTAGCATTAGATATAAATGACTGCTGTTTTTTTCTCTCTTGAAACATCCTCCTCTCTTGACTTGCCTGACTCTACATCTTTATGAATTTCTTTCTACTTCTTTGTTTTAATCCTTCCCTAGCTTCTTTACAGAATCTACCTTTGTGTGTGTGTCTGACTCTCAAAAGTTAGCAAGTCCCAAAGGGAATGCTGGGATCTCTCTTCTCCTTTTTTGCCATACGCTCTCTCAGTGACCTCATCCAGTTTTATCATTTGAAATCCCATCCAAATTGCTGACCATTTATAAATCTCCCCCAGACTTTCAAGGCAGTTTGTCCAGTTGCCTATTAAACATCTCTCCACCCTCTTCTCCTCACTCTCGTAATTTCCTGCTTTTCAGTCTTGTACCTGGCAGCTACACACTCATTTGTACCCACAGATGATCTGAGTGCTATACATGACACTTCTCTTCCCCTCATGTCTAGTCTGGTGGCAGGCTCTGTGATGCACACCTCAAAGACACATGCTCAGTTCACTCACTCTTCTGGATCTCTGCTTCTCCCATCTTTTCCCAAGCACTCTGTTTCTCCTTTAAGCACAACTGTAATAGCCTCCTAATTTGTCTCCTGCTTTTGCTTTTATTTCCTATCAGGTTTATTTTTTTTAATATTATTTTTTTTTCTAGAGCATCAACCAAACTCTGACATTTTACTGATCTTCATTCAGTAAAATCTTGAATAAATCCCCAAATAACAATAAAAGAAAACTTTTTCTTTGCTCCTTTTTTGTGGATTTCAGATATATGCCAGGGACTATCTTAAAACTATCTTGCCTGGCTTCTCTTCAAATTCACTCTGTATCTCTTACTTGGGTCCTCATGATTTTTCTTAAATATTTTTCTTCATTTTATGAGTACATTTTTCCTCAGTGGCTTCTCTTTAAAAATTTTCTTTATTCCCCCAAATGCTCTTCCCTTGTTTCTGTCTCAGCAAGCTTTCTGAATTTTGCCACTCCTGCCCAATCTTTGACCCTTGAGTTGTCAAAAGTTTGCAGAAGTCCCAAAGGGTCTGTACTTGAATCTTCTGTTCTCCTATTCCCTTGGACTCTCTGTTGCTTCTGCGTTTAGGCTAGTGTGGCTCTTTCTCTCTTTCTTAAAAAAGGTTATTGTTATTAATTTTTGTTGCTGCCACTACCACTCGTCAATCAGAAGATTCAATCAACTTTAACAGCACCCTTTTATATGATCAGTCTTTAATTCCTATGCTTTTGCTTTTGTCTCCTTGATTTTGAAATTTCAACATTTCATAAAATGCAACTTAGGAAATATTAGTCAATTTTAATTATCTTTGCTCCAACATTACCTTTTCTACCTGTCCATGGGAGTTCATAACAACTTTTCATCCCCACCATTTTGGATGGAGTAACATGAGTTAAAATGATCAGAAGATGACCTTTTCAGTTATTAACAACCAGGGACTTGTGGTTTAACTTTGGAACTTCCTGTGCTCATTTCCTTTTAATGAGTCTTTTAGGCTTTATCTCTGAAACTATGCAGCTTTGACCTTTTGCTTCTTTAGGCTAATAATTACTTAATTAACTCTGAAGGGATATTTCGTGCCATAATTTATCACTTTCCCACAAGGGCATTTGGATCAACATTATTTCCACCTTTTCCTACCTTTGTATGTACAATTGAGATTGCAATCTACCAGTACAAACATCCTTCACATTTTTAGTTTAGCCTGAGGACAGAGGCTGAGGAAATGCCTGAAAGCATAGAACTTAATTGCACTACACTAAAAGAATTTATTTCTGATGACAAAATTAATAAATGCTCATTGTAGAACAATTTCAATATACCAGAAATCAAGCAATCTCTCTCTCTCTCCCTCTCTCTCTCTCTCTTTTTCTCTCTCTCACACACACAGAAGCTTTAATTCTAAACTTCAATTCTGATTTTGAACATGGAAACCATTTTGACTATGTTTTGTAATTACATATGTATATTTGTGCCCATATATTTTTTAATATATTTGTTGAAATGATAATATTATATGAATAATTTTAGTGTTTCTACAGTTCTACTTAGTTTTTTCCCCTGTAAATAAACACATTTCTGTAATGTTATTTCAATGACTACATAGCTACTACAAAGTGGCTATTTTGTAGTTGATCTAAAGTCAATTTATTCACTTTGAGCTTTCAGATTGTTTCTAGTTTACCACTTGTACAAACTAAATAGATAAATGCTCTATAAGAAACTTATTTCACATTCAAATTAGGATGAATTCATAAAATTGAAAATGTCTGGATAAAAGAGAATTATAAATGACAACATTACTGTTTCCATGGTTTCAATATTATCAGTATTAATTTTGAAATAATACAGTCCTTTTTTACAGAAAGATATTTTAATTTTTATTCTCTGATTAAAAGTAAAATCAGAAGTTTTTAATATGGAGGATGGTTGTTGAGAACCTAGGCAGAGTAGACATGGGATAGGTGGTAGATGCATAGGGTGGGGACATCAAGTAGATAGTGGAATTAGTTCACCTCCATGAACATATCAATTCAAAATAGCTCTTTGAAAAATTCAGAAACTAATCAAAAAGATTATGCACCCTGGTTGTGCATTAAATCATCAACTTTGAAGTTGGTAGAAAAATTTGACATATCCTCTTGTTATAACCAGAACATCTGGGGTAGCTTCATATAGTTGGGAAGAAACCTTCTCTCTCCTTCTCCCTGAGGAGACAAAGTAATGGACTACCATAAAAGTTGTCCGATTTTGAAGGGCCTCTTCAGAATATTGGCTTCTGTATGGCCTTTCTCAGTGAACTAACAGGGCTTAGCATGAAATCAATCTGATGTCAATGAGAACAACATCTCAGTATGATCAAGCACTCATCTAGTCACCATAGCTACTTCTTTTGGCTTAGGACATAGTGAAAAGCTTTCAGGTTTTCTCTGGAGGTGGAAAGAGGATGATAGAGTATCCAATAATCCACCTGTTATGGAAGCTGCCTGGAGAACTGGCTTTAGTATTGCCTTGGAGAGATAGTGGGACTTGGCATATTCTAGATGGTGGAAATTAGGACATGCAGACTAGGTTGAAGCAGTAAACAAGACTGAGCAGCCTGCAGATTATTTACACAGGCTGAATGGTGAGGATCTTCTCCTAGAAAAGGCTGTCTGTGAATACTGAGAAAGGTGGTGGTGTATTGAAAGTGCAGAAAACTATACAGAAAATTATGGAAAATTGAGAACTAGGAAAACATATTCCATACAAAGGGAAAAGAAAAAATCTCTAGAAGCTCACTTTGATGAAATATAGTTATATGATTTACCTGACAGAGAACTCAAGAAGCAGTCATCACGAAGATGCTCACTGAGATCAGAACAACTCATGAATGAATGACAACTTCAATAAAGATATGGAAAATATAGCAAAAGTATTAAACAGAATTCATGGGGCTGAAAACTATAACAACTGAAAAATCCAAGTCGAAACTCCAGTGAAATGTCATCCTACCTCAGGAAGGTGTCATCAAAAAGACAAAAAGTAATAAATGGTGGTAAGGATGTGGAAAAGGAAAACTTTCATAAAACTTTGGTGGAAATGTTAGTACAGCCTTTATGTGAAACAGTGTAAAAAATAAAGTAGTAATTAGAACAGCATGATATTGATATAAAAACAGACATGCTGATCAGTGGAACACGATAGAAGACATAGAGAAAAATACACACAGATACAGCCAAATGATCCTTGACAAAGTGTCAGAAATACACTTTGGAGAACAGATAACCTTTTTAACAAATGGTGCTGGGGAAACTGGATATCCATATGCAGAAAAATGAAACTAGATCTCTCTCTCTTATCACGCACAAAAGTCAACTCAAAATGGTTTAAAGATGTAAGAATTTGACCAGAAACTTTGAAACTGCTAGAGGAAGAAAATGAGAAACATTCAACATACAGGTACAGGAAATGATTTCCACAATGGGATACTTATGGCTCAGGAAATGATACCAAGAATTAATAAATAAGATGGCATCAAATTAGAAAAGTTTTGCACAGTGAAGGAAACAAGAGCATGCAAATAGAGTACACAGAACAGGAGAAAATCTTTTTTTAGCTACTACTTTTGTAGAGGATTCATATCCAGAAATATATAAATAACATAAAAAGCTTAACACACACACACACCCCAAACCAAACCAAACAAAACAATCAATAAATGGGCAAATGAACTAAACAGATATTCCTCAGAAGAAAATGTATGAATGGCAAAAATTATGTATGTAAAATGTTCACTATGTTTAGCAATCAGGAAATGCAAATAAAAGTTATACTAGAATTTCATCACATTTTAGTTAGAACCATCAGGAAAACAAATAATAATGTATACCGATGAATATTAAGGAAAAAAAATTTATACACTGTTACTGGGATGGTAAATCAGTACAACTACTATAAAAATTGGTATGCAGCTTCCTCAGAAGACTAGAAAGGAGCCACCATATGACCCATCTATACCCTCCTTGGATTTACTCAAAAGAATTAATGTTAGAATACTATTTTAATATACACGGCATGTTTATAGTTGTGCAATTCACAATAATCAAGTTATAGAACCAACCTAAGTGTCTGTCAACAGATCAATGATTAAAGAAATTGTGCTGTGTATGCAGCCTGGGGATTTATTCAGCCATAAATAAGAATGAAATTATGACATTTATAGGAAGGAGGGTGGAACTGGAGAGCATCATGTTAAGCAAGGTAAGCCAGACTCGGAAAGGCAAGTGTCATAGATTTTTCTCTCCTACGTGGAAGCTAAAGAGAAAATAGAAAAATAGAAAGGGGACCGGGAGGAGGGAGGAGGAGAGGGCAAGGGAAGGTATTGGGTAATAAAATTGACAAAATTATGTTTGTGATTATATGAATATGTACTGATAAATCCAGATTGTGTATAATTATTATACACAAGCAAAAATTTAAAAAAAAACTAGAAATAGTACTACCATAAGATCCAACTATTGCACTCCTGGGTATGTATCCTAAATAAATGAAATTAGGATATCAAGGAAATTTATGAAAAATTTACTAGAGGCTATGGTCAACAGCAGACTAGATCAATTGAAAGAAGGGATTGACAAATTCACAGACAAGCCAAATAAAATTATTCAATCAGAGGAACAAAAAGAAAACAGGCAAAGAATGAAGAAAGATTAAGATATTTATAGTATAACACCAAGTATATCAATATGTGTATTATGGGAATCTCAGATTAAGATTATAAGCTATCAAAAGTTACATTCAAATAAGTAATGATTTAAATATTTCCAAATCCATGAAAGAAATTGGACACAAAAATCTAGTAATCACAAAGGACACCAAGAAGAGAAATTTAAAGAAATCCATGATGAGACAAAGTTATCCAGGAGAATTTTGAAAGTAGCAAAAAAAAAGTGTCTCATCTCATACAAGAGAATATGAGACTTTTTATTCTGGTTTAAGAGCTAAAATGCAAAAATATTCCAAATAACCATAATTAAAAAATGATTGAGCATAATATATATTTGATGTAGTGAGATATGTGTATGTGTTGGCTGGGTATGTGGCTCAGTGGTAGAATGCTTGCCTGGCATGTATGAGGCCTTAAGTTTGATCCCCAGCATGGCAAATTAAATAATGATGATGATGATGATGATGATGATGATGATGATGATGATATGTGTACATGTGTGAGAAAAACAAAAACTATTTTGAAATATCCATGAGGTCAGGGACACTTTCAATACAGTTTACTCTATGCAATCCTTATGTAAACCTATCCCAGCATAAATGAGGAATATAACATTAGGTACATGATGCTATTCAAACCTATAGAGCTAGAAAGAGCTTTGGAATGATACTTGGTAGTATAGGCACTCCCTTTAAGAGATACAGAAATAGAGGTCCAGAGAGGGCACATGTTGCATAAAGTTAATTGGTGGGAAAGAAAAGCAGGAGACTAGACTTTATCTATTAATATTTTGATGCCGTTCATAATGATCTCATCAAGTCTCTCGTTTAATTCAATCATTCAGTGTTACTCAATAAAGAGAAAACTACAGGATTGGAATGTACACTAGTAATTCTCTGTAGTGAAAGAAGCTGATCTCAATAATGTTAAATAATTTATCAAAATTCTAATTTGTATTTACAATTAATTATTCCCAGTTTGAAATATGTTCTTTTCTTAGCTTCCAGGAAAATGTGACTGTGGATACTGAACAACCCACACTTAAAGGACTCTATATATTCTTTCTGTTAAGAAATAGCTAAGGGCAAGGAGATAATGTAGAAGCCATATGGGCCAGGAGGTAAATGTCACGTCTTGGGAGGGGTGGGTGCTGGAGCCCTGTAGAAATGACAGGTGGGAGCATTTTGTGTATATTCTTCATGCAGGTTATCTAACTTATGTCTCTTTCTGGAATGTATTTCTCAGACTGCTTTTTCATTTAGATAATTTTCATGAATGGGATATGGTCTTATCTAATGATACTACTCTTATACTGATAATGTGTTTTCTACTATGTAAGGAACTGATGGGTGAAATTGTTTGAATAAGGCTTGAGGGTGCCCCTAAGGGTCCATGTATTGAAATTTAGTCCTCATTGTGAGGTATTAAGTGAGGAGGAGTTAATCCAAATACGGTGTTTAAGTGTGTACGTGGGGGGGGCTTTAGGAAGAGATTAGGATTAGATATGGTCAGTAGTGTTGAGCCCCCATGATTGAACCCTAGTGGTTTTAAAAGAAGAAGGAGAGAGACCAGAAGGAACACAGATGCATGCCCTTGACCTCAGATCATAACCATGGATTAATTTAACTTCTTTTCTTTTGAAAGTTACCTGAGCCTTAGGTATTTTGTTATAGTAATGAAAAAACTCATATAATAGGTCACTTGTTCAATACATGTTTTTTTATTTTGTCCATGTTAATTTATTCTACAAATTTATGTGCCTTCTCTATACTTGGTCCCCATGAGCTTCTATTCAGGCAGGGAACACTGAATATTATAAGTTAGTAAATGATACAATGTGTTAGATAAATGCTAGGGAAGAATGTAAATACAGAAAGGATTAAGAGGATTCCACATCATGTATGTGGTTAGGGAGGCCTCTCTTGAGCATGTGTCAAGCATTATGATATAAGGGTTTCCATGCATTTTCTGACTTACTCCAGATAGTCTCACTGTAAACACAAGAACAGAAACCCAAAAATGTTCATGACTACTTCATACAGTAAATAAGGACAGAATCCGAATCAAAACCTCATTCTGCCTACTCTAAATCCCATGGCCTCCTAGAGGAGATCTGGTTTGGGAAAGCAGGTATGTGAACAGAACTCACACAATGTGATAGGATAAATGGTAAAATGCTCATCCGTACAGCAGGAGTGGCCAACGTGCCCTTGGTCCTCCACATCTGTGAGTTCTGTATTCACATTACCAATGGTGCAACAAAAACTTGTGGGAACAGGAATTCCAGAATGCTTAAAATTCACAACCTGGATTTGCCACACCCTGAACATGAGCTGCATCCTCATGAGTGACATGTGTGGAGGCACAGCTCCTTCTCACCATCCCGGGTCCTCAGTTGCCCCCTGTGCTCCCTGTTTGAGTTTTTTTCTCTTCACAACTTGTGTTCTGTGTAGCTAGGCCTGTAGTGGTTGCATCTGCACTGAACAAGTACAGATTTTTTTTTCAGTGTTCCTGAAATGATACAGCACAACAATGATTTACAATGTACACAGTATTTATATTGGATCTAATACTAGAACTAATCTAGAGATGATTTAAAATATACAGGAGGATGTGTGTAGTTTACATGAAAATACAATGCCTTTTTATATAAGGACTTCGGCATCTGACGATTTTGGTATCTGGTGGATCAGGATGCTAGAACCAATGCCCCAGATATAATACACAACTATGCTGCCTGCAGGCCAAATCTGGCTTCCTTCCTATTTTTAAAATAAGAAATTCATTGGAACCTGTTGAATTGGTTTCCTGTGGCTACTGTAACAAAGTACTATAAACCTGATGACTTAAAACAGCACCCCATTCTTTCATTCCAGTTCTTGGGGGGTGTCAGACGTCCAAATCAGTTTCGCTGGGACAAAATCAAGGTGGTGGCAGAGCTACTCTCTTTCAGGAGTATCTAGGGGAGAACCCATTCTCTATGTCTTCTACTTCTAAAACACGGGCTCTGTGGCATGTGGCCCCTTTCTCCACCTTTGACATTAGCAGATACCATCTTACCCAAGTTGCCACATTGCCTTCTGTCTCTGAGGTTGAATATACCACTGCTGCTCTCTGTGAAGGACACTTGGGATGACTTTTAGGGCTCACTTAGATGATCCAGATCGTCTGTTTCAAGTTCTGTGACTTTACCACATTGGCAATGTCCTTTTTGCTATATAAGATATAATGTTCAGGGGTTCCAGGTTTTAGGACTTGGATATTTTAAGAGACTGTTGTTCATCCTGCTACCCCATTCACATTCATTTTATACTGTTTATGGCTACGTTTTTGCTACAGTGTCAGAGTTAAGTACTTGTAAGAGGGAACATATGTCCCTCAAAGCTTAAAAGTATACACATGTGGGGCTTTGCAGAAAAGGTTTACAGTACCTTGATTTAAAGAAGCAAGGGGAGTTACAAGCCGCTGTTCTCTGGAAAGAAAATGAATTAAGTCAAAGCAAACTCAGGGCAGAACTTTAATTTAGTCAAAGTGC
This sequence comes from Xerus rutilus, assembly GCA_028644305.1. Lineage (NCBI taxonomy): Eukaryota > Metazoa > Chordata > Mammalia > Rodentia > Sciuridae > Xerus > Xerus rutilus. Next base: position 106,204,911 of record CM053409.1, on the reverse strand, counting down.
TTCATGTTTGGCGACTCATAAGTAGAGTAACCAGCTTTCTTCAAATATTAGGGAGCTTTTCTCCTGTTGCTTCACAGGGCATGAAATCTTTATTCTGAATCCCTGGAGAAAACATTTGTACAGGACAGAAAGTGAAACACTACTTGAGAGTCAGTGATGGTGTACAAAGTCTAAGCTGGATTCATGTGAAGTTTCCTAGTTTGACAAACCTTTTTCTATTTTGGAGCAAACAATGAAATAGAGAAATGAAGCTCATACTTTCAGAAAAGTCTTTTTCACTGGTTTTTCCTTTTTAAACTAGCACACTGGATCCACATCATGTCAGCTCGGTTATTGTACAAATGGAAATTTAAATTTCAGGTTTATGTAATGTTTACTCTCCAAATATCACCATAACTGCCATTGAAGTACACAAACATCTGGGATTACAATGCTGCTTTGCAAACTATAGTGTTCATGGTATTGCAGTGATGCTATTAGTAAACACATAGTCATAAAAAAACCCCAGTTTGCCAATACTGGCAAGAAACATGCTGCTTTTTCCATGCAAGAAAATGATTTGTGTGGCTGAGTTCTCTGAGGGATACTAAGAATTGTAAAGATCATGAGACGATAAGTCTACAGGGAAATCAGGTGACTTTTTTGTTTAGAATTCTGTTCACACATTATCCACTTTGGATTTGGCTTTTTGTTAATTCTTAGTTTTCATTTTATGACAGTTTTGGTGTAGTGATAGTTCCTATAGTAGTATGGTGCATGACATTTCAGTTGGCAGACTATATATACAGGGGTGACTGACTATATTACACAGCCATCTGTGCAGTAGGCTGTACATATAGGTTCGTGGAAATACATTCTATCATGTTTACACAATGACAAAATCACCTCATGACTTATTTCTCAGATTATTTCCACGTCATTAAGTAATATGCATCACTTAACTAATGTAGAGCTTCCCAGGGGCGAGGCACCAATGACAGTGTTTTATGCTTATTGAGGTGTTTGATCCTTTCAATGGAACAGCTGTTACCACTTTTCAGAAAGAAAGTGGAGGGACAGAGGGACTAAGTAACTCAACCAAGGTCACACCTCTAAATAATATAGGAGTAAGGATTTGAAGACAAAAATACAACAGCCACGCTTTTAACCACTACATGGGGCTGCATTCACCTCTGCATTTATGTTAAGGTGCTCCTGATCTTGAGATGTGCAGAAAACACTGAGTAGCAAGACTGCAGTCCTGCTGGGCCAGAAGAATTTTCTTCTAAAAGTTCCTGAAAGATTCCTAATAAAGGGTTACATTCTATTATAATATACCAATATACCTATAATTTATTTCAGATTCAGCTTGTTAATTTGGGGCTTTTGCTCAGCAGCTTCAACTTTGGCTGCATATTAGAATCTCCCTGGGAGCTATAAAAAATACCATGTCTGACTCCACTGCAGGCCAAGTAAGTCAGAAAGTCTGAGAATGGGGCCCTGGGCGTAGGTATTTGATGAGAGCCCACCGGGTGATGTTAACATGCAGCCAGGACTGAGGACACAGCACAGGCTTTATCGTGCCTCAGAGATGCAGTAGTGCCAAGGCTGTGAACTCCCTAGAAATCATAGCATTCTGTGTTAGAGATGAGAACACTTTCAATTACCTGATGATTAACTAGGGCTGGGGAACCCAGTGCACTTGGATTAAATGCTCATGTATTTTGGATTCGATAGGGAATCCATGAGTACTTTTTTTGATAACTCTAGCAATTTTCAGAGCCAGCACTCTGACTTTTAACACAGCTTCAACATCAGTGAACCAGCTCCATGGAAAGAGATGGGAAGAATTCCTCTCTGGTGTAGGTTCCAAATCTTATAATGCCTGCCAACTTAGAAATAAAGGGAATATGTGTGTGGCTCCTCCACCAGATTCTCCTCATTTTTATGCACCAGCTTGCTTTTATTCAACATGTTGCATAATCTGCTTCTTTTTATTTAAGAAAGAAACAT
>CM053409.1:106138137-106202419 GCA_028644305.1 Xerus rutilus | reverse complement strand
GGCAGATGTTCTGTTCCTTTACATTAGTTAAATTGATTCTATCAGGGTCAGCCTTCTAGGATTCTATGATGAGAGGGATAGTTCATAAATTTGCTAGATAAGCATATACTCAGATGGGAAGTATCTTGTTTTTCTTAACTTACTATAATTGATCTGAACTTCTGCATTAACAGTTTTATGAGTGATCATGGAAATTAAATTACAACTTGAAGTTAATAGGATCACTCCCTTCAGTTTATATAGTACTTTTTTTGATCCATCATTGCTCTTTGAGCAAGGACTGATGAGTGTCTGTGTTCTCCCCTTCCTCTCCATGTGCATAGAGAAAGGGAGAACTTGATGGCAGCCTTCCTTGAACTTTAGAGAAGAGTTCTGGTGGTCTACGCCAAGCTTGGGATGGCTATCTGATCTGCAACCTGAACCAATGACTAAGGAAGCAGCGTTGGTCCTATTTGCTGTCACCAGCATTTTTGTCCCTATTGCTGGAATCTGTGATCCAGGCTATTTGCAACTGAGTGACTGGGGGACTACCTTTCCAAGTCTTTCTCCCTGGAGGCCACCAGTTTATTTTCTCTGTGTTTCCTTGCTGTTCCTGGCTGGACAACATATTGAGTGGAGATTAGGAAGGGAAGCTGGGATTACCCAACTAGTCCTCTCTTCCAAACAAACCTACACCTGACTACTTGAAATCTCTCCGAACTATATCCCGGGAAGCCCCAGCTATACTTTCCCACAGTATTGGTTTCCTCTTCACAGAGCTGAATGTTTCTTTTATATTGTTTTCTCTATCTACCCACTGTATTGTTATATATAAAGGAAAAAAAGTGAGAATAAGTCTCACTCCTTTCTTTTTCATTAGAGTTTTTCATATTTTCTAGCTGTCTAGAATTATTTCTTTAGCTACATCTTGTCTGTACTATGATAACCACTGGCCATATATACATACCTTTGAATCAAATTTGAAGTTTAAAGAAATACTATGGATATGATGTTCAATGAGGTCTAGATATTGCCTTGTGGATAATTATGCAACATCATTTTATAAGAGAAAAAAGGAAGAAGAAACAGCAGAAAAAGGAGGAAGAGAAGGGTGAGGGTGATAAGAAGGAATATTTGAGATTTGATGTCAGAATTTAATTTGATGTCAGGTAAGGGTAAGCCTACTCTTAAAGTAGGCTGTATATTAAAGCTGAAGCTGCTATTTTATTTTTAGCCATCTCAGAGAATAAGTTTTCTCATTCAATATTTAAGCATTGAATAGGAGCTATGTCTTTACACACTTATTCGTGCACACTTAGCATGAATCCATATTTAACCATAGACACAATTATTAATTGCTTTAGCTCCCTTTTCTTCATATTCATCAATTCCCTCCTTTATGATAAAAACTGACTCTTTTAAAATATAAAACAGCATTACAAAGTGCCTCTTTGGAGTCATACTGTTGACATGTTGGATAAACCAATTATGGTAGAGTGTATATATAATATACATATATATTAGAATATATGTATATATCCTAAAATATTTTTATAGTACTTATATTTGGGGAAAGTTTGTTGTTGTTATTGTTACTGCAGGAATTAATATCTGTTGGTATTTTGCTGCACAACTAATGGGCAATATGGACCCCCTTCTAGAATTATTGTGAGGTTGAAACTGTTAGGCTGGATGTGTGGGAAGTCTAACTATAGTACAGGATCAAAAAGAGAGTCATAAAGTTATGTAATTATATTTGTCCATTTGAAGTAGAATGTGAGCTAGGAAAATGTGAACCTATTTTAGAATTCACCTAATTTAAGGGAAAGACAAATAAGAAGTTTTTCTTTTTTCATATAGACAAGGCCACTTAATAAAAAAATAAATGGTAAAATGAACTCTATGTCCAAGATTGGCTTTGGTAAGGGATATCAGGCTCCTAGACCACCTCTAACAGTTTAAGGAGTTGCTTTATTTAATAGGCTCATGACTTCTTCTTGATCCCACAGATTTTACCATGATGCTTTCATTATCCCAGAACATTCATATATTTTTTTCTCTCTGATGATGAAACTGATTACCAGTTCTTGATTTGACTATATATTCATTTTTGTTCAATGATTAAAAACTAAGAATAATTAACAAGAAGTATCTATGCATTTATATTCTTACCCTAAGTAATTTCATCTAGTCTCATGGCTTTAATTAAGTGCTACCTAAAATTTGAAGTTTCCATAGTGTATACTGAAGTTCTACCTAATCCCTTGGACAGAAATAAGAATATTCAATTGCTTGTATGTTGGTTATTTATTAGAGTGTTAAAAACAATTTGTTAAAAATGAAATATAGTAAATGGGAAAGTGCTTCCTCTTAAATAGGTAGAGGTGGTTATGCCAATTACCAAGAACAAAATGATGTTTATTTCCTTTCATAAAGTAATCTAATTGTTGTTTTGGTACTGTATTTTGACAACAATACTAAAACGTGGTGATAATTGCTATCCAAAACACTTATAATTATAGATAGGAGATTATTTTCTTTCATTTCCTGTTTTCCTCTCATTATCTGGATCATGTTTACTGCTAATTACAAGAAGGGACATCTGAAAACTAAATCCATTTACCATTTGAATTGAATGGATTTCTCTATTACAAAATACACTAGAATTATTTTTCTCCAGATACCACAAATTTCTGGAGTTTCCATGTTGAAAAAAATTATTCTTGTGTACCAGTCTCTCTAACACGAGCTTCATCTGCACACATGTTCTTTCTTATGTTTTGCAAACCAGCTTCATTTTAAAACCAGATTTAGAAATTTAATACTAAAACCATTAAAATGGGAGAAATCTCCTTAAAATAACATGAAAACAACATTAAAAGAAGTAAAAGGCAGAGAAAGCTGAAGTAAGTGCATTGTTGGAAAAGAACAAACAAAGCAGAGAAATAGTAGATGCTTTACCAGCAACATTATGTTAGTCAGTCTTTGACGACTGTGACCAAAATACCTGAGAAGAACAACTTTGAGAAAGAAAAGTTTATTTTGGCTCATGGTTTCAGAGGTTCTGTTTATGATCAGCCAGCTTCATTTCTTTGGGAGTGACGTGAGGCAGAACATCATGGCGGAAGGGTGTGGTGGAGGAAAGCTGCTTAGCTTGTGACAACCAGGAAAGAGAGAAATATAAGCCCCAAAGCATACCTCCAATGACCTACTTCCTCTAACCACCCACCTGCCTACAGTTACCAACCAGTACAGAACTCTTTTCAAATTATTAATTCATCAAATGGATTAATCCATCTATTAGTTAATAGCTCTTATAATCTAATATCTCACCTCTGAACATACCTGTATTGTCTATCATGAGCTTTTGGGGGACACCTCATAGCCAAATCACAGCATTAATCACAATTATTAAGACTGTACAAAGATGATCACTTCAGGTTGCATTGGTGGCTATGATCTGGCTCCAAAGTGTTACTTCAGCCTGTTCCACTATGAAACTCTCCCCCCAAATTGTGATGAGATTATTAGGCTTGGGGTCATTTCCTTACTATGCTATAATTGCCATCTAATGTAATTCCTTCATCCGCCTTTAAAGGATTTTAATATCGAAAGCTTATTTTCTTTTTTATCTGGCCAATCAAGTTTCTTTCCATTGCTTTCAGCTTTGTTGTCTTTAGAAAATTCTTTAAGTTGCATGAGAGAGCACTAGGGAAAATGAGGCACAAAACTGAGAATACATAACCAGAAACCAGCCCAGAGTAAATGCCTATACTATTTCTTTTGAGTAGATGATGGATTTTATTGCTTCATCCGGGGCACATGTGATGAAATGAGTTGTGACTAATGGAAAAGGAATTAAGAACCTCAGCATTCCCTCCACCAAAGAAGGTGGGAAGGGGCTCTTCTGGGAGTTGGCGTGTGATGGGGACAGGAGAGGCATTTCCTGGACACTCAGGGGCTCTTATGAGGGCTCCTGGAGCACATCCCTGTTCTAGCTCTGGCTGGCAGGGCATGCACACTGCAGGGTTATAGAGGACAGAGGGCAGTGGGAGGAGAGGGAGCAGCTGAGCAAGGTCAGGGAAATGACTGTGGCTGAGGAGTGTGCGGTGATACCAAATCTTATGGGAAATCCTGAGATTGTAGCACCATCTCAGAGGACACACTGAATTCATGGCAGATGGGGTAAGCTGTGAATTTTTTTGTAAGTTACAACACACACAATTTAACAAATGTCAGGCATCGACTCTCTTCCTTCCTGATGCTGAAATAAATATGGGTAACTCAGGTCCTTTTTACATAATGGAAGAAAAACCTGTCTCCCTCAATGCAATAAAGGTCAATTTCAGAGATTTTTTTTTTTTTGTACCAGGGATTGAACTCAGGGGTACCCAACCACTGAGCCCCAGTCCCAGGACTATTTTGTGTTTTATATAGAGATGGGTTCTCATTGAGTTGCTTAGCGCCTCGCCTTTGCTGAGGCTGGCTTTGAACTCGTGATTCTCCTGTCTCAGCCTCCCAAAGTGCTGGGATTACAGGCGTGTGCCACTGCACCTGGCTCAATTTCAGTGTTCTCAGCCAGGGTCCTGAGAGGTATGGGAGAACCAACGCATCAGGCATGTCTTTCTTTCACTTAAGCAGATGTGTCAATGTCCCTGGTGATACCTTTTCCTAAAAGGAGGTACTTCACAAAGTTTTCTTAGAAATTGATTTCTTTTCATGACAACCACTGAAATTAGAATGTCTAAGTTATCTCTCTCCTGCTGGGAGTATAGTTTGAGCCCGACTCTTCTCATTCTGTCTTCAGAAGAGACAGAGAACAGCGGGTCACCTCTTTAATAAAGCAACTTAATTTAATAAAACAACATAATTGCTGGAGGTTATCGAGTCATTCATCAGTGTGGGATTTATCCTAGTGTGGAATAATCATTGGAATGCTCGTATGAACATTCCAATGCTTTGAACACCAGTCCAGAGTGTTAATTTATTTCTTTGACTCTCTATTCTAGCTGTCAGCGTTCTCATCTTCAAGCGACAGGATCATAGTCAGAAGACCATGGGATCCAGGAAGAGCAAACGCTCTTTGGTGATTCCCCTTCCCCAACCACATAGCTGCTTTCCGGCAGAGATGAAAAGAAAAAGTAAAATCGATAAATGGGGAAAAGACAATCACCCCAAGACTGAAACAACTTGAACTTAGATCATGCCTGAGAAATTTAGCCATGAAAGGCTGGCAACAAGAATCTTTCCTGAATTACTCCCTGGGTGGGAAAATTCAAGTCAGTTCAGGACACATTTGAAGAGAGAGGAAAAAAAAAAAGGTCATGTTTTTCTAACATTTTCAAAGAATTAAGTTGGTGAAAGGTGGTAGATTTAAGGGTATTCAAATTGATTTTCTCTCTCTAAAATATGCATATTGATCCAAGAATGGCAAAAATGATAACCTCTTTATAGCCTTAAATTGCTCTCCATTAAAGGAAGGACTTAGATTGCAGTAATCTGTTACCACCCACTCTCTGGTTTCTGTTGAAACTATAAATTTTAACCTGATGCCAACTCAGCAGATTATTTTCAAAAGTCATGAAGAGAGAAAAAACAGAGGGCTCAACCTGTGAAAATTCACATTGTTTTTCTCCCTCTCTGATTCCTTCCCCTGTGACATGCTCCTCCCTGTCTCTCCATGTCCACCCTCCTTGGATCATCACTGACTTTCTCTTTCAGGAAATCTGACACAAACTGAACATGGGCTATAAAGGAACTCCCAGACATTGCATGACAGCCCTGACTTATTCCTGTACAGTACAGGTAAAACAAATAGAAACAAGCTTGTGTATGAAACATTCCTTTTCCTCTTATCTCTTGGACTCTGAATTGTTCTGACCCCCATCAATGCCTGATGACTTTATAGTGATTTACAACAAAGTAATCCTGCAACTCATCTAGATAAGAATTTGATGATTCTAATTCTATGAACATTAAACAGTATCAGTTGGATTTGAAATAGGCCCTTGTCTATGATGATGACCGTGGTGGGTGCTAATGCTTTCATTCGGATGATAATTTTCAAATATGATAGAAGTATCAATGTTTTCATCTTACTATGACAGATTTATAAGAAGGGATAATGATTTCTATCCCTCCATTATATAAGTGAAACAAAAACAACCAGAGTCAATTTTCTAACTAACATGAATTATTTGTAGTCTTTCACTAGAGAAATAGTGTCTTCTTATCAAAATAAACAATTCATGAATGCAAAACATGGCCTATGGTATATTAATATTTTTGAAATTTTCTCTTGTAAAACATGATTGCTAATAATAGCTCAAAGTAGAATTTTCAAAGCTCACTAAATTTTTCCCCCACCAGTGTGGGATTTATCCTAGTGTGGAATAATCATTGGAACACTTGTATGAAATCATGGCTTTGAACACCAGTCCAGAGTGTTCAAGCAAGTAGAGATTGGATTTATATTTCATTATGTATTTTAAAAGTCTCAATTTTGAGATGGCATAAAAATTCCCAGAAGGTTGTAAACACATAATTGTAAAAAAATTATTGAACAGACGAACAAATAAAAAGGACAAAAAAAGAGACTATTAACTAATTCTGGAGACAATAAGCCCCAAATGGAAAGCTTTAAATAGACAATTTTCACATATCACTGATTATAACTCTTTTATGAAAAGATTACTCACCAAACTTTGCTTTTTGAATAAGAATCTATCGAAATTGAAGTCGATACCATGTCTGTGTGAGTTTTGATGGAAAGGAATGTTTATTTGCAGAAAGAAAAGAACCCTTATGGCTTGTATCTGAGTTTGGCCCTCTTGAAAGGATTCTCAGCACCATAGGCCTTCATTTAAAGGACTACATGTCTCTGCTTTCCCATTTGCTGGCCTCAACTTCTTGTATGGGGACCAGCAAGTCAAATTCATGGCTTCTGTTGTCTTCCCAGAGAAATTATTCATGACAGAGGAGAACCGTTGCTATAGAATTTCAGCTCTCTCCTACTGAGCTTCAAATAGCAAACAGTTACAAGCCATATGGCAAGTCTGCTTTCTGTTAGAGCTTTTCTTGGTCATTTCCCCTTCCAACACTCAATGAGTGTCATCCAAATTTCTGCTTAACAGTGAGCAACATTGGATTCCTGAGGATGTGATCAACTCAAAACACTATTGATCATGTCTGGAAAAAAATGACACATTACTACTATGGCTCAATTATAATTCTGCATCCATAATCAAATTGTCATTAAAAGACACTTTTCCCTGAATAAAATTTTGAAACATGGGTCTCAAGTTATTAGTAAATTGGGAATATAAAATGATTCTAAATTATGATGATTTGAAAACATTTCTTAAGGAAGTTGTTAATATGTGATATGAAGCTTCCCGCTAAAACTCACAATTAGAAGATGTTTGAAGAACAGAGCATAAGAATTTCTTGAAATACTTATTGAAAATATAAATTTAAGGTTTTGGCAAATTTTGCAATCTTAGAATATTTGTAGATTCTTAGTACAACTTGGAATAAATTTATGACATTATTTGAAAGACTGGTTTATTTACTGTTCTCTTTTTCTGCATTTAAAATACTTATCTAATAGAAATCAATTACTCAAATGGCATTTCAAATATTTATATATGTATCAGTCTGTTTCTCATTATTATAATGGGATATCTGAGACAGGAGAGCTATTAAAAGAAAAGATTTATTTAGCTCCCAGTGCTGGCAATTCAAAAGCATGATTCCAGCATCAGCTAGGCTCTAGTGAGGATGCTATGGCATCATGTCAGGAGTGTATGCAGGGAGAAGACAGCAGATCTCAAAAGAGGAATTCAGAGAGAAAGATTCAGGTCAGACCTGAGCTTGTATAACAACTCACTCTCATGAGAGCTCATTCCAGGAAACTGGTATTCCCCTTAAACATCAGTGGCCACAGTGACCTAGGGACCTCCTACTAGGCTCTGTCTCCTAAAGTTCCTATCAGCTCCTAAATCACCACACTCCCCAAATTTCCAATACATGAAACTTTTAGGGACACAATAAACCATATTCAAAAATCATGGCAATAGGTAATCTATATCTATATCTCTCTATATATAACATAAAAAAGGAAAATATGCATTCAAAATTTTTTAGAAGTCTGAGTAAATTTCAATATGAATGAATTTCAATAGCACGATACAGCCATCAAATTTTCCACCATGATAGATTTCAGAAACCTATTTCTACTTACATATTTTCAGGTCATTGTTATGGTATCTGTATTATTGTAAAATGATTTTTTTAATATGAGAAACTTTATGTCTAGTAGTTCTAAAGGAGTTCCTAATGTTTCTCAAACTCTATCCTTGAAATTTATTCAGGAATACAGTTAATTCCAGTGTAATTAATACAAAGCATGTTGCATTTTTCAAGTTTTAAAAACAGTGGAATCAATTTCTCCCTCTGAATACTGAAAGAAATACCCCAAAATTTATATATAATAGTGTGGAAGCCTCCAGCTCAACTGTTAGAAGTATCCAGGAGAAAAACTTGATTATTAGTAAGCTTTCTGTTACTGTAACAAATGCCTGATATAATCAGATTATAAAAACAAAAAGTTTATTTTGGATGAAGTTTTGGTTGTTTTAGGAATAGAACCCAAGACTTTGTGCATATTGGGTAGGTGCTCAACCAGTGAACTGTATCCCTAGCCTAATTTTGGAGGTTGTAGTCTATGTTTGGTCAGCCTCATTGCTTTTGAGACTGTGGTGAGGTAGCACATTGTGAGGGCAGTGTGTGGAAAAGCTGTTAACTTCATGGCTATGGTGCAAAAGAGAGACAAGAAGAAGACAGGGTCCTTAATCCCCTTTAAGGGTACTTTTTCAATGACTGAAAGACCCATCTCTTAAAATCTCCAGCGCTTTCCAGTCACACCAATATGAAGACTAAGCCTTTAATAGTTGGGACTTTGGAGGACATTTAAGATCTAAACTATATCTTGCTTTTTACTTTTGCCTCTTAAATGATGATCTGAAGCAAAGTTTCTTTCAAACTTATGCTATATTATGATGTAGACAATTGTTATGATTTGGATCTTTAATATTCTCTGGAAAGCTCATGTGTCAGGCAATGTAGGAATATTCAGAGCTAAAATGATTATGAGCTCTGTAACTTCGTTAGTAGCTTAATCCCTTTGATGGATTGATAATTTGAATGTATCCCCACCCCTGCCCCATGTTCTAACTGCTATGCAATGAGAAGCTTTCCTCTTGCATGTTCTCCTCTGGGATGCTCTTTCTCACTCAGGCCCAGAGCAATGAAGTTGGCCGACCATGCACTGAACCTTGAAACTGGACCCAAATAAACTTTTCCTTCTCTAAGTTATTTCTCTCAGGTAATTTGATCTAAGTGACAAAAAACTAACATGGTGATGTCTGAAACCTGATGCTCAAGAACCTTTAACATCCTTCTTCTTTTACCATTTGTAGTCCCCACTCTTTTCCCTAAAGATCAATGTACTCAAACCCACTTAAGGTCAGTTGTGGAATAATGGGTCTAATAAGTACCTTCTTTGTGAGCATTTCTCCTTTCGGAAGCAGTAGGCTATCTGATATAAGTCCAAATCTCTCATTGAAAAGTTTGGGGCCAGATATGCTTCAGAATCCACCAATTAGAATTTTAGACTTAGAAAGACTATATGGTATATATTCCCTTATATTGTAATTAAATGCAGGAATTAAATGTAGGAAATGAGATAAAGTAAATAAAGACTTTCATGGCTTCATTCAAACTTGTCAATAAAATAAATTAGGAAACACTTTTCTCTTTCTTGGATTTATGAATTAAAAATTATAGTGGAACCATAAAAAATATCCATAGGTAAATTCAACCAATTGGATGGATTTGTGGTGTTGGAATATAGCACAGGGACACAGACAGGGGTCTTCTTTTTCTCATATTCTTCAAAATCCACTTGAGTTTCTCATTTTATCATAAGGAAAAGGATGATAGACACCTAGCATGTGTATTTCCAGGGAAATCAACAACTTTTCTTCCATTCAAAAATCCCTAAAGCATGAAAGCACCCCCAAACACTCACACCAAGTACACTCACATATATATTCACACAGTTTTATCTATGGATGAAAAATGATAATAAATCTCTTTTACTAAATACATTCTTGCCAATGATAATAAGAAATATTTAACTTTGTTGAGGCTCATATAGCAGCATATAGAAAAGAAATATTTGTTGTACTTTTCATTTAAATTATCCTTAAAAACTAGTTTAGTAGAGAAGAGATTACAAAAATTATAGGAGCAGAAAATGAATGTTTTCTTTGGTATTTTTTAAAAGAAATTGATGTTGGCCTTTGATGCTACCACAGTCAGAAATATATTGCGATCAATTGGAAAGAGCCAAAGCCATGTCAGCTTTAAAGGATGAAGATGATTTGAAGTCATAAAATGTGGGTTTTGGTAAATAAGTAACAACAAAAGGCATTTTCTTTAAAAACACATTGTGGTTAGAAAATATCCATGTGTATTCAACTATTTTGAAATGAGCTTGAGACATAGTTGAACAAAAATTAGTATTTATCCCAAATTTAAAAATTCAGGGAAAAGTATGATTTTTTTTCCCTAATTCAGGATTATCATTATATGTTTAAAGCAAAGCAAATGTCCCATGTCCCACAGAGACAGGTTGTTTTGCATATCAACTTTACTGACTTAAGCATAGGAATAAAAGCCACTAATATCCCCATGAAAGATTAGTGACTCAACTAGAAGAAATATTACATTTTTATCTGACATTTTATCGGGAACACAGGCTTAAGATAGTCCTACACAGAGCCACAGTTTAGTTCATCCCCTCCAAGGTGCTTTGGATGAACAAGGAGATTATCTTGAGGTGGAAAATAGCTAGACTTGGTCCTAGGTGCATGAAAGCATTTGGAACAGAGGCATGCACACACTTTGGTTATAACACTTTGGTCATGTACTTGGTTAAGCCTCTAGGAAAAAAATTCAAAAGTCCTCCTAAAAAGTAAGCTGAAAAAATTCATCTCTTCTGTAAATCTATTGCTCAGCACACTGATGCAAGCTAAGTACTGATGTTGAAAAAGGAGCTTCACCTATCAGGGCTGATGTAGGGCCAGGAATGAGTGAGTGTAAGTCCACTGGGAACCACGGCAGTAGAAGGATAAAACGGGCCAACAGGACAGTTCTCTGTGGGCACAAAGAAGGCTTCATGTCCAAGTCCAGCCAACGTCAGTGGGAACAGGGGGGGGTAAGGCATAAGCAGGCATCAGGAAGACAAGGGGAGTGTGCAGCCATCCTGGAAGGAAAGAACAGGCGCCCTGCCAAACCGAACATCTATGTTCTCAGCCTGGTGCGACCAGGGAAGCAAGAGACACATAAAATTGGCCGGAAGCTGTATTCATGGCCTTTTGAGGTCTTTTCCAATTCTGTTTTAGTGATTTCTAAGCAAATTTGGGGAGGATGTAACAAAATCAAGTTTCCACTGTCCAAAGTGAAAAAGTTTTTATTCCTGAGCTCTTTTGTTATTTGATTACCTTTTTTTTTTTCTGCGTCTGTGCTTTGTTTTAATTGGTCAAGAAGTATAAAGTGGAAGGAAACGTGGCTCTCCAACCTTCTATCAGTTCCTGCAGCTCTTCCTCTGGGCTAGGCATATCAGATGGGCAAGCCCAGAACAATGCAGTATCCCAACAACATTTCTGCCAATGCTGAGAGCTAGCCTGCCTTTGGGCAAGAGAGTCCAAAAATCAGGTTCAGGGCACTAACTTCAGAGATCTGAGTGTATTAGAAGCAGAGCCTGGAAACCTACATGTTTTATTTTAACTGAGACTTCTGCTGGAGGTATATCTTATATTCCTTGGGAAGTCCTATCATATATAGGAAGGCAACTGTAGGGTCAAAGACTCAAATAAGAATGGATGGATCCAGACAATATTAGTCATAGCTTTCCTTTGGAGGTTTCGAATTAAATTCACCCATTTCTGCCATCTCCTCCAACCCGCCCTGCAACGAGTAAAAATACAAAATGAAGGGAATTTCTTCTAAGAAGATGTGTTTATTTTCATACTAATGATTATCCTGCTTATCCTTAGACAATAAGGCTACATCATGAGACCAGATTCTCCCTCTCTAGAAGAGCAGTTTACAATCTGGCAGAAGCAGAATTGAGCGATGTCTCCCCACAAACCACCAAGTCAGTGTCTGTGCTTTTCAAAGACCAGTCCTCAAACTCCCCCTTCAACCAAAGGGCTACTTCAAATTCCCTCTTAAATAGAAATTATGGGCTGGCTGGAAATACTTCCATAATGTCTGCTTCTGCTACTGCCTTTATAACTGAGATACTGTTTGTGGTTACATCAGTGAAACAGAAATTTAATGGCTTGCCTCTCCATTGAGCTCCAGAATACTCCAGAGTAATTGCCAGTTCTGTTCAATTATCCTCTCATGTATTTGGCAAGCTGATTATGTTCAAAAGTTCAGGATTCATTGGCAGGTTAGCATTGGAACGTTTGTGTTTTCTTTCTAATATCTGTGATTACTCTTGCATTTCTCAGATTTTGGGAATATTTAAGAACTAAAGTCACTTTTGAATGCTTATGTATAATAGTGAAATCCACACATGCAATTTGATCAGATAACTAGAAATCACATGATGGAAAATTCTTTTGATTTTATGTCATATATCACAGCAGTTTAAAAATATCTATGGTTTTACACTTTTTTATTTTTCCAAATTGACATGCTTAAACTGTAGGAGAATTGGTTCATGCTGAATGAATACCCCAGAACAGCAGAAGCTCTAAGGCTGTAAGATGTGAAAATTTCTAGCAGTATTCCAATGCGATGGCAGTATTTCCTTGTTGTCAGTTGTGGAAAAGTTACTCTCTAGATGTCCTTTCTTCTGGGCTTCCTGCCAATTTCAATTTTTAAAAAATTAAATTAAAAAAATAATTAAATTAAACAAATTAAAAGGAGTCATTTTAGAGTAAAATTATTGAGGACAAGTCTTTAATCACAAGTAACCTTATTTTTATATACTGAAATACGTTTTATGTACTGGAATATTCTGGTGATACTTGAAGGGACTCACAGCCTGAATACACGTCTTTCCTACATTCCATTCTTTTAAGCGTTCAGAGTATAGGCTGGATTCAGAATGCTTCTGAATTTATTACTCCAACTAGTGCTCCTGTTGGAAGCCAGAAAAGATCTCTCGTCGACACAAGATGGCAGTAGTACACCACCTAAACTTTTATAATTTGATTACAGGGATTTGAGCTGCATTACTCAAATTAGAGATAAGATTCATTGTAATTTTTATCCCTTTTTAAGAGGTGGGTTATGGTGTCCTTTGAGGAGCTGACAAAGATGATCGTCTCTCTCTACACCCCCAGCCTCCATATATGTGAATTTCCAATGAAGCCTTTCAATGGACTTTCAATGTTAAGAACATTGAAACACTGCATGTGTGTGTGTGTATATATATATATATATATATGTGTGTGTATATATATATGTGTGTGTATATATATATATATATATATACACACACACAGTTGTTGATGGACTTTTATTTTTTTATTTATTTATATGCGGTACTGAGAATCGAACCCAGTGCCTCACACATGCTGGGTAAGCGCTCTACCACTGAGCCACAACTCCAGTCCAAATTTGATCTTATGAAGAGGAACTTCTATCTTCCATTTGAACACAAAACCACAAATGGAACAGAATGATATCGAAAGTTCACTAATCCAAGTGTCAAGGGAAGAAAAGAATTAGAAGTTGAGGCCAATTTTTGTAGAATTTCATCTTCTGTCTTTCTAGGGAAGAACAGTAAATTGGAAGCTTTCACACAACGTATTGTGTATTCCTAACACTGTAAAGAGCAGGTGAGGCTTATGTTTATTAATGATCATTTAGATTAATTATTATTTCTTTGTTATTAGTGGGTCCTTTTTCACTTTTACTTTGATCCTATGAATGATAATTTTAAAGTAGCTTGAAGCTTTACTTCTGGTGATTGCTCAAGATCAAAAAAATGGACACAACTTTTCCTAGATCCTAAAAGATGAAATTTTAAAATATAGAAACCTATTTTATTGTTTTTACTTTTATTGTAAAAAAAATACTCTTATATAATATCTACATATAGTCCAGGCTATCAAGTAGGAATTCAGAAATGCAGATGTACAGGTATGTCCTATATTTAAAATATAATTTAAAATAAAAAAGTTTCTAACAGAATAGAACGTGGTTTCAATTGAAGTTTTTAATTAAATAAAAAGCTTTCAATTAAAGTTTATGAATCTTAGTAAAAATCTGGAGGAATGAGTCCTAAACCTGGCACAGGTACACACTGTTAGTAGCTTCCATAATAACAAAGAAATAATAATTAATCTAAATGATCATTAATAAACATTAGCCTAACCTGCTCTTTACAGTGTTAGGAATACACAATGTGTTGTATCAAAACTTCCAATTTACCATTCTTCCCTAGAAAGACAGAAGATGAAATTCTACAAAAATTGGCCTCAACTTCTAATTCTTTTCTTCCCTTGACACTTGGATTAGTGAACTTTCGATATCATTCTGTTCCATTTGTGGTTTTGTGTTCAAACAGAAGATAGAAGTTCCTCTTAATAGGATCAAATTTGGGCTGAGGTTGTGGCTCAGTGGTAGAGCGCTTACCTAGCATGTGTGAGGCACTGGGTTCGATTCTCAGCACCACATATAAATGTGTGAGGCACTGGGTTTGATTCTCAGCCTTGCTGATTATTCTAGAATTCTGGTTCAGCATTACAACTTTCACATTGGCAAGACTGGCGATTTCTCAGAAGCAGGCAGCCACCCTGGTTTTACAGAACACAAGGTGGCAGGATTGCTCTTTTTAAATCATTGACTTTCGCTCAAATTTTAGAAAACTTTTAAAGAGGAACACATAGTTATGGCAATTATTGAAACGCAAAATGCCCACAGATTGTAAAGTGATATTTTATGGAATGAAACAAAAATATGACTTTGCCAGTTTTTTTGCAGCTCACAGAAAGAAAATTAAAAGTATTAATGACTACCTTTATCTTAAAATTGTCTTTTGTAAGTTACTAGATGATCACTTAGTGAACCCTTTTTATAATTTAACAATGATTTTTTTTATTGTAGCAAGTGCTAATAATGGTTTTAATATTCAAATTTAGAAGGGATATATTCATCAGGTATAATTTGAGTATACGATTTTAGTTGAAATTTCATCCAAAGGCTAAAATATATGTTGATATCAGATTTTTTTCATCTGGAAAAAATAGACGGTTATTACATGGTTATTACACAACCATCTCAAACACTTTATAGTCATGGAAAAAATATCTGTACAATACGAGGTGAAGACCATATATTATGAGTGTCGGTATGCAAATTGTAAAATACAAAAACAACTATGTAAACTGTGAAAAATGTTGATTATTCTAGTAGGTGTGACACAAGAACATGTTTCTTGAATTTATCTGAAAGTGTTAAATCAATACTATTACTTATGAGTTGTAGCAACAACTTCTGAAATATTTAAATTGGTTTCTGTATTGTAGCAGAGATTATTGGAAGCTGTGGATTGTGATTAACAGAAGTCTGAGAATATGAATCCTATGACTGAACAACCACAGATAGCTTCTATTTTATTTTCATGAGATGCTGGTGAAAATCAAATTAGCATTGAAAGGCCTGGAAATGAAACAGTCCACTTGGACACTATTAAGGCAGCCATATTCCTCAGGCACGAGAAATGCTCTTGTATCCTTAATGTGGAGTGTGGGGAGGTGGCATCTTCCAGGGCAGAAAACTCCACTGGGTGGAAAAGAGCCCCAGGGTTGACCATGGGACATCCAGCTGGTGGTTTTCCCTTTTGTAAGGTCAGTGGCTACTCCCTTGGCCTCCAGCCTCCTCAGGGGGCAGAGGCAGCAGCATGGGCAGCTTCCAATCTCTTGACCTCGACGTTACGTTACCTACTTTACACAGAGCAGGGCTAACAGGAAGCTACCATGTGAGCCTTTCTCTATCCTGCAGTCTGGGCAATGAGTCTGCAGATTCTCTTGACCACCCACTCACATGGGCAGGAGTCTACCTTTGTCAGCTCCTCTGCTTACCCTCACTTATTTTAGCTCTACTCCATCCCAAAGCAAACAGAAGGGAGGGGAAATTTGAACTAAGAAAGCATATACCACTTCCTGGTGTTCCACTTGGGAGAGAATATTTCAGGTGCCTCTTTGGGTCCATGTTGTTTGGATGTAAAAGAAGATCCACCCATTTGACAACAACCTTTGTTCACTAGTACTATTTGATAAAATATGCTAGGGTAAGACCAATTCTACTCCCACACCTTAGCCCCCATCCACATGAGAGAGAAATAATGGGTTTGTTTGAATCTATCACTTTTATAGAATGCATCATATATATCTGCAAAAAAGACCAGAATGTCTAAAAGATTTACAGTGGTCTATTTATTTTATTCCTTAATGTTGTGATAGATTCACCATAACTTCATGAGACAGAAGTCCCTTTATGAATCCCAAAATGTTTGCCCACAATATGTAAGAATTCAGTTTTAGACTATTTTCTCTTTTCTTCCCATATTAAACTGTTGTTTAGAATAAATTTACTGAGAGCCGTCTCTATGGTCGTTAACGGTATTGATGGGATAGAATCCATGGTCTCTGTGTTGGACAGCTTTTTGTCTCTGTGACAAAAATACCTGAGAAAAACAACTTAAAGGAAGAAGAAAGATTTATTTTGACTTAAGTTTCGGAGATCTCAGTCCAATGTCAGCTGGCTCCATTGTTCTGTCGTGAGGTAGAACATCATGCAGAAAAGGCATCACAGAGCAAAGCTTTTCACTTCATGGCAGATGGAAAGCAGAGAGAAAGAGAGAGTGGGGGCTGGGGAAGATACAGTTCCTCCAGGGCATACCCCAAGGTCCCAATCCCTTTAAGCAGGTCCCACCTCCTACAGTTTCCACCACCTCCTAATAGTCTATTCAGCTATGAATAACTGAATCCATTGATGATATTAGAGCCCTCAATTCGGTCACTTCCCAAAAGCCCCACCTCTGAACATTACTGTTCTGGGGACTAAGTGTTCAACACTTATGTCTTTTAAGGACATTCCAGATCCAAACTATAACAATCTCTCTCAAGTATGGCGGGTCTTACACAAAAGGGTATGTCTCCATTAACAAAAATTTCTAAAGAGTGAATGAAGAAGGGATTGTTTTGAGTGAGGGGAGGTAGCACATGTCAGCACGTCATCAAACTTACCATTAACTCTCTAATAAACACTGGGTATGTCATTTCTGCATGTTAATTTTTTAAACATGTTCTCTAACATGCAGCTCAATAGTTAATATGAAAACATTTTACTTATAACAAGGTCACTTTTTAAAATTAAAATGGAGCTTATTTCTTCTTTTTTGATAGTGTGTTCAGTCTCTGAACCACGACTGAGTCTTTGAAGAATCCCCTTACATGCTAATTGTAAATTCTCAGCTTCTCACTGTATCAAAGAGTTAAGGAGAGTACAGCTGTTAAACAGAGCACAGAACCTTAAAAAGATAAAAGTATCAGACCAGTGTTTTATGTGTGCTTTGTTTTGATTTATACTACCCAAAACTCTAGAGTAAAAGATAGAAAGGTAATTTCAAATTTAATCCAGTTCAAAACTCTAACATTTCTGTTTAAGACATGACATCTCCATAAGTTATATTTGCCAAGATTTTAGAGTTCTGAGGGAGAAAAACAGTTAATGGTTCTTAGTAAACACTATTTAAATCATTTAGATATAACTTACTTCTTGACATACTGCCAGAGTTTTCCTCCAAAACAAGCATGTATTTCAAAAGAAAAAGGAGGTCCATTTTAAATTATAAATAAAAAAGAAAACATTTGAAGAAAATGTCCTGAGGCCTGAACTCGAATATACTAATTAATCTTTTATCA
Organism: Xerus rutilus; assembly: GCA_028644305.1. Classification (NCBI taxonomy): domain Eukaryota; kingdom Metazoa; phylum Chordata; class Mammalia; order Rodentia; family Sciuridae; genus Xerus; species Xerus rutilus. Next base: position 106,184,426 of record CM053409.1, on the reverse strand, counting down.
GTTCAATATGCTTTGCCAAAACAATCTTCTGCTTGATTTTAGTCTTTTCTTTCAGTGACAATCAGTTTTTGGATATCTTTCATGAAGAATTAGAAGTTAGAGGAAGAAAAACAAAACAGAATGAATAGTTTAATACACAGAGCTATGGTTTCATCTCAAAGCAGGCAATGTACGCAATTTTTCACCCATCACCAAATAGAGAAGACCACTATGTTCATTTCTGTTTGGATTTTCATCAAACTTATTTTCATAATGCCTTCTTGGCTACTGAATTCTATGGATTCATCTAGATTCTTGCTATTTTGCTTAGTTTATCATATTGAGAATATAGATATATCCTTACAGATATGAATAAACTAACCAAATATAACCTAGAGAAATTATGGGAACAAAGAAGAGAAAGAAAGAAAGTACAGAAAGTGTCCTGAAGGTGATTATGTATGAAAATGTCCTTGTTTGTGGGAAGTGCATGTGAAAGTATTAAGGAGGTAAGGAAGTATGATATCTGTGCTTAATCTCAAAAGTTTAGATTTACACATCAATAATAAGCAATATACATACACATGCATATCCAAATCAAATTCTGGCTGATCCAGTTTTTGGTGGGCCTTTCTTTCTGGCTTATAGATGGCCACCTGTTTGCTAGATCTTCCCATGGTCTTTCCTTAGTGTATGTTTGTTGGGAACAGAACCAAGAGCTTGCCCTCTGGTGTCTCTTCCCACAAGGACTTCTGTCATATTGGATAAGGGCCTCACTCAAGTGACCTAATTTAACCTTAGTTACTGTACAAAAACCCACTTTCACATCTACACACAGGGAGTTAGGGCTTTTACATATGTGTTTTAGGGACACACAGCCATCCATTTCATTAGGCTGTCTGAGTCACCTTCAAAGAAATTCAAATATTCAAATCACAGAAAATCAATACTTTATGCTGTCTTTTCATTGTTGTTGTTTGTTTGTTTATTTTGGTACCAGGGATTGTACTCAGGGGTGCTAAACTACTGACCAACACCCCAAACCCTCTTTATTTTTATTTATTTATTTTTATTTTGAGACACAGTCTTGTTGAGTTGTTTAGGGACTTGCTAGTTGCTGAAGCTGTCTTTGAACTTGTGATCCTTTGTCTCAGCCTCCCAAGTCACTTGAGATTACAGGCATGTGCTGTAATCTGTGCCTGGCCACTTAATGCTATATTTTAAATTATTTTATAGCTCAGAGTTTAAATCAATTTGTTAATTTTTCAGACTGTAAGCATTTAGTTCAGAAAAACATCATCTTTTATTTTATGGAGACACATTTTTTTTTTTCCTTAAAAGTTTATAGCAACTGAAGCACATCAAATGTTTTTCCCCCTTACCACTTGGCTAATTTCTTCAGCATTAATTCTACTTGTATTGTTTTGTGTGAATAAGGTAGTCTTTTCGACATTACATAGATGATTCTAAAAGCGGAAAAGCGATAAATTACAATTAAATTGGTATGTCTGTTTAAATATCTTTTAAAAAATTGTTAAGTGATATGATATAATTATGTCTCTTCTTTCTGCAGTGCCACAGAGACAATCTCACTGACCCTTACGGGAGAATATTCAACTCTATTTTCATCTCTCACTCTTCTCCAAATTCTTGAAATCATGGTCCATTATAGTTTTCTTCCTATTTTCCTCATGTCTTCTAAGTACTGTCTAGAGTTTCTAAATGCTTTTGTTTTATTCTCAGTAGAGAATCAAACATGTTTTGTTTGTCATATCCCTGATATCATCTATCTTTTCTGCTCATTCTATTTATTGCTTTTAAATTTGATTCTATGTTTCCTCTAGAAGGTCACTGTCTTCCTATTCTAATTTGGGCAAAGAACTTGATATGTGGATCATGATTGTTTATGCAGATGTTTGTTTTATTTGTACTTTTATATTGATTTGTTTCTCTCATTTTAGGTTTTGATCATATCTTTGATTTTATCTCCTCTCTCAGTCATGCTGTATACTCTGCAGAGTGCTTTTGCCTGGAGACTTTTCTGCTGGAATCCATGTCCTTCTGATCTGGCTGAACTAGTTGTTTTCTGATTTCCAAAGCTATCATTCTGGGCCAACAACTGGTAACTTTCCTAGCTTGTCGAATTCATCATTTGCTTGGTTTAATGTTCTCTTTCTTTTTAGTATTTTTCCTTATTTTGCTGTAGTATTGGTATCAGTTAAAGAAGAAAACTTACCATAGAGTAAAGAACATTTACTACAGTGACTTTCAGAGGTTGAAGGTCTTTTCTAGCTGAGTCATATTTTCTCCTGGGTATCCTGGTCCCTAAATACTGAAATAAAGGTCAAGTACTAAAAACTACCTTAGCAAGGGAATGGAAGAGAAAAGTAGAAAAAAAAATCAGCTAAAGTATTTGTATATGAAAGTCAAAATAATAAATAATATGCATAATATTATAGTTACAAGTTTTGTAATTTGTTCTATTGCCATTGCACCTTTTTGGAAATTATAGTGCAATTATCTGTCCTCCTCATCAGAACATATGATCTGTGAAAGGAGGGACTGTGCGAATACTTATTCCTCCATTCTTAGTACCGAGTATGATTACAAGCAAACAGTTAGTATTTAGTTAGTATGCAATGAGTGCTGATCAGTGTGTGCGTGAGTGTGTGTGTGTGCACATATGTGCTTGCATGCACACACATGTTCAAGCACCTACCCAGATGTCCTTGGGTATTTCAATAAGAATATCTTTTAAGTTTAATAATTTCTGGAAAAATTTACCCATCCTCCAGATACACTGTTGCCCTACATTTGCACCAACAAATGTCTGCTCTTGTTCCTTAGTGCCAATTTTAATCTCCAGTTATAGCTACTTGGAGTTTGTGGTATAAAGGTTGATACTTTGGTGTGAATTCCATTTTATAAATATTTTATTTCTCATTTTTCTCTTGAAGATATATATTGAAAAGTACTTAAAGCAATTACTATTATTATTTTTAAAATTTACTAATAAGAAAAGCAAGATTCAGAAGATGTAAAAAGAGTGCTTCTGGTGGCAACAAGAACTAATAAAATTTATAACTTTTGACTCTTGATCCTGTGCTTCTACCACTACAACATGCTACTTTTTCAAAATTTAATGATTAATAATTGACTGAGCTTGAATTGTTGTTAGTCCTTGAGCTCTGGATTTGAAATCATATAATATTTCTCAAGGGACAAAGTAAATGAACATCTCTGCTTACTTCAATCTTACTACCTATGATTAGAGGCATATAAAAATTACCAATAAGTGTAATTACTGAAAGCTTTCCTAAGCATGTGACATGACCCACTATAATATGGTAAACTACTTTTGATTGTTAGCCTTTTCATTGTTCAGAAACTGACTGTTCTCTTAACCTGTATGTCACTAACATTGGCTCTCATTTGGACCGTGTCCCTCAGGGACCCTCTCTCACATTTCTGTGGTTTGGAAAACTGAAAGTGGCATCTCATTTTCTTTCCAAGGATCTTCTTCATTATGCTGAAGAACTGATGATATTTATTGAACTTACTCCTGAGAAAAAAATGGCCATATGCTTTTGGTTTGCTAACTATAGAGATGCTTTTAAAATGCCAAAGCAGTCGTTTTTAATTAGTGTACATTGTTTTTCAGGAAGGCAGAGTTTCACATTTATTTAGATGTGAAGTTATATATTAATATTTTTTTCAACTTAAAAAAAAACAAAATTAAAAAATCCCTCTCTACTTTCTAAGGATGGAGATATCTTGAGACTCAACTTCCTGATTATCATGTGGGAACAAGTCATCATTCAGTGAAATCTGTTCCTCACTGCAAGAGGGGAATCTATTACTGAACAGGTTCTTTCAAGGTCTTTCTTCATGTCATTTAGGTCATGCCCCTACCATAAGTTAGCATATCACAGCATCACACATCATTAATAGATCATTCAGAGGAGCCTAGAAACAGCAACCATTAAGGGATTGTAAGTAGGTTCATAGCACAATAATGGCTTTGGTTTATCTTTGAATTTCATTTCTCATCTCTATCTATAAGAAAGTTTCTACTTTGACTTTGGCTTTATGTATTTATGAATTTCCAAAACTACAAGAATGGATTTTTTTTTCTGGTTGAATATCTAGAAGCAAAGTGAGCAGCTCATGAAACAGGTGAAATAAACAGTTGAACCAAATACTAATGTACTGTATGTTGCTCAATAAGAAAGCAGTGTTCAGAAAGAGAGCACAAGGAATTTGATTGTTCCTACTTGTGATGCAGAAAGTATCTAGAATCTTAACTGTAAGAGTTACGCAGTTCTATTCTTTGTAATCACTGTGGCTCATGCTGACTTAGTAAACTTTCAATTACTGCATGGCTTCATACATTTTGTCTCAGCAAAATCATCCCAATTTGTCCCTGTAGGTATCATTTTCTCTTCTCTAGGCCTTTATTTTAAGTCATGTATACACACTATGTATGAACTTTGCCAAATTCTTTCCAAGAGTGATTTTAAAAATCAATATTTATGCTATGCACATATATGAATGTACCACAGCGAATGTCATCTTTATGTATATCTATAAAGCACTAATTAAAAAAAATTGAAAATAAATAGAAGGAAGACCAATAGAGTAGAAGAAGGGGAACAGAGTGGGATGATGGAAGGGAAAGGGGAAGTATTTGGTACTGAAGTGGAGCAAATTATATTCTGTGCTTTTCTGATTATGTCAAGCTGAAACCCACTATTATGTATAACTATAATGTACTAATAAAAATAAATTAATGTTTTTCAAAAGGCTTTATGCTTCCAGAAAGATGGAGTAGATGTACACTTGCTAAACACAATTGGAAACCATTAGCATTATTTATAATACATTAGAAGGTTCTGAAAGATACAGAGAAGAAGGCAAGCTAGCTGAGTACTGGGACTCAAAGAATGATATGGTGGTAAGGTCCCTGTGTTTCTGTTTTCTTCATGTACCTCAGTAATTAAGTTAAAGGTTAAGAACACTCTGAAATGCCAATGGATGTGGAATCAAACATCCTTAATAAAAACCTACTCTCTCTAGCCAAAGGACTAGGACAAGGACAGACTATCAAGAACAAAATCTTGTAGTTAATATCTACATTCTTCTGGCTTAACACCACAGATAAAGCTGGGACCCACCCTTACTCAGTCATCCAAGACTCAGAAGGGAGTTTCCATTATTGTTTGTGTGTAAAGTGGTGCTCCAAGCACCACTAGGGTAATATGGGAGAGGACTGAGTAGGAAGTAACACTTTCAATTCCTGCTTTTACTGATGATCTATCGTTGAATTCCCAGTGATATTAGTGAAGACCACTCAAGCAACTTGGACTTTCACCCCCACCACTCTCTTTCTCTTGGTGTCAGGGAAGGCCTAGAGAATAGTCAGAACTTCCACCATTGTCCACATTCCCATCCCTGAAGGCCATGTAGTGGCAATGGAGGACACAGGGAGAGCAATAATAAAGCACACCTAAGCTTCCCAGTCAGGATGTTGTAAGCAATGTCTGGTGATGAGGTGGAATTCTCACACCCACTCAATAGAGTAAATGGAGTAGAGAACCTAGAATTTTATCCCTAATCCTCATCTCCTTATAGTCTCTGCAGAGGAAGCCATCTGAAACACATTTGGATAATATTTAGAGTTTTACAACATAGTGCCAAATATGTTTGGGTTTTAATAGAATATCACTCATCATGTCAAGAACAGAAATATTTCTTACTGAATGAAAAAAGACAACCAGTAGACACCAAAACCAAGACTATGGAAAGGATATAATTATGTCACAAAAAATTCAATGTGGCTATCATTTAAAAAATGCTGCAACATGCAGTCATAAACACATTGGCAATGAATTAAGTAGTGTTAAGTCTTAGAAAAAAATAGCTGGTATAAATAAGAGTTAAATGGAAAATTTTTAAATTGAAAAATACTAGTGTTCCCAAAAATACCCCCAGAAGTTTAAAAAAAAAAAGAGGGGATGGAGCCAATTGCAGAATGATAAAGACAGAAGAAACAATCACCAAATTTGGTTAGAGTTTCAGAAAGAGAAGACAAATAAGGTGGGACTAAAAAATACATGCAAAGAAATGATTACTAAAAACTTTCCAAATGTGGCAAATGACATAAATTTACGAATTCAAGACCAGAAAATCCCAAACAGTATAAACCCAAAGAAATCCTCATCAATATATACTATAGTCAAATCTCTGAACATTAGGGCCAAATACAAATCTTAAGAGTAGCAAAGAAAAAGCATGCTATCTATAGCAGAAAAACAGTAGGAACAACATTATAGCTTTTATCATAAATCGGTGCACCATATTTTTATTTTAAATGCAGACAGAAAAGAACCCCATAATTCCATATGCCTTCAACCCATAATTCTATACATATCAATGTTCAAATCAAGAATTAAGGATAAATAATAATATTATATGTAAAGGAAAACTTATAAAATTCAACACCAGCAGCCTATCCTAAAAGAAAAGCTAATAGAAATTCTCTAGGAGTTAGCTTGGGTGTCCTTAACAAAATTCTAGAATTTTGTAGCATAAAAAACACAGATATTTTCTCATTGTTCTGGAGGCTACTTTGACACACAAATTTGGGGCATGGACATAATTCAATTTATAGCATTCTTGAAACAGAAAAACAAATAGTGAAAGAAGGAATCTTGGAACATCAGGAAGAAATGAAAAACATGGAACCAGTAAAAATGTGGGTAAATAAGAGACACTTCCCTCTTGATCACTTTTCTAAGGCATGATCGACAATTGAGGCCAAAATTATAGCACTGTCTTATGTCATTCTAAATGTATACAGAATATTTAAAAAAATTGTATTATATTTGGGAAAGGAAAAATTGTATTATATTTGGGAAAGGAAAAATTGTATGTGAAGGGAAAAGAAAATATTTTTTAAAATTATTATAATTAGAAAATTTAAAAGGGATGTAAAGGGATAAGACTTTACCACTGCACTTGAATTAGCAAAACACCAATATCAGTGACCTGTGATAACTTGCACATATACAGTCACTTGTGACTTGAGAGTGGGAATCTGTGACTTGTGTTTTTATGTAATTTTATCATTGTGTGAACAACAGAGCGTCTGCTTACACAGACTAAGATGTCTATGATAACACTTGGTCATATAATCTTATGGGACTTCTGTCACATACAGAGTCCATTATTTAGCACATTATTGTATGGTATATGAATGAAGAGTGTCATACCTTAAGCAACTCCTATATGGGCAATACCAAGAGATACACTAAACATCATGATGCAGAATGTTAAGAGAATTCTAAAATAATATTCACACTGTCTATAGAAAGGAAGGAAAAGCCCAAACAGAAACAACAGAGAATAAACAGAAAAGAATACTATTTAGATGGTAGACTTAAACTAAAGTATATTAATAATTAAATTCAATGTAAATGGTCTAAATCACAAATGGCTGAGATTCATAGAGTGCATAATAAAACATGACTGAGCTATATACTATCCATTAAAACTCACTTCAAATATAACATAGGCATGTTGAAAGGAAAAATATGGAAAAATGTGTCACACACGTATTGATCAAAAGAGCAGAGCAGCATTGGCTGTTTTATTGTCAACAAAGTAGATTTCAAACACAGAAAATTACCACAGACTGAGTAGGACATCACATAAAGATAAAAGGCTAATGCACCAAGGAAATGCAGCATTGATGGGTATGTATCACACAACTGAGATGGATAATGTGTGAAACACAAGCTGATAGGTTTGGAAGAAGAAATAGACAAACCTACAGGTTTGCTAGAGATTTCAGTGCTTTCATTCAACAACTGATAGACTACCCAGTCAGAAAATCAGCAAGATTGTGTCAGAGGTCAATACCATCAGCTGTCAAGATATAATCAACAGCTAGAGTACATTTAATCCCACAACAGTAGAATGTTACATTTGTTTTAAGTGTCCACACAAAATATATAAAGGTTATCTATACACAGGATGTAAGGACAATTTGAAATAACTGAAACTAAACAATGTGTAGAGATCAAAATGAAATGAAAGAGGGTACCAATATCAGAAAGCTAATGTAAAGATCTACATGTAGTTGGAAACTAAACAATGCACTTCTAAATAATTTATGGGTCATATAAATAAGGCTCAAGGAAAATAAAAAAGGAAACTAAATGTAATGCAAATGAAATTTAAAGTTTCCTGGGATACAGTAATATTAATGACAATAGAAAAATCCATAGCACTACATATAAATATTAGAAAAGGAAAAGAGTCCCAAATTAATATCCTAATATTTCATATCAAGAATAAAGAAAAAGAACAAAATATAATAAGCAGAAAGAAGGAAATAATAAAAACAAGCTTAAATCAATGAATTTGAAAACAGAAAAACAATAAAGAAAGTCAATGAAACAAAGAATTTGTTAATGAAAAAGGACTCAAACTGCCAATAACTGGAATAAAAACTGATATCATTTCAGACATTGTGACCCTCAAGAGAATAATAAAAGAATACTACCAAGAACTCTCTGTACATAAATTTGTCAACTTGGATTAAATGGACCAACTTTGAAAAAGCACAAACTGTCACAACTAACCCAATATGTAGTAAATAATTTAAATAGCTCTATAAGTATAAAATAATGGAATTATAACTAAATAAAATGGATAAAACTCTTCAAAAAGAAATTTCTGAGCACAGTTACCCAGATAATTACCCAGATAATTTAAAAAATTAACACCAATTTTATAATCTCTTCCAGAAAGGAGAAGGAAACATTTAATAACTCATGGTTTGATATTTTTGTTTTCTTAATACCCCAAAACAAAAAGAAAATAACTATAAACCAATATCATAAATATAACTGCAGAAATCCTTATCAAAATACAATTAAGTAGACTTTAGCAGTATAATAAAATAATACCATAACATGAATGAGTAAGGCATACTCCAGGTCAATACTTGAAAACCAACCAGTATAATATACCATTAATGATCTAAAGGAGAAAAATCACAAGATCATATACATTAATGCAGTAAAAACATTTGAATATTTCTCTCTCTCTCTCTCTCTTTCTTTCTTTCATTCTTTTTTTTTGATACTGGGTATTGAACCCAGAGGCACTTTACTGCTGAGCCACATCCCTAGCCTTTTCTGCTTTTTATTTTGAGTCATGGTCTTGCTCAGTTGTTTGGAGCATCTATAAATTGCCAAGGCTGGCTTCAGACTCCCAAGTTGCTGGAATTACAGGCATGTGCTACCATGCATGACCATTAAAAACCATTTAATAAAATTCAATACTCATTTATGGTAAATTTCAGAAAAAATGGTTTAGAGGGACACTCTGCACTTGATAATGAACATTTTAAATAACATTCTTTCTCCTACTAACACTGATTCAGAAAGAATTCACAGATAAATTCCCTTTGTGAAAAATCAGAAACTAACTGAGAGGCTAGTTCTTGGAAGAACATGTAACCAGAGTCACAAACGACCCAGGCCCCAGTGCAACACCATATAATCATGGAGAGAAACCCTCACTCTCAGTTTCATCTCATCAATACAGGAAGTAGGACAGTAAGGTCATAAAATAGTTTCAACAAATTTAAAGTCTCAAAATTATAGCATGTATCTTTCTGACCATAATGGAATAAAACTAGAAATCAACAACAAGAGAAATTTTAGAAATTGTACAAAACAGAAATTAAGTAATATTCTCTTTAATAATTAATGGGTCAATAAAGAAATCATGAGGGAAATTTAAAATTTTTATGAATCAAATCTAATAGAAAACACAAAAACTAGATATCAAATAAATAAACTAATCTCAAATTCATTAAAGGAACTAGAAAAGCAAAAAGAAAACAAAACACAAAATTAATAGAAGAAAATAAATAACAAGTCAGTCAAAATAAATAAATTAGACACTAACAAAATACAAAAGATTAATTAAAAGAAATGTTGATATTTGAAAAGATGAATAAATTTAACAAACATTTAGCTAGACTAAACAAGAAAAAACACCCAAATAAGTAAGAGATGAAGAAAAAGACATTAAAACAAATACCACAGAACCAACAATAAAAAAATCATTAGGGACTATTATAAACAACTATAGGCGAAAATTTAGAAAACATTAAAAAATGTATAGATTTCTGAGCACATAAAACTTACTGAAATTGAACCACAGGGACACAGAAAACCTAATGGAATAATAACATGTGAGGAAACTGAATGAGAAAAAAATTATCTCCTCACAATGAAAAGCCCTTAACCAGATAGCTTCATTGTTGAATTTTACCAGTTCTTTAAAGAAGAATGAATGTCAGTTATTCTCAAGTTTAATCTCAAAAATTAAAAGAGAGGAAATTCCTCCAAACTCATTCATTAAGGCCATCCTGATAACAAAACCAGACAAGGATGCATCAAAAATAGAAAACTACCTGTCAATAGCCTTGATTAACATAGATGCAAACATTCTCAATAACATACTAAAAAACTCAATTCAATAGCACAAAAATAAGGTTATATATCATGATCAAATGAGAGTTATCTCAGGGATATAAAGATGGCTCAATATACACAAATCAAGAAATGAGGTATATCACTTCAACAGAATTAAAGACAGAAACCATATATTCATCTCAATAGATGGAAAAAACAAGAATTTAACAAAATTTAATATCATCATGGTAAAAGGAAGAGAAGGAAGATAGCACACCACAGAAAAGAGTATACACGACGAACTCAAAGCCAATATTATACTAAATGGGGAAAGCTGAAATTTCTTCCTCTAAGGTCAGAAACACTTTCACTACTTTTACTCAATATATTATTAAAAGTCTTAGCCTCCACAAAAAGGCAAGAGAAAGAGATAAAGACATACACATAGGAAAGGAGGAAGTCAAATTATTTCTTTTTGCAGATGATATGATTTTATTTTCATATGCCACCAAAAATCTGTTAGAACTAATAAATGAGTTCAGTAAGTACAAGATACAAAAATTAACAAACACAACATCACTATGTTATTAATACAACATTTGTTTATAGAAAGCTTAAGAGCCAGGTACATTGGTCCACACCTGTAATCACAGCAACTTGGGAGGCTGAGGCAGGAGGATCACAAATTTCAGGCCAGCCTTGGCAAGTGAGACTCCTGTCTCAAAGTTAAAAATAATTGAGGATGTAGCTTAGTGGCAAAGTACCCCTGGTTTGAATCCCAAGTGTGGGTGTGTGTGTGTGTGTGTATGTATGTATATACATATTTCACATATATATGAAAATAAATGAAACTTACAATGACGATTACAAAGCATAAGGACAGAAACTGAAGAGAACACACACACACACATTAAGGAACATCCTTTGTTCTTTCCTCGTGAATTGGAAGAATTAACATTGATAAAATATTAATATTACCCAAAGTGACTTAAAGATTTAATGCAATCACCATCAGAACCAATGACATTCTTTATTTTTTCCTTTCACAATTTTATTTTTTTACACAAATGGAGCACAGCTTTTCCTTTCTCTGGCTGTACATGATGTCAAGTCACATCATTTGTGCAATCATACCCATATATAGGGGTAATAATGTCCATCTCATTCCACAATCTCTCCCCTTGCACTCCTCCCATTCTCTCCTTCCCCTATGCTAAATTCAAACTTCCTCCATTCTTCCTTTGCTCCCCCACCCATTATGGTTCAGTATCCACTTATCAGAGAAGACATTTGGTCTTTGGTTTTTGGGGACTGGCTTACCTCACTTGGCATGATATTCTAACTCCATCCATTTACCTGTAAATGCCTTGATTTCATTGTTCTTTAAGGCTGAGTAATATTCCATTGTGTACATATACCACAGTTTCTTTATCCATTCATCTATTGAAGAGCATCTACACTGTATCCACAGTTTAGCTTTTGTGAATGGAGCTGCTACAAACATTGAAGTGGCCGCATCACTGTAGCATGCTGATGTTAAGTTCTTTGTGTATAGACCAAGGAGTGGGATAGCTGGGTCAAATGGTGAGAACTAATGGCATTCTTTATAGAGATGGAAAACACAATAAAATAAAAACCTCCTAAAATTTTTACAGAACATAATTTTTACAAAACATAAAACTCAACAGCCAAAGTGATTATCAGCAAAATGAACATAACTTGAAACATTACAACATCTGACTTTGAAGTATACTATAAAATGATTGTAAAAAGAGTATTGCAATGACACAGAACTAGATACAGACATGACCAGATGCAAGACCAGAACAGAATAAAGAGGCTAGGAAGAAACCTATATAGCCATTTGATTTTCATCCAAAACTCAAGAACATACTTTGAAAAAAGATAGTATTTTAATGAATGAGAAAATTTGAACAGCCACATGCAAAAGAATCAAACTAGATTCCTTCCTCTGTTAACTTACAAAATTCAACTCTAATATATTAAAATTGAAATGTAAGATCTGAGACCCTGATTGTAATAGAAGAAAATATAGAGGAAATACTCAAGGTACTGGTCTGGGCAAGAATATTTTAGATATGACACCAAATAAAAGGGAATAAAAAACATGAAAAATGGAGAAATTGGATTATATCAAACTAAAAAGTTCTAGCACAATGAAGGAAACAATAAACAGAATGAGGTGTCAACCTACAGAGTAGCAGAAGATATTTGCAAATGATCCTCTGTCAAGAGATTAATTTCTAGAATATATATCAACTCAAAAAAATCCAACAATAAAGCAAATCATCCAATTAAAAATGAATCAATGATCTGAACAGAAAAGTTTCAAGAGCAGACATCTAAATTGCCAAAAAGTGTGCAAAAAAAATGCCCAATATTACTAATCATCAAAGCAATGCAAATCAGAACCACAATAAGATAGCATCACACCACAGTTAGAATGACTGTTTTCAAAGAGACAAAAGATAAATGCTGGTGTGCAAGTGGAGAAAGGGCAATTCCATATGCTATTGTTGGGAATGAAATTTAGTGTATCTATTATGTAAAGGAGTATTGATGTTCCTCAAAAATTAGAACTAGAACTATCATATGAGTTAGCAATCCAACTACTGATTATATATTCAAAAGAATTGAAAACAGTATAAAAGATATGTGTGTATTTTTATTTTTATTGCAGCACCTGAACAAAAAAGATGAATATCTGAGGTGATAGGTCGGTTACCTTGTCCTGATCCTTGCACACTATATATATATATATATATATATATGAATGTCACACTATGATCACTAAACATGCTATACATGTAATAGAATGTCACATTGTACTCCATAAATATGTACAACTAGTATATGTGCAATAAAAATAAAATATGCTTAAAAATAATTGTGGAGCTGAAAAATACAATAGGTGAATTCACTAGAGAGATTTAACAACAGACTAGATTAAATAGAAGAAAGAATCAGCTAAATGAAATTCAGATCATTGGATATTTTCCAGTCAGAGGAGTAGAAGAAAACCAAAATGAAACACAATGTCAAATACTTCAGAAGCTTGGAAGATACCATATGTTAAAGGGGATAAACAGTTGATGCATTATGTAAGTTTTCAGAAGATAATATGACAGAAAGAACCAAAATGTGTATTTGAAGATTTTATGACTGAAAAAATCTTAATCTTGGGGAAGAATATGTTAATCTAAATCAAGGAATACCAAAGGGCTCCAAAGAGTATAAATCAAAGAAATACTGAATCCCACTATAATGTTTTCAAAAGACAGACACAAAGAGAATCTGGAAAGCAGCAAGAGAAAAGGAAATTTTTATATATAATGAAACCACCATGAAATTATTAGGAAAGTTTTAAACAGAACCATTGTAATAAGGAAGAAAATAGAATGATACAGTCAAAACCCTGAAAGAAAAAAAATTGCCAACCAAGTATATCATACCTACAAAAACTGTCCACTAACAATGATTGAGTCATAAAGACTTTCCCAAAGGTAAAGAGGTACCTTTAGAGGTACATATTACTGCTACATGTAGTTTGCAAGAAATGGTAAAAGAAGTTCTTCCAGGTGAAAAGAGAACATGCTAAATGACTACGTGATAAACCTAAGAGATTATGAAACTCATTGGTCAAAGTTAACACAACAAAAAATACAGAATAAATCACATATTGTAATGATGGTGAGTAAATAATTTTACACAGTATAAAATTATAACATTAATTATGTAACTCATTTTTTAAAAACAAATATATGCATAATATAAATGGAAGTAATTTGTTCTATCCATAACATCGAGTATAGGAGGAGCAGTTACAGCATTTATTTTTTTAAAACACAACTGAAGTTTTTATCAGTTTAAAATAGAACTAGAAGATAGTTTATGTAATCCCCAGAAAACTATCACACACACACATAAATGCTTGTAGGTTTTATACAAAAGAGAAAGACAAGGTAATCAAAACATGTTAAAACACACACATACACACACACACACGCACGCACACAAAGCCCCTCAAAGCAAGACAAGAAAGAACAAGACAGAGAAAAGGACTACAAGTCTGTTAGTTTGCTTTCCAAAATTGTAACAAACAACCAGAGATAATCAACTTAATAAGAGAAAATTTGATTTTGGTTCATGGTTTTGGAAGTTCTTATCCACGATTGTGTGGATCCATTGGCTTAGCCCACTGTTGGGGAGGATGCATATTATAGAGGAGCCTGGGAGGAGCGAATCTTCTCACTTATGTCCAGGAAGGAAAACCAAAGAGAAGAGAAGCAACTGAGGTCCCACAACACTCTTCAAGGACACAATACTAGTGATCTGAAGACCTCCTGCTGGGCCCTACCTCTTGAAGATCCCCTGCTTCCTAATAGGACCAACGTGAAGACCAAGCCTTTAACATACAAGCTTGGGAAACATTCAGTGTCAACTTACATTATTAACAGAAAACAATTAACAAAAGGCCAGTGGTAAATCCTTCCCTATTAGTAATTGCTTTCAATGTAAATGTGTTAAGCTCCCCAGTCAAAAGATATATAGTAGTAGAGTGGATTTCACAATATACATAGTGTGAAGGAAAAGGGATGGTAGCAGATTCCATACTAACCAAAAGCACAGAGGTAACTAGTTATTTCAGACAAAATAGAACTGTAAGTTAAAAATTGTCACAAGAGACAAAGGAGAACATCATATGATGATTAAAAGGGTAACCCACCAGGAATATGTAACAATTATGAAATATATAAACCCAAGCACCTAAGAATTTACAGCAAACATCAGGAATGAGGGAGAAATAGCTATACAATAACAACAGAAGGAGACTTTAGTATACCTCTTCAATAATGAAGAGGAGACATCAAGACAAAATGCCAATAAGGGAAGAGAAGACTTGAATAAAACTACAGATAAAATGGACCATAAGATGTTCCATTTAACAATAGCAGAATACATATTCTTCTTGATTGCACACACATCTGTTTTCAGAATAGTTCACATGCAGGGTCACAAAGCAAGTCTTATGAAATTAAAAATGACTGAAATCATACCAACTGTCTTTTTTAACCACAATGAGATGAAACTGTAAAAAAAATCTAGAAATTGTTTTTAAAATGTGGAAATTAAACAACATGCTCTTAAATAAACATTGAGTCAAAGAAGGAATCAAAAAGGAAATTAGAAAATTCTGTGACACAAAAAATGAAAACACAATACACCACAACTTATGGAATGTAGCAAAGGCAATACCAGGAATGAAGTTCATAGCAATAAATACCAACATTAGAAAACAAGAAACATGGCAAGCCACCTAATTGTATACCTCAAGGAACCTGAAGAAGAACAAAGCCCAGTTAGCCGAAGGACAGAAGCACTAAGAACAGAAATAGATAAAACAGGAGCAGAGACAAAATAAAGTTGTTATTTGAAAACATAAACAAAATAATTGACAAACTCTCAGCTAGAACTAGGGCAAAATGAAGAACAGTCAAATAAATTAAATTAGAAAAAAAGGAGGAGACATTGTAACTGATGCTACAGAAATAGAAAGGATCTTACAAGATTACTATGGGTGATTATATGGCAACGAACTGGATAACCTAGAAAAAGGGAAAAACATTTTTAGAAATGTGAACCTTCCAGACATGAAGAAATAGAGTCTAAGATCTCTAACTTGCATGGATTTGGATTAGTCATAAAGACTTCCCAACAAAGAAAACCTCAAGACCAGATGGCTTCACTGATGGATTCTACAGAATTCATTTAAATGAGCACCAATCTATTTCGAAAAAACCTGAGGAGGAGGAAATGCTTCCAAACTCATTTTATAAATAAAGCATAACAAGAAGACCAAAGCCAGACAAAGGCTCTATAAGCAAAGAAAACAGGCAAATTTTCTGTAAATACGGATGAAAACATTCTCAACAATATGTTAGCAAACCATATTGAACAGTGCATTAGCAAGATCACACACCATGACAGGTGAGATGTATACTTGGTGTACATGAATTTTTCAACACATGAAAGTGAATTAATGTGATACACTGCATTTATAAGACAAAGTCTCAAAAATCAAATGATCATCTCAACAGATGCAGACAAAATATTTGACAAAATTAAACACCCATTCATGATAAATATTCTCACCAAACTAGAAATAGAAGGAAATTTCCTCAACATAAGAAGGCCCAAATATTAAAAGCCTACAGCCATCATCATACTCAACAGTGAATAACTGAAATATTTTCTTTAAGATCAGGAAGAAGGCAAGGATTCCACTATTGCCACTTCTATTCAGATAGTACTATCAGTTGTAGTCTGGATAATTAGGTTAAAAAAAAAACAAAGAGTAAATAGGAGAATATGAAGAGCAAAAGGAAGATAATGTAAATTTTCAAACTATATCTTAGTACAGGGATTAATTTCCAAAATACTTATAAAACTCCTACAAATCATCAGCAAAACACTAATAATAAAGCAAATAAACAATATAAATAATTACCTGACTAAAACATGAGCTTAAGACTTGAATAGATATTTTCTAAAGATGATACATATGACAAACAGGAATTAAAAATTAGTCATAATAATCATCAGGGGACTGTAATTCACAAAATCCTGATGAGATATTACTTATCACTTGTCAGCATGGTTACTGTAATAAAGACAGCAAGTTTTGGCAAGAAAGAGCAGAAATTGGAACATTTGCACACTGTTGGTGGGAATGTAAAATGGTTTAGCACTAAAATGATTTAGTATGAAGGTTACTAAAAACATTAAAATTAGAATTACCATATGCTGTAGAAATCCCTCTATTTTTCCAAAGAATTGAAATCAGAATATTAAAAAGATACCAGAAGTCCTATATTCCTGCATCAATTTTCATAATAGGAAAGGTATGGAAACAATGCAAATGTATATCAAGACATGAATGGATAAAGAAAATACAATATATCTGCATCATGGGCTACTATATCACATTATGAAAGAAATGTTGCAATGTGTGACATGAATGAATCTTCACTTTATGCTTAGTGAAACAAACTGCGGAACAAGAAATACAAGATTCCACTTAAAAAATAGAATCAAAGAGTAAGATGGTGATTAGAAGATGTTCGGTATAGGGGGAAAAGAATTTATCAATCAATGAGTATAAAGTTTCAGTTAAGCAAGATAGAGTAAGCTCTAGGGCTGGGATTGTGACTCAGTGGTAGAGTGCTTGCCTCGCATGTGGGAGGCACTGGGTTCAATCCTCAGCACCACATACAAATAAATGAATAAATAAAGGTCAATCAACAACTTTAAAAATTTTTTTAAAAAAAGATGAGTAAGCTCTAGAGATCTGCTACAAAATGTACCTATCATCAATAGGGACATTTTGAATATTTAAAAAGTTGTTGAGAATAGCACAAATGTTGTGCTTTACCATAATAAAATAAAATAAAATAAAAAGAATTATCTAAAATTTATGTGAAAGTTTGAAATAATTAAAACTTTAGATAAATGTCAAAGTAATTCCAGGAAGGCAGAATAGAGGTGCCAAGGCTGAGGGTTTTCTTGCCAGTGGTCTGTTTGTTTGGCTCTGGTATTCTTAGGATGCAAGAATTTTGTCAATGTAAGAAAATCACTTAATGTGACACACCACATTAGCAAAGATTTAAAAAAAACCAAATGATCATCTAAACAGATGCAGAAAAAGTATGACAAAATGAAACACTTTCCTCTTTCTTCCCAAAGGAGAACCAAAGTTCTAGGTACATAGCTGAATTTTGAGGTGAGTGTCTAGGGGAATGCTCCAACTCCAAAGGAAAAGACTAGGACCTTGTAAGACTCAGAGACCTGGAAGATGGTATAGAAAGAGGAACAAAAGTGCTGATAACTGTTGCCCTGGCTTGCGGCTGGGAGAAGCACCCACCTTAGCCAAGGAGAGGGGGAAAGGAGAGCCCTGGCAGACTCCATCAGAATAAGTGCCTGCAATCCCTAAGAATTGAAAAATTTCAGTCATTGCAGCCTTGCATCCAGGGAGAGGAGCAATCTGGCATCTGCATAGCAGCTTTGCTTTGAAAAAGAAGTTCACATTGTCTCCCCACAGAGCCCAGACTGTTGGAGTTAGGCACCATTTTGAGAAAGGAGCTATCATCTGCATACTCCCATTTCTGAGACTCCATGGACATTCCACCACATTAGAACAAGGGGCTGCTGCTTCACAATCCCAGTTTAACCCAGTAGAGGAACTATGTCCTCAGTAGTCAACCTGGCTCAGTGTCCTGAATTATAGGAAGTAGGTGTTTGAACACAGAGATGAACAGAGCGCGGCCCTCAAGAACTTAGAAACCAGGGCATTTGTCCTTTGTGAAATACGGTATGGTCGACTATGTGTGGACTCACACATATGCCAGGAATGAAAGCAGATGCCCATGTGGTTTTCCTTTGTGGGCAGCTGTGTGGGAGATCTTGCCATCACTGCGGCTGAGAGCAAGTGCCACAGAGGGATTGCTGTTGGGTGACAGCTGTCTGGATTATGGAATGTATGGCTCCTAAATGGCAGGAACTTAGCATTGCATTTACTACTTTAGAAAGCACTTAGAAAGCATTGCCTTGTCGGAGCATAGTATATATTTATAGGATTAATTAATGGACATCTTTATTGTGCAGCTCTGGGATTTTAATTGAATTCGTTCAGTAGATAATTTTGAGCTTCTTGTTTATCCAGGAACAAAATCACTGATAATGACAGATACAGACTGTATTCTCAGGTTGTGAAAGCTGGATGTTTAAATTATTGCTTTTATAAATCAACCTTGTTAAGTGTTTAACCATAGTTATTTACATATTCTATCTCTTTCTCTTTGTGCTATTCTAAGACTCCCTATCATTTGTTTGTATGCCTATGGTTTCCCATCTGTCTTTTCCTCTGTCTCTGAGAAGATGGTCTCAGCAGACTTGTTTTCAAATTCACTGGTTCTTCTTTTGCTAACTAAAATGTGCTACTGATCTCTTGCAGTGAGATTTTTATATTACTCCTCTTCTTTTTTATTTTTTTCCCATATTTTTTATTCTTGTATAAGAGTCATACATAATGATGAGATCTGTTGTTATATATCCTTACATGCAAATAATATATCAACATAATTTGGCCAATATCACTGTTATTTTCTTTTTCAACTCCAGTATTTTTAATAATTAAAAAACAATTCTCTCTTTGCTGTTACTCTTCATTTGGTGATATAGTTTCCTTATACTCTCCACTAATTCTCTTGGCAAAGTTTCCTTTAGCTCTTTGAATGTATTTGGAATAGCTGACTTAAGTCTGTCTGGTAAATCCAATGTCTGTGACTCCCAGTCTTTCCCAAGGGGCTCTTTTCGTGAGCTGGACATGCCATCAGGGCTCTGGCACTTTACAGCTGTGGCTCAGCCATTACTTCCTGCTTAGATAAAGTCTGATTATCACTGGAGATGAAAGATGAGGATTTTCTCAGTCCTTTCTTGAGTAGTTAGTCAACCCTGCATATGCATTCAAACTTCTAGATTCTCTATGATGTAGTGGAGCATTTCAAAGCTCAAGATGTTTCTAAATTTCCCTATTATGTTTTTGGCCAATCTCTTACTTACTGCAATTGACAATAATGCCTCAGAAAGCTGCAGTGTTATACAAATACATGGGATATTTTTTGATAAATATTTTGGGAAAGAAAATTTCCCAGTGAGTAGCCCCTGACTTAGTTCCCAGAGAGAGAGAAGCTCTCTCTGAGTGATGCTCCATAGGGCTGGACAATTTTCTCAACATGTGTGTTTTTTGTTTGTTTGTTTGAACTCCAAACCAATTCTTCCTCTTCCAGTGGCTGTTAGACTGCTGTTTTTCACAGCTTCCTTAGTTTTGGGGCTGCTTGTTTTCAAGGCTGCTGCAGTGCTACAGAGGGGGAAGACAGGACAAGTAAAAACTACCACCAATCTCACTGTTCTACTAAGGTTTCTAAGATTTATTTTCTTTCTTTCTTTCTTTCTTTCTTTCTTTCTTTCTTTCTTTCTTTCTTTCTTTCTTTCTTCTCTTTCTTTTCTTTTTTTTTATGGACCATCTACGGACTATTGCAATAATATTGCAAAACTAATACCTGTCTCCCAATGTTTACATAAAGACAGGTTCATTTTATGTTATATGAACTTATTAACCATGCAAAAGCATTTGGCTTACAAGTGTTAGAACAAAAACAGAACAAGTTCTAAGAGTGTATGCTCTTACTGCCATTTGGTATCAGTAATAATTTATTAGTGCCAGCCCTCAATTTATTTCTTCTTAGAATGGGAAGCAGGAACTATGTCTGCTGATGGATGCCAAAATGTCTACCAGCTCGGGATGGGAAGGTGCAGGAATAACAACTGGACCCATCAAAACTAGACTTTTTAAAGAAGTTTAGACCACTCACGTGATTACAGGTGACAGGAAACCCCTCACATTGAAAAAAGTATTTATCTTTCATTTTTTTGGTTCATTCTTGCCTTTAAATGCATTTACCAACCGCATCTCTAGGACACAAAAGTCATACATAGTAAATCAATCAAAGAGTATGTCTAAAAAGTAAATCTTCCTCTAAGTTCAAATTCAGAGCCTCTCTTCTTAAAAATGTAAACACCAATACTTCTTGATTGTTTTCTTTTGAAAGGTGACACATAGTTATTGATTCCTGGTAGAACTATTCTTTCTATTTCCCTTTAACTTCTTATTTTTCCTCCCCTCCTTCTCATGTTTGGCATCAAAATAAAGCATTTTAAACATTTTGAATATCCAGAAAAATCTTCCAACAAGCAAAACATACTCAGACATATTTGCAGAACACATGTTAAAAAAATCTATTTTGGCTTCACTTCTCAGCCATTCCCTCTCTTTCGCTTGCCAGCTGTGAACCCAGTGTCTCAGACATTCCTCCAGAAAAGGGACTTCCGCCACCTCTGTGGGGCTCATATTCCTGGACTTGGTTATTTCAGCCTGTCTTTATTGTCTATTCATTTCCTTCTGCTTTGTGACTTCTAGATTCTTATTGACGTTGCTTATAAATTTGAAAACCTCTCTCATCATCTTCACAGTTCTAGGTTTCTAATCTTTTAAATTTTATTGTAACATCAATTCTTCTTTTAGTAGTGTTTGAAAAGGAGAGAAGAGAAATACATATTAATAAATGAAGTGAGGTCATTCTATTTAATTTTATTGTAACATTATGCCCAATTGCTCTTCTGCCATTTTAGTTTAGTTTTTAGTTTTCTTACATTCTACCTTTTGATGTATTTGAGTAAATTTTAAGTCTTCTCTTTTTGTGTTTAGAAAGGTATAAAACAAGCCATAGTCCTCAAATGTTTCTTAAATAAAATCATATGTATTAATTCTTATCTATGATAAATGAGGCTCAAAGAAATTCTTAATCACTGTAATTGGTGATCATTCACAGTTCAGTACAATAAAAGGAGCAAATTCAGGTGTTTTGCATAAAATGGAATTTAATTCTGGGAATTAAAAATTAGAATTAAAAAATTTTAATTCTGGGAATTAAAAAATGTAGAACTGTCTAGAAGAGCAGAAGGTAATATTGCTCTTTAGAAACCTGCTTTTGCTACAGCACAAAACTGGTGACTGACAAATAAAACTTGACATCGAAACACAAAAATCTTTCATTCGTGCATTGATGACACAAATTTTGCTTCCTTCTCACTCTGATTCTAAATCATGCTTAGCAGAATTTTGTATCCACAAACATAGCTGCAAGAGCATCTGAGGAATGCAGCTTTTATTTTTCTTTATCTTATAATAGAAATATGGATAGATTGATGGCCTAAGAATTAATCCATTGTCTGCAAGTGAGCGCTAGGCTGAAGGTTAGGTCTTTTGATTCCTAATCAATTTCCTTTCCTACAACTGTACTTTGTTTTCCTTTGCTTGATTTTTAAGTCACAAGTTATATCATTGTAGCCTTGCTTATGTTTTTTTCTTCATTACTTATCTGGTGTCTGCTTATTTTTTGCCAAAGACCAAATAAACTTTAAAAAAAAAAGTGAAGCTGCCAGGCTTGTTGGCAGCTGCCTATAATCTCAGTGACTTGGGAAGCTGAGGCAGGAAGATCACAAGTTCAAATTCACCTCATCAAGACTATAAGCAATTTAGTAAGAACGTGGTTGAAAGTAAAAAATAAACATGGTTGGGGATGTTGCTCGGTGGCAAAGTGCTCCTGGGTTAAATTCTCAGTACCCCAAACAAAACAAATCAAAAAACAAAGAAAAAAGAAGCAGCTTAGAATATTCTATAATTACTTAAAAAATAACATATAGGTGAAATTCAGACATATCACCTTAAAAACAGTTGACTGCCTTTCTCTTTTCCTTCATTTATATTAGAATATTGGCTTCTTAAATAAATTATGTGTGGATGCTGTTAGATACATGTATATATATACATGTGTGTATGTTTATGTATGTATATCTATACACAAATGCACGCAGTTTCATTTATCCTGAGAGAACTTTTATTTGTTAAGATAGATACAATATTATTTTTATCTTTCTACATAACCATATATACTATATGATTTAATATTCCATAGTGTTTTCTTTAGATAAAAATTAAATATCCATGTAATTTGTCATTAGATAATGTGTAAGTTAATTTGAAGAATATAACTATCCTGAATCATAATCTAGGTTACTATTTTTAAATTATAATATAATCTCCTGAAGTTTTGTTTCTATTTTAAGAAGAAAAGTAGTCATTTTTTGTGAGAAAAAATATTTTTTCTCATTTCAGAAAGTGCACTCAACTATCTCAAGAATAACTCATTTCATGGCATTCTGTTACCTGCTAACTCCAACTGAAAACTTTTTTTGGTGACAGAGCACTGCTTGCAAAAACTTTATTCAGCTATAACATATTGTCAATTTTGGTTTCTTTTCTACTTTTACCGGGAATTGAATCCAGGGGTGCTTAACAACTGAAACACATCCCCAGACCCTTTTTTAAAATATTTTATTTTAAGACTGGATCTCATTGAGTTGGTAAGTGCCTCGCTCTGTTGCTGAGGCAGGCCTTGAATTCGTGATTCTCCTGCCTCAGCCTCGCAAGCTTCTGGGATTACAAGTGTGCACCACTGTGCCTGGCTCTTTTTGACTTTGTCCTATGATCTCTTCATTGTGAACTGGTAAAGACAGTAAATCATTGTAAATTAACAGATATCGATTTTGTGTCAAGTCAGATTTTTAATAGAAAGAGTCACAAAGTGAAAATAAAATGTGATTTAACATCCTAAGAGATACAGATTCTCCCTGACTTAATGATTGTTTGACTTGAAATTATTGACTTTATAATGGTGCAAAGTCATGTGCATTTAGTAGAAACCTCTCTTTTAATTTTGAATTTTGATTGTTTCCCCAGATTTACAATATGCAGTTTGATACTTTCTTGAGATGCTCAGTGGCAGCAGTGAGCTATAATCCCTGTGAGCATGAGGGTAACAACCAGTACTCCAGGATGTACTGTATTGATAAGTTGTGATGATTGAAAAGTTAAGTACATTAAACACATCTTTGAATTACAGTATTTTAAAATTAAAAATCATTTAATTTGGACCCAATTGTAAGTCAAAGAGCATCTTTAAAATTTTCAGGGCACTATGATTTTATGTGTAAAAATTGGTTAAGAAATCAGAAGACCTAGTTGACATTTAAACAATAGAAAGAGAAAAGTTATATGTAGATGGTAGGTGAGTTTTATTTCATGTTGTCTCTTTACATCTACAAACATTAGTGTTTTAATAGTCAAAGAAAATAACTATATGAAAATCAAAGATTTCACAGATTATAGGGTGTCACAGAATCTTAATGGAAACCAGCCCATTTATTATGTAATTATTTTTTCACTTCATCTTTCAAAATTAAAACTTCCCCCTAATACACCCTAGACACTATTTTATTAGATAGTTTCTTCTCCTTAAGGAAAAGAATGTGAGCCAGGCATGGTGGTACATGCCTGTAATCCCAGCACTTTGTGGGCCTGAGACTGAAGAGTCATGAGTTCAAAGTCAGCCTCAGCAATGGTGAGGCGCTAAGCAATTCAGTGAACTCAGTGAGACCTTGTCTCCCAGTAAAACACAAAATAGGCTGGGGATGTGGCTCAATGGTTGAACACCTCTGAGTTTAATCTCAGGAAGCCAAAAAAAAAAAAAAAAAAAAAAAGAAGGAAAAAGAATTTGAAAGAAATTTTTAACATTGTGTCTTTCCCCAAGGAGCTAAGGAGCTAATACCCTCAAATGACATAAATGACATAATTATAGTTTGGAAGTTAGTATTAAACTGTGGCAAGAATAGATAATAAAATTACACAAATGCCCAGATATAATGCAAGTTTCCTTTTAGCTTACATGAAAATTCAAGGTGGCTCTTTTCCACAGACTCAGAGTCCCAAGCTTCTTCTGGATTGTGGCTCTACCTTTCTTCATATTGGGATTCACTAGTACAAGGGGAAGAAGGAGGCAAATTGATTACTACATTATCTACCTGGAAGTGGATCCCATTATTTTTGTTCATGCTACTTTGATAAGAACTCGTCACATGACTACAACTGGTATATTAGCTATGCAAATAAAATCATGAATAACAAGGATGTTTCAGTCAACAGTGGGCTACATATTCAATGGTGGTTCAGTAAGATAATGGAGCTGAAAAATTCCTCTTGGCTAATGAGGTTATAGCATAGCACATTACTCAAATGCTTGTGGTGATGCTGGTATAATAAAATCTAGTGCACTGACATTTGTATGAAAGTATAGTACATAAAATTATGTACTGTAGGTATGCAGTAGGCTATACTATCTAATTTTGTGTAAGTACATGCTATCAAATTCACAAAATGCAAAAAATTTACATTGAGGCATTCCTTAGAATATATTCCTGTGATTAAGTGACACAACTATAAATGTAATTCCTAACTGGATAGCTGCTCCCCAGCTAAAAGTGCATAGTGAGATTAATGGAAAAGCCACTATTTCCAGTTACATTTCTCTGACCACCAAATTTATTCTTAATTTTTGAGATGGGAAGTTTGCAATTTTGTCTACACTAGAAGAGCATGCGTAATGCATTCCTAAGGGAAAATCCAAAGTTCTGATTAAATTACTGCATCCTACTTGAAATCCAGAATCCGTGGTCTGGATGTATGTTCTAACTGCTCAGTGACCTCCTAACTAAAGTGATTAACATTTCCCCCTGATTTTTTAACACTAGATATATAGTGGTGGGAAAAGTGTAGGATATCATACCAACAATCCCACAGTAGTCACTAGTTGTTGATTACATTCTACCAAGCGGACATTAAATATCCCTAAATTAGAGTCTGGATTTGTTCTTGTATTTCTACTCTTTGAGAGGAATTCTATTGTCCATTGCTCTTCATGGCTCCTCATTTCAGCTCTAGAATATCTTTCCTAGTCCATTTCCTTCATGCATCATGTGCATTGGGTATTGGGGATTCTTCTCTCGTGGAGCTTGCAATAGTTTGGATATTGAATGTCCCCTAAAGGCCCAAGTGCTAATGACTTGGTCTACAGGGCAGCATTATTGAGAAGTGGTGGAACCTTTAGGAGGTAGGGCCTGTGAGATGTCCTGAAAGGGAACTCCTTGAAAGGGAATGTGAAACTGACTCTTTCCTTATCCCTCTTGCTTCCTGACTCATGGAGGTGAGCAGTTTGCTCTGCCAGGTGTTCCCACCATTGCCATTGGTCACACCCACTGGAAGTCCAAAGCCATGTCTACCTGGTATTTGACTGCAACCTCCAGAGTCATAAGCCAAAAGAAACCTTCTCTATTTATGTTAATTATCTCAGGTATTTCATTATGACAGAAAGCTGCCTAACACAGGACTGATTCATGCAATATTGAGGGCACATGTGTTGAGGCTTGTCTGCCAGTCACTGGCTTTTTTAACTCAAGCTCATGCTTCCTTCATCAGCACAGCACTTTCAAAATCTTGGTAGCCTTCAGAAACATTTGCTTCTAGTTAGTTCATGGTATTTGTGATCCTAGTCCCAACTTTTCTCTAGACCTAGTTCTTATGTCCGTCTTCTAATTTTGGTTTCTTTCCCTCATGTCTGTTTCTTCAAACTTAGCAGCTGTTATCTTAAAATCATTTTAGACAATAAACTTGGTGTGAGAATGAAAGCAAATTTTGTGTGGACTTCAAGAGCCACAGACTTTGGCTATTTTTTAGCCAGTCATATAGGATCAAATCCTATTCTTGAAATACTTTGCTAATAGAAACACATAAAGACCATTTGTGCTGATATTTGTTGGCTCCTTCCAACAATTTTTTTAGAGCCACTGTATTATATCGTCTTCCTTCTGATCTATCTTAGGAAATAGCTTAACTAAATACTTTGATACTATCTAGCGTGGCTCCCCAACTTCCCCGCCTACATCATCTATTTTCCCATTGCCTAATTGCTAAGTCCATGCCATGTATTTTAGTTTCTTCTAAATAATAACACTTCATTTTGAAACCAGTCTTGAAAATCAGGATCAAGTGCCCGTTCCCTCAGTATTGTATGAACACTGGAGAAATGCTGAGGCAAGAGCAAGAGCAAAAAGTTTTATTTAAAGTATAGAACAGAAAGACAGAGATTGTTCTGGAGAGGAGGGGGTCCAAGAGATGGTGCCCGAGGGAGTGGGGGTGTCTTGTCCCTTTTATAGATTTTAGGTTCACTTTCTTCTCGTGCCCCTTCCTCTCATCCCACCTACACCCTAACTAGTAGCTAAAAGGGCAGGAAGAGAGCCCTCCAAGGGGTACCTCTCACTATTTTCCATGTCTGCCTAAAAAGGCAGGAAAGGAGCTGTCCAAGGGGTACTCATTATCAATTCCTTGCTGGAGGGACAATTCCCTGGAGGCAGGTGACCTTGGAAACAGGTGAGGAGGAGGCGGAAGTGTGCTGGAGATATTAACCTTCCTTTTCCTTTTGAACCAGCCCCCATCTTCCCGACTCATCTAGATTATCTGTCTACACTGACTACCTGTCCTTTGTTTTATCTCAATTTCCTGGTGTCTATTTCTATATTAGTAGGGGTAGGCTAAGCTGTGAGGAAATACACATGCAAAATGTATAATACCTCAATACAAGATTATTTTTTCCTTCATGTTAATAAACCAAGGTGGATGTTTTTAATTAGTATGCACTTCTTTATTGTGATCCAGAGACCCAAGCTTCTCCCATCTTTTGTCATCCCCTAGGAGCATAAACACTTTTATCTAAGTTGTGGAAGGAGGAAGACACTATGAAGGATGCACAGGGTTCTTATTAATTTGCTTAGAAAGTGACACAGCATTCCTCATTCTGCTGATATGAACTAGCCACAGGTCAAAGCCATCTGCAATGTATCTTGTCTTGGACATGGAGCTGGGTTCCATTAAGTGGCTATAGCAGTATATGATGAAAATGGAAAAAAAGATTGATGGACAGCCAGATATCTCTACCTTATTAGATAGTTAGCATTCTATGTGAACTTATAGATAACAAAGCACTTAATAATCATTATGTAATGTGAATATACTGGAAATTTTGTAATAGAACAAAACTCATCATCAGAAAGAGTAGTTTTCCCAAGATCATGAAAGCAAAACCCTAGATACGAACTCAAATTCTCTTTCCAAAGTTCAGGCTCTTATTAAAATGTTGGTTAGGAAAAAAAAAAGGCAAAAAGAATGATTATGTTTAATATGATACAAACTTTAAGTTAATACCTTCACATGATCTACTAAATGTTGAATGAGTTTTTGATCAGTAACACACAGCCACAAATCCCAGACTATTTAATATTTTTTTCTTATAATAGTAAAGTCATAAAACTAATATCATTAGTAAATTATTTCATAACTTTAAAATTGACCAATTGGAACTGCTTTCCTCTTGAGTAAAAAGATTAAGAATTATTGTTGTATGAGTAGGTACATTTCATATTTCAATAATGAATATATTTAGAGGTTTACTTAAGACTTCAGAATCAATTTCCTAATGCATCATGTACATTAGGAAATTGACTTTGATTAAAGAACTATTTATTCTCTTATTTTTGAAAGTCATTGAGAAACTTCTTGGAAGGAATCCCTGAACTAACTGTTCCAGTGCTGAAAGGACGTAAAAAGGAAAGTCAATGAAAATAAATTTTCCTTTATTTTGTGCTTTTGAAAAATCAAATAAATATAATCAATATTATGGAGAGAATTTTTTTCTTTCTCTTGGCCAGATGTATATACAGTTCTGCATCTGTAAGATAGTCACAGAATCACAAAATTTAAAGTTGGACAGGAACTTTGAGACCATCTCATTTGTTCTCTCATTGGACCCCAGTTCGACTTGTTTGTATAGTTTAAAGAAATTAAATAATGGCAAACACACTCTTTTTCCTTTTCCTAGATTATGCAATTTGGACTTATTTCTGTGAGCAAATTATTGTTGGTAATAATTGTCTCTGAAGCAGATGTCCCAATGATCTGCTTCTCCATCGGACAACACTATTCTATTTGGCTCTTTATATTTAGTGGCTCAGGTCTTATTAATTTCTTGGCACTACTTAGATTTTTATTTTGTGAATGATCTGATATATCCTTTAATGATAAGAGAATTATATTTTCTTACTTATAGAAGCAATTAATGAACTGAAAAGGGAAATTCTTTTGGTGACAGTATGATGTCTCAATGATTAACTGTTGACTAAAGAAAGAATGAAGAAATATTTAGCACTTATTTTGCATAATCTTGTTGACATAATCATATCTATAATTACTGTTATAAATTATCCTTTTTAGAATAAAACTTTGTATTTTTAAAAATTTAATTCTTCAATGAATAACTCTGACTGGACTAACACAACTGTGCTTAGATTACTTTGGGTTTGTCTAATTGAACATATTGGACTTGGCACATAGTTAATTAAAAAATTCTGTGTAATAGTGTCTTTGTTAGCTTGCTTGTTTCTGTACTCAGTAAGACTGATCTCAAGTTTTTAATATCAAAGATTCTTTTCATTTGGCCATCTGTTCTAATATATGATTATAGATAAGTTCTATTTG
This sequence comes from Xerus rutilus, assembly GCA_028644305.1. Lineage (NCBI taxonomy): Eukaryota > Metazoa > Chordata > Mammalia > Rodentia > Sciuridae > Xerus > Xerus rutilus. The sequence continues at coordinate 106,154,834 of CM053409.1, read as the reverse complement.
ATGAGTTCTGACTTTATTAGAGATTTACTATTCTAGCATTTTTCTTCAATGACTTTGGGAGATGAAACTTATTCAAGTTATGCAACCACAGAGCAGCCTTTAAATTGGGATTCGTGGCTCCTTGTCTGAAGTATGGTCTAGACAATAGCAAATTCCTCTGTTCTGCACAGGCTGGATGTAATAAATTGCCAACTTGAACATTGACTTAGTGAAACATTGCATTTCATATTTCAATGCTGCATTCCATTTGATTATACTAAATGTTGGATATAGAAGTAGAATTCTGGTGTCTTGATTCCATGAGCTAGCCATGAGGTTGTGCTGCTTGGATACAACCCAGAGGACCTTGAAACCTGCCCAAAACACTGAGCATCAACTTGTTGACTGCAAGTACTAGACTGTGGATGTTTCTTTCCTGCTTGTCCCATGTTAAACACCAAAATGAAAATCCTAGTATGCAATGAATCAGATTCTTCCAGTGCATTGGTTACATCCTTGAAGGTATCTTGGTCATCTTCGTAATTTCAATAAGTTACTAAATTTACTAAAGAAGCTATTTATTGGGAGGTATGTCCTCTAAAATTATATACTTTTCCCAGAAGGAAAGAACAGACAATGTAATTACTTTTCTATGAGCTTAAAATATAAAAATATGATTCATTCAACAAAGATACCTATTACATACATGGTGTTACTCTCAACATTGCCAAGAATATAAAGAATTGGTCATGGGTTATAACCCTTTCTTTAGTTATGATCTAGTTAAGGTAACCAGATATGCACATATTTACCTGTTCATGGCAATGCATGATGATAGCTTCTCCAAAGTATTGAAAAATAGAATATCATCAAGTATCCAAGCTGGGACAAATAGGAATTGAGTGGAGGGAAAATGTCACTGTATGTCTTGAATTATTGAATATAGATTTTATGGAGAAAATGGAGCTGACTCCATTGCACAAAGAATGAAAAGCAAATTGTGGGAAAAAATAAATGGGCAGAACACAGAAGTGAGAAAATTAATGACTTTGGGGATAATGAACTATTATTCTGACAATAGTACAGTATATTAGATATAAACTATGATTCCTGTTGGAATTGGTGATAAAATACATTAGCTACATATTGGCATCTGCCTTACAGCTTTCTAGTATGCAAGATTAGTAAGACAGAGGGTGATTTCAAAACATTGTGGAAATTGCCATGATAGATATTAATGTCTTGATTTATTCCTCATTAATTCAATACTTTAGTCATTCATTTAGTGAATCTAAAATATGCCTTAGTGGTGCAGGAACTGTATGTAAATAGATCCTACTATGTTGCTCTTTGGAGCCTGTCTCTCTAATATACTACAATGATAAACAGATTGATAAGGGAAATAGGAAATAATTAAATAAGATGATGTTAAAAATCAGAGAATCTTAGTGAGGTCATCCACAGTAGGTCAGGAAATAAAGCGACAATAAGACAAAATCTCTAAAGATCACAGAATCCTTTTGAAAAATGCAATAAGTGGTTCTCCAGGATAAGACATGAGAAAATGCAGCAGAAAATGCTATTTTCTAGTCAGAGAAAAACAGCATATGAAGAGTCTGGAGGAAAATTATGTTATTTTATGGGCAGAGGAGTGGAGTGAGAGAAATGTAGTTAGATAGGTAAGGCCAGATAATGAAATGCCCAGTGATATTGCCTGCTTATTTAATATCAGTAATAATCTATCATGCATGATGTAAGTAGAGCACAATATCCAGTATTTCTAAATTGTGAGTTACTTGGCTTCCAGAGTTTCACATGGAATATCAGTGTGACAATCAGTTGATTGTTGTCTGCAGTTCATACCACTGCACTTGAAACCACTGAACAAAAGTGCAGAAGTGGAAAATTAAGGTATTAGGGCTGTGCAAGGTAGAATCAATTCTGGGAGGCTCAGCCAAATCTGGGGACTTGGAAGTTGTAGGGTGGGAATTCTCAAGTGCCTGGGGAAGCAAAGAGTTATAGAGGTTTCCAAGAAAGCAAAGCTATTCCTCCTTTAAAATTTGCTTAATAAGCTAGAATACTGCTTATAATCTCCATTCAGAAATATTTATTTCCTTGCTAAGCCAGTAAAACTAATTGATTATTAAAAACCACATGCGAAATGAGAATTTAAAAAATAAAGGTAATTGATCATAATTTTTTATGGAAAGCTTTTTTGATAAAGCAATCTTTTAATCCCCAACACTTAATTTAATCAAATAACCTCTTAGAATATGAAGTTTCTTTTATTTTACACATCAAATTTAAGAGAAATAATATTTTAGTAAATGATAGCTTTGAGTGGAAAAATAGGGACCCTTATTCATGCTTTAGAATAAATGAGGGAGAGCCCCAAGAGTTTTGAACTAGGTAGGAGAAAGAATGAAGTTGAGTTCATTTAAATATTCTTGTCTTAGTCTTCCCATCTGCAAAATGGGGAGACTAGTAAACAGCTCAATTTCCTCTCATGCTGCGAAATACTGAATGCTAAGACAGGAGATGATATTTTAATATTGCTTTTTAACAATAATTTATATATTTTTAAAAGACCATTAAAGTCATATACCATCTGAAGCAATATGTTTTTATTTTTTAATTTTTTCTGCATGCTGTATTGAATCCAGGACTTTTCAAATGCTAGTGAAGTACTCTACCCCTGAGCCACATCCCCAGCCATTTTTAGATAAGGCTTCACTAAATTGCTGAGGCTGGCCTTGAACTTGCAGTCCGCCTGCCTCTGCCTCCCAGGAAGCTGAGATAAAAGCCATATACCACTGCACCCAGCAGCAGTACATTTTTATAACCGAGGTTTTGATAAAGTATACAATTCTTATAATTTAACTGAGGATACATTTAAATGACTTGTGTACTTAAATTAGAACTAGTGATTAAGCAAGTTGTTACTACATTTATTTCTTTTTGATTTTCACAGCAAGTGTTAAACAACTGAAATCACATGTGGTCAGAATGAATAAGATAGAAGCCATTACTGGAAGTGAGATTTCAATAATCCATAAGTGCCTTCGTGAGTGATACCAATAGAAAGTGAGAAAGCTTACCCGACAGAAGGTGGGACATATAGGCCCCATTTCCTTGGCAGGCCAGAGTCAGTCCTCATGCTGATGATACGAGAATTGGCTCAAAACATGTGCACAGAGATCACATTTTTGTATGTCCTGTATCCTACACAATCCTACCCAAGAGTACGACAGGATATCTGAAGTGGATGCTCTTGACCAACCGAACCTCTATAAAATATCTAAGAATCGGTTTGGGCTTCTATAAACAATTTCATAGACTGACTGGCTTAAATAATAGACACATTTTCTCAGTTCTGGAGGCTTAAACACATATCTGAGTGCCAACATGTTAAGGTTCTGGTGGGAGAAGAGAGAAAGAGAGAGAGAGAAAGAAAAAGGAAGGAAGGGAGGGAGAAAGGGAAGGATGGATTTTTTTTCTTCTTCAGGCCCTATGCTTATGACTTAAATTAGCCTTAATTATCTCCTTAAGACTCTATCTCTAGACACAGTCACACTGGAGTTTGGGCTTCAATATATAAATTTGAGGATGGAGGGAGGCGTGATTCAGTCCACAGAAGGCTAAGTATATGACTGGTGTGGATAACTCTTGGGGAGTCCATGTGTGCTTATTATATATTGCACTCTTGTCACAGCCTATTGTTGTATTTTATTTGTAGTGGTTTCAAAGGTTCATAGATGTCCTTGAGTCAGTCTCTTGCCTTCCCTTCTGAGGATTATTAAGAGAAAGATCCAGCATTCAGTAATAGAATGTGATTTTTTTTCCTGAGAATAATCACTGAATTTTTCATCTAAAATATCTTAGAGTTCCACATAAAATAAGAACATCAGAAGTAACATGGGTAGAAAGGATTGGTTATAGAAATTAAAATTTAAAAACACATAGAAGGATTTAAGAAGGCAAAGGTCCAGGAAAGGGAGGTAGGATTTCACAGAAGTTGTTAACCATGAGAGCCTACGATGGGTGGGAAGGTCAAAGATTTCAGAAAAATTTCAGAACATTTATATATCTGGTCCATGAATTGGGACTTTAAATGAGGAGGTGGGGCATGAAAAGAGATCTGTTGGCTACCACACTGGTGGATTTTGGTGGCTGACATGGGCCTGAAATAGTAGAACGATGAGCTAAAATTATAACCCCATGTACAACTCTGGTTGCAGTCTCTCAACCTGTGCTCCCTCCACAACCTTCAAAAATCTATGGCTTTTCTCTCAATCAAGTTCTTTCACCTAACTCAAATTCAGAAGAATTTAGGAAAGAGGGTCCTGGAGTCTGTGGTTATCTGTCTTACTTAATTGACATGAAGTGCAGCATACACATGTGTTCTCATTAAAGGCCACATGTTGTGGATTATGACATAAATATTGAAAATATGAAAGTACATAACTGATATCAACGGATGTTTTAAGAACATTTCCAGCACCTAGTAAGATTTTAAGAAACAGAAATTGGCAACGTGGCAAAATATTAGCAAGCTCAAATAGGAGGAGACTCAACATAAATTGTTAGATTTGGTAGGTTGAAGCCATTAGTGACCTCTGAAAGAATGGCTTCATTAGAGTAGTCATAAGAAGAAAATATGAAGGGGAATAAATTAGAAGTGAAGCAAGAGAAATACATAGTCTACATGTGGGCATTGACAACTCCATGTATAATGTACGTAAAGTTGTAATACAACTTTATGAGCTTGGGGATTGTTTTCTGTTTGGTTTATGATTGTAATTTTAGTAACCAGAGTTAGGAACTGTTAAGGATTTGAGATTTTATCAATCACAAGTTTGCAAGTTAGCTTGCTGTGGTTGCCTGGATGCTAGAAGAAGATCAGTGGCTCCTGGATCAGTGACAAGGAATTTACCTACTTATAGAGCAGCAACAGGTTGCATGGTCTTGATATTTATGTTGACTTTTTTTCCTCTCCTTCCTCCAAATCTCATGGTGGTGATTTGAAAATGGACCATGTTTCTTTTCCTTTGACTGGTTCTAATGTGTACCCTTGGCCTATGATAAACATGACCGTGTGAGTCTTTCTAGTGAATTGTTGAACCCAAAGGTGTTTTTGGTTAGCTTTGAACTTGAAATAAGAGTGACCCTGGGAACCTCAGACTTGCAGATGTTGCCTAAAATAGGATGAGTCTTGTGGGGACTGTACCCTCACATAATTATACATTTTGTTTAATTCTGGAGTTTTCAACTCTTTGAGATGTGATTATCAGAATTCATATTTGTTTGATATAATATGGAAAGTGCCAAATTTTTAGAATGATAGTCCTACTACCAGTGTAGAAATATTTTATTTTTTATGATCTTTTTACTTCATGTGTATTTCTTTTACCAAAGTAGAAGAGGTAGATAACGGTCTATTTTATTTGGTGAGTGTTCTTTTACATGTTTGTTCTTCACATGTAGAAGATACACATTCTTTGTTAACTGAAAAAGCTAAAAATCTTGATTAGTAATATTTTCAATGATTATAATTTTAGGATGATGTGCTGTCATCTTCATCAGATTTAATCACATGCCTTACTCATTCTTTTTCAGCAGAGTTACTGTTTTTATTATTTATCTGTTGCTGTGCAACAAATGACTTCAACACTTAGTAGCTTAAAACAAAACACATTTGCTTTTTTCTCAGTCAGGGGTATGGGTATGACTTAGATGGGTCCTCTCCTTCAAGTTGCCTCACAAACTGCAATCAAGTTGTCAGCTGGGGCTGTAATCTCATCTCAAGACAATTGGGGAAGGACTTACTTAGCCATGCACGTGGTCATTGGCAGGATTCAGCTCCTCATGGGATGTTGAACTGGAAATCTCATTTCCTTACTATATGGACCTCTCTGACATGTCTCCAACATTGGTTCATAAAGCCAGTAAGAGAGTATAAGAGTATGCTAGTATCTTATCTTTTGCAACTTGGTTGCAGAAGTGTAATCCCAAATTTGCTCTATTCCATTTTTTTTTAATAAGCAAATAAGTAGGCTCAGTCCAACTTGAGGGGACTATATGGAGATGTAAATATAAGAAGCCAGTGATCATAGTGAACCATTGTGAAGTTTACCTGACATGCTGCTGTTCTATTTATTTATTATTTTTGTTATTGGCTATAGCCTTAGCACATGCCTGCAACTTGCTGCAGGAGAGTCTGGGATATGCCATCTTGATTATGGTCTGCCATGTGCTTGGCTAAAATATGAGAGGGTTTATTTTTTAAGAAAGGAAAGGAACGAAATTGTGACTGACTGGCAGTCTCTGCAACAATGGCCTTGGCAATTTTTTTCCATTTTCTGGCTTAGTTGGTATTGATAAAACTAGGAAAAGTGCATCTCTTTACAGGAAATATAAAGTTCTGCGTGCATGGTAGGTACTGTATAACGTAAGTTTTCTCCCCTTAATCCTCTCTCACTGCTGACCTGTCAGCCTTCCATCAAAATGAGAATTCATTTTCCAGCATCTCTGAAAATAAGCAGGCTTTGGTATAATAAGTCCAATAATAGAAAGCCTAATTTTTTAAAGCCATTTTATTCTCTGAAATCTCCTACATTTGGAAGATGTGACTGTGTATTGAACGTAAATTAATTTCCTATAACTAATTGATTTTTTCTATTACCACTTAACATATAATTATGTCTTAATTACAAGCATGTGTCCATGTTATTACATAAATCAATACTTATTTTTTATCTTTTTTAAATTTTGGATTTCGTGTTTTTTAAAAATTTTTTTGTAGTTGTAGATGGACAACATGCCTTTATTTTGTTTGTTTATTTTTATGTGGTGCTGAGGATCAAACCCAGTGCTTCACACATTCTAGGCAAGCACGCTGCCACTGAGCTACAACCTCAGCCCCGGATTTCATGTCTATTCTTAAATACAATGCCATGAAATTATGGGATGAATCACAAACATATTTTAAAATCAGCTAGTCCTAGAGGTCTCAGCTTTTTATTTTCTTTGTTTATTGTAAGCTTTTATCTACTCTCATCCTTTCTTTTTCACTGGTATCTCTCTACAAAATGTGATAATTTCCATGGTTCTACATGAAATGCCTTGTAATCATGGCTCTCTTCCTTGTTCCTCAAATTTGTTGCAGTGAAGGCCTGATGCGGGAATGAGCCACAGATTCTTCAACAAACTTTCAGGCTGCTACTCCAGGACACAAAACTAGTCATTCCTTTAAGCAAAACTCTCCTGCTCTAAACACTGCAAAACAGCTTTTCTACAACAAATCTTCCTTCTTCAGTCCTCGGAGTTTTTCCTTTATTCCTAAGAACTATAAGCCAGCCCCCACCCTGTTGTCTTTATCAACCTCATGGTAGCCCTCAATGTTCTGTTTCAAGGACAGAAACTGTCCTGGACTGTCAATTGATGACTTGAACTTTGAAAGGCGATCACCAAGCCTGTCTGATTAATGTGCTCCTTAATCACCTAACAAAACCAGCTTTCTCCTTTTACCAGTACATTCCTACACTACTTTGTATTTCTTCAAATCTGATCTCCCTCCTCATCCTTAGACTTGCATTTTGACTACAAATAAACTCTCCAAAAGTCTCCTTGACTTTTCCAAAAATATTCTTCCAATTCCTTTAGTTAAGTGGAACTCAAGACATCCCCAAGGACAGTTACCTCTCTGTCCTATTCTGGGAAGGTGTTCATTCTTATAAATACAGCAGAAACCAACGTTTGTAAGGTGAGGTGGTCCCCATTCTCCTGGCTCCCTTCTTCTTCCAGAATGTCATTTCTTTGCACTGAGATCAATCTCTGCTCTTCTTTGTAGTTATTATCTACTAATTTCTTAGTATATCTCCTCATAGTCATGAAGGTTTGGGAACCAGCCTCTTACAGATTTGATTTTCATACCTATGCAGGCCTAAATCTCAAGGAATTTTGAAAATTAAACATCTAACCAAAGTAATATCATGACTTCTAGGCTTATTCTTCATCTCCCTATGACCTTTACTCCACTTCATTTCCGTTCCTCCATATAGTGAAGAATGCTCTATTATTTGAGCAATTTTCCAAATTCTTTTAAAATTTGAAATGCAGAATCACAGAGACAAAAAGAAGCAGATCAATGTTCACTCTAGACTTTCTTCAACTGGCCTTACAAACTTGTACTTCCACTTTGTCCCTATGATCTTATCCATATTTCTGTTGAAGTTCTGGTGGTATTCATAGTGATTTTCCACAACGCAATTCCCTCACCCTTAGTGACTCCTTTTCTTTACTGACTTGTGTTTCAAATTTCTACAGAATCATGTAGGAAGGTGCTTCTTTTCCCCTCCCTAGATTAATAAAAATCATCAGAGAGAGTAAACCACAATGTCAATTGTTACTCAATATTTAAGAAAAATGACAATTTGACTTCCTATTTATTTCCCTAAATATTTGTGGTTATATTTTTAGGAAGACTATAATTTCAGGAGACTTCACAAAACCTAGAAGAAACTGAGAAAAGATAAACATATTGCAACAAAGCATTTTGCTTAATTTTTTTTTTTTTTTTGGTAGGAAGTCTCTTTGTCTCCAAAGCTTGGGTTTATAGTCATTAAAACTTGTGCCATAAAAATTTCAAAACCAAGATTTTTTTTCCATAATGTTTTTTTAAAAAAGTTTTATTTTGGGAGGCTGGGATTGTGGCTCAGTGGTAGAGCGCTTGCCTCGCATGCGTGAGGCACTGGGTTCGATCCTCGGCACCACATAAAAAATAAATAAATAAAATAAAGATTAAAAAAAGCCTTATTTTGGTTTTCATTGACACATAATTGTATATATTTATGGGATATGGGATTGTGATGTTTCAAGGCGTGAATATATTGTACCATGATCAAATTAGCTTATCTATCACCACAAACATGTATGTTTTATTGTGTTGATAACAGGAGATTGACACTTCAGTTTGATTCATGGTTTAATTTATATTTTCCTGTATACTGCTTACTAGTAAAAAGTCCTTGAAGTGCCATGTATAATTTTTACTTGTAAAGCAAAGATTTTTGGGGAGATCTTATTTTTGTGAAGTATAAATAGTATTTACTGTGTTGCTAATGAGTCTGAAATAGGAAGAGCCTGACTCAAATAATGACAGTGCATGAAATGTCCAGAAGAAGGAGAACCTTAATATAGTTCACATTGGATCACTTGACAAATTAAGAAAAATCGTAATTTCCATAGGACTTTGTCTTCTTTTGCACAGTGTGGAAGAACATTTTACCTTCTGGGAGAATTGGAGAATGGTAAGAATTCTTTTACTCCCAAGTTTTTTTTCATGAATTATATAAAAATCATTGCATAGGACTAGGGTGTAGTTCAGTGATAGAGCACAGACTTAGCATGTATAAGGCCCTGGTTTCAGTCCCCAACACATGTACACACATGCATTCTTGTATGTGTGTGCGCTCACACACACACACACAAATCTAGCATTGTGCTGATTTGGAATTACAGAGCAGAGAGCAGTGATTATGAGATGCCACACAGATCACAGCATATAAAATCAAATAAACTATATACATATTGCAGTCTATCACTTATTAACTGGGTGATTCAATGATTCAACCTTTTTCAATTTCTTCTCTGATCAAGTATTAATACTTTAGTATACATGATAACGGACATCCCCAAGGCTTTGTCTAATTGGAAAGGCAATTTTAATACAAATGAAACAAATAGGGAGGGAGAGTCAATTCAACTCAGAGAATGCTGATGAAGTCACACAGAAAGAAATCCCTGAAATATATCCACAATTATTTATAATTCAAGCCAAACTTAAATATGAATCTGGTCATCAATATCTATGTAGTCCTTGTAGGTATAGTTAGTTATGGCTAAATTAGTAAACATGAGTGGTTCTATTGTAGTATACTGGTACAGACCTATGAAGTATACAGTACGTTATTTAGAATTGGCATCAATTTCAGAATAAGGAACTGTATCTGCAGAGTAATATAAGTGAACATTACTGATTATGAAAAGAAAGAGAAAACAAGAAAATACAATTGGATGTCATTTAATTTCCTCCTAGGTCACCATAGCACTGTAGGAGAAATTCTTCAAGTTCTTCTGGAAATGGGGAAATGAATAAACATATTTCTTACATTTAATGTCTCTTGGCCCAAATTGACAAATGTTTTTGAGTATCAATTCAAAACTCAATGACTGCCAACTATTGGCAATTGCATGCTGTAAAATGAGATTAGTGGTCAGAAGGAGGATTCCAAGTCTCTCAATTGTTGAACTAAAAGTCATACTATGTCTGTAAAGCAAAACAAACACTACCTTGGAATAACAAACTGTCTGGTATACTTCACCATCTTAAAAACATATTGGAATATTTTTTAAAACTTTAATCTGGTATCAATTGTGTTGTTTGAAGTGGCCTCCAACTTAATATTGAATGGAAATGGTTGTTTGGTAACAATGTGTTAATTCCTGGAAAATTTGATGCCTACACCAATCAAACTTTTTGATATTGCCTTTTAATATGATAATGATTAATATCTTAGCACTGTGACTGGCACAGAGTAAGTCCTCAAGGAATTTAAATTATAGCACTACTGTCACCATAGGACTGGGAAAGGAGAAGAGCAATTATTACACAATTCTGTATGCCACAATAGTTCACAGATTTCTTTTCCTAGTCCTACAGTGAGTTTGTAGTGTGAAAGAAGGCTGTGAAAATCAGTTCAGACTAAAATCAGTTCACTCTAAGTAGACAATCAATATTATCTACAATTCATTTTTAAGAGTCAAATTACATACTGTTTACTTACTTAAAATCTAGGAATGAGAGAGAAGGAGAAAAAAATATTTAAAGGACTGGAATAGCCAGGAGATAGGGTAACTGATCAATTCTTTTTTTTAAAAACAGTTTCAGACTGGTTATATCATGAATTAAATTCATATAGCTATGATAAAATAAATTCTTTTCTCTAGTGCTTTTGTCAGTGTTATATGGAACCAAATAAGTTACTGAGAAAGTCTGTTTTTTAACCATCTAATACTTAAGTTTTATGATGTGGAAAAATATGTTTTACAGGGAAGAAAAATCTGTGCCTTTCCTAAATGATGACATTCCACTGGAATAGAAACTATGAGGAACAACAATCTATTTCTTCATAAATTAGAACTTATATCTATGCTGTTAATAATTTCATTCTTCATGTAATTAACTGGGTAGTTATTAACTCACAAGTGGTATCTCATCAATTATTTTTGCATTAACCAGAACTGGAGTTTTAGTTTCCCAGGGCTATTGTAATGAAGGAAAACACACAACGTTGTAAACAACTAAAATTTATTGTCAAATAGTTCAAGATCAAATTTATTGTCTCAAGTCCAAGATTAAGGTGTCAGCAGAGTTGGATCCTTCTGAAGCTCTTATGGGGAATCTATTCTATGCTCGCTCCTAGTACCACCCAGCGATCCTTGGCAATCTTTGGCTTGTAGTAGATGCATCCTCCAATTTCTGCTCCCATCTTCACATGAGTTTCTCATTGTGTTTTTGTGTCTTATCAAGGTCATTTTTTAATAAGGACATTTATAATAGTGGATTAAGAACTGATTCTTCTCTAGTATAGCCTCATCTTTTCTTTAAATTTTTTTCTATTTTTTATTGGTGCATTATAGTTGTACATAATGATGGGATTTGTTGTTACCTATTCATACATGTTTACAATAAACAATATAATTTGGTCAATATCACTCTCTAGCACTTTCATGGCCTCATATTAATTTAATAAATCTTATCTACAATTACCTTATTTCCAAATAAGTCACATTCTGAGGCGCCTAGGATTAGAATTCTAATGTAGGTGTGTGTGTGTGTGTAAGTGTATTGTATTTTATATATATATACACACATATACAATATACATACCCAAGTACCCCTTTATATACACATATATATAATATAATATATAGTATATACACAATATATTATATAGCACATATATATTATGTTATATGTGTGTGTATATAGCAGTATATGTGTATGTGTATATAACTATAAATATATATATTTTGTAAGGGTTTGTGGTTGTGTGTGAGGACACAACTCACAAATCAATCTCTACCTGTTCGTGGCCTGATTATAATTTTACTTTATTTATTTATTTATTTCCATCTTTGTCTTCTTCTTTCATGGAGAAAAGAAGACATTTTGTTCCCAGAAATGATGAAGTTTTGAAACTTGGTGTTTTGAGGAGAAATAGGAAGCATAGAGATATACAGCTCACTTTAGGATATGTCTTTCCAGATTTGGGTATCAGAGATAACAGAGTAGGAACACAATGTGACATACAAAGTCCCTAAAATGAAATTGAGTACAACAGAGATTTTATGGGCAATCTCAGTGCTGTTGTTAACCAGGGGCCAGTGTGGAGGGCCAGGTGGATTTGGAAGGGAGACTTAAGGCAGAAGGGCCTCTGGATGGACACTGTTTAGTGAAAGCAGGAAATTAGAGAGGGGGATCCAGTGAGTGTTGCATTCAGTGCTCAGTAATTATTGGGTCAAACCATGGTGGAAAGTGAAAACTGGAGCTTAGGAACATTCTGAACACTATAACACAGGCACATAGAAACTACCCTCAAGACAAAAAGATAAAAAGCCTTGATGTAAGGCAGAATGTTGACAACAAAAGATGTGAAAGATACACAGCCTGGACAAGCTACTCAATCATCTCGGAAAGGGATGTGGAAAAGGAATCCAAGCATCAGGCCAGATAGGAGACTAAAAGTGAGAAGAAAAGGAATAAAAATAATAAAAAAAATTTTTGAACAAAATTATAACAAAAAATGGGAGCCAGCCTTGTGGGTCCATCTGCTGGAAAGGGGAGCTCCATTAACTGGAAGGTGCTAAGGGATTGTGTGAGCTGAAGGCAGGATAAAGGAGGGGATGTGTAGTCCACCCTGGTGATGTAATTTCTATTCCAGAAGTCCACTTAAACAACCTGGTGACTCATCACCCTCAGGGTAAGGTGGCAAGCCTAGTTTCAGTGAATTCATAAAGATTCTCAGAGAGAGGAAAAATGACCTCCTCTTTCCTCAAATAGAAGAAAAGAAAACATTATCTGTCTCTGTTCTCACAGTCCTGGGTCAGGCAACACAAAGATCTATTTATAGTCTTGTTCCTCTCAACTGTGTGCCTTTGATCTTAAGGTCCCAACAAATAAGAGTGGACTAAAATTAGTAGCCAAAATTTCTCTGCAGGATGTGACAGTGGCTCTCATTCATCTTGATTACTGGTTTAAGTTTAATAGAATAATGCAACAAATCAAAAGAAGGTTTAAGGCAGCTCATCCAAAGGTTCCCACTCAGAACTAAGTTCCCTAGCTAATAGCTTCCCAGGACCACTCATGTTATATTTGAATGGGAGTTGTCCCCCAAAAGCTCATATGTGAGATAATACAAGAAGCTTTAAAGGAGAAGCTATTGGGTCATGAGAACCTTAATCCAATCAGTGAATCGAAACTCTGATGGGATTAACTGGGTGATGACTAAAGCCATGTAGGAATGTAACTAGAGGAGGTGGGTCATTGAAGGGGTGCCTTTGGGGTATGTACTTTTTATCTGGCAAGTGGAGTCACTCTTTCTGCTGCTCAATCATCATGTAACCTGCTAACCCTCTGCCACATTCTTCTGCCATGATCTTCTACCTCATCTCAAGTCCAGAGGGATGGAGCCTACTGTTTATGTGAGTCCTCTGAAACTGTGAGCCCCCAAATAAACTTTTCCTCCTTTTCCTTCTACCAGATTGAAAATTCCATTGCTTTTAAAATTACAAAGTTTACAGTTGTTCTGGTTGGGTCATTTAGTCATAGTAGCAAAAAAGCTGACTATAACAGAAATTAGTATCAAGAGTGGGGTTGTTGTTATGACTAAACCCACCATGTGATTCAGAAGCTTTTGGAGCATTTTGGAATTGGTTGGAAGAATTTTGATATGGTTAGCAGTACAGGATAGAAATGCTTTAGACTGTTGTAAGCAGAGTTTAATGGCTGATTCTGGTGGAAGCTCAGAAGACCTGAATACCTACAGGACTGTGGGCATGAAGACAGGGCTCAAAAAGTTATTAAGGACAAGTAGTACACTATTGGTAATTGGACTAGGAGCCATCATGTTATGTTCTGGCTGAGAAGTTATCTGCATTTTGGCCATGTCCTGAGACTTTCTGTGAGGCTGATTTTAAAAGCAATGGAATTTTCAATCTGGTAGAAGAAATTTCTCGGCAGTATAGCATTCAAGTGGTGGCATGGATATTGCTGGTGGCTTTCAGCCAAATTTATTGTGGTAATCAGGAGAAAAATAGCAGAAAGATTTGAAAAATGTGGACTCTAGAGATGGGAGAAAAACTGGGGCCAGGGAACAGAAAGATTTGAAAAATGTGGACTCAAAAGGTGGGAGAAAAACTAGGGCCAAGGAATTTGCAGTTGTTAAAAACATTACTGCCACCTAGAAATTCTAAAGAATTTTCCCAGAGACAGTAACAAGTATGGCTTGAGGGTTTCTCAGGAATTGGCAAGATCATATTCATCTTAGACTCAAAGAAGTAAAAGTAAAAATTATCTTAAGGAATGACCAGTGGAGCACCCTACTTGCACAAGGGGGCCTAGGAAGATCTTTTTCATTATGCTCAACTACCCAAGCACTTAGAAGCTGTAAGGGTCCCTGAAGGCTTGGCTACAGTTCTAGATGGTGGCAGAACTTGGTGTCAACCACATGGTGATCGTTCTGCAGGAACGCAGGATGCTGGAATTAGGGGGTCATGGAGGCTTCCACCAAGATTTCAAAGGAAGACCTAGGAGGTCAGCAAAGTGAAGCAAGGTTGGAGTTCATGAGGACAATGCCGGAAAGGATGAATATGGAGATGTGAGGAGTAAAACAGAGCTGCAGTGGAGAACCCCAAGATTAAGAAATGCCAGTACCATGAAAGTCCATTGAGGAAGGCTGCAGGAATTGAGCTGAGACAAGTCAACAGAAAGGCCACTTCATGTGTACTACAATCAACAGGGCCACAGTGGGGAAGCTACACAAGCCTTTTGGACAGAACATACCCTGCCATGTGCCCCAGATGCCAGATAGAGAGCTACAGGACTCCTTTGCCTAGCTGGATTTCAGTATTGCTTTGATCCCATTCCTTCTTTATATGTCCCTATTTTTGTGAATGGAAATGTTTGCTCTATACCTTTATATGTTAGATACTTGTAAATTGCTTTTGATTTTTATAGGAGCTTACTATGAGAGCTTACCCTGAGTCTCAGAGAAGACTTTGGGTTTGAACCTTTGGGCAATCTTGGAACCATTGAGACTATGCGGACTCTTAGAAATGGACTAAATATATTTTGCATTGTAAGTTGGTCATGAGCTTTTGGGGTCCAGGGATGGAATGTAATAGTTTTAATATGAGGGATTCCCCAAAAGCTCATGTGTGAGACAATGCAAGAAGGTTTAGAGGAGAAATGATTGGGTTATGAGAACCTTAACCCAATCAATGAATTAATCCCCTGACAGTATTAACTGAGTAGTAATTAAAGGCAGATAGGATGTAACTAGAGGAGGTGGGTCATTGGGAGTGTGCCTTCGGGGTATGTATTTTGAATATGGTGAGTGAAATCATTCTCTTTGCTGCCTGATCATCATGTGAGCTGCTTCCCTCCAACACTCTCTTGTGCCAAGATGTCCTGTGTCATCTCAAGCCCGGAGGAACGGAGCCTACTGTCTGTGGGTTGTGAAACTGTGAGTCCTCAAAATAAACTTTCTCCCCTTTACAGTTTTTCTGGTCGAGTATTTTAGTCACACCCATGAAAAAGCTGACTAAACCCTCCCTCCCTCAAAATCCCAGTATTCTCATTCTTCCTTTTACATGGTCTCCACTTATGGGGCACATAAACATATGAGAACCTCTTTTGGCACCTTTAGCCACCTAAAGGTTGTGGATTATACTTATGAATTAAAAAGTGCTGTATGTTGCTTATTCTGATTCAGGGAGCATATGGAAATTCTTGAGGAAGTATAGATGTAAAAAGAATATTTGTTAAAGAAAAAGAACATCACCATTAGCTTCAAACGGAATTTTAAAAAGTGGTCTTTGAATGAAAGGAAAAGGGATAGAATAAATCATATATGTACTCTTTTGACAGGTATCTTAGAATATGCCTGTAAAATTAATTATAGTCCTGCATCATCAACAGGGTTAGTTTCTGAGAAATAGTTGGGCAATTTCATCATCACGTGAACTGCAAATAGTGTTAATTACACAAACTACATGGTACAAGTCAATCAGTCCACTTGCCTTCTTTTTTTTATTTTATTTATTTTATTTTTTTTAGTTTATTTAATTGCATTTCAAGTCATAGCACATATATAGAGCTCAGTTTTTCCATTTCTCTGGTTGCAAACCAGATAAAGTTACACCAATTGTGTTTTCATACATGCACCAAGGGTAGTGATGACGATCTCAATCAACCATCTTTACTACACCCATTCCCCTTTCCTCTCCCTCTCCTCCCCCATGTAGCGTCCAGTATTCCTCTATTTCTCTTATGTTTCCCATTCCCACCTCCCTTATTCATCAGCATCCACTAATCAGAGAGACCATTTGGCATTTGGTTTTTTGGGATTGGCTTACTTCACTTAGCATAATGCTTT
>CM053409.1:106109627-106137637 GCA_028644305.1 Xerus rutilus | reverse complement strand
GTCTAAGACATCACCAGAGGAGAGGAATTTTTCAGTTACATTGTAATTTTATGAGACCATTATCATGTATGTGGTCTGTTCTTAACTGAAGCATTATAATATGGCATGTGAGTGTATTTTAAAAACATTCCTGATTCTCAGAAAGCCTAAAATGAAGATCATAAACAAATATAAATTCAATACACATGAATAATAATAAATTAGCTTGAAAGCTGAAAACAATGAAAAGAAAGCAAAATATTCAGTTTGGGTGAAAAATAACTTTTGATGATCTATTAACCAATTTTAAACACTTCCATTTACATTTGGCATAAAAATGAGATCATACACTTATGCATACTTTGTGAGGGGTATCCCTGAAACTGATAATGGTAGGTAAATCAGGAACTCAGGAAAAAACTGAGGAGGAGATCTACATTTTAATTTATATCACTTTGTACATTTTCAATTTTCTATACTGAACTATCTACCTGAATTATTAACAAAATTATTTATATTGGATGAAAATACCCAGAAATAGTTATACACAAATTGAACTGCAGGGATGTAGAGAATAATCATAGCATTTCTTATCTCTGAGAGATTATGTATACAATGTAAATTAATTAATACAAGGTGAGAAATAAAAAGTCTTATACACATCATTGAAATATTTGTAAAATAAAACAATTGTTTTACCTATGTGAGATTAGGAGATGGGAAGTTATGGTGGTTAAAGGAAATGTCAATACTTAATATGATTTTAATGATTAAAAAATGATTGACAATGTATGAAAATGTTACAGTTGCTAATTCTGGATGCCTTGAATATATTTATCTATTGTAGTATTTTTTATGTGTTTTTAAAGTTTTAAGTATTAATTGTAGTTTGGTTTTAGTCTCCCAAAACAACAATTCTTTTCCACTGATTTTTTTACTTCTGTGGTTGATGTCTGAGTTGGATGTGGGTGACAAAGATACACCTAAGGTTATAATGATAAGAAGGTACCTGTGCTCTGAAAGACAAGTTGCCACAGAGATTTTGGTTTGCACAGTAACTGCTTTGCAATCCCATGGGCTCCTGTAATCTAGAAACAAGGGACCAAAATAGCATAAAGGGTCATCTGTCATGTGTCAGAATTCGAGTCAGCCTCTTAGACTTTGTGGTATTTCCCTCCATTTTCCTCTTCCCTTGTATAATTTTTAAAATTAATTCACTGATCCCTTTGGTCTCTTACCTTTCTTCTTCAATTCCAGTTCCTGCTCCCACAGACAACTGTTGTAATGTGTACTATGGGCATCATTTTTTGGCATACATGCTTTTGTAAAATGTGCATCATTTATATACTTTATCATTTACATACTTTTAATTTATGTAAAGGTATTGTGTTCATATCTACTTCTATTATTTGTCAAAATTTTCTCACTAAACTATGTTTTTAATATTCACACATGGTGGTTTGATTACAATGAATCCATTGCTTGTAACCATTGTCTGACATTGCATGTAATCTATTCACTACATTTTACCTGCCCATTCTCCAGATAGTGAACTCTCATTGCCTCCAATTCTACCATTGCAATGAGCATCACATGGAGTCTTTTATGTACCTGTGTGAGAGTATTGTTGAGCCATTTATGCAGTAGCAGAATTGCTGAATTATACAGGCCCTGATCTTTCTATCCTACATATTAAGGGAGAGAGAGATTTGCTCTCCAAAATAGCTGTCTTTAGCTCTTCTACCACTGAATTTTCGCCCACACATGGCATCATTTGGCTTTACAGTTTTTGTTTAAAAAGTGCAAAGTGACACCTGTTTTAATTTACATTGATCTCATTACTAATGACTAGTGGATTTGAGTATCTGTTCATGTGTTTGCTTTTCTGGTTTCTTCTTTCTCATAATTTTCATGTTCTTTCCCCAGGGCCAATATTAATTCCTTGTTTGCTCATAGAAACAAGTGACCTTTATTTATTTATTTACTTTAAAATATTTCAAATATGCTCTGCCATCTGACCTTCTATTTTCTAATTTTACAAATGCTGTGATTCGTTGACTAATATTTTGTATTTTGATGTAACAAAAATTATTATTATTTTTTGCCTTGTAGTTCTGGTGGACTCCCATAATTTAGAAACATAAAACTAAAATGACAGAAGTATCTTTATTTAAGATGCCTTTCCAAGATCTTGTCATGTAGATATGATACTAAATTTTAAGCTTTAAACTTTTAACTTTTCCATTTAGATTTTATTTGATCTAGCATCTACTTGTGTGTGTGTGCATGTGTGTGTGTGCATGTGTGATGTTATGTAGAAATCCGGGTTTCATTTTCTCTTTTTGTAGTATGAGACCTCTCAGAATATACAGCAGATTGTAACTGTAAGTTAAAATTATGGGGAGCGGGGTTGATTATAACAAATATTTTTTAAAATGGCATTTTCTATAAAAATCTGCACTGTCAAAATAGGTGCAGACCAAAGAAACAGAAGACCTGGGAAGATCCAAAAAATTTATAGCCTGCCAAAAAAACATTATCCAAGTATCACTGTTTTCTATTTGATACTTCTAGATTTATAGGAAATCAGTGAAACCTTAGACTCAGCTAGTGGAAGCCAGTGGCTAGGGGTGGGTGAGGGGTTTCTTTTAAATCTTAACGGTCTTCATGTAGACATTGATGATAAAAAGAGAAGGAAAACCTCCTTTTGATAAGAAGCACACACTTGTTTCAAGCAGTCTGACTTCACCTTGACCTGGTTCCAAGTGATTTACTCTATGCTATAGATAGCTGCAGCACCACATTGAGAGGGGTTCAGTTTTGACAACCCTTCACTCCTGGGTCTCTGGCCTCAATTTCTTACTATTTATATCTTTATAGGCTGGCACTGGTTTTACATGTAACAATGCAACAATGACTTCTAAATCTAGGTCTTTTTATCTTCTGGCCAACCTCACAAAAAATGCTGACGTTCAGAATGGTGTACAGTAGACAGACCATCCATCAAGTCGAATGTGCTAGCAGACTGGCTGACTTCTGCTTTTATGGAATTCAGACCTTTGCCAACTCAATGAATATAGCAAAAAACACATCCCAAATTAGACATACCCTTAAGTAAGTTATTATAGGGAACTTGCCAAGAGCTTTACTTCCCTGTCTCCCAGACTGCCTGTGTTCAAGGTCAAAAGGTCACGACTCCTTTGCCAAGCAGAGACTTAACATCAGATCTGCTCCACTTTGCAGAGTTAACTTTCATGCTTATCAAAGCAAGACTGAGGAGTACGTCTGAATTTACTGAAGGATTTACCAGCAAATTTACCAGCAACCCTGCCAGAGCTTCTAGCCCATTGTTCAAAACCTAGTGTTATCTGTCTGTGGGTCCACAGCACAGCTAATCTTTCCTCAGAGAGACAGATAAGGAGGCACTTTAGGGGCCCACACACTGTCTCTGGAGCCAAGCATGAAAAATCAAGTCCAAAAGCCAACTCAGAAGAGGAGCTGTTTTGCAACTTCTCTGCTACTGGGTCAATTCGTCTGATATCTAAATAGTTCTTGCTTTTGTTAAAGATATTTCCTGCTTTGAAGAAAACAGCAGAGGTGAAAGTGTAAGAAAGCTCCATGAGGTGTGAAGGAGAAACTTGGATTAGAAATGACTTATAATGAGATGCCTTCCTTTTAAAATCCGAAGAGGAAATTTTGCTGTCTTTAAACTGGTTTGATTTCCATTATGCTTCAGTGATTTTAGATTTATTTTAACTTATAGTGATTTAGAATAGAATTTGCTAAGAAACTTGCGCAGTTATGACATTATTTAAAAAATAAAGATGTGCCTCTTCTGTTTAAAACATGAAATACTTTAGCTCAAATTATAATTAATTCTAGAGGCTGATGATCATGTGGGTACCTTGAAAGTTGAATGCATGATCACAGCAGTTTAGTAGCATCACATATATCTGGAGTTACAAGTCTAATGGCCTTTACCTTCATGAGTACTACCAGAGGCGTGGGACTGAGGCATAAAAAGTATCTCATGTCTGCCCCTGGCTGGGTTCCTGAGACGGTCCCTGAAGGCGGTTTTGGGCCCTGTCTTGCCTGAAATGTGTCTGAATGGCCAAGATTAACATTGCAAAGTCCCCACTTGAAAACCAACGTGAATCCTACAAAAGAATCTTATGCGTAACTTAGTCAATAAACTTGATTTTAAAAAATGCTTTCTCTACTTTGCATATAAGAAAAGTACAGAGAAGTGCAGAAAGGAGGCAGGGTCTGCAATATTATTGTAGGAAAACTAAGACTTACTGAGCTTAAACATATTGCCTATGTTCAAAATTCAAATATTTCAGTCTTTTAGGGAATATGTATGCATCCTGTTTAATAGAGAGGTGTTCTGAGAACTGTGACAGAAACTTCTTTCTCAGGGTGCAAAGTGGAGGCATAGTCATATCTTTGCAGACTGAGATCTGTCAACAGAAGAGCTTGCTATCTCTGGCCCTCAGCTGCAAGCTCTGGCTGCCATTGTTATTGAGTTTTTGTGGTATTTTATCAAATTTATGTTATGCTACTGAACTAGATCAGAAGAGGATTAAATAAGGTCTCAACCAGGGAAGTGGTAGTAGGACTAGAAGTGAGAGACTGTTTTGAGAAACGTTTTGGAAACAATACATTAGATGGGACAAATGTAAGCATCCATTAGCTACTAAATTCCTGATGGTATCATCTCAAGAGATATTTCCTATTAGTCATTCTCATATGATCCATAAGTTCAGGTTTAACAAATAGTTCCCAGTCATATTTGAATTCCAATTCTTAACAATAAACATTGAATTATTTTATATATTTATAGATTTCATAAGCAAACAATATTATGATTGCATGTCTGCTTCAGACAAATTGAATATCATAAGATCAGGTTAAATACTATGTGTGATGTGTCTTAATGATGCAATTCTTCATGAAAACAACCATTTACAAAAGTACCCAGAAAAACTAATAATGCTGTTGTACCAGTCCAGCCATCTGTATTTCTTTCATCTGATTTCTTTGCAATCATTAGATACCCCTTGAAGAAATTAATGTGTTTAATAAGCTATTCCCTTACAATAAGACCTTTATAATCATAATGCATGCAAATAACCCCCACCGCAATGCATCTAATACTAATTCTTCTGTCAGTATGGAAATCAGAGACACTGGAAGAGGTGGCCTTGCCTTCTCCCTAGCAGCATTTTATCCTTCATTCTCCTATTTAGACTAGGGCTTTTGCACATCATAAATCGTTAGTACAGTTAATCATTATCCCCAAACCCACCTATTTACTAAAAATGTATATATAAACCCTAATCAATGTTTGCAGCAATTTTAACATTTCATGGACATATATAGAGCAAAAAAGAAAACAAAATATCAGTCAATACAAAGGTTTCCAGCTGAGGTGAACAGATGATGCTCCCCTTTCTCATTTAAACTCTTATTTCAAGAACCTGTTGTCTTTTTACTCCTGGTCTGGTTGTACCGTATCTTTCACATTTTTGTGCTTTATTTATTTATTTATTTATTTTATACTTTCACTGTTCTTAATGGTCCCCAAAGTGCAATGCTAAAGTACTCCAATGTTATTAAGCACAAAAAGATTGCTGTCAGGTAGCTTCTGGAGAAAATATGTGTTTAAGATAAGCTTCCTTCAGGCATGAGTTATAGTGCCCCTGGCCAGGAGTTCAGTGTTAATGAAGCAACAATATGGTACAACAGGAAACAGGAAAAGAAAATTCAACAATCTGTACGAGCAGCCTTTCTGGAAAGAGCTAAAGTAAACACATCCAGGGGATGATGAAGCCACAGAAAGAAAGGTAATGTGGATTTATGGATGGTTGAGATGGCAACAGGTTTTAAAAAGTGCACTGAGCAACACTGTGAGATTGAAAGCCCAAAAGGTTTATAGCTATGTCATCCAGGGTCAGGAAAACCGTAAGCCCTTCTTAATTCAGAAACTAACATGAATGAAAGACAATATGTTATTAAAACTTGAAACCTGAGATGAGGCAAGACTATTGATAGGAGGCTGTGGCAGAATTGAAAGATGAAATTCTTAATGCCTGCATGCCAATGAGACTAGTTTCAAGGAATTGGTGGTGAACAAACATCTATAACAGACATTCATGTTTGAGAAGGATGCTGTAAGCAAAGGTTTCTGGGAACCTGACATTTCTCATGGGAGCAATCATCCAGTATTTTCTAATTCAATGCTCATGATCACTATAGAACATACTACTGCAAATAGTAAGAAACAACTGTTTGTGTCTTATATGTAAAGCAAGAACTTTGAACTTTCTAAAAAATATTTTCCAAATTTTATCACAGAATATTGATAAATGCTAAAAAAATTCTTAATTTGGTAATCACATTAGTAATAAATTAGTAGTAAAAAATAAATCCCATAATTCTATAAAAGACTGGATGAAAGAAAATTATGCCTAAAAAACAAAGCTTCCCTACTAGATTTCTTAAACCTACTGAAATATTAAATCTACAGAGTGAAATCATGTTTAGATTTGTCTAAACTTCTTTTGACATCAGTAGAATAGTAAAAATGATTCATTTTTACTATTAGCACTTTGAAGGGAGCAGGTGTTATTATAAACACTTTTCTACATTAACACACTTATATCCACAATGTCTCTTTGAGGATAAGGTTTATTTATGACCTCATTTCCAAGATGAAGAAATTAATGCAAAGAAGGGTAAAGTATCTTGCCCAAAGTGACACACTGGTTAGAACGTGGGCAAACTGGTTTTATTCCCTGCACTTTTAGGTATATATTTTCTATATATATATTTTTAAATAAAGTTCTAAACAAGAAAGATCAAATACAAATTGTAGAGCTCAACATTCAAGGTTTTCTGTAATCTGGTTGGTATGGTTTCAGTGTTACTTCCAAATGTCATGTTGAAATTTAATTACCACAGTGACCATATTGGGAGGTGGGAACTTTAAGACATGATTAAGTCATGGGGACTCTACCCTCATGGATGAATTAAGGCTATTTTCCCATGAATGGACTCCTGATAAAAGGATAAGTTTACCTTGGGTTTTATTTTTGTCTTACATGGTGCTATTTCACCTTGTGAAATGTTATCACACATCAATAGAACCTTCTCTAGATGCAGTTTATGAAAGGTACACTTCCTAGTCTCCAGATGGTGAAAGGTAGTTTCTTTACTTTGTACCTCACCCAATCTATGGCATTTTATTATATCAATAGAAAATGGATGAAGATACTGGATTTGAGTCACCTGTCTAGTCTTGAGTCCCTTTCCCCATACACAACTCCATTAGTAAAGCCAGATACCATCAACCATGTGCTTCCTGCAAACACTTATCTTCCATCTTGAAGGCTATCCATATTTCCCACAGCAGGTCAATTCCCAATTGATGCATAAAGCTCTGCCTCACCTTTTCAGAAAATACATGGAAGAAAAACATAACTAATACATATCAAAACTTTGTTGTTATGATTTGTTCAGATTTCTGTATGGACCATGGCCCGAAGAAAGAGTATGTATAGTAGGTTTATGGATTTGTTAGATTCAGAGACTTGTTTATTAGTTATATCTTCAGTTTATATTCTAATTATTGATTCAAATTCTTTCAAACGAGGGGTATGGATTGGTTGCATTTTCCTTCTGTAAATGTGCTTTCTTAGGAAAATACTTTAGATACCTAAAGTTCTAACATATATCATAGGAAAGTTATTGCTTGAAAAAAGTAATATACATTTTGATACTGTGGATATCAGAAAGTGAAAATATGGCAAATTATTAATGACAATATATTTAAGTTGACAAATATTCTTGATTCTTTTTTATTATCTCCCTGAAATATGGTTATATATTTAACCATATATTCATATTATATATTTAATCATATATATAATTAACTTAGAAATAATTAATTGAATACTTGTTTTTATAATTAGAATTTATCAATAAAAATAAAACCAAGTTTGCTAAGTAACATTTAGTAGGAAATTAATTCTCAAATTTCTGTCAATATAAAGCTAACAACTAGCTTATAGAGTTTGAGTAACCTTTTACTATTTTGTGCAAATTCAAAGAGATATATTTGGTATCAAGTCATACAGAGTTGGGAAACTGCAATTTTTTCATCTGATTTGTAAATAATCTAGCTATAAGAGAAGTCATTTAAAAAGATTTGGATAGTGACCAAATCTGAGTCCACAACAAAGGGGTGTACATCTGGCCAGAATTGAAGCTTACTAGATTTGATAAACAATTCTTCTATCTGCATTTAAGAGCAGATAGAAGTTTACCATTCATAAATATTTATATTGTTGATGCTTTTCACCCTTATTGTGATATTGAAAATGCATAAACCTAGTTGAGTGGATTGAGGTACTTCCCTTATCTTTGTAAGGATTGGTCTTTTACATGAATGTGACTTACTCAATCATAAATTGAGGGGCAATGAGCACCTGCTGTTACCTCACTGAGAAAATGAGGTCATTGAGAATATTTCTTCATCCCTTTGTATTATTTTTCTATTGTTGCTGCAAAAATACTTTGAATTTAGTAATTTAAAGCAATACAAATGTATTAACTTAATATTCTGAAGATGTGAAGTCCTAAAATTAATCAGTCTCTTGTCTTTTCCACCTCTCCATCCTCCATCTTCAAGGCCAGCAGCATAGAAACTTAGGATCTGCCTCTCTCCTTGTCTCTGACCTCTACTTTTACATTTACATTTCCTTCCTCTCCCTCCCTCCCTCACTTCCTTCTTTCTTCCTCCCTCCCTCCCTCCCTTCCCTTTTAAGGTCCTTTGCCTTTACACTGGATATATATGGATAATATAAAATAATCTCTTCAATTCAAGACCCTGGACTTAAGTCACAGCTATGAAGTACATTTTGCCATGCAAGGTAATAGTTTCTCAAATTCTGGTTCTTAGGACATGGACATCTTTGTGAGGACATTATTCTGTATATTATTTACTCCGAGTATCATTTTCATTGTCTAAAATGAGGGCCATCAATAGTGCCTCACTCTTAGAGCGGTAATAAACTCTTAACATGTAACAACATATATAGGGCATTCCACGCCATTGAATTACTGTGGATGAGTCTGGTAAGTGATGATTTATTTATTTTTCAATGTCTCAGAATAAAATATTCCACAAATAAACATTTTCTGTGTAACAGATGTTTAGTATTTTAAGCTCTTAATTTTATTTATGTATTGCAATGATTTTAAAAAGGGAAACTTTCCACATTGCATTACAAATATCATTCATTTTAAGTAGTGTATTATGAAAGATAATGGGATTTTAGAATCAAATAAACATTGATTTTCATCTCACTCCTGTTGCTTACCAGCTGGGAGATGCTCAACACCCTTAACTGCTCTGAGTTTGCTATTAAATTTGAAAAAATAGCAACAATAGTCTTTATCTCTTGGGGTAGTTTGAAGGATATAAGTAAGAAAAAAGAAAAAAGACCTGTATTAGTTTCCTGTGGCTGCTATAACATATTGCCAAAAGTCAGAGATTTTTAAAAAATCAGAAATTTATTCTATCACAGTTATGAAGACCAGAAGTCTGAAATTGAGCTGTATGAGTGGAGCTTGCTTCTTGAGAATCTCTCTTGGCTTCTTGTGTTGCTCAGTTTTTTGCAGCAGAGCTCTGTTCTCTGACTCTATCTTCCTCAGCCACCTTGTATGTGCACTTTCATACATTTTCTTTTCTCAAAGACATCAGTCATTGGATTTAGGATCCACTCTAAACTCAGGATGATTTCATTTCAAGATCTTCCACTAATTACACATATGTAAACTCTATTTCCAACTAAAGTCACACTCTGAATTCCAGATGAATATATATTTTGGAGGCATACTGTTCAACAATTTATAATACCTATATTCTGTCTAACACACACACACACACACACACACACACACACACACACAAAGAAAACTTTGCTGTTTTCTTATCAAAATTTCATCATGTTGGGCTAGAGTTGTAACTCAGTGGTAGTGCGCTTGCCTAGCATGTGTGAGGCACTGGGTTCAATTCTTAGCACCACATAGAAATCAATAAACAAAATAAAGGTCCATTGAAAACTAAAAAAAATTTTAAAAAATTTCATCATGTTGCATCATAGAATTTCAGAATTTCATTCATTCAGCACATAATATTAGTAAAATGCAAAGGACTGAATGTTTTGTCTCTGTGCCCAATTTATATTTTAAAATTCTATCCCCAATGTTATTGTATTAGGAGGTAGAGTCTTTGGGTTATGAGAAGTGGCCCCTCCTAATTAAGATTACTGCATTTATGACAAGAGGCCCGAGAGCTAATTAGCTCTGTTTGTGCCAGATGAGGAAACAATAAATTGGTATTCTTCAACATAGAAGAGAGACCTCACCAGAACCCAATCATGCTGGCACCTTTATCTTGGACTTCTGACTTCCGGAGGTCGGACAAATGAAATTTCTCTTGTTTCTAAGCACATGATTTCTTCTATCTAATTATAGCAGTCCCAGTTGATGCACCCGGTAAGTACCAGCACTGGAGTATGGATTAGAGGCCCAATGCTCTGAATTCCTTAATTTTTCCAAAAGTGAGCAACCCAAATTATTCCCTTAGTCTTGATATTCATTGCATCTTCCGCTGGTCTCCAGTTTTTACAACTGGAGACCTTTTCACAGAGTTTGGCTTCTTGCTCTTTTAATCTGTAGGCCATAACTGACAGAATGAGAACTTTTTCTCACTTCATGCCAGATAAGTGTGGCCTCAGGGTTTGCTTTGAGAGCAGTAGTTTGGAAGTTCTTCTCTCATCATCAGCCTGGCACTTATCAGTAGGTCCTGTCTCAACCTATGAAGCTGGAGGTGACATAGAAACAAATGCATTTTACTAAGGGATTCTGAGAGGCAAAAACATCTGGAAGAATGACAAGGAAGGAAGAAGTATCCAACACAGGCCGTGACAGATGTGGTTTCCTTTAGGGGGGCAGAGTGGTCTGTAGAGACCTACAGGCACTGCTTTTGATGCCATGGCATCAGGTGAGATGAAAAAGAAGTGCTGTGCCATTTCATGTAACATTGCATGTGCAGTGGTGTATTTGGGCAGTACCTGGACCTACCCAGTAGGACACACCTGAAGGAAATTTCCCTTTGGTTCTATTTCACAATAAGCTTCCAGGGATGATAACTGGTTTCTGTGCCTGGCTGCCAAGCAGGCTTGTAATTATAATATTCCCCAAAGTCCTCTGGAAGGAAAACTACCAGATACATAATATTATAATATTTTTGAGAGAAAGAATGTCCCGTGTCCTGGCTACAGGTATAGAATGGAGAGCCTAACACACATATGAAAACTGCTCTTAGGCATATGGAAATCTAGCAGTGCCCATAGGCATTAATCAAATTCCTATTTAAAATATTTACTAAATAGCTTGATTTTAAGATGTACATTATTGTTTCTTCTGTTTTCACATTTCTGAAATTGCAAAAAGATTTATATTTACTGATGGGCCACCAACAGTTTGTTCTTTAGAAGTTGTAAATAATTGCTTGTGCACACTCATCAAAAATTGGAGAATGGATAACATGGCTTCTCAGAGACAAAAGTGAAACAATTTTTAAGACATACTACAGTCTCAGTGCTCTTGATGACACAGCAAAATTTATTGTGTGAGCAAACATCGACCATTCTGACTGGCAAATCATTTGAAACTATTTGGGTTTTGGGAGATTATAAAGATATTTTATGAATCCTTTAATTCACACTTTTGTTCTTTGCTTTTTTGTAGATTAAAGAATGAGCTATTATATTTTAAAGATATAAGTGCAGATAAGGTTAAGAAGTTCTTTTAAAAAAATAAGTATAATACAAAAAATTGAACAAGAATGAAAATCTTATAGCTTAATTGGAAGTATTTTTATTAAACAGTGGTGTCTTAAAATCAATGGATTCAGAATTGATGAAGTGTAGTGATGATTGAAGTGACTGCATTTGTGATATAAATAGGTATGGAATGAAAGGAAACTCTAAATCACAGAGATACATTTAGGCTTATAATTTAAAGAGCATTCCCCTGAAGAAGTGCCATTAAGGATAAACCTTTACATATAAACAAGGGTTCATTTACTGAGGAATTAGAAAGGAGGCCATTCCAGGCAAAGAGAATACTCCCTACAGAGGCCCCTGGGAGGAAAGGCAGTTATGCTTGAGGCGTGCGCAGGCAGACTGGAGAGGTAGCCAATAGCTGTGTTAAGGGCTTCAGATTTATCACAAGGCCATTGAAAAGCCATGGCAGAATTTAGACTCTGATATAAGGGGAGCAGTTCTGTGGCTTTGAGCTTGCTTTGTTTATAAGGAGGAAAATGGCCTGGAGTTCAACCATGATGGATTCTGAGAGATCAGTTCGTGGCTACTGTGGATGACCAGTGAAGGACACCAGTGATGAGCCCTGGAACAGAGAGTGCAAGCCAACAGAAGACAAAAGGTGGAAGAGATCTTTCAAGGTAGAAGGGGCAAGGTGTCTCTCACTCAGATGCAGAGAGCAGGTAGTGAGGTAACACCTTGGCCTCTGATGAGGAGCATCAAGCCTGAAGTTGCAGAGTTCTCCTTTACTCTTGGTGGATGACTTTGTGTTCTGGCAATGAAGTAGAAGTGGGAATGGTCAGAAGTGAGGAGATCGGTGAGATGTTTAAGAAGTGTTAGAGGTAGATCATCATTATATTTCTGTAGGCTGTGGATGAAACGATAACACTCATGAACACAGGTATAATTAGGTGGACCATGATACCACTTTTTATATAGGAGGCCATGGAAGAGGAGATTTAGACACAAAGATTTTGGATACAAAGATCAGTTTTGAAAAAGCTGGATGTTAGAGACTTTTTCTGATAGCCTGAAACAGACGTGTAGCAGGCAATTATATGTATTTACTTAGATGTCAATCTAAGAGAAAATATTCAGAAAAATGGAGATATGGATTTCTAAACAGATGGCAATTAAATCCACAGAATAGGTTAGAAGTAGACTGAAGTAGACTGAAGGATGCTCACTCCCCAAATATGTCTACGTCCTAGTCGACCTTGTGAATGTCACCTCATTTGGAAAAGATGTTTTGAAGATATAATTAAATTAAGAATCTTCAAATGAAGAAATCATCTTGGATTATAAAAGTGGGTGCAAAGTCCAATGGCAAGTGAAGGGAGAGACAGGAATTATGCAGTCTCAAATCACAGAATGTTAATCATCAATGGAAACTGGAAGAGATGAGGAACACAATCTTCTTAAGAGCTTCTGGAGAATGCTTGGCCCTGCTGACCCCTTGATTTCAGACTTCTTGTTTTTAGAACTGTGAGAGAATATATGTCTTATTTTAAGCTAAGCTGCTTGTGGTAATTTGTTACAGCAGCTATAGGAAACTAATACCAATGTCCAGGATAAGATTTTAGGGTAAACACAGGAGGTCTGGGTTCTTGAAAAGCTTTCATAAGTAATAGTTCTCTAGAGGTGGAAAAATTGATGAAAAAAGAAGAGATAACTGAGAAGGAAGAGAAATGTTATGGTTTTGAAATGGTTCAAAAAGGAACCAATGGAAGTTGATAACTATAGCAAAAGCGGCCTGACTATAAAGTAAGTGGGCTCTATGTAGTGATTCTGTGTTTAGCTACATGGAGGATGATGGAATTCCTCTAGATATAAGACAGAATGATTCAGCTAAACTTGTAAAAAAAACAAAAACAAAAACCTCTATAACTCTTATTACCTTCCCTTTATAACAGTCAGGGTTTATAACTTGCTTGTAACAAATAGAAAATGGTTGAAATGATGCTGTGAGAATTCCACAGCTAATTGTGTGGAGGCCTTGAGCTGCCATACTGCAGCATACCACACAGCAAACACAGAGAGAGGGTGTGGGAAGGCATTAGTCTGCAAAGGGAGCTCACAAGCCTCACCTCTCCAAGTTGAGTCCCCTTCTAACAATATTAGGGGGAAGAGGGCCACTTATCATGCACATTGGTATTCTACACAGAGAATTTTCAAATTGCAGGCATTTATTATGGAAAGTTGAGAGTAGAAAACATATGACAAAATTATTATCTTGTGTTTTTTATCTGCTCTGTTTTGCATCCCATGCATAAACACTTAAGTAAAAATAGCCCTTTCCTCCGAACCACAAAAGTCTTGCATGGTCAAACCTACTGACTTATTTCACACAGGTATAGTAATGAGTACATGAGTTAAACAGGTGATGAGAGAGAGTATAGTTCCATTATATGAATCCATTCTTAGTAAGACCAAAAAATAAAGAAATAATAAAAGAATTTCATACCTACTTCCATTCATTTAATATTATTTAGCTAAATTGGCACTTCGAAAGCTAACACCATAAAAGTTCTGGTTACTTTGCATTCTGGGATATCAGAATAGGTTGCTTTATTTTCTTATAAAAGTAATAAAGCTTGAACTTACATGCATAACTTAATTCTTAATTTTCAGCACACATGCCATGTCATTCCTGGGTTGTTAGAGTCTTAAGACAAATTAAGATTTGTGGTATAATTCCAAACCTGAACGGATGTTTGTGCTGAATTTACAATCCCTTATCAAAAATCATTGAGGCTAAATATGATTCAGAATTCAAATTCAAACTTATGTAACACTTCTAACAGAGTTCAAGGCAATACTAACACAATCTGACACAATGGATTTCTGTAGCAAAATGTGTTACATTTATATTACTTTGAATAAATACAGACTATAAATGTGTTTCTATCAGTTCAGTGGCTTGTGGTCAAAAGACTGAAAGAAATTTTTTTAGGGCATTTTGGATTTTGGAATCATGGATAAGGGACTGTGAACCTACATCTATCTGCCCCTTCTCTCCTCCCTCCTACCACTTGCATTTAACCAAGAAACTGAGTCCTGCTGAGGAAAGTTGTAACCCCAGGACAAACTGATTTCACTGTAAGTTAATCATAATGACACTCAAAGGGGCCCTTGAAATTGCCTGGTACTTCCATCAAGTTTCTCTGGTCTTTCATCAAAATTCCAACAGAATTTTTTTTTCTTTGCTTTTAGTAGGTGACTTCATGTTGTGATTTGTAATTAAAAGCCATTAGGAAGAAAAATTTTAAGTTTCTGATAACATAATTGCTAGCTTGCCATGATGAAATTCCCCATACTTCCTGAGGAAGGCCAATTGTACTCTCTGCTGGAGATGCGACCTCCTTTTGCCTTTCACGTGATCTGTTAGCTCTTTCATATGTTAAACAGAATAACTTTTTTTTTTTTTTGATTTTTTAGTATGGGAGTATGGAGATGAGCTATGTAGTATTGGAACATTGGAAGACCAAAAAAAAAAAAAAAAAAAAGAGAGTGACTTTATGTGTTTCTGAGATATTAAGTAGGTATTAAGTATTTGAATGGATAGAACTGGAGAGATTAATTCATAAATTCTGCGAAGGTTGTTACTAGCTGTCAGTGCAGTTGATGATAGAGAACATAGAGTAAAAAGGGAAGAGGGTTTGTGTTAGATTTCTATCACTTTAGGAAGTAACTGAGAGAACATAAGAAAGAGAAAAAAATTATTCTGGCTCACAATTTGGGGGGTTTCAGTCCATGGTCAGCTTGCCCCATTGCTCTTGGACTTCTGGTGAGGCAGCACATTATTGCCAGAGCATGTGGCCGAACTGCCTGCCTCATCGTGGGGAAGCGAAAGAGAAAGTTTCCACAATCCCCTAGGAAGGAATGTTCCCACCACCTCCTGATCATGCCACTCTGGGAACCAAGTCTTTGATACATGGGCCTTTGGGGGACATTTAAGATCCAAACTATTGAAGACTTAGATATGGCCACAAATTAAATGACAAGGCAGAGAGGATGCTTCCAGAAGAGATAAATGTGTGGCCAGAGAGGAAGAAAACCAAAACACCAGCCTTTAAGCAGAAGTTGTGGACTAACCTTTCAGGAATGGACTGTAAAGAGGCACATAGTCCTATGGTACTGTAACTGGAAAGACGTGAGGGAAATACTAGGAGCACCATGTCACAGGGTAATGAATGTGTCTCCGCTAGGGAACCATTGTAATCATGGTCGCCTATGTTCGCCACCACAGACCTTTTAAGTCCTAAGTTTTCTGTTAGGCTGAGAGACTGGAGGCTGACTAAGCCGTATTTGATGGCCTCAAATTCTCAGTTAAGTGAGGAACTTGTCATTTAGGGATTTAAACAAAATAAGGTCTTGTTACTGTACCTGTATGAATATGAGGGAGTAAAGGTTGAAAATATTTTAATAAAGATGAATATTTATTAGCAATGCTCTTTCTATGTGATTAATGATCTAGGTCAAAGGAACCTTTGAAGTCAGAAGGAATGAGTAGAGAAGGACATAAAATAAAAGCACTAATTGTGTAGTTATCTCAAGACAGTCCCCAAACATACTGACTGCAAGACCTCAAATCTCTGCTTTTAAAGTTCTATTTTGGCAAATAAGGGGCTTATTAAGAAGTTTTTTCTTGACATTTTCACCTTAAAAATCACATATTGAAATAAAATAGCACAGCATACTCACAGGGACCAATATCAGGGCAGTAGAAATGCTTCCAGGGTGTCATATATTCTGACTCTTTCCATGATGTGGGGTATTCAAATACATGTACAAGTATATTCTCTATATCCCCTGACTTTATGCTTGTTTAATGTTTTGTTACAAAGACAATTTCAGGAAATTGACTATATGAAAATATCCCAGATTTCTTGCATGAATGCTCAAAATTGATGTTCTGATTTTTTTCTTAGTTGAACAGATATTGTTTACCTTTTGAGTAAGATATTGATTACTTCTGGAGCAAGTATAATAAGAAAATGAATTTCTTTTCTGTTATCTTTAAGGAAGGATAATTATAATGTAATATATGATCTGTTTATAGTTTCTGTGGATGTTATCTAACCCAAAGAGTGAGTGATCCATGTGAAGTAAAGCAGATGGTGCAGTATCTGGTTTGTGTCTGAGAGTAATTGTATTAGGGGTCTATAAAGACCTGAAGCACGGGCCACTTATCATGCACATTCATGTAATGTATTCTGTGGTTACATTTCATTCTGTGGTTACATTCCCTTGTGTTGGCACTCTGTTTTATAGATTTGGCATATGGGCTTTATCTCTGACTCAATTTCAATGTTGTATTATAATCATCTGTTTGTGTGTCTGCCTTCTCGTTATGAGTCCTCGAGGTTTTAATGTCTGTCATAGTGCTGTATCCTGACACCTCATGTGTGCCTCTGTGCGTACTAAATTTTCAAAGAAAATTCTCAGTATGTCCATCTGTTATAAATAAAAACAGACAAATAAAAATAAAAGGTTGCCTTCTTATATATAGTATATTTTTATTTTTATAGTATCTTCAATATAGATATATTTAATAAAATATTGCTTTCATTTGTGTCACTATTATTGAATTCTGAAGTAAATGTGAAAACTTCTTATTTTATAGTTATATTTAGTATAACTATAGGTTTGCCTCTGTCAACAAGTCACTGGGTATTTATATAACCATTATCTTGTAAAAATATGCTTGTAATTTTATTTTTAACTATAAGTTGTTAGTGTGAACTTTTCTTAGTACATTTCCTAAAAAGTGTGGCTAAAGTATACCTCAAAATTTCATATTTAAAGTTGAGTTATTTGAAAAATTACCAAAAGTTAAATGTGGCAAAAGAGAAATCTTTACTAATTGTGGTCCTTAATTGAAAATGATAGTGAATTCAAACTCTGGAGTTAAATCTGCATTTAAACAAAATGATTATGTTCTTTCTCAGAATGCCTTATCAGATGGTAGAAATTATAGTATCTCACAAGAGTTGTTATCAATTGAAATATCTTATATACTTTTACATGCAAAAATGTTTAATGAACTGAGTAATAAATTCTCTGGACTATGTCTGGGTGATGTATGTATATAACCATGTAATCACCACTCAGAGCAAAGTAGAGGACCAGTGCACTAGCAGGCTTCCAGGAGACCCTTTCTATTCAGCACTCCAATCAGGAGTAGCTGCCAGTAGTTTCTATGGGCATAAATGAGTTTGCCTGTTTTTCCATTTCATGTGTACAGGATCATGTATGTACTATTTTGTGTCTTTTGTAAAAATTGAATGCAGTAATAGTTCTCTTTTTTATTTTCTGCTTTAAGAAAATGAATTTAAAAGTTTTAAATTTCATTCTACATCATCATTGTATACCACAATTTGTATACATGCCAATTCTACAATTTATGGATATTTGGGATGTATTCTAGTTTTATCTGTGATAAGTAAAGCTGCTATGAATATTCTGGTACACATATTTTGGTGAATGTATGTACTCATTTTGATTAGTTATAAAGGTAACAACTGAGAGGCAGGAGATAGGAAATGAGATTTAAAATAATTAAACATAATAGCCAAAAATAGTGAAAGTAAAGTAACTAGGATGTAGAAAATGATGTAATACCAAACTTTTCCCCAAGTGATCACACCAATTTACCCTTTCATTATGAGTTTTAGTTATTTCATATGCTGATTGACACGAGGTGGCTAGTTTTATTTTAGCCTTTCTGGCTAAATCTACAGGGATTTGTCCTGTGTTTTTTTGATGACTAATTATGTTGATCATCCTTTATATGTTTGTTGGTCATATCTCATTTTGTGCAGAATTATTCAATTTTTAACTAGATTTTTTGGTCTTTTTTCTTATTTTTTTGTGAATTCTCAATGTATTCTAGACACTATTTCTTTGTTGAATTTATATGTTGCACATACTCTCCTCCATTCTATAGCTTCTCTTTTCACTCTTTTAATGGTGAGTTTTAATGAGCAGAACTTTTCAGTTGTAATTCAGATCAGTTACTATTAATTTTAATAAGGAAAAAATTTCAATCTTTCTTTAAAATTTATTTTTGTTTATTTTATATTTAGATGTATTTTTTCTGTGTGTATAAATGGAAAATTTAAAAAGTATAGTTAAATCCAATTGACTCAGTGCAATTCTTGCATATATACAAAAAGAAATAAAACAATATATCCAACAATACAAATGAGCCTCAAAAGCATCATACTGCATACTGGATGATTGTGTTGGTATGTCATTCTAGATAAGAAAAAAACCCTACCTTTAAAACATACATTAGTGCTTTCCAGGGATCCCATCAAGGGAAAGGTCATTGATTGAAAAGGGCCATGTGGGAACTTTCTGGGGTGATGGGATGTTCTGTATCATATGGTAGTATAGGTTACATGAACCTGCACATTAGTTAGGACTCTGAACTATTCATTTAAAATTAGTGCATTTTATTATAAAGTGTCCCCAAAATGGTAAACAAGAAAAAAAAGTGCATGCTTAGAATATCATTAAATGTTAAGTGTTTATGGTTTTGAGTAGTTTTTAATACCCAATTATGATCATAAAAATATTATATATAAATATATATCACCATTACCAAAAATTTACCTAAAAGATGAGAAAGTTAAGGTTGTTTTAAGATTACATGGATAATATGTGACAAAACATAAATTTGAACCTGGATCTAACTGATCTAACCTGCAAAAGGCAGGTCATTTACTAATCCACATCAATTGCTAGATAGTTTTTGCAAATAGGGTGTTTTATCCTTTGATAGATTAAATTTTGAAACAACTTATTTGCAAAATCAACTACTGGTCTGTGGCTATGGGTTCATTAAATTTTAATCAACACATAGTTGATTTTAAAATGTCATTTTCCAATTTGGAACAGCTAAACTGAAAGTTCAAATGTTTATATAATCTTCTTAACTCCTAAACCTGTTAATCTCTATGAAAATGTACACTGAACCTACAATACGACACAGCTATCTCTGTCAGCTGTAATCTCATCAGTAGTTTTGTGGGAGGATTGGGAATGAATCTCTATTTATGAATCTTTTATTTATTTGTAACAATTTTTGGAAATTATAAATAACACATCTAAATTATCATACAATGTTTTTTTCTATTTCTAAAAACTCAGTAAGATGTAAAGTTAATTGAGGGGTAGATCTTTATTTTTATTTTTTATGTCTCTGACATAAATTCAATATTTCTGTTTTCTTGTAACTGAAGAACAGCTGCATAAATTTTCCTCCAAGATTCAGAGGAAAGCTTTAAATTTACTGAATAGCAGGCAGTTCAATTATTAGCATAGAAGAATTTATTTAATGCCCTAGTTATAGAATTTGTTTTAAAACAGTCCTGATGAAAGTTTTTTTTTTTTTTAATTTTAGGAACAAAACCAGAGCATTGTATTCAGGCTAGTAGATGGATTCTATTTATTTGCCAAATAAATTAGAGTAATGTTAGTATTGTGCATTTCAAATCTTTATTATAAAGCATTATTGAATGCCATGGCACTTTCTCAGAAACCATGGTTGTTAATTTTACGTGTCAGTTTGGCTCAGGGTAGAGTGCCAAAGGTTTTTGGTCAAGCGCCAGTCTAGATGATGCTGTAAGGTATTTAAAAAAATATGAGTAAGAAATAAATCGGTATATTCAAGAGCAGATTACTCTCCACAATACCAGCAGGCTCCAGAAAATCAACTAAAAGTCTTAAGAGCAAAAACAGGTTTCCTGAAGAAGAAATTCTTAAGTCTGAACTGCAGAAATCCTCCCTGTGTTTTTAATCTGCTGCCCTGAGGAATTTGGACTCAGCATTGCAATATCACTTCATACCCGAATTCCCAGCTTTCCAGTTTGCTTCATAGATTTCAAACATACCAGCCCCACAATCACAAGAGCCAATTCCTTAAAATAAACCAACCCTTAGCAACCTCTTGTTTCCCTCTGTCTCTCTGCTTGTCTTTGTCTCTGTTCCTCTCCCTCTCTCTTTCTCTGTATGTGTACACACACATAAATAGCCTGTTGATTTTGTTTCTCTGAAGAATCTGACTGATATACTCAGTTTGATACAATTCTCTTCAGACCAATTCCAAGGCTTGTCTTGGCAGACAGAAGTGATCAAATCTAATTTTTTCATCACAAAGGGAATGAGGATGCTATCTAGAATTAGTGTTATTATGAATGTTAGCTAACAAAATTTGGGGTGTCACATTTCTGGATGCATTACTAAATTGAGGGTCTAGATGGTGAAACACACACTGGGAATAGAGCAGTATGTAACTGGAAGTAGCTCATGTGTCCATGCGAACAGCTGATTTTCTCAGAATTTTATAACAATAACATCACTATTCCTGTTGTTTTCATATCTCTATTTTCCACATCCCTTACTCCCTTATTTCCTGATAGGGGAATGAGATATTTGATTGGTAAGTCAGTGGGGGTCATAGCTAGGACCAGCCCCTTCCACTGGGGTGCTCTGGTCTGCTCACAAGATGCAAGTTCTGATCTGCTTTCTGCTCTTCATCATGAGACTTGTTCTTGCAGGTAGCACGTGTGGTGTGGGTGTACAGCTGTGCCAAACAGCCTTCTCTT
Organism: Xerus rutilus; assembly: GCA_028644305.1. Taxonomy (NCBI): domain Eukaryota; kingdom Metazoa; phylum Chordata; class Mammalia; order Rodentia; family Sciuridae; genus Xerus; species Xerus rutilus. The sequence goes on along the minus strand of CM053409.1, from coordinate 106,116,150 downwards.
CCAGTCTAAACCTATTTTCTCTGCTCAGCATTAGAGAAGGTGATACAATGTGTTGATTTTCATTTCTATATTCCCATGTCTCTACCACAAATAATTCCAAATGCAGATGGAGAGAGACATATTACTTATTGATTCTCCCCCAAGTCCCAACATTGTTCTCTTGCAATTTCAACTCTCATTTTCACTGATAAACTTTTCCATTACTTCTATAAATGCAACTAAGTCTGCTGTAGTTTACTATCCATTGTGCCATTTTCCTTCTTTGTCTTATTTCCTTTTTCCTTAACAAGAAAACTCTTGAAGTATATTCTGTATTTGCTTCCCAATGGTTTTCCTACTCTGCTTTCAAACTTTGTTGAAACTGTCTTGTAAAGTTCTTCAAAGTTACCCAAATCCTGTACCATTTTATTCGTTATCTTCTTCCCTAATAATTAGATTTGGTTATAGAGTCCTGCTGATCAAAATAAATAAGCAATATGTCCAGATATTGGACAAATCTGACATGGATCTGAACACTACCATTCTTAGCCTTACCCAGAGAGCCCTGAAAATGTAGTGGGCCATATCTTCACTGGAACAGATGGACTAACTCCCTAGAGTCTTGATAAAGATGAGGAAAAATCAGCCAATGAAGAAGATTTCTCAGGTTTTGTTATTTACTTATTATAAGAACTCAGAACATTGAAAGAATCGGATTGAACAAATGGTGTTCAAGCTGCCATTGAATAAGCACCTCTCATTTGGGTGACTGAAACTGTTCTCCATGAAATAACCAGGATTATTGTTTTCTGTGAATCTGAAATAAGATAATAGGGCATGCTTTAGAGATCCCTAAATTCATATTTACAATTCTCTTGGATTATTCTCTGAATGTACAGTGGATTCAGTGGATTCCTTTTTATCCTTCTAGATGGTCACACTCAAAATTTAAAAAGAGCTTCCACCTGTATCTTTCTTTTTCTTAAAACGGCTTCTCTTGATTGCTTCAGCTTTTAAGAGGCAAGGGAATTTAATATTTCAGTCACTATTCATCCTCATGTATTTCTTCCTTATGTAGTGCTATACACATACACTTGTTTGACAGCTCCAGATGGGATAGTTTTGAGAAAACAGAGATTGAACTTAAAGTTGAGAAAAGTCTGTTAACAATGACTATGGAAATGTCAAGAATTTTGGTGTATGTAGATATAATAGAAAATTTCTTATGATTAATAGGAACAGGGTGGGTCATCTTAAAAGAGACTAACTGGAAGTAGCATGGACGAGCTGCTATAGCTGAAGTGAAGAATTTTTTCCCTCTCTGGGTGAGATTCCTAGGTTTTATATTTCTGAGTATCTTTATATCATATGTAGGTAAATATGTGGTTATGAATGTAGGGTAAAGGAATCAAAAATAGTTATATGCTGACAAAGAGTCTAGAGGAGCAAAAAAGTTTTAGAGGCTCATATGTGCTATAGCTTGTGAGTTCCAAGGGGTTTTAAGACCATATCAAATTGACATATGTCACTTGTATCCACGTGTAGGTTGTTGTGCATCTCCTTGGAAATATGCAATTGAGATGGATGGTGAATTGAAGATTCATGGCAATACCACTGCCTTTCTAGATATGACTAAAAACAAAAATAAGGATGTAAGTTCCTCATTACTTACTAGAAATGAAAATGTTGACACATATATCACTCTTCTTCATGTTAAGCTCAACATCATGGAAATCATGCTATTTCTTTGCCTTTATAAGTCTATAGCAAGCTGGACACCATGGTGCAAACCTGTAATCCCAGCATTTAGGGAGGCTGAGGCAGGAGAATCGCGAGTTCAAAGCCAGCCTCAGCAACCGTGAGGTGCTAAGCAACTCAGTGAGACCCTGTCTCTACATAAAACACAAAATAGGTCTGGGGATGTGGCTCAGTGGTTGAGTGCCTCTGAGTTCAATCTCCAGTACCAAAAAAAAAAGTCTATAGCAATAACATTTTGTCAGATCTTCCAAAAATTCACTATATTTCCTACATACAAAAATAAGTTTCTTTTGCTAACTTTTCATTTAAAAAATCAAACAACAAAACTAAAATAACAATAGCAACAAAAGTATCTTTAATATTCTGAAGATATCAGAAAAATCAAATTCTCATTTGAGATCACTTGAATTAGTGCCCAAGGTTGTTGGTCTTTCAAAGTAAACATATCAGCTTTGAGGCCTTGATTCTAAAAAAATAATAACTTTGGGAATTTTACTTTCTAAAGTAAAATCTGACTATGCCAGAGTATTGTACCAAACAGAATTTTGTGTTCCTAAGTATACTTCAGTGTTTACTTTTATTTTAAAATAATGTGCCATCTATAAGGTGATGGAGTCAAAAGAAAAAGTTCATGGACTGAAGGAAAATCAAAAATACTCACCAGAGAGAATGAAATTGTTGTAGGGTTAATTTTAAAATTCATATTTAGGAAGTGGAAAGGTAGTTCAACATTAGAACACTTTTTTCAGACATAGGACTCTGGGGATATCTCTAGGACTCAAAAACGATAAGAAAAAAAATCATATCTAGGTTTATTTCAACTGAAAAGTGTCTTGAGAACATCCTTCTGGATTACTTACTTCCAATTTCAAGGAAAATAACTAATAATTATTTCAATCAACAGGATTCCCATCCAACTTTTTAAGTTAATTTTATTAATGTGTTTCAATAAAAGAAAGTAAAATATTGACCAATTCTTGGGAAATTAATGACTCTGTTGACAACAATTGATTTTAAAATAATTCCAATTCATTATCCTGCCAAATGGCAGGGATGAAGTCAAACATCTTGGTATTTGAGGATTTGGGAAAAGGTTTGGAAAATCTGATTGAAGTTTTCTATTTCCTCTACCCTTTTTTTATTCTTTAAAGTACTGATTTTTTTTAGGGGGGTAGTGGATGCCAAATGCTAGGAGGAATTTCATTTTTATTGTACATACACATGATTTTTAGTCAGTTTGAACCCTCTAGAGATTGCTGTATTTATAAATAAAATAAAAGAATAACAGCACTGTTGCAACTATTCTTTTCCATGATATGTAACACTATTTTTCCTGTCTTGAATTAATAACAATTCACCCATTCCTCTCTTATGTAAATGTCATTCGATTGAGCTGATGACTCAGAAAGTTGATAAGAGTTTCTTTGAAAAGGTTCCTTTGAAGTCTTAAATGTTCCCATAAAAATCACACTATTTTTATAAAGGTTATCTAATGATGATATAATAAAACATAAAATCTAGAATCATAATAATTTAAGTGATTAAAATTATAAGACATAACTTCATGTTATTCTAGTGACCTTATTATACATGTTGCTGAATAGAGATTTTAAAAAAGTCTCTGGGGGCTTAAAATTAATTTTTGAAGAAGCTAGTCCATCTCTGTCCCAAAGAACTTTTACAGAACAAAGTGAAAACATAAACTTAGACTTACTGGGCTCTTTAAGAATGTCAACAGCTATTGGCATTAACTTCATGGTTTTCCAGTCTCTCATGAGTTACAAAATTCTTCTGTAGAGGTAATTTCGACGTATAGAAAAAAATGTTACTTTATATAGGTAAGAGCATGGGCTCAAGAGTCCTGATCTTGAAGGTTAATCCTGTCTTCATCACTTACTGATTACCTGACTTTAGACACTAACTTCCTTGTGTTTCCAATTTTTCTTCTGTAAAGTAATTCATATCTCAAAGTTTGATGAAATAATATATGTGCCTGGAAAATGGCAAGCATTAACTCTATGATAGTTATTATTACTAGAATTAACTTTATAGTTATTATAATTATTATTATATCAAAAGTAGCTAGAGCTGGCTCAGTGGCATCCACCTGTAATCACAGCACTCAGGAGACTGAAGCAGGAGTATCATTTGAGCCCAGGAGTTTGAGACTAGCCTGAGTCCTACAGAGAGAACTCTTCAAAAAATAAAAAATAAAAATACAACTGAAAGTCATTAATATTTAGCATAAAGTGAGAAACTACATTATTAACTGAGCCAACATATTTATAATATACTAACATAATACCTACTTAATTTGTCATTTAATTCTCATGATAACTCCAAGTCATAATTAATATCCATTATTCTCCTAACATCTTAGTATATCTAATTATAACTTTATGTAAAGTGTTTTAGAAATTTTTACTCACAGTCTGTTTATTCATTAAGTATTTGATATAAAATTGCATTTATAAAAGTTACCTTGGTATTCAATAGTTATTTGCACATATCATTTTACAAAATCTATTGACAATACAGAACAAATGTATTTTTAAATTTCCCTATAAATGTACCAGAAAATAGAAGAGACAATAACGAGCTTCTGGCTTAAAACTAAGAAAAGCAGGAATCCAGATAAGTAAGGAGGTACATAAGAAAAATCTTCTTTTGCTCCAAGAGCATTGACTAGAAAGATTTGGGCTTCACATTTGGGAGTGTTAATGGGAGATGGGGACAAAACAAAGGTCCTACCTAGGTCCACAAAAGTGAGAAATGTATTAACTATTCTTCCATCTTTAAGCCCAGTCATCAAAGGGTAATATATATTTTTACTCCATTTTTTCTGTTCCTATAAAAGGATACCTGAGACCTCATGATTTATAAAGAATAATTTCTTTTGGCTTATGGTTTCTGGAGATTGAGAAGTCCAAGAGTATGGTTCTGGCAGCTGCTTGACTTCTGGTGAGGGACTGGTACTGTTTTAGCTCATGGCAGAAAACTGAAGGGCAAATGGACACTAACACAAGGGGTAGCCTTACTGTATACCAGCCATTCCTGGTGGTAACTAATCCCTTAACACGAGAGCAAACACAATTGCAGATGGCACAATCCCTTCACAACAGTGGAGCCCTAATTTTGCAAACCGGCAGGCTCTCAACGCTGTTACCTTGTAACCAAAATGCAACATGAGTTTGGGTGGAAACAAATCATAGCATATACATAAATGCAGGCAATCACAGAAGATAACCAAAGGTGGAAAACAGACCCTGTGCATTTGCATCCCCACCTGGAATGAAGGTTTCCAGTATTCCTCAAAGTATAAATTTTAATTGAATTTTGATTGATAGTGTCCCCAGAAACAAAGTCACATCCTCCTGAGGGCAACTTTATCTAGTTCTGATAGAGGCTCACAAATATTTTTTATTTAATGATGAGCGTATTCTTCTATGTTGTGTGCATAATAAAACAGAATATCATGAGTGAAAAACAGCAGATTAAAAAAAGAAGCAGAGAAAAGCAAGCTTTACACAGGTTTTAAAGACAATGATTACAAATAATAAAAATAGCTTTCCTCACTCTCTTAAAGAAATAAAAGGTTAACTTTAAAATCTGAAAGACACTTGAAATATACAATATCATATTTGATTGAAAAAAACAAATTGAATTTCTGGAACTGAAAAATCAAATAGCCAATTGTAAAATTGCAATGGTTGAACTGAACATCATAATAGCATAACTGAAGAGACAACTAGAAATCTACTATTAATGCCTGAGGAAGTTATCCAAAAATGGTGCAGATTGAACCCCAAACTGGAAAATATGGAAGTGTTGGTTAAGAGCTATGGAGAAAACTGCTAACACATTCCCACAGTATAACTGATGTTGTAAAAGAGTTGGTTTTGGCAGAACATGGCCAAATTTGAACATATAATAGTTGAGAATTTTCCAGAAGTGATAACATATACTTATCCACACATTCAAATTTCTAATGATCTCAAAGTAGGACATATAATACACAGGACACAGTAGGATACCAAATACCAGAAGGAAGATCTTCAGAACAACCATAGATGAAAGGGCAGATTTATTTCAAAATAGTGACAATCAGACAACCAGTTTGTCTTGGGTTTTATACAAAAAACTAAAATCATCATATTATAGTGATACATGCACACTAATGCTTACAGTAGCACAATTCACAATAGCCAAGTTATGGAATGAGTTTAGGTGCCCATCAACAGACTAATGGATAAAGAAAATGTAATATATATACAGAATGGAGTTTCATCCAGCCATCAAGAAGAATAAAATTATGTTAATTGCTGGTTAATGGTGGAAACTGGAGAACATCATGCTAAGCAAAATAAGCCGGACCTAGAAAATCAAAAGTCAAATGTTTTCTCTTCTATGAGGAAGATACACAGATAAAAGAAGGAATAAAAAGTTGTAAAAAGGAATCTTATAAAAATGGAAAGGAGACCAATAGAATAAGAGCAAGGGGATCCAGGGGAGGGAGGAGGAGAAGAAAAAGGAAGGTACTAGAGTAGAAACTGATCAGATTGTTGTGTGCATGTTTAAAGAAGCCATAAAGAATTCCATTATTATGCACAATTATAATGTACCAATAAAAAGTAAAATAAAGTTTTAATTTCAAAACAAATTTCAGGAATAAAGACAAAGTAAAAATAGGCGGAGAGAGAGAGAGAGGGAAAAGAGGAGAGGGGATCAAAAACTGAAAACATTTGTCAAGAGTAGACTCTCTATTTCTCTTATGTTTCCCATTCCC
>CM053409.1:106079812-106109127 GCA_028644305.1 Xerus rutilus | reverse complement strand
TGAATAATATTCCATTGTGTATATGTACCACAGTTTCTTTATCCATTCATCTATTGAAGGACATCTGGGTTGCTTCCACAGTTTTGCAATTGTGAATTGTGCTGCTATAAACATTGAAGTGGCTGCTTTACTGTAGTGTGCTGTTTTTAAGTCTTTAGGGTATAGGCCAAGGAGTGGGATAGCTGGGTCAAATGGTGGTCCATTCCAAGTTTTTTAAGCAGTCTCCATACTGCTTTCCAGATTGGTTGCACCAATTTGCAATTCCCACCAGCAATGTTTAAGACTCTCATTTCAAATAGAAGGACAGTGAATTCAGATGCAAAGTATGAGAGAAAAATAATGGTGTATAAAAAAAGTGGTAAATGTGAGTAAATCTAAATCAATCAGGGTTTCTCAAGATGAACATTACTGACATCTTGAGCTGGAATTTTTAATTTTTTTGTAGTGGGAGATATCTTGCTTATTTTATGATATTTAGGAGTTTCATTGTCTTGTACCCACAAGATGCCAGAATCACCTCTTCCTTCCCATGCACCAGTGTGACAACCAAAATTGTCACTAGATATGGCCAAATGTCCCCTGGGAAGCAATGTTGAGAACCACTCACCAAAATTTGAGAACTACTGATTTAAATGAACACTTATTCATAAAACAATAATAAATATTAGACACTTGTGTCTAGAAAAGAGTGAATGAAAACTCACAATACTTATATCAATCAGGAGAAAGAAAAGGACCTAGTAAAAGAGAGAAAAAATACATAATGAAAATAACCCAAGGGAAAGAAGGGAAGGAGTGAACATTGAATGTAACAGGTGAAAGAGAAAACACCAATTAGGATAGAGCAGGAACTACATTAAAGCAAAATGGAAAAAAAATGATCCTTTTAAGGACAAAGATTTGCAGAGTAGATAACAAAATTCTAACTGCATGCTGCTAATGATAAACCCATCTAAAACTAAGGGACTTCATGATTTGAAGGTGAAAAAAAGAAAGATAGGATCTTGAAAGAAACCTGGTACAACTGTTATTACCGCACAAAATACTTTTCAAGTATCACGGCGGATTAGTCAACATTTCTGTCCTGAGTGTTTCAGATCTGTGACGCAATGCAAGGTCAGCCTTTTGTTGCCCTTGATGTGTTTGCACAGTTTGTTTTGTGCATGTAAAGCCAGAAAAGAAGCACTGCGAGGAAAAAAACAAGATTTTACTATAGCCAGGAGCAAAACCGATAACAATGATGACCAAAACACTTCCAGTAGGTTCTGTGCTAACACAGACTGGCTTTCATCTTAATGACAGAAGTAAAAACATTTTAGACAATATATTGAAACTCTTTTAATGAGAAAGCAAACCCTCCTGGTTTGTCTCAAAAACATTTCCTAATTAAAAAATAATTTATAAGTCTGTGTTAAGTAACTTCTAGTAACTCTGTAATTACCATCTGTCATTCTGTCTCTGTCTAGCACGGCAGTTCTCTTCCTCGTATACACAATAATAAACAAGGGTCCGCATATGGAGGTATTTTGTACTCTCTGAGAAAGAAATCTGAGCCTGTTTAAAAAAAATTATTTAGCATAACCCCACAGAATCATCTGCTTAGCTTTATTTATTTTGGCCAAGATACTGTTACAGATGGTCATTATTACAGAATGAAAACACGTGATGAGTTCAGGAGACCTCAGCGTGGATTGGAGGAACAACGTGTGAAGCAAAAAACTCCAGTAAATTTTGAAAGCAAAGTTTATACGTGACCTGGTCATGGGTTGGCAAATGTGTGCTAGCAACTTGGAAGGGTCTGGTTTCCTTTTAGAACACGGAGGTAAATTCACTTAACCCTAAAGGAAGCTGTTGAGATAACCAAGCAATTGTTAATGGAAGGGGGTGAAATGGCACCTAGGTAAAACGCCTTCAAAGGGATGTTTTGGAGGATCTGGGGAAGATAAATGCCCATCTGCTCTTTTATCACATTCTCATGCCACTGTACCTTCAAGGCAACCTGGGGAATTTGAACCTTGAGGTTGTTTTCTGTCTTCACACGGGAATTCTGCGTGACCTTGTCAAGTCTGAGAGCAGTGTGATAAACAGCCCAGAGCTCTCAGGAATGACCACTGCTTAAAAATTCTATAAATAGACACTGCAGTTAATTATTAACCTCTCCAGTCTGTCTAGTAAGTGAACAACAAAGCTACCAACCTGAAAAGCTTATTCCCGTGCAGTTCTAAAGCTGCTAAAGTTTAGATCAACTTCCTTCCTGGTATTTGTTATTAACAGTTACTTGGTTCTTCTCCTGTATTACTGAAAATGAACTGTTTCCTTCTAGATCTTCCTATAGTCTTCATTGCTAATAAAAGGTGTGTCTGCATGCGTAGCATCCCAATATAACAAGTACTTCAACCTGAATTCCTTGCGTATAGTATAATTATATAAGTTATATGCAAGGAATTCATGTTAAGCATATTGTATAGACTCACTTTGTAAAATTTGTTTAGGTTTGTAAAATGTAGCTGCAGATCTGTAGTCCATTATGTTTTCATTCTCCTGGTTTTAATAATATACTTCTTCATTGCTGTAACCATTAACCCTTTAGTCCCCAAAGAAATTTGTTGCTACTCTTTTTTGTTTTATTTATTGATTCTTTTATTATTATTATTATTATTATTATTATTATTATTATTATTATTATTATTATTATTTTGGTACCAGGGATTGAATTCAGGGGCACTCGACCACTGAGTCACATCCCCAGCCCTATTTTGTGTTTTATATAGAGACAGGGTCTCACTGAGTTGCTTAGCGCCTTGCCGTTGCTGAAGTTGGCTTTGAACTCGCAATTCTCCTGTCTCAGCTTCCCTAAGTGTTAGGATTACAGGCTTGTGCCACCGTGCCTGGCTTATTGATTCTTTTAAATTATACATTACAGTAGAATCCATTTTGACAAAATTTTTAAAGCATAGAATATATCTTGTTCTAATTCAGTCCCCAGTAACTCTCCTTCCACTCCCTACCCCCACCTCCAGCTTCCTTTCCTCTAATGATGTTTCTGCCATTTACCCATAGTAATTTTTTAAAATTAATTTTTTGTGGCTGTGCACTGTGGTATATTCACATATATATATGTGTATATATATATATATATACACATATATATGTATGTATATACACACACACACACATAAGAAAGTTATGTCAGATTCATTCCACTGTCTCCTTGGACCTTCATTTCTTCAAGCTTTGACTCCTCAAATCTCAATTCAATATTTTGCAAAAAATCTGTTCAATTTTAAGAACAGCTTATATCATATTCAAATACAATAATCCCTGAATGATCAAACAACAATGTGTTTGTTTTGAAGATGTTTTTCCTCCGTGGAAAGACTGGTGAAAACATTTGCTAGGCAGAACTTTTCAATGGATAATATTCACAGTAACTGGATCAGGCAACCACTGTTACACTAGGCCACCTGCCAGGACATGCCACACCTGTACATGGAATGAGCCACAACAATGGATTCCATTTAGATGAATTTTTCTTCTGGGTCAAAAAACATGTTTAGGCTAACAAAAACGTTCACTCTCACTATGGCATGAATAGGTTCTACACTCAGTTGCAGTTCTCATTTTATCATTTGTCATCTTTCCCAATATTATCCTAGGCCCAACCTTATTTTGCCCTCTCTCATAAACTATGATTTGTCTTTTTATCTATTTTTTTCTGAGTTTTTATTCCAGAAAGGCTGATCACTACTGAAGTAATTCTGCTGATATGACACTATATGAAAAGCAGACCCATGTTTTATGTTAAAGAAACACTTTAAGAATCAAATGGTTGGGGTGGCATTTAGTTCGGTGGTTAAGTTCAGTGGTTAAGTACTTGCCTGGCATGTGCAAGGCCCTGGTTCAAACTCTCAGGACCTCCCAGCCCCCAACACACACAGGAAAAGCATTAAATGTAGTCAGTATTAAGCAATGTTTGCCCCTCTTTGTTCCACCTGGAACATGCATATTGTGTTGTCTGATCTTCTCAGAGAATGAAAAATGCTTATGCATATGTCAATTCAGGGATGAAGTAGATCATGATACGAGCAATAGGTATTTCATATGTTTGGTAGAAGGCATTTTTATGGTTAGTTTTCTAAAGATTGAATGAGATCCAAAAAGCAGAAGTTACTTGCCAGTGTCTTAAATTTTCATATTTAAGTCACAAAAAAAGAAAATAAATATGGGAAGAAAGTAAAAGTAGACAGAGGTTTGTATTTCCATTATGATTTTTTTGATATTCAGATTAAGTAACCATATGTGCGGAAAGCCTTTCCTTTGTTTTAGTCCTGTTTTGGTGATAGAGATGAAATGACTCAGCTTCCAGGGATTTACATTATAGTAGGGAAGTTAGCTATGCTCCCTTGGGTTGATTACCATTTTTAGTGGCTAAAACTCAAGCTTAATGAAAACAGAAATCCCTATCTGTTTTGTTTACCAATGAATTTGCACATCTGCAAATGGGGGTAGAACATATTAGTTCTATATAAGTTTATAGTTACTAAATATTTGTTGACTATTAGAACCAATGTATACATACTCCATGTTAATATTATGTACCATAGGATTTATTATATGGTGCACATCATTGAGTTTAACCCTAGGAGCAATGAGGATGGTGTTCTCTCAGGAAAGGTGCCTCAATGAAAGTAGGGTTTGAAGTTCAGTTGAATTTTAAAACACTTTCACATACATTTTGGTTAACACTACTAACCAATTACATGCTCTGGGCAATATATCTAAATACATTGATGAAATTTAACTGTCTTGCTTTTTAAAATCAAAGCCAGCGTAACTATGTGTCTCTTTTACACAGTTGAAGACCAAATGTAGACTTGAAAATTAGTCATGCAGTGCCACAAGCAGCACATCTGCATAGCGTGCTAAAGGGAGGAGGCACCAGAGACCCAAAATACACTCTGGACTATGTCAGGATGCAATGGTACAATACTATGCTAACTGAAAACATTCCAGAAAGCAATTATTCTGTGCCATGTCCATAATCAGGATGAAACAAGCATGGGAGGCAACAGGGATAACTTATAGCATTTGTTTTTCCCCTTTTATTTTCTCAGCTTTTTATTTTTTATTTTTTCTGGGAAAATGGAAAGCCTAGTCCATTGTGGGAAAAGTAGAACTCCAAATAATGATTCATCATATAGTAAAAAGTATGCATAATGAGTGCAGAGTATCATTTCTAGCATTTGTATTATATCTAAGGAGTAGAAGCAATGAATTTAGAACAACATGTGCTAGGGAAGTGAGAAAGTGGAATTCAAAAATTGAAAAATATCCCCTCATACATATATACTTCCATAGCAAGAGAAGCTGAAATTGCATGCAAACTTTAGAGATGTTCTTAGAAATGTTTACACATTGGGAGGTAAAAATGACTCTGTTAACCCTTGTTAATTCTGATAAAACTCTACTGATAGCATGTAAATAATCATTTTCTGGCTGTACATTTTCTCCTAAAAATATTACATGTGGTGAGCCATGTAACTGCCCATCAGTGTCAGCAAACAGCATCTCAGTTGGCTGTATACTCCAGAATCTTCTAACTTGAAAAATATCATGTACTGAGAATCAAATTAATCCTATGAAAAACTTGTTTAATTGAGCTTCAGTCTCATTTCTCTTCTTTCTCACACATGGAGTTTACATATTGGTTTTTGTCTTTCACTGTCTGATCTTAAAATTGTAAAATATGGTTTGCCTCCCAAAGAGATTTGTCATCTATTTACCATTTCTAATGAGTCAAATTGACAGCAAAATAGAGACAACATTATGGAATCCTGTTTTATTTTCGAAAAACAAACAAACAAAAACCGTGGGGTTTACATTAATATTGTAAAAACATGAAACTTTTAAAACACAATTATAGTGAATAAGACAAGTGGAACCAGTCAGAATAAAATACTCCACCTACAAGACTTGCTTCCTCGGAATGCAAGGACTGTAAATGTCTCATGGTTTTGTCAGTCTCAATGAAGTTCACTGACATGGCCTGAATAGCAACCTAAATAAGTTTACCAGGTTTGGCAAATAAAAATACAGGACATCCAGTCAGATTTCAATTTCAGATTTTAGTAAAAGTGTGTCCCAAGCATTACATAGTATTCTGCATATTTTATGAAACATACTCATACTAATAAATTTGCTTATTATTTTCCTGATATCGAAATTTAACTAGGTTCTCTGGTGAATAAAGCTGTTCATGATAATATTGATAAAATTATATCTTTGCAAAAGGGAGAAAATGCCACACATGAGAAGAAGGAAATAAGCCAGTAATATAAGAAAAATTGAGACAAAGCTGAGATTTTCAAGAGAGAGACTCAATTCAATATGTACAGTTTGAGAGAGAAATTGTACATGCAGCATACCCCAAAGAATGAATCTTTTATGCTGGCAAAAATTAATTTCATTGAACAAACATGTATTGTGTGGTTACTCTCTGCAAAACACTATAAAACCAGCCTGTGGTTTTCCTTATGAAACAAAAAATAAATAAATTTAGAGCTGAGATGTATGCATGCCCTCCCCACAAACTGACAATATGATGGTGTTTACACATTCCATTCAAAAACTCCTTGCCCTCTTTCCTCGTTTTTCATCACTAATTTTAATTTGCACACAACTCTCTATAAGTTAGCTTTCCATCTGCATGAAAATTGGTGAAAGGCTTCCATGCCTTCCCCTGATCCTTCATCCTCTAACTTCTAGAGCTCTTGAGGACCACATCACATTGATCATTTCCCAGTCGTCACCTTTCTTAGATGATTTTGATCTGATATTTGCAGATGTATGGTCTTCCTTTCAAATATAATACAATTTTCTTATTCATTTTGCTTTAAAAAAATAGTCTCAGGCATCTCTGATTTACTAGATGAAGAATCAGCCCACAAAAAGATTTTCATTTGCTTGAAATTTAATCAGAAATTTTCAAGATAATTGACAAATCAGTTAATGTCTACATTAAATTATTCCTATAAAACTGAAAACTAGTCATGGATAATCAAGGAAAATTTTTCTTGTGTTAATTATCCTTAATTTTTGAATTTTGGTGGAACTGCACAAATTTTCCTCTAGTTAGTCTTGTAGACCATTCTGGATCCTGTAAGGAGATAAAATAATCACAGTAAATTCATTAAATAATGTTGATTTTTTTATTTTAATAAGCTCAGCCATAGCTTAAATACCCCACTGTAACTTCAGTCTTACCAATATGAAATCTCATCTAACAACTACAACAATAGATATAATGGATTTGAATGAGTAATGTAGAAAGGTTTTTGTTCATAATGTGTTATGTTACTGACTTTCCTAAAAAATTGGCAAGTAAATATGTATTTCTAAAAATTTGGCCCTTAATATCATATCTTCACTTTTTTATTTTGTAAAAAGGTGCTGAGCTCATTTTTTTAAGACTTTCTCAAAGCCAGCTTTGGTTTTGTACATTGTCCTTTTCCCCAAATTAGTTTTTAATGATAGAATCATCAGTAAACTTAGTAAATTTCCATTTTGTAAACCATTAACTAATTTAATTTAAATTATTTTTCCTGAGAAAGAAGAGTCCCAGATGTTGGTACGACTAAGCAAAAGAGAGTAACTTGAAATGTGGGGAAACATTTTTTGGGGAATCCATTGACTCCAAACAAAGAAGATAAACCCTTTGCTGTGGTCTTAAGTAGTGTGGTGCCTAAACAACAGGATGAACATGCTGACATTTACAGGGACTCTGGTTGAGCCAAGATATCTTAATGCATTCTTTGGCATCTCAGAGCACATAGGCTCTACAAGGGGGACTCAGATTTATGGTGTGAATGTAGCCCACCATATGGACCACAGCTCTTTCCTGAGTAGTGCTTTCTTCCAGCATCTGTACAGATGTTCTCTTTTGTTTTGATCATTCCTTTCTATTTGTAGACTTCATTTTTTCCCCTAGAGCCTCTCATCTATTGTCTTCTCATGCAGATGTTCCCTTTCCAATTTGAAATGGAGCAGGAAAGGTGTTTCTACAAATTTCACTCCCATAGTGGAATTCTTGCATGAAACTGACTCCTATATTCCTCATAACATGGAGTCTAATCACTTGCCCTTAAATCTGTTTTCATTTAGACTGGGTCAGCAATGTAGGGAAAAAGGTATAGTAATTTTTTTCTTAATAATGACCTGAATAATATTGCTTATGGTATAACTTAGCAAACTACTGCTAATGGAAGATTACAAATTGAATTGAATTAATAACCTTTGAGAATCACTAAGGCGTCAATAGAAGAAAGCCATTTATTTTGATGATGGACATATCTAAATTTTTTTGAAAAGTTAATTGTGTATAAAATAATTAAATTCATATTTAATTCAGGTTAATTTTCCTTAAAACTAGCCTCAATATACTGGATGCATATGAATTGGATAGGTCTTTTATTTCCAGATGGTAAGAATTTGTTTAAATTTAACACATCAACATGCTAGTTTGGAAAAGCTTTTTGATGTATGTGTTCACAAGGACTCTTTTTATGCTATTTTATGATTTCCTAAAGTAAAATTTATAATAATAACTGCACTGGAATTTATTTTTTAGTATTTATTAAGTTGTAAAACTCATGAAATATTTGGGAATAAAATGTGAATTCAAATTTATGAAAGATATATAATGAATATCTTATAATAATGAAATTTCTATTTGGTAATCTTAAATTGTGTTTTTAAATTGTGTTTATATTTCATCACATCATAATAGCTCCATATCCATTCTCACTGTAATAATTTATGTCATATGATGCTAATATTTGTTTTGGGGATGTAATCCAAGGAGTAGTACTCCACAATGTGCATGTTGTCTGCAAAAATGGGGTGAAAAGGAACTTACTACAAACATCTTTTGAGATATTTTTGTAAATAAAATATAGAGTACCAAATATTTCAATGTAATGCTGGTTATTTTAGGTTACCTACTTGATATATATTTAAATTTGTTATTTTGTTATAATAGTTATTCTTGTTTGTAGAAAATATTTAAGATTTTTAAAAAGCAGAATAAGAATTTAGGAATATTACCAAGAAATTGAAAAACAGAATCCTCTGGTTTTCATTTTTCTCCAGTTTTTATACTTGTCTTTGTTCATACTTAATATTGACAGTGATTGTTTTAGAAATTCATTTTAATCTAACATTCCTAAATTATTAAAATTTTTGGTAAGAGTCAACTTCTTGCAATTGTACTTCATCTTTTCACATGTAAATTAGTTAATGTTTATAACAACAAGTATGGATAGAATAAGTTTAGAGAAAATATAATTGTCTCAGGAGCCATAGTACAAATAAAGAGGATAGCAGAGTGCAAGAAAATGGCACAGGGATTCAAAAGAGAGGGGTGGAGAGGAAAGAATAAATTGGTCAAACAGAATTCAAATCAAAGAGTTATTGTTCAATTAAAAATTAGGAAGGAAGAATAAAAATACTATTTTCCAAGAATAAACACTTCACATTTTAGCCATTTATTTTACAATATATACAGCTGCATTTAGCTGATATTTATTGTGTTTATTCTGTGTGACTCTAGCTTAGAACTGAGTCTTACTTAAATCTCAAGACCACTGAATATTGTCCAGGAATGCCTGCTTGAAGTCCAATCAAACAGCATCAAAGTTAGAGTTTAATGATATGTATTCCCTAGAATGAGTACACATTTTTTCTTTCTTTTTTGATGCCGGGAATTGGACTCCGGGGCACTTCACCACTGAGCCACGTCCTCAGCCCTATTTTGTATTTTATTTAGAGACAGGGTCTCATGGAATTGCTTAGCACCCCACAGTTGCTGAGGCTGACTTTGAACTGGAGATCCTCCTGCCTCAGCCTCTCGATAAAAGGAATACTTCTAATCCCATTATTTAGTTATAATAATGATTATTATTTGGGTTTTACTCTTTTTGTCTTATATATTTCTATGTTTGTTTCACATATTCATGTATGTGTGCATTTTTGAGCAAAATATGATTATCCTGTATAGACAGTTTTGTTCTATCATGGACTATTTGGTGTGGTATGAGAACTTATGTTATATTTGCATGGTGTTTAGCAGTTCAGCTCTGGATTCTGACTGCCTCAGACAGAGTTCTTCTTTCATCCCTTACTATCTGTGAGGTTTTTACAGGTCAAAGTGTCTTCTAAGCCTCAGACTACCAACACTGGAATAATAGTATTCTCTCTATTATGAATTTAAATGGGGTGATCAATGTGACATGTTTGGTTTAGGAAACATGACATGTATTTTTTAATGGATGTCTGGTGAACCATCATTGTTATATGCTTTAGTTAAAGAAATGCCTTTTCATTTTTAAGGAAATTCCTCTATAAATTGGGAAGGAATATATACATAATGTGCTAATTTTCAGCAGATTGATCCTTCAGTTTTTCTTATAGCCATGTACATAAGGAAATTAAATTACAAAAGCAGAAACTTCACAGTAAATGAAAATGAAAATAATAACCAACTGAAATAAGAAAATAGCTTATGAAAAAAATTAGAAGTCTCCTGTTTCACTGGACTGACTTTCTTCCATGTTACATTTACTGCTTTTATAGGAAAATGATGGCTATGTGAAAAAGAGGTTATATCTAGTATTTGTGATCTGGATTTCCAGAATGTGATCAAGGTTTTCAACTGGTTACTAAACTTGTGTTGATATAAAATTTAACAGATTAATGAAGCATTAAACATTGTTTAAAATTTCTTCTCCTAATATAACACAGTGGTTAATAATTTACTGACTTAAATGTTTTTCCTGTTCATGCTTACTGAATCCCTTAAATCCCACGATTCAAAGAAATTAATTAACTAAGTTACTATGTGCAAGCATGTCACTTCTGGGAATTAATGTGTCTATAATAAAATCTATGTCATTTCTTACACTGACTAATATTACTGGATAAGACTGAATCATATAGTTAATTTTTAAATGCCTCAGTACTGTATTATAACCAGGAACTTCAAATCTTCCCAAAGATCACACGGTGAAATGCCTACACTGAATTACAGGTTGAGTCTGCAAGTATGGCAACAAATGATGGTTTTCAATTTTCTCCTCTCTGTAAGATCATAGTTGTTCGTGTAATTTACAAGGGCATTTTTCTCTTTCCATCTCAATATTCAATTGAAGTTTTTTAGTCTTGTGGGTTCCTTGCCTCTCTCAGGTGGAACTTTTCACAAGTGTTGTATAGAATAAGAAAAATCTACGAAGACCATTATAAAGTATTGAAAGCTTTAACAGCTCAAACGTATTGATTTATGCTCAAGGATTCAAACAATTAATATTATTTCCTTTATTTAAACACTTTTAAAGATTGTTAGTATTCTAGTGGAAGTTTCTATTGGTTTATCATAATCCAAAGGTCAAATATCTGTGAAGCAGTTAGTAGGAGAGATCCTAACAATAAAGAAATCAATTCCCAGTATGCTTCAGTATTCCCACAAAGTCTCTAGTAGAGTTGCATGCTTCTTGATGGCTAATATATTTTATTTTCTTCATATCATGAATATGTTGTATGATACATATTATTATCATGATAAATATTTATTGAATATATATGTATGCATATATCTACATATGTATGTGTATATATATATATAATCAGCATTTATTTGAAATTTATTGTGTTTATTCTGTAAGACTCAAAGTTAATACTTTGTCTTACTTAAATATCAAGACAAGTAGATACTGTTCAGGAATCTGCTTGAAATTTAATCAAATAACAAAGTTAAGAGCTTAATGCTATTTATTTCCTAGAATGAATACACAATTAAAGACTATACAATATAAATGGGGGAAATAAGTTATTCCTTTGGAATAAGAAATCCTTTCAACATCCTAACAAATTGATATTCAAATTGTATTTACATCTGAGCCAAGAAATCTCATCATTGCATGATTTTCCCTTTCTGTCTTGGGGCACTAGATCCTATCTCCTTCACTGTTGTCTGAAAGCATTAGGCAAGGAATCTAAATGCCTTGATAATCAATTCCAAGATCTACACATTTGTTATTATATGATTATAATGCTTACTGCAAGATCATTATGAAAATCAAATTTTTTTAACTTGGAGTAAACATTCTTATATAGCTATAGGCTCATAATTTCTGCTCATATTACTATAGTTCAATGGTAAATGGATTATATTTTCTTACACTTAATACATTGCTCAAAACAAAGGTTCTTTGTATTTGGATTGTGCCATTTTTGCCCAAATTTTTATATATAACCTTTTATTTAACTTTATTATTAGAAGAAGAGATGTATCTCTATCACTAAAACTAACAGGTTACTTATTCATGCAATTTAGTTAATGAGACCCATTTTCTTTCTGGAGAAAGTTTTAGTGCCCTATCACCTCCTGTTCAAACTACTCTGCTATTTCTTTCTATATTAACCTTCATTTGAATCATTCTTTCAGATCCATGACTTCTCTTGCTTCCTTTTTTGGTTTGCTTCTCTGGGATATATATATATATAATTTTATATTATATATTATAATTTTATATTATATATTATATTATATAATTTATATATATATATATATATAATTTTTTTCTTTTTCAAAAGATGACCACTGAATGTAGGACCTAACAGACTTTTGTAATATAGAATTCAAATTTAATTATATCTTCTGACATATGTGATCTTTTTTACCTGACATATAAGGGTACTAATGAAAAAATCTAATGCCAACATCTTTCCTCTATAGATTATTTTCTTCCCTTAGAAAAAAATGTTATGCTTTTCTTTGGTGTTTGGAATTCTGAAATTTCACATCTCTTTCTCAGTTTGTATTGCTTTCTTCTCTTCCTATGATCTTGGATTCCTTCAATTTGAGTCTTTCTTTTTCTTAATATTTGTTTTCTATTATATCTGTAACTACTGTGCTTTCAATTGTCTCTCATTTTCTTTCTGATCCTCCAATAGATTTATAACCTATCTTTTAAAAACTGGTCTTACATATTCTAATATTTTCCATTTCTTAGTATTTAAATCTTATCTTATGAAATTTTTCCTTATCCTTATCTTCCAGATTACTAATCTAGACTTATAAGTATTATTTGTGATTCTCTTTCAATAATTGTGGCAAACCATACTTTTAATTTTTAAGATTTCTTTCTCATGTTTTTCTTGTCCTTTACAGACTGCTTTTATTTTAGACATGAAATATCCCCCTGAATTTCTCTGAAATTACTAACATGGACTTTTAAAAATTATTTCTATTTTTTGCATTATTTCTATTGCTTCTGTAATTACTTGATTTTTTCTGTTGAGATTTTATATCTAGAGAATCTCAGTATATCACTCATATTCAAGAATTAACTACTGTACTTGTTCATCTCTTTGTCAATAGGGTTTGCTTTTTTGCAGTTCTTTTGCCATAAAGGGCCCCTCCTGTATGGACGGAGGCCTGATTGTGAGCCAAGCTAGTTAGAAGGCCAGCTTCTCTTTAGACTAAGAGTGACCACAGGGTGGAGGACATTACTTTGATAGAGTATGTGGCTGTATTTTGTTCCAGCAGTGCCCAACTATTTTGGAGATCCTGAGCCATTCTCAACTATTTTCTACCTTTCAAGTACTTCAGTGCTATTGTTGGACCATCCAGGAGGACCTTCTGTCCAAGAAAAAGGTGAGATATTCATGTGGGAAAAGATTGTGGTCAGCTGTTCTGTACATGCTGAGGAGAGAGTAGGAGCTGCATGACATGGTAGCTTTGTAAATTTGTCTTAGGTTTCATGGAGGTCACCTTGTACTCACTCTCTTCTGCTCTCTATAACTAACAAGTCCAGATCTAAAGTCACTTAATTTTATGTTTATTTTTATGGAAAGAGATAATATTCAAAAAAATTTTATGTTTTCATTACTCTCAACCTTCATCTGTATATTAATTAAGATTTGATTTCTTTGATCAAAGTTTTACTTCTATACAACTTTATCTCATCTTTCTCTTAAATTGTTAACACTTCTCTGCTCTTTTCAAACACCTTTCTACTTTTATCACTCACATGGGTTTATTTACTTAACTTTTTTGTGATATATCTTTCCTCTTATTTCCTTAGTGTGTTGGGAAGAGATTGATAAGTATGATGTACAATAAAAAAAACAGAGCTTTTGATAAATATGATTTAGCTATTGATGCCATTTATGGATATTGACAACTGTGTATCTGTCATTTTTAAAAAGTTTTGTTTTATTTTTATGGAAAGAGATAATAATCAAGGAATTGAACTTCCAAGTTCAAGGAAACCAACTAAGTTTAAGGAAACCAACTTAAGGTGGAGTGATACCCTGGAGCTAGTAATTATGAAGAGCTATCATACCCCAGGCTTTAACAGGGATTAAAGTGGGAAGAGGAAAAAGTGGTTGGTAGAAACCAGAAGAATAACTGATGAAAGGGTTGTGTCTTAGGAGCTGTGGCCTTTGTAGAGTCAGCATATTGAAAGAAAACAGAAAGATAATAAATATTTCATTTCTCCTTTGCCTTCCTCTTATCTGCTGGTGACTCCAATTGATAATGAGGGTAGGAAAGTTCACTGATGTCTTTTATACAGGGCAGCCTCCAGGAACAAACAGCAGAGGAGGAAAACATGGCACATGGATCTGGATGGATGATGGGGAAAATCCAGCAGAGCTCTGCCTTCTGTATTCATATTTTGTTTTGTCAAGATGAAGTGTTTTGTGCCCAACACATGCACGCACCAACCATTATTTTCCTGCAGCTATGTTGACAGCAATTCAGTAATCTACACATATGGAACTTAAAGTAGAACTTAAAATAGGAACTTAAAGGTTTTCATAAAAGGTAGGAGAGAGCAGGATAAGAGAAAATGAAAAACAGAAAATTAACATGACACTTTTCTACTGCAGTCTTCATTTGTGATGCTAATTCTGAAGACCAATTCGACAATTAGAGCCTCCTTTCTTCCTGACCCAATTCATCTTATTTTAGATGCCTGAGATGAATGGAGCTCTTGAAATGCTGAGGTGATCCTCAGTGATCTGAGTCTATGGTGGTCTTGTCTTTACTACATTGCTATTGTCTGAGACACTTAGGCAAAGAAATGCCAACAAGTACTCCAGCAAATTCTTTGGGTTCCATGATGAAAAAGGTCAATAATAAGACCTCCTTGTCCCAATTTTGTAACAGAAACTAAATTTGACCTTGGTGTTCTTGAGCAATCACCTCAGTCAACAAGTAATCTGCTCCTCTCTTTTGTGGCTACAATTATATGAGGATCCCTGAATGGCTAAGAGGAAGTCTCTGCTCTTAAACAGACATGACTGCTTTCCTGATGAAAGCATTTCACGTTTAGGGATTATGACTCCTAACCCACTTAACCAAATGTTGTGGGGATTGGGAGCAAAAATTCTTACAGAAAGTTATTTTTATTATAGTAAAATGACCTGTTCTCATGTCTGTATTTTGGTTCTTTGCCCCATAAATTGTAGTTATGCCAGCAGTGGCTTCATATACTGAGAACTAGTTTGGTATTTAATACATTCTATATATTAGAATCTTAACCTTGAAGATTATTTTCCATTTAGTGAATTGACTTTTGAGTTCACCATGATATTGTTACATCAAGTCAATTAAAACAGTAGCTCTTGGGTTATGGGGCACCATGATAAGACTCGCACAATTTCTTGTATGAGCCATTTCCTACACTTCAAGATGAATCTCCTTTTTTTTTGGAGATGCCATTTGGGATTCCATGATGATGGAAAAGGTCAATAATGTAATGTAAACCCTCTTAGGGGAAAAACAGAGTAGACAAAAGGGGAGAGTAGATCTGTCAGAACAAATGGAAAATATTTCAGCACACAAGAAAACTTACCGGTGAGAAGGAGGAGGAAGATTAAAGGGTGATTAGAAAAAATAATTTGCAAGGGGAAAAAACAGCTTACCAGTACCACAAATTTGGTTAACTATGTTCTTTTAAGATTTTCAGGAAAAACAGGACAATATGGACCTCAATTAAAAATCAATTGTAAATGGAGAGAAAATATTAATAGATCAACTCTTTTGAAACTTCTATGACATTCTGATGATAGGTATTCACCTCTAACACAAGAGTAACATGGTATAAGCCATAAAAGTAGTTACATTAGATTGTCGTGATCATAGAAAGGGTCCAAGAAGTTTCCCTTAGTGAAAGAATCTGTTATTTGTTCAACTGAGTAACTACCAGATGTCATATTGGAAAGCACTAAGGTACATAGGAGTGAAAAGCTATGGATCTCAAGAAGCCAACAGTATAGTAGCCAAACAGCCATGAAAACAGCGCACATAATACCAGTGGTCATTACTATGAATCAAAAAGAGCAAATTTGGCTCGAGGCACTGGGATGGAAAGGGAAAAGTGTCAAAAAGTTTAGAGGAAACTGCACAAGGTATTGGACTCTTGTTGAGAAAAAATGGTATTATTCAATAAACAAACAAACAAGCCAATAGAGGAAAGAGATTATTACAAGCAGAGCTAAAAGCAGCTGTGATCATAGGGAGGTATGAAATATTTAGGTCAGTAGTTTAGTGAAACAGTCATAGATGATGTGAGAGGGAAAGAAATAGGGCAAATGGCTTGTGAGGATATGTCAGACAGGAGGCTGATGTCAATTATTCCTGCTGTCTGTTCATTATCCTGTATAAATGATTGGTTTCTGATAGTTCTTACAACCTATATCTATGAGAATTGGACAAGCCATAGCTTATAATATTTCCTTTACTCCCTATACTAATTTGCAGCAAAGTTTTTGATCTTCCAATAGTTATGCAGCTTATATTCAGCAACATCTTGTTGAAAAAAGTGTGTCTTCTGGGCCTCTTAAAAAAATATTAGATGAATCATTCGGTTTGCTGAAAGTTCAATCACATATTCTGAAAAAATATAAATGTATATATGGCATATTAGTAACTGATTAAAGTTATTATTGTTTTAGTTTTCAAATGGATTTCAAATATAAAAAAATAAAAAGTACCCAGTATTAGGCTTGGTTATTATTTATTATTTAGTAATGTCTAAAATAACATGTATAAAAACTTAGATGTTAGAGGCAGAGAAAATTTAGAGCACTGTACTAACATTTTAATCTATTGCCAGACTTTTAAATTAAAGTTCTTATAGATATGAATGTGCCATGAAATTATGGGACATTTCTAATGTTAAAAATGTTTAATTGATTAATTGATTTTTTGCCATAATTTAAAATTTTTATTTCATCTATTTTTTTTAAAAAGCTGAGAAATAGGGGCTGGGGTTGTGGCGCAGTGGTAGCGTGCTCACCTGGCACGCGTGAGGCACTGGGTTCGATCCTCAGCACCACATAAAAATAAGATAAAGATATTCTGTCCACCTACAACTAAAAAATAAATATTTAAAAAAAAAAAAAAAGCTGAGAAATATGCTTTTGTGACTAGAATATTATGGACTATGAGAAAAGCTACAACATACAATACATGCAAATACGTACAGTTGTCCGTCTGTAGCCACAAAAAACTAGTTCCAGGACCTCCATGGATAACAAAATTGGAGGCTGCTCAAGTCCCTTATATAGAATAGCATAGTATCTGCATAAAACACATGTACATCTTCCCATGTAGTTGAAAGCATCTGTAGATTATTTATAATGCATACTACAGTATAAATGCTATGTAAATAATTATCACGTGTATTGTGTAGGATTATAATGACATGAAAACAGTCTCTGCATGTTTAGTACAGATACAACTTTAAAAAAAGTATTTTTGATTTGCAATTGGTTGAACTCTTAATTGGCAGAACTTGTGGATACAGAGGGCTGACTTGTTAAAATTAAAATGTTTTTTGAAGTTCTTAGAATTAGGCTTTATCTCTGGTATGCTTAGTCTGCTGTTACAATTTACCTCATGAATTTTAGTTTGAATCAACGCCTTAAGTTTAGTGATGTTCTGGATGCTACATGTAAGTTTTAATAACAAGTATTATGATGGCAAAAATGAACACAATGATTTATATGAAACACTTAAATTTGTTAAGTTTTAAATAATTCCACTAGATATTTTTCTCAAAACTTTTCCATTTCTAGTTCTCTTTTATGTCAAATGCTTTGGATCGTTGAAGACAAAACTAAAGTATGTCATTTTTGGAAGGACATATGAAGATTGTCCACCATTTTTCTGTTTTCATTATACAGCAGAGTGAGCATAGTCCTAGGGCCTGGTGTAGGGATATTCTGCCATGCTTACATTTTTACATAGAGCTCGGGAACAAACAGTTCAAGTACATACGTGACGTTTTCCTAAATGTTTCTTGGCAAGTTTGCAGCAATGTTTTAAACCAGTGACGCAGTTTGTTTTTATTTTTTATAATGCCACTGGTAGCAAAATATGCTAATACAACTGTTATTTTTTCCTGTTTCAATTTCTTATGTGTGAAAATGTATTCTGTACAGACATAGAGCAGTTTTTAATCTACAAAAGAAAGAACGAAAAGCAACCCTGGATGAAAAGCTGGGAGTGGCCTTTTCTATTCTATTTGCCTGGTGCTCTAGGTCCCAAACCAATGGAACCCAAAGCCTTTTCCTATATGGCATCGTGCGCACATTCACACACTCGTTCACAGATGTGCACACACAGTTAATTACCCTCACTTTATAATGTCTAGGAAAAAAAGCAAAAGAAGACCATAAAGTTTGGGGCAGTGTGAGCATCAGGAGTAATTCTCAGGGGACAGAATGATGTTATTCTAAACCAGTTGTCCATTCAGCACGTTCAGAATTTGGTGAGATCGTCTATACAAGCAGCTTGCGTTCTCTCTGTTTTCTCAGTGTCTGTCAATTGTTTTTAATTTGATTTAATTTTAGTGACGTGATGGAGTATCAATATCACAGCAGCTCCTTTTTCTGAGGCCCTTTGCCTTTAAGGATTCCTTCCTATGCTGTATCATGTAAGCCACCCAATCTGGAATCCTTCCTGGAACCAGTTGAAATATTTATTTTGAAAGGAAAGAAAATGTAGAAATTTAAGTTTACACAGAAAATATTTGATAATAATTTTTGCCTTGGGAAAAATGTTACATAGCATTTAAAATATCCTATTATGTGTATGGTGACATAGTGTTAATGAGAGCTGAGTATGCATTCTCTCTCTATGTAAAGTTGTTGTTATTATTTTGAGGAGGGTTCCAGGTGTTGAAGGAACACTTAACCACTGAGCCACATCCCCAGCCCTTTTTAAAAAGTATTTTATTAGAGACAGGGTCTCCCCAAGTTGCTTAAGACCTTGATAAGTTGCTGAGGCTGGGTTTGAACTCACGATCCTCCTGCCTCAGCCTCCTGAGTTGCTGGGATTACAGGCATGTGCCACTACACCCAGCTTTTTTTTTTTTTTTTTTTTTAACTTTTTAAAATTTGAGACAGGGCCTAGCTAAATTGGTTGGGGCCTCTCTGAGTTGCTGATGCTGGCTTTGATTGCGATCCTTCTGCTTCAGCCTCCTGTGCCCCTGGGATTACAGGCATGCTTCATCATTCTCAGCTTCTTTATATAGAGAAGTTTTAAGAATGCTTTTTGTGTTCTAATAATTTGCAAAATCACAACACCCTGAATTCATACGAATGGATTATTTTGAATTTAATCTCTAAATTGTATTCTTCTTCTTGTTAAAATTTTGAGTTTTAATTAAAAAATAGAATGAAATATACCAACTTAACAAGACCACAAATAAACAAATAACAAACAATAGTTGACACAAATGTGACTTTTAGAAATTGCCTGTGAGATGAATTATACATAAAACAAATTATGAGACTTCTATTTGAAATTCTCTTGCATTCTGGAAACTAAAGAGTGTCCAATTAAAACTTGAATGTATCTCAGTATCTCTAATGATGCTATATGATCTCATGTAGAGCACAAGTAGTTCCAATGCCTTTAAAGACAATTTAAATAAAAATAGCCATGGTTGGGGAAGAAGAGACCAGAGAATAAAATTTCAATATGTCAGCAGGGAACCATTCAAAGGGCTACTATTTCACAGATCTGTTCATTTACTGCCCAGGAGGAATTTATAAGTCCAATCTCAGTTTAAGGACCTTTATAACAGAAAACCTATCTATGAGAGATGGGAGAGCTTGTATGTGTGTGTGTTATAGCCTGTTTACGTGTGCTCTACTTTAGGGAAAGAGAATAGTGAAAGGGGCTGCTCTTTCCTGCTCCTAGGTTACGGCTTTCTGTCTGTAATAGCACGAGGGCTGGCAGCATCAAGGAGAGAACTGGACGTGCATCAGTGACTCCTGGAATATTCAGCCTCAGTGCCTTAAGCGTCACAGTTCCAAGAGCAAAGCAAGGACTCTGAGTGATGTCTTGGCAGTCCTTCCGATAACTTATGTAATACACTTTTTTCTTCTCCTTCAAGCAAAAATATTTATTCAGATTTATGTCAATTATTTATTGTCTGTGCAAACTTGAGCTTTTTTCACAACTCTTGGCTGCTAATTTGCCCCTATAATTTATAAAACACCAGTCATGGTGCATTGAATGGCATTCATTCACATTCAGTCTTTGGACCTATTCTATGAAATTTTGTGTCTCAAAGAAATATATTTACTTCCACACAGAACTTAGGGAAAATTTTTTACTTATTTTGATATGTACTAGCTCCGTGAGAGATGATTTTGAGCATTTATTTTAACAGGCTAGCTTTTAAAACAGAGATTAAATAGATGTGGAGTCCATGTCATGGAAAGAAAAGATTGCCAGTGAAGTGTGATTTGAAGTTCATGTATGTTATGTTCATACATGTTACATGTTTCACATAATATAATTCAATTGAGAAGCTGAACAAAGCTGTTTGGCTTTTTTAGTTTCTATAGCAATGCATCTAAGGGTTGGAAAATGTGATTCCTCATATGAAATTATCCTGTCTTTGGCTAGATGAATAGGTTATTTTTTTATTTTACTATTTTTGACAATAAATTTTATAAGGGTTTTGTATGTCTAAATATGACTTTAAATATAAAAATAATAAGGAAAAACTAACAAAGTTTCAAACTTTTAAAAATCACTCATTACTTTGCATAGGAATGAATTTCATTCATTTTTACTATTAGAAAATATTTACTGTATGTTATGCAACAATTGATTTATCATAGCTTTTGTTGGAAAACAATACAGTATTTCTAGCTATTAGATTTTATAAAACTAAATCTGTGACAAATTTTTAAAATTATACAAATTTCTTTAATTGTACAAATGTACAAGAATTTCTAGGATAAATTCTTAGATCTAGGAGTAAAATTTCCTCATTATGGTATATAATCAAACTAATTTAGAAATGTCAATTACTGTTTCAGAATGGTTTTAATAATTTAGGTTTACACCAGCTGTGGATGATAGTTCTTGTTCTTTTACATTCTTATCAAATCTTGGCATTAAATAACAAATAGAATAAATATCTATTTTCATTTTTCTGAAATTGATAAATTGAAAAAATTTAACATTTAAATTTATTAACTTGTTAGTAGTGAGATTAAGCACTTTTCAGCTATTTTATGTATTTTCATTTGTAAAATCACCTCAAATTTTAAAAGTGTTTTGAAAAAAGTTCTGTTAAATTTAAGATATAATTTCATAAGATTTCCTATTTATATTAACTATTTATTTTCCTCAGTGTTAGTTTTGGTGATAAGTACCTATAAACACAATACCCACAAATTGTTTTATCCTTTTCAAAGTGAATTCACAGAGTTTAATTCATTTTATGCCCACCATAATCGAGTGATATAGAAAGTTCCTGTTATATTTCACTTTAGACCAGAGGAAACTATGACTTAGAAAAATTAATTAACCTTTCTGAGCTGACATGGTTAACAATTGAATTAAATGGGTTGAGAAGTTTGATCTTCTGAGATATCATCAAGCAGGCAATATTTTAGAAAGGGTCCACAAAAGTTCACTTCTGTACCACATAAGTTAATAAAATTATATATTCATTAAGCAAAATAATCTGAGGCTGTTTAATTGCTATTTAATCTATAAAGGAAATATGCCTGCTTTGGGGGATAGATGCCTCTTGTGACTGGTGCTTTATGCTTGTGCCGTTTCATGGGCCTTATAGGATTTTGAAACATAATGAAAATGAGTAATGATTTTGTCTAACTCCAATCCCTTATGTATGCTATGTAGACAACAAATCTCCTTCCTCTGGTTGAAGACTTTAGTTCAGATGGTTTCCAAATTTAAATGGCTCTTTTCTCTTGATACCATCAAGAGAGAGCTAGCAATACAAATACTTTTGTAAATTAGAAAACATTTTTAAACAAAATGAAAACATAATTTTGAATGCTTATTCATTCATTATGTCAACCAACCAACCAGGAATAGTCACTTACTATATGCCATGTGTGAATGTTTGGAAAGTCTAGTGAATAAGATGGCTATGGTCTCTGCCCTCATACAGATAGTGTATTCTTGTAGGTGTATGAACATCTAACTGCACAATTATAATACAGTCTCTTGGAAATTATGCTTCACAAAATGGGAACTCATACACTAAGACTAGACTGGCTAAGAGGATCTGTGGGTAGGATGAGCCTGGGAAGGGAGTTCTGGGAGCAGGGATAGATTTCCAGGCAGTGTGATGGAAAAAATGACGAGTACCAAACTAAATCTGACGGACAAGCCCCATGATGCTATGGTCAAAATTGGGGCTTTGGATTTAGCCTTTCCTGAGTTAAATGGGAGCATCATCGTTTCCTGACTGATTTGACCTATGTCACAAGGGAAATGTCCCTTCACTTCTCAAGCTCTCAGGTTTTGAGAAGAAAAGAAAACTGACATCTTGAATATCTTTAGTCAGGATTAAAGGTGATTTGGTGAGTAGAGCATCGAGAACAAGATCTGGTAAACAAGCTCTTGATGAGAACTGTCAAGTTCATGGCTAAGTCCTGGCGAACTGGTGTGAAGAATCCTGAGGGGCCAGGGGGAGAAGTCAGCTTTGCAGATCTGGTCCAGAATTAATTTGGACTTAAGGGTCCTAGGAAGAATCTGAAAGGTTTTAAGCCAAGAAATTACACAAACAGATTTTCATTTTGGAACAATTTAATACTTGGGTGCAGTCACAGTACCATAAACATGAGAAATATTTTACATGGAAAAGATTATGGAGATAAAACTGAATAAAAGCAAATAGGTAAATAATAGCAGCAAAGAGAAAAAACAAGTCATTAAGAAATAGATGCTATATATTTTTTTAATTTTTCTCTACGTAGAAAAAGCCTAGAGGCCAAATAATATCTTTCAAGATCCATGTATATTCAAGAGTATCTCTGGGCCACCAAATCATTGCATAACTTATTTAGAATTCTAAGAAAAAATGTATTACAATTCCAGTTGTTGACAGATCCACATGTGCAGAAAAATAAAAATCATATGTCTAGGAGATGCTCAGAAATCTTAATTATACCTAAATTCAGTATTGTAACATTTGTGAATTTATGGACTAATCCACTGCCTGTTACTTATTATATTCTGTGATGGCATTCAATAAACATTTGTTGAACCAAGTTTTATGTACAAATCACTTTACTTTATACTTACTGTCACATCTTATTGATTTTATTCATGTGTTGTCTCGCCACACAATATAAAATTGTATATTCTCTGTCGGATTATTTGTTCTTTTCTATTTCACTGTGCACCAAATAAACATCATTGACATTGAATTTCTTTGGTTCCTACATCATAATTCTCTGGGTTGAAATTAGTAAATATTGTTTTGTCCTTTATAATATGTAACTGCTGGTTTTTTTCCAAAAGGATGGTCCAAAGACCAATAGTGTAGGAAAAGCCTAGGGAGGAAAGTCTGTATTGCAAATGTAGATTTCTGATTCTTATCCCAGACCAACTGAAATAAAAAGTTCTTGGGATGAAGTCCTGGAATTTGCATTTTAAAATTAATTAGTGTGTTCTTATGTGAATTCAAGTTAGCAAAACAAGTTCAGAATGTGTATGCAAATCTTTTCTATTGATTGAACCAAACTGGATTATCTCATTATCATGTTTATAAATACTAGTTGACTGATAAAACAATTACCATGAGAGAGTGTTAATCAGAAAATCTCATGAAACATTGGTGGATAAGGTGGTAATATATGCTAACTAAATAACATTTACAAGGATCAAATGATGAAAATTTGAATATTATCTCCCTGAAAGCCCTGCTCAGATAGTACTATGGCCTGAATGTTCATGTTCCTCCTAGAGTTTATATGCTAAAGCCCTAATCCCCAGTGTAATGGTATTTTGAGGTGAGATTTTCATGAGGTAATTAGCACATGAAGGGAGAACCCTAGTGAGTGTCATTAGAATGGGGATGATATCTCTTTCTCTAGCACATGGGGATACAACAAGAGGGCATTGTCTGCAAACCAGGAAGATGACCTTCACCACGAGCCATATTGTCCAGAGCCTTGATTTCATATTCCTCAGCCTTCAAAACTATGAGACTGCATATATGTTGTGATTCTATACAACTCACAACTAGAGAATTGATATGTTATCCTCTATATATGCACAATGAATCATTTACACTGTTAACATGTAAGCCTAAATAAAAAAATAAATAAATAAATAAATAAAAGATACAAAGATAAGAAAAAAAAAACTATGAGAAATAAATTCTATTTAACCTTTTCTTCCCCTATAGTATTTTGTTATAGTAGCCCATACAGATGGAGACAGATGGTATATATTTCACCTCATTTATTTTTTGCTTTTGTGTGACATGTTTGAATGAATGACTTATAATATTTTTATGTTGCCCAGAGCCAGGAGGGAGGGCTAATTTTTCAGAATCAAATTTCAAAAGGATATAGAAAAATAAAACAAGATAGAGTATTCAAACTTAAACATCACATATAAAATCCCACACTAGATTAATAACATCAGTTATGTAAATTCAAGACGTGGAAAGAGGTGAACTAAGGGCAATTTAGGTGAGTGAAGTAAATGACCTTTTGTTGATTGCAACATAAGATACATAAGATACATATGGATCAATAATGTGAAGTAGTTGGCAAAAATGGACAAATAGCTTTTACTTTAATTTTAATGCTTTAGCAACAATAGTAAATATAAAAATCATAATGTAATTAGCATTACATAATTTTAATTGTTGACTATTATCTTCCAGTCCCTTACCACATAGGTGTATAATAAATAGTTTAATCATAATACACATTATTGCTCACATGTAGTTTTTTCTAGTTAGTAATTATATCATAAAGCTAATGTGATTTTAAGCTTCATGAATTGTGTGTAGTATAATGCTGATGGCAAGGAAAACCATAGCAGAATTTCATTCAGTATATGGTCCTGATGCAGGAACACATCTGGAGATGAGCTACCAACCAGTATGGAGTTTGGAAACATGGGAACAATGTCCTGACAGAAAGAGAACATTCTTAGGAAGCCATGAAAGATCTTCTTATGTACTTGTGGAAGTAGAATTCCCAAGGGCATTTTAAAATTTTCACTATTTGTTTCTAGAGAGCACAAATAGGATGCATTGAATTCAATTCAACAAGCCTTCATTAATTCTCTATTGTATTCTTGAAATTGGATTTGGAGATTATTTCTAAATTGACCAGGGAGAACCCAACACCGTCATCCATACATAGATCTTATGAATAGTAGAGAAACAGTATCAAACTCCCTGTCAACTTATTTTAAAGCTCTTGAGGTGACTTTCCAAATGCTTTCAGTCTCTTCCCATTATGTTAATGTATGACTATGGTATATTATTTTATATGTTATATTTGTATTATATATTTATGTTTCCTTAGTTAATTATCTTTCATTGGTAATGATGATCCTCCAGAAATGTTCACATACATTCACAGAAAACACATATTTCAGAGCAAAGGGATTTTAGATAAAAATGTACTAAAATTAGCCTTAATATTGGTACATAAGAGATTTTCAAAGGGATTAATAACATAAAGAGTCTGATTGACAAGTAGGAAAATTAAATTGCTGTTAGTAACAAAACATATTTTTACTAAGGATAATTCAGTAAGGAATTTATTCCTGCTTTATTTTTTGAAAGTGATGCAAACATGCACATTTGCTTTACAATTTGTACGACTCAAAATTGGATGCCCTCTTTTATATTCATCTTCATAGATTTATTAGCACTCTGATTCAATAAAAATGTATGTAAAACTTAAATATTAAATTGCTTGAATTATTCTTTGCTTAAGAGTTCCTTCTATATGCTATCATTGCAACAAATCAGATGTTTTTTTTTTTTTGCTTTTTTTTTATTTCTTAATTTTTTTCATATTAAACATCTTTATATGCACTTTCAATGAACAGTATATATATATATATATTTTTATATATATTTTTATCAACCATCTTTACTATACCCATTCCCCTTTCCTGCCCCCCAAATCAGATGTTTAAAAATATAGTTTGATCTTGTATTGAATACAGACTTTGGCAATTGTAAAACCACTGAAGATGTATAGTTTGTTTCAAAAGGTCCTCAAAGTATTTTATCTTATTAAGTCCTAACACTCACATTATGTCACATCTCTTATTTAAGATAAACATTGTTTCAGTGTTTAATCATTCTGTACAATATCTTCATTTTATGAAACTTTTAATAAAATGCTATAAATATTTTATATATAGTACAATTTAGGTGCATTATTCTTATAAAATGTTAACAAGGTTGACATTGCATTTTCTCATAATTCATTTAATAGAATTTTTGTCTTTCTTTAAATTGATAGACATGCTGATGAATTAAATGAATTAGTCTATTTGTCATGGAAATAAAAGCTCAATTAGAGAGAACAATGTAGTATTGTTTTCTGCATTAACAAAGTAAAATTCATAGGAAGATGTGTTTTATTCAGTTCTGATATTTTCTTGAAAGGCCTTCTCTAAATCTATTTTTGAATTATATTCCTTTAATAACTTTAATAACTTTACATGCTAGAGTTGTAATTTCACAAGTGTATAATAAAATGCATGTTAGTTTTCTTAAATTGTCACTAGAAAACTTGATAAAAATATATGACACTACTTTAGAAATTCT
The DNA here is from genome assembly GCA_028644305.1 of Xerus rutilus. Taxonomy (NCBI): domain Eukaryota; kingdom Metazoa; phylum Chordata; class Mammalia; order Rodentia; family Sciuridae; genus Xerus; species Xerus rutilus. Next base: position 106,081,969 of record CM053409.1, on the reverse strand, counting down.
TTATAATCATATTGAATTATATAGCATTTGCTTGGTAATAGTCTTCTCATGGTTAACTATCAAGGAAAAAAGTAACAGCCAAAAGTAATTAATTAAAATGCAGTTTGTAAAGAGTGTGAAAAAAATCACCAGTATTTTTTCTTAATTGATTACTTATTGTACACTTTGCACTGTAAAGGTCTACTTCATTTAATCCTTACAGCATCCAATTAGGTAGCAAGTATTTTTAGCATCATTTACATGATAAATCTGAAGCTGCATACCTTGCTCATTGTCAATCCTTTAGGAAATAGTATCAACATATAGATTTTTTCACTTGAGACACAATGCCTAACCTCTCTATAAGTTATTTTCTAATGCCTAGTGGCCCTAATGGACATTAAGTCAATGAACATTGAAAGGCAGCATTTGAGACATTCAAAATTCAATAAGCCTTTAATGAATGTCTGCTAGCATAATGAACCAAACTAGGACATCCTCCCCGTTCTTCTCCCCTCTTCCTTCTGTCATCTCCATCCAACATGGATCATCAGGCTAATTGGAAGAGAAAATTTGTAATCATCTTTTCCAAGCAGAAGATCCCTTGAAACCAAACTTCCCTTGAACTATTCCTTTGAACTTAATCTTCTCAAAATAAAAAATACCATAGTTTTCTCCAAAGCTATGTTATGCTGAAATAACAGAAAATATCTCTTCTATGGCTTAACCAAATAGGGACTCATTTTCCTCTCATAACTGGAGCAAGGAAGGGATGGTTTTGGCTACTCATCAACTATGTGACGATCAGTGCCTATATAGTTATCTTGAACAATGATGGCGGCTTTAAGGAAGAAACAAGCCACAGGGGTGACTTCTATGACTGTTGTCTTTCATTAGGAACAAATAGATTTCCTGAAGTTTCCCCACATGTTTCTGTAGAGGTTTCATTGGTCAGAATCAGGCACTGTAGCCACATGTAAGAAGCAAGAGAAACTGGGAAGATGGAGGATGGGTCAAAACATCAGACTTAGATTGGTGTTTCTTGATAGGGGTATTTTCGCTGATTTCCATAGAACAATTCTTCAGTATGATGGATTGCTGCATGTCCTACTCACCCAAAGTTAGTTGATCTTCCCAGTAATTATGAAATAAAAAATACAGTTACAGCATTGCATACGCATCCTCGACATAGGAACTGCCTCATTTGTGATCTAACAGGCTACATAAATTGTCAAACTGGGGCTGGGTAATTCAAGGGCCCAAATCAAATAAGATTGCAAAGAAAGAAAAAGAAGGTACTATGTGTTGGGAAAGCAATATTATTTGTCATGTTTACCATATCCACAGATTTTATAGATTTGTAATTCAAGTTATAAATTTAAAATTATAACACCTTGAGGCATTTCAAATATTTTATTTATCTAACACAATATAGATTCTTCCCCTGTAAGAACCACCACTGACCCCCAAGAGGTTTATTTGAAGATTGAAATAAAAATAACAATAAGGAATTGTAATTCATTTAGTAAAAGTCGGAAGACATGAACCAGGTATAGGTTTAAATAAATAAATGAATAAATTGAAAAACTGATGAGGAACTGGATATTTATTTCCCACAAAATACTTACTACAAAGGGTTTCACACTGTGTTGACAAGGCCAATTACACATTAGTTTAATCAAGTAATAAATGTAATGGGAGGTTGGTAATGGACAAATAAAATTGTCCCCAAACCTGATAGAATAAAAGAACACATCACCACTTCCGTGTTATGTCTGCCCAAAATACTAACCTGAACATTTATGTTTTGTTTGTTTGTTCTGAGGTTGGTGATTGAACTTAACCTGAATCTGATATGGAAATAGCAACAGAAAACTCTACATTGAAAGAAATTCTACAAAAGCTCATGCTCATAATCTTCAAAAGCTCAATAGTATGAACATCAATGACATTAAGAAACTGTTGGGTTTGCATTTCTCTAAAACTGTGGAAGCAACCCAGATGTCCTTCAATAGATGAATGGATAAAGAAACTGTGGTACATATACACAATGGAATATTATTCAGCAATAAGAGAGAATAAAATTATGGCATTTGCAGGCAAATGGATGGAACTGGAAAGCATTATGCTAAGTGAAGTAAGCCAATCCCAAAAAACCAAATGCCGAATGGTCTCTCT
>CM053409.1:106015382-106079312 GCA_028644305.1 Xerus rutilus | reverse complement strand
AAATAAATAAATAAATAAAAAAGAAACTGTTGGGGACTAAATGAAATGTGATCACAACATGACACCTGTCGTTCTGATTTGGACTTTTTTGCCATATGAATATTATTTGAACTGATTGGAAAGAGTTGGATAAGGTCTGAACTGAGATGGTAGAAATGTATCATAATTAGTGTTCTTGTTTGGGTGGTTGTAAGTATGTATCCATCCTCCCTCCTTCCCTCCCTCCTTGCCTTCCTTCCCTTCCTTTCTTTTGTTCTTTTCTTTCATTTTTTTTCTATTATTTTGGTAGAAAATACATACAAGTATGATTTAAGTATTTGAGAAGGATAAGACTGATGTTTAGCTACTTATTTTCAAATAATTCAGGAAAATATTTTATCCTATTTGCAAGGAAGTTTGGTAAGTTTTTATAATTGTTTCAAAATTTAAAATATTTCTCATATCAACTGCTGAGTTTATTGTTAAAAAGTTCTTATACATGGAATTTGATTAATGGGAAAGGATGAGGCATAGTATTTTGATTTAGACTCAGTGGTTAACTGTGAGAAACACGGGATTCTCTTCTTTTTCAATCTTTCTTTAGCATTTCCAAATATACCAGTGTACCGCATATACCTGTCAAGTAAAATGCCCATGCGATAAGAGTGTTTGCCAATCCACCTGTCTTATGGCATGCTGTCTGTCAAAGTCCTTTCTAAAATCTTTCAGGGAATTACTCAGGGCACCACAGAAGGAGTTAAGGTTTTGATATTTTAAAAAATATGGATTCTGAGGTTTCTTTTTTTTAAAGTTTTTTCTATTTATAGATGGACACAATATCTTTATTTATTTATTTTTATGTGGTACTGAGGATCAAACCCAGTGCCTCACGCATGCGAGGCAAGCGCTCTACCACTGAGCCACAATCCCAGCCCCCTGAGGTTTCTTTCATGAATCAATCCTTGACAATGGCTAAGACAAGCAGGAAATCTGGATGCAGCTGAAGGATTTAGAAGGTTTATTTTCTTACCAAAAATGCTATCCAAATTTTCCTTCCATCTCATTGTGCTAAAAGCTTCTGGTGATAGAGGCATTACATTTTCTTCTAATTTCTGTAATGAAAGCACTGTATGCCTTACATGCTCAGCTGTATGCCTGTATGCTCAGCTTCTGGGCTTCAAGGTCTTCATTATAAAACAGAATTTATATTGATAGTACTTACTGCACATAGTTCTCACAAGATACAGGGAAATAAAGATCGTGCATGGAAAGAGCTTCAGTTAGAAGTAGCATGCTTAGATAAATAAGACTAATTGTTGGATATCCTTGAAAGAGCTTCCACTTTGTTGGTTTTTCTCAGTGAGGATGTCATAATGTTAATGTTAACGGTGAATCAGGAGTCACCCAATATCTGAAAATGACCTTTGTGTAAGCCTAAAGAAAATAACAGAAGGATTCTTTGGATATGACTGAATATAACCCACAGAATAGAAACCACATTTACTTTACTGAATTCAAAATAATTGAATGATGCTCATACAGAATGATGTGAAACAATATACAACAGAATTTTGAGTTGATGTCTTTGTTGTCCCCTTTGGTGGAAGTCCTCAGCAAGGATGACTAAGAGAACATGTGGTCTCTCATCTTGGTAAGCCTGAATCTCTCTTGCTTCCCTTGTTTGCTCTATGCTCCTCAGAGGTTATACCAGTTAACACAGAGACATTCAATCCTCCTAATGGGAATGTTAAATATTATAGAGCTATTATTCATTATCTGTCTGTAAATGCTCAATTTGGTTTTTAAGTAACAAAGTTTATATTAATTAGGTTGCAAAGGAGGAATCCATTTTACCCACACCCTGACCTCATTCCCTAGTAGCCTGAGAAAGCATCAGGATCCTGTTTTGCTTCAGCTCTATATTTCTTATTGATCTGGAGAATCTGATTCTGCAAGTCCTGGAATAGGATTTTGCTACTGCCTGGCCATGGGAAGAGTATCCTTTTCACTAAAGACCAGGCAAAAACATATTTGTGATGGGAGCATGCTTCCTAATCTCACTGCTCCTTGCCATGCCTTTGTGGAATTTATAGGTTACTATAGTGCAGAACTTAACTGCTCTATCTTAATAATTCATATTACAATGGCATAGATTCACATATATTGAATCTTATTTCTAAGTGCCTATAGTTTTAAGGGGAATTTCATAGTAAGAATAGATGGAGAAATAGAATTTCTCACTTTTGTCTCGGCTTCTCTCTGCAAAGCACCAGAGGCAGTAAGAACGTCCAAATCACGATTACTGTTGGGTTGTTAGCATTTCCCAAGCTGTCTTTTGGCACAGAGCAAGTCAGAGTTCTAAGGATCTGAGTCAAAACCATCAGTCCTCATGAAGAAAATTTTTTTTTTTAAATGATAGTCTTTGTCTCTGGAGTACTTCCTTGAAATTTTTTGCTCATCACTCAGCTTCTTTATAATGCTACAGTCATCACTCAATGATCACTGTGTAAATGAACAAGTTTTATGCCATCCCTTCCCATTCCCTGCAATTTTCCAACAGGAACATCATTAGGTTCTAATACCAATTTAATAAATTGAATCAGAAAAGCAGAAGTTCTTGGTACAATTAATAGTCATCATTACATATTTAATAGCACACAATCTTTTTTTTTCAAATTGAACTTTTAAAATAGATAATTTGTTTCAGCTTGAATTAATTCCATTGAGAGTATTAGAATGCACTATCTATAAAATTCAAATGCTGAAAGACTGAATTAGAAAAAGTAATGATAAGACTGTGGTTCAAAGTTTATATAAGTGCTACTTATAAGTCATAAATGAAAAATTATTCTAAACAAATAAATATGAAATTTCCTGTTAAGACTGTATTTGGCATGCGATTTTGAAATTTCACAAGCAAGAGGGAAGGAACTATGAAGTTATGCATTTGTCACACATAAATCCTAGAGGTAGAGCATCCAAGGCTGGTACAACTGTCATTCTGATTAGAGTGAGATGAAATTTTAGAGTAGTTTTGATTTGCATTTCTCTAATTACTAGAGAAATATACTTGTGGATGAATTGTATTTCTTCTTCTGAAAAGTGTCTGTTCAGCTTCTTAGTCCATTTATTGATTGGGTTCTTCATTTTTTTGGTGTTAAGTTTTTTGAGTTCTTTATATATCCCAGATATTAGTGCTCTATCTGATGTGCATGTGGCAAAAATTTGTAGAATCTTTCTTCACCTCATGAATCATTTATTTTGCTTAGAAGAAGCTTTTTAGTTTGAATCCATCCCATTTATTTATTCCTGCTTTTCTTTCTTGCACTTTAGGAGTCTTGTTAAGGAAGTAGGAGCCTAATCTGACATGATGAAGATTTGAGCCTACTTTTTCTTCTATCAGGTGCAGGGTCTCTGGTCTAATTCCTAGGTCATTGATCTACTTTGAGTTGAGTTTTGTGCATGGTGAGAGATAGGGTTTTAGTTTTATTTTGCTGCATATGGATTTCCAGTTTTCCCAGCACCGTTTGTTGAGGAGGCAATCTTTTCTCCAATGTATGTTTTTGGTGCCTTTAACTAGTATGAGATAACTGTATTTATGTGGGTTTGTCTCTGTGTTTTCTATTCTTTACCATTGGTCTAAATGTCTATTTTTGTGCCAATACTATTTGTTATGACATTTTTGTTACTATAGCCTTGTAGTATAGTTTAACATCTGGTATTGTGATGCCTCCTGCTTCACTCTTTTTGCTAAGGATTTCTTTGGCTATTCTGGGTCTCTTATTTTTCCAAATGAATTTCATGATTGCTTTTTCTATTTATGTAAGGAATGATTTTGGGATTTTAATTAAATCTCATTGAATCTATATAGCGCTTTGGGTAGTATGGCCATTTTGATGATATTGCTTCTGCCTATCCAAGAGCATGGGAGATCTTTCCATATTCTAAGGTCTTCTTCAATTTCTTTTTTCAGTGTTCTGTAGTTTTCCTTATAGAGGTCCTTCACTTCTCTTGTTAGATTGATTCCCAAGTTTTGTTTTGTTTTTTTCTAGGCTATTGTGAATGAAGTAGTTTTCCTAATTTCTCTTTCAGAGGATTCATCACTGCTGTATAGAAATGCATTTGATTTATGGCTATTGATTTTATATCCTGCTTATTTTCTAAATTCATTTATTAATTTTAGAAGTTTTCTGGTGGAATTTTTTGAATCTTCTAAGTATAGTATCATGTCATCAACAAATAATGGTAGGTTGATTTTTTCTTTTCCTATTCTTATCCATTTAATTTCTTTCATCTGTCTAATTACTCTGGCTAGAATTTCAAGGACTATGCTGAATAGAAGTGGTAAAAGAGGGCATCACTATCTTATTCCCAGTTTTAGAGGAAATGCTTCCAAATTTTCTCCATTTAGGATGATGTTGGCCTTGAGCTTAGCATAGATAGCTTTTACAGCGTTGAGGAATGTTTCTACTATCTCTAGTTTTTCTAGTGTTTTGAACATGAAAGGATCCTGTATTTTGTCAAATGCTTTCTCTGCATCAGTTGATAAAATGATATGATTCTTATCTTTAAGTCTATTGATGTGACAGATTATATTTATTGATTTCTGTATGTTGAACCAAACTTGCATCCCTGGAATGAACCCCACTTTATCATGTGCACTATATTTTGAATATATTTTTGTATGTAATTTGCCAAAATTTTATTGTGAATTTTTACATCTATTTTCATCAGAGGTATTGGTCTGAGGTTTTCTTTCTTTGATGTGTCTCTGTCTGATTTTGTTATCCATGTGATCCTGGCCTTGTAGAATGAGTTTGGAAAGGTTCCCTCCTTTTCTATTTCTAACTTGAGGATTATTGGTATTAATTCTTCTTTGTAGGTCCTGTAGAAGTTGGCTGAGAATCCATCTGATCCTGGGCTTTTCTTGTTTGGTAGGCTTTAAATGGCATCTTCTATTTCCTTGTTTGAAATTAACTGTTTAAGTTGGGTATGTCCTCCTGGTTCAGTTTGGGTAGGTCATAGGTCTCTAGAAATTTGTTGGTTTCTTAGAGGTTTCCTATTTTACTGGAGTATAAATTTTCAAAATAGTTTGTCATTATCATCTGTATTTCAATAGTGTCTTTTGTGATATTTCCTTTTTCATTACAAATTTAGTAATTTGAGTTTCCTCTCTCCTTTTCTTAGGGTTGCTAAGAGTTTGCCAATTTTATTTATTTTTTTAAAGAACCAGCTTTTTGTTTTGTCAATTTTTTGAATTGTTTCTTTTGTTTCAATTTCATTGATATCAGTCCTAATTTTAATTATTTCCTGTCTTCTGCTTCTATTGGTATTGGTTTGTTCCTCTTTTTCTAGGGCTTTGAGTTGTAATGTCAGGTTATTTATTTGATGACTTTTTATTCTTTTAATGAATGAGCTCAATGCAATGAATTTTCCTTACTTCATAGTGTCCCAGAGATTTTGGTATGTTGTATGCCAGGCATTCTCATTTACCTCTAAAAAGTTTTTAATCTTCTCCCTGCTGTTATCCATGCATCGTTCAATAGTGTATTATTTTGTCTCCAAGTGTTAGAGTAGCTTCTATTTTTTAATTTGTCATTGATTTCTAATTTCATTCCATTATGGTCAGATAGAATGCAGAGTAATATCTCTAGAGATATTCTTATTTGTAAGTGGGGAGTTCCATTTTAGGAATTTCAATACATCACAAAGACCTCTCTCAAAATTCTCTCAGTTCTAAAATACTTCAACTGATCAGTAACAGAGGGTTCAGTTCTTTTGTTCAAATGATACTTTATTGGTTTTCTGATCTTTAGTACCTTACTGTGAATATGTTATTAAACAAGTTCTCTCAAGTCAGAAAATTTTCTCAGAATGTATTTCTGGTATAATGAGGGACATATGACACTTAAAATATATTTTGGATCAGAAGAAGTTGGAAAAAGTGCATTTTTAAATGCAGTTTAATACATAACAGCTGGACTTTTAGCTATAGTATAGATCAGCCAGAAGTTTGATTTATATCTGATTCAATTAGATGTATACATGATGAAAATTACTGTAGTTACTTCATATATCTTGTAAGCTCTGACTTGTAAACAGATTAGGAAATTTGAGACCATCCTTGGCATTTCTAATTATCCTTAAAAAAAACCTCCTTGCTTATTTGTAATTTTAACTAGATGCAGAAATCACTTGAAGAAATAAATAATAAAGTATGTAACCTGAAATGTGCTATATAAATGGTTTTCCTAAGTAAAATTTTATATTTTTCATAAAAATACAATATAAAATTTTCTTCAAAACAACAAAACATAAGTAATTTAGTTATGTTACATTAATTATAAATGATTTAAAATGATATTCTAATTTGCTAATTAGGAATATTTACTAAATATAGTAAATTACATGCAATAAACTCTTTTTTATAAACTCAGGAAGCAGTCATCTTAATTCTTTTCTTTTTTTTTTTAATAACAGGTTATATATGAAAATTCTGTTTTATGGAGCAAGGCTGACTATTGACAGTTCAAAACAGCATAAATATTTTAGCCAAATATTTGACTACATGTGGGCTGCCTGTATAATATAATCATAGAAAATTATGATATATGAGCATTATAAATATAATATAAACATGCATTTTGAAAATAGCATAGTTTTCTGGCTTTTATTAATAACTTTGATAACCTTGAATAGAAATACAAAATTTCAGAAGTGCAAATGATGTGCAATTTTAAGGAAAGACAAGCAACATGATTCCTTTTTCCCTTTACTAGGTCCACAGACCAGTCACTGAGAGACAATTCTATGGGAGACAAATCAGCTCAGATGCTCCTGGAGACGTTTCAAGGTCCCATATGGTAAGGGCTGGGCAAGGTGACTCATCATATCTCTAAGTGTTCTCCCCAGAGTACACCCTGAAGCAGGATGAGATCTGAAATGTCATAATTATGAGCATGAAGTTTATTTTGGCCAGCAGAATGAGAGAATGGGTTTTCAGTAATCTCATCCATGACCTTGACTTCAGAGTGACTAACTTGATAGTATCTTATCACCACCCATGTGTTTACTCAGCTTCCCCAAACTAGGGTGGTGAGTCAGATTAGAAATATTAAAGGTATGAAAAATTTAAGAAATAAAGATGAGACATGGAAATAAGTGAAAAGAAAGGGCACGGTGGGATGATCCAGCTCTGATGGAGACTGGATATAACCACAGAATGGAGCCCACACACTTTATTTAAATGGGTAGGAACACCAGTGGGATTCAGAGTGAAGAACTTCCTGAGGGAAACAGGAAGAAGATGGCAAAGACAACTTGGTTGGGGCTTAGCAGGTTACAATCCCACCCCCAAAGCAGCAATCTCAGCCCAGGCTTTCAGTCTTTCTGAGCCCAGGCCTTGTCCGTTGCAATAAATAGATTCTTTCTCACCCAGGAATTCCTCACACCTCTACTGGTTGGCTGCCATATAGATTTCTTAAAATGTAAATGTAACCATGTCACTTATTTTCAAAAGATTTTAAGTGAGTCCCTATAACTCACAGTAGATTCGGACAATTTAGCACAGCATAAAGGGCCCTGTAGACCAGAGCCCTGGCTACCTGATGAGCTTCATCTGCCTCCATTCTCCTTAGTTCTGCACTGACGGTACTGAGAAGTCTGGAATTCCCCAAAGACATCATGATGGGCAGCTCCCTTGGCTGAGGCAGGTCTTTTTGCTGCTCAGAGAAATCCCACTCTCGCTTCAAACATATGTGTGAACTCTCCTTGTTGACTGAAAATGTGATTAAGCACTCCTTCCTTTTACTTCTTTGGTGCCTGGTATTTGTTAGAATATCAGACATTATAGTTTGAGCTTCTTTCTAATTCAGCACTTTCACACACAGGTATTTTTCAATAATGCTATTTGAAAAGAATAGATAAAAAAAGACGTAGGTGCTCAGTAAATATTAAAAATACCACACTGTTTTACCACTGTCCCCTACCAGGCTGCTGGATGGCTTTGAGACCACGTACATAATGTAGTTGAGATCTGCATATGACCCCCAATTCTACAACTTTAGAATGTCATCTCACAATAGAAAGTCCTCTGGAGAACAGCAACTATGAAAAGTGTGCTCTAGTTTGAGAGCATTTTAAAATTTGACTAATCTAACTCCTCTATTATATTCACAAGAAAAAATCAAACCCAGGGAAAGGGAAGGAAATTAGCTGTAACAGAGCTCAAATAAGTGGGAAGAACTAAACCAAGGTAATACAGATAATATATAAAGAGTTGGAGGGCATAATTTATAATAATATAGCAAGAATCTTACTATGAAAGTGTATTTAAAAACCATGAACACTTCTTACATTACTTCTATTGAACTTACCTAATTATTTAGTCACTAAGTATTATTATCTACTTTCACTATGTTTAAGATCCAATGCTAAGTGATATGGATAAAAATAAACAGAACATGGACCTTGCCCTTCAAATATTTGTGCTTGGTGTCCATCTTGTCTCCCTTCTCTCCCCTTTGACTATACTTCTTTGCTCAGATAGACTCTATAGAGTCTTGAGAAAACTTTAGTTAAGTCTTTCTCAAGTGAATAGAGTGATAGAGGAAAATGGGCACAAGACAGGGAATTCCTAGAGTCAGGTTGTGGATCAAACTCTGTCACATCTAAATTTTGAGGTGTTCATAATCTTCATCTTTATGAATTTTGGTTCCCAGCTCAAAGGAAGTCACAGTGATCTCTACTTGCCTCTGTGATGGACTGCTTTAAGAAGAAATAATGAGAGTGCTTCATTATAAAGCATTAGATTTAAAGTCCTGAGAGCTGACTTTGACTCTCTGCTGTTACCTCTTAGTTGAGTGACTGTGCTCTTTCTCAGAATGCAGTTATAATTTCTACTTCATCATCATTAGGATTAGTGTTATCATAAGCAAAGATTATAGTCTGACATGTAGAACATTCTCCATCAATATAAATCTTAATCTTCTTATTTGCAGGTGTATTGGGGGTAGTTTATCAGTTCTGCAGTTCTGTAGATACCTTAGAAACCATTTCTCTCCAGACATGTGGTATCTAGAGTCTGTCATTTCCAACATGACTGACCAAGCCTCCTTACCTGAACACTGTTGGTGTTAGGATTTTTTCCCATAATTTCACACCTTTGTTACAAAGCTCAGCAGCTAGGCTGACTGCACAGCAATTGACTGGGAGCCTGGGGCTCTGTGAAATGAGGACTACTCTGGATTAAACTGTTGTGTTCAAGAAAATAAAGAGTGAGTCAGACCATGCCTAATTCCACAGGAAAGAGATTCGTTGCAGCAGAAAACATGTGGAGTTAATTTGGTTAGAAAGGAAATATTAACATCTGAATTCCACACAAAGACTCCTACTCCTTGGAGTGTGTTGGATCATTTACAGAGCCCTGTTCTAACTCGGCATAAATGTAGTAGGTACATTATAAAAGGGCAAATGGAGGATGACTATTGTTATAGTGAATGTTTGTGTTTGATATATCTTCCAAATCTCACCCTGCATGTGGAGCCTCTACTGATATGGGACCTAGGGATTTTGAGGGAATTAAAGCAAGAAGTGGTATTTACATAATGTTCTCTCAAGTTCCATTTTGGCTAAATTTTGAAACATGATTTTAGAATAATGTATACTTGGAATGAGTCAGAAGAAATACTTGTTTCAACAATATGGAAGTCAGCTGTAGTTTGCACAGCGGGGATCTTTTGTTAATTTAGTGTCTCCATTGACTGTAATTTTTTTTGTCATTCAGAACTTGAAGTTGCTTTGAAGTTTGCTTTTTGTGATAGTTCCTGCAAGTGCTATGAATTTTCATAGTTATGTGGATCCTTGTCTTTTTTACTTTTATTTTCTTTTGTGTTTGACACAGGAAGAATAGAATTTGTCTGGTTCTCTTTGTAGACTTGTCCCTAGAACTGTGTTCTCTGTCATGTGCTTTGGGACTTTTTTTCTCTCCAGTCTCAGACAAAATTTATCCTTCCTCAGATATGAAACTCAGTGTTGTGTATGTGTGTATGTGTGTATGTTTTAAAGAAACTTCTGTAGATGTACAGGAGTCTTTACAGACACAATACTGAAACAGATAAAGGAATCAGGATGTCCAAAGCAGGATTATTATACATTAATTTAGCTTATCTAGAACAAGTACATAAAAAGTTTGCCTAATTTATATTATATTTCCTCAAATTTTCAGCATATCTGAAGCTCCTAACATTAGAGTAGATCCAAGATCTCCAAACTTCTTTTATTGGAGATCTTTGGATGTTTTTCAAGAACATATTTTGTATTTGTAAAATGCTCTTTTGAAAATACTTTGAAATTAGTTTTGTTATACTCAAGAAATTGAAACTACCTAAATGTCCATTGACTGATGGACTGAGAAAGAAAATGCTGTACATAGACAATGGAATACTATTTAACCATAAAAAGATTGGAAAACTGCCATTTATGCCAACATGGTTGGGATAGAGTTTATTATGTTAAATGAAATGCACCAAGTGCAGAAAACAAGTCCTGCATGGTCTCATTGATATGTGGAATCTATACAAGTTGGTCTCATAGAAGTTGAGAGTAGAATAGTGGTTACCAGAGACTGGGGAGAGTGGGAGTAGGTAGGGAAAGATTGGTTAATGTGTACTAAGTCACAATCAGGAGCAAGGAGTTCTGGTGTAGTTCTTACACAATATAGTAACTATAGATAATAATAATGGACTGTATAGCTTAGAAATGTGGAAGAAAGAATTTTGAAAATTTTAACCCAAAAGTGGATCCTGGGAAAGAACTAGAGCCACAGAACAAGAAGCTATAACTAGGGACGTTGGAGGAAGCAGGAAGCAGGAGTATTGAAAGAAGCAAGTGAAATGGAAGCAGTTAGTACTCATGCTAAAAATCAATGGACCATAATGTAAGTTTCTCCCTGTTTTAGTATTCCAATCATTGGTTCCAGCCATTCTTTTCAGATTCTAACTGGTAGTTATGGAGCAAAGGCTCCTAAAAATTGCAATTTCATCTAAAATGTGAAAAACTTGAAAAAAAATGATAGAATATAGATCTCAGAGAGTAATGTCAAGCTATCTTCTCTCCTCCCCAACCCACCCAATCCTAACAAGATCATTTTGGAGAGATCATTGAACTACTGTGAAATTGTTTCCTTACATAAAAAAGTAAGAAATATTCCATGCTATTTCTGGCCGCAGGAGTATTGAAAGAAGCAAGTGAAATGGTAAGTATGAATGTTCTGTCTATAATGTAAGGTCCAATATAAGTATAAATGTCTAGTACATTTATGTGCAATAAAGCATAAAAGTTCTTGCTCTGGTGATGACTGGATAAGAGAATGTTTACAAATACATCTGTATTTATGTTTATTCATTCTATTATAAAAAAAGAATAAAGCTACATGATATTGACTAAGCATTTCACGGATGTATTAACACAAAGTGAGGGGTTAAATGCTTACTTCTCTATAAAGTGGAATTTTCTGAGTAGTAGAATAAGTCTCCTTAATCATGAATCTCATCACATTATTTGACAATTTTAGTTTCTGCTTTTATATTTAGATATGTCATTTGAATTAATTTTTGTGTGTGTTATTTGGCAGGTGTACAGCTTCATTCTTTGGCATGTTCATATCCAATTATTCCAGCACTAGTTTTTAAAATGACTATCATTTCCCCTATTGAATTTTGTTAGTACTCATGCTAAAAACCAATAGACCATAATGTAAGGGCTTACATCTGTGCTCTAAATTTTATTCTTTTAGAATATTTGTTTCTCTTTCTGCCAGTACCACATTGTCATATACTGTAGCTTTGCAATAAATTTTAGAATTGGAAAGTAAGACTCCTTCAACTTTCTTCTTTCTTTCCAAGATTGTTTTGGACAATTTGAAATTTCCATATGAATTTTCATATCAGGTTCTCATTTTCTGTGAAGAAAGGCATCTGCAATTTTGGTAGACACTGTTGAATAAAAAAATCAGTTTGGAGAGTATTATTACTTTCATGATATTGTCTCAAGAACAAAGGTTACCTTTTTAGTTATAGCCCTTTCTCAATTTTCTTCATCAATAGAATAGTAATTTTTACAATACACATTTTGAACTTCTATTTTGCTTTTATTTCTAAGTATTTTATTCTTTCTGATGCTAATGTATGTGAAATTATTTTTAAAGTCTCATTTGTATTATACTTTTCTAATGTATAGAAAAAATTGATTTTACTATACTGATCTTGAATTTCATTGATTAAATTCATTTCTAGAGATTTTTTTTATACTTATGCTATTTTAAATGGAATTGTTAATTTAATTTCATTTTTATATTTCATTGTAATATAGAGAAATACAATTTATTTCATGGATGCTATACTTGCAACTTATTTGAAGTTGTTTTCAGATCTAGTGTTTATAGTGAATTCCTAAATATATAGCTTGTTCAAGGTGTGGTATGGAGGTAGAGACTGCTATTATATATGAATGTCTGTTTTCCTTTCTCTAGCTGAATCCATGTCTAAACTGGATTTCTCAGGACTTTTACATTAAGTGAAGTCGTAAGACTGAATTCCAGGACAGTGGAATCTGGATAGAAGTAATACACAATGCTCTTAGGTAGCATATGGATTTTTCTAGCCATTCTATATACTTCACCTTCCTTATGGACAGTTGATGATGAGCGTGCAGAATGATTTTGAGGTCTGAGGAAAGGGTAGATTGTGCACACATTGAGGATACAGAATCTAAACTGAATAGAGTAGACTCTTCTGAAGGGAACTGTGTTCCCTGCAAATTCACATATTGAGGCCCTAACCTCCAGTGTGACTATGTTAGGAAACAAGGCTTTTAGGAGTTAGCTAAGATTAAGTGAGATCCGAGGGTGAGGCTCTTGGCAGATAGGATTGTTTGCCTAATAAAAGAAAAAAAGGAATCTCACGATAGTTTTAATTTGCATTTCTCTAATTGCTAGAGATGTTGAACATTTTTTTTCATATATTTATTGACAATTTGTGTTTCTTCTCTGAAGTGCCTATTCAGTTCCTTTGCCCATTTATTGATTTTATTTGTTTTTGTTTTTTTGTTTTTTGGTGTTAAGTTTTTTGAGTTCTTTGTATATGCTAGAGATTAATGCTGTATCTGAGGTGCAGGTGGTAAAGAATTTCTCCCATTTTATAGGCTCTCTCTTCACGTCCTTGATTGTTACCTTTGTTGTGAAAAAGCTTTTAGTTTCAATCCATACCCCATTTATTGATGCTTGAATTTACTTCTTGTGCTATAGTAGTCTTGTTGAAGAAATCTGTCAGAATGGCAATTATCAAGAATACAAGTAACAGTAAATATTGGTGAGAATATAGAGGAAAAAGGTACACTTGTACATTTTTAGTGGGACTAAAAATTGGTGCAACCACTCTGGAAAGCAGTATGGATATTCCTCAGAAAACTTGGAATGGAACCACCATTTACTCAAGTTATCCTACTCCTTTGTTTACACCCAAAGGACTTAAAATCAACATACTACAATGACACAGCTGCATTAATGTTTATAGCAGTTCAATTCACAATAGGTAAGCTATGGAACCAACTTAGGTGCCCTTCAACAGCTGAATGAATCAAGAAAATGTTGTATATATACACAATGGAATATTACTCAGCCATAAAAAAGAATGAAATGATGGCATTTGCCAGTAAATGGATGGAACTGGAGACTATCATGCTAAGTAAAATAAGCCAATCCCAAAAACCAAAGGCTAAATGTTTTTTGTGATATGCAGATGCTAACACATAATAAGGGTGAGGATGGAAAGAATAGAAGTGGATTAGACAAAGAGGAATGAAGGGAAGAGAGAGGGGATGGGAATAGGCAACACAGTAGAATAAATAGGACATAATTTTCCTATGTTCATATATAAATACACAACCAGTGAAACGACAAAGGATGTACAACCATGAGAATGGGACTCTAATTAGAATAAGTTATACTACATGTATGTAAAATATGTCAAAATACACTGTACTGTCATGTATATGTAAAAAAATTAGTAAAATGTAAATTACTAGCATCTATTTCCATTCCTTAGGACATATAGTATAATTTGAAGAACTACAGATGGTGTATATTCATTTCTGCCTTTCTTTTTCTGACTAAAATACATTGTTATTTAGAATTTAAAGAAAAATAAGAAGAGAAAGGACCTTTTACGTCCAACCCTGAGGACTTCTATTAGTCATCTATTAGCCAGGAGGAGTAATCTCTCACCAGAAACTGAATTGACCAAGCCTTAGTCTTGGAATTCTAACACCTAGAACTGTGAGAAAGCAAATGGCTATTGTTTGAGCTACTCAGTCTATAGGGCTTACTACATCCGTCCCAGCTCACTGCTATCTGTTATAAACCAGGATATCAGTGGGCACTCTTGTGAAAACACAGAGGCAGTAAGAATTGGAGTTATTTGTTAATGCACTTAAACTACTATAACTAATATAACAGAAGACAATCTGTGGGAAGATAACCAATACAAATTATCTTGAAAAATTCCATAGATTTCAGTATTTTAACTATAAAAAGAACCCTTCAATGAAGCTAGAGATTTACCACAGAATTGAAACATACAGAATGTTATCACTTGGTTTCCTTGAACAAATGCAATAAAATGACATAATGATTATGTTGCCTCATAAACCTGAGCAGAAATAATGATTTTTTTTAAATTTAGAAATTCTTTGAGAAGAATGTCTTAACCATGTGAAAGGCTGAACCAGATTTAGCAATTATGGGGACAAAAAAGCAGGAGTTAATTTTTTTTCTAATAGTTATCAAAACAAAAAAATCATTACTCTGATATGAACAGAAGGATATAGCCTAGTAAGTACACTCATAGTTTGGAAACTGAAAAAAAAGCAGAACAAAAATCTTCTGATGTATAGCACTTAAATTCTTCAACATGAGGTCCATGTCTGCTAAAGAAAGTTTAAACCATGGCTGTCATTTTGAGTTGGCAATTATCTTTATTTCTCAAATAAGAGTATGTGTTCAACAGTTTATTTTTGAGAGATGTGTATGTGTGACGTACTTGACCCATAACCCATCTATGAAAGTCTTCACATTAACATTTTGGTAAAGAAAAACTTGGTTGGCTTATTAGTTACAATAAAATATGGCTCCAAGTCTTAGAGGTTGTACAAATCCATGTTTGTTATAAAATAAAGGCACCCCAAATGTGTCCATGTCCTAATCCCAGAACCCATGGAGATGTATCCTTGGAAAAAGGTGATTTACAGATGTAATTAAATCTAAAATCTTGAGAAGGGAAGAGTATTCTTCCATGTTTGTGTGGGCCCACAGTAAACACAAGGGGCCTTGTAAGAAGGAGGCAGTGAGTCAAATCAAGCAGGAGATAAGACCTGGAAATAAAAGTTGGGATGAAGCCACCATGAACTAGAAAAGCAGGCCACCTCTGGAAGATGAAAAGAGTGAGGAACATATTGTCCCCTATAGTTCTCAGAGAGAATGTGGGGGGGCTGGCATCTTGGTTTTAGTCCTGTATGATTTCTAGAACTGTTAGCTAATACAGGCTTTTTAAGTCACAAGATTTATAGTAATTTCTCATGGCAGCAATAGGAAATAAACACAAGAAGTTTACTCTTTTTTTCCCATATTTAATTTATTTATTTGTTCTGTTTAGGTTTACGTGATATCCGAGTGCAATTTGATTCATTGTACACAGATGGAGGATAACATTTCATTTCTCTGGTTGTAAGTGATATAGAATCACAACACACATGCAGTCATACATACTCTTATTAAAATTACAAATAAGTATAGAGACAGCTGTTTTTCTCTTTGTGGTCATTCATGTCTCAAAACCATCTTCATTTCCCCATCTCATACTATCTCTTTTAATTTGGTCTTTGTTATGTCTTCTCTTTATTTTCTAAGATATTACCTCAACTTGACCCTAAGAATTATTTGAAATTATGTTTCCACAATGTTAATTATATTGATTTTAATAATATGAATGTTAAATTCCTTGTATTTGATATGAAGCACCTACAGAATAGTGATGCTTAACTGATCTCATTATAAATAACTAACAAAAACAATAAGTAATTCATAGTATTTATATGAAGACAAAATTAAGTAATATATATAAAGTACCCAGAAAAGAAATTTACAGCTCAGAATTGGTTGTTTACTCAAATTCTTTGCACTTGGGATTTCAGCAATATTGAGAATTTTCAACTCTAGTAATGCAAAGATTAATAGGATGCCATTTTTATCTTTGGAGTGCATAGTTATATGAAAGGAAACGGCATTTAAAGTGATAGTTGCCGGATATAATGTAAGAATTTAAAGAATTTACACCCACATCCCCCCACACACACATATGGCACAGTACATATATACACTACCAAAAAAGCTAATGTCTGTGTCAGCTAAATTTATACTAAGGTTGTTAATGGTTTGGATTTCAAAAGTTTTTAACTGAGAACTTTATTTACTGAAATCAGCATTGAAAAGCAGCTGAAGAATTTCCATTTAAGTAAACACTGAACATGTAACATATAATTTATTATTCAATCTCCAGTGCTGTTACTTCAACATTTGTGAGTGTTCAGATTTTGCCAAAACATTAAAGCATTTTATTTTTACTAATTATGATTTAATACAATTTGCAAACTGCAAAGTCTTGTGCAGGCTATATATAAATTGAGTGAATCTGTTCCACTGATTTTAATGAATGTGCCAATTTATTCTCTGAAGCACATGGATAAATATTGAAGCCTGATTGCAAAAGTGTCATCTAGCAGTCACCTCTTGAGAAGAATTTTGGTTTTGACACAACCTGTTTTCTTGTGTGATACACGTTACAGAATTTAAAACTAGCATTATTTTGATTATTATATCTTGTGACCAAGGAGATATTTATATAATACAATGTTAAGGTTTTAATATAATAAAGTGTTAGAATTTTAAGGAAGAAATATCCTAAAGCACTTAAATAATGCAGATTTTTCTATGATCTTTGCAAATTTACCTTATGCAGAATCATATTCTGGATGAATAAAAACTCATTTTCATAATCATGAGTAACATCTATTTCTTATCTATTTTTTCAGATTAAACTATGTAGCTGTTACCATGTCTGTTACCTAGTAATTAATGATAGCAAATGGCAGAAATCAGACTTAATCACATTAGATCTTTTAACTTCCATAATAATGATAAAAATGAAATTGTTAAAATTAGTAGTGTTTGAAAACAACAGTTAACATTTGACCATAATTTTAAAATTTTCAAAGAACTTACATATCAATTATGTAACTGTACAACTACTCTATGAGAAAGGAAAGATGTTAGACTTCTGTTTTATACAATAGGAAAGTTAAGCAACCTAACAGATCATAAACATGTTAGTTATAGATTTTGGAATTGAACGACTTTTGCATATTCTGATATATAAAATAAATCCCATTAGTCTTTGGCAAAAGTTAGCTCTGAAGAATGATGATGATGTAGCTTTCTATGCAAGTGATGGTTCTGTCATTTTTGTCTCCAAACAGTATTCTTAATTTATCTCCTTCTGATTTCATTGTTCCTGCCTTATCATAAGACACAGTCCTCTTTCAGCTAAGCTCCTCACAACTGATTCTTCTATAAGGCACCTAGAATGTTCATGTTAGTTCAGATTTGAGTATGTATTTAGTATATCTGCATATTTAACTTTATAAGAAACTCCAAACCTCTTTTTTCAAAGTGGTTATACTACTTTACATTTTTGCCAGCAATGTGTAAAAACTGAGTGTTTTCAAATCTTTAATTCTAGTATTGTTAATATGTTAAATTTTAACCATCTTATATGTTTATAGTGTTTTCTAATTTATGTTTTAATTTTTTTATTGTTTTTACATATACATGACAGTAGGGTGTATTTTGACATATTATACATACATGGGGTGCAATCCATTACAATTTTGATCCCATTCTTGTGGTTGAACATGATGTGGAGTTATACTGTCTTGTATTCATATATGAGTATAGGAAAGTAATGTCCAATTCATTCTCCTACCTTTCCTATTCCCATCCCCCTTCTCTTCCTTTTATTCCTCTGTGTCTAATACAGTGAACTTCTATTCTCCTCCTCCCTACCCTTCCCTGTTACGTGTTGGCATCCACTTAACAGAGAGAACATTTGACCTATGGTTTTTAGGGACTGGTTTATTTCACTTAGCACTGTATTCTCCAGTTCCCTTCATATACCAGCAAATGCCATGATTTCATTTCTCCAGTAATAATGCTGAATATTTTTCATGTGTTTGTTTCCTTTTGTATAAATTACCTTAGTGCACAATCTTTTTAAGTATTTTGTCCAATTTTTTGTTTTGATTATTGAGTTTAAGGACTCTATATATTATATATTATAGATAGAAGTGTATTGCCAAATACATACTACAGGTTTTAAAATAGTTTATGCAAGTCTGTGGCTTGTATTTTCATTTTGTAACAGCCTGTTAACAAAGAACAAACATTTTAATTTTTACCAAGTGTAATTTATGTTTTTGCTGATGTTGTCTTCTTTTTTATGTTTGTGTGTGTGTGTGTGTGTGTGTGTGTGTTTTCTCTAAGGAATATTTATCCAAAACATTTGTCCAAAAAGAAAAACTGTCAAATATTACAGAACACTTAAATTGCTGAATAGTTGAACCTAGGTTTATTGGTGTAGATTAAAAGAAACAAAAAGATATGTACAGTAGTAACTACTTAATCTGAAAATAAGTTAATCTTTTCTTTTTTCTAGTCAAGTTAAGCCATTTTAATAAAAATCTTATGCTGCTGTAAAAATCTGTGTTGGTTTATGTAAGCAGTGTTTATTTTTCTAAGAAGTTGATCTTTCTCTTTTTCTCATGTGTTGAGAAGAGTTCTTGGATGGTGGTCATCTCAGACTGCTTCAATGGGCTATACACTGTACATAAAAACTAGCCGCCTTAAAGGGTGTGTCAGTCAATGCACACAGCAGCCAGCTCAGACTGTCAGGACAAAAGCTGCCTCAAATCTGCATACACATGAAGTTCTTGGATGGCTACTGAGCTGGGTATGTGATAGAAAAATCTCCAATTTTACTTCTTTATTAGAATCTGATGGCAGCTATCCATATTTCTCAACAAAGGTGTATGGTATGGAATCTAATTTGCCCAAATCGTCTGACACTTGGCTACATTTCAGTAAAGATCTAGATAGCTAGGCATTTTACTGAAATGAGACTGATTCAAAATCCTTCCCTGTTTGGAAGTAGTGCAATAATATAAATATCCTAAAATAAATAAAAATAAAAGTTATTTTTCAGCTTTGTAGACTGGTACAGAGTATTTTTTTTGTTTTTCTGTTTGATTGTTTTTCATGGGATAAAATTGAACTAGAAAAAAGATTCAATATAGGTAACATCTGTAAAATTAAAAACAATAATGGAGGCAATCCCTCGACTGCCTATATATTCTAAGATAATGAAATTACTCTCTTGAAGAGAGATTTTTACTCCCATGTTCATCGCAGCATTATTCAAAATTGCCATGATATTGAATCAACGTAATTATCCATCCATAGATGAATGAAGAAAATGTGGTATGTATACACACATAATAGGGTACTATTTAGCCTTTCAAAAGAAGGAAATCCTATTATTTGTGGCAACATGGATGAGCCTGGAGACATTATATTAAGTGAAAGAATCCAGGCCAGAAAGGCAAGTGTTACATGATCTCACTTGGTGGAATCTAAAACAGTTAAAGTAGTAGAAATAGAGTTCAGTGGTGGTTACCATGGGCTGAAGCCAAGGTGGGGATATAGTTGGGGAGATATTGGTCAAAGCATATAAAATTTAGTCTCATGAGGACATAAGTTCATGGGCTCTAATGTAGAACACAATGACTACAGTTACTAACAATGTGTTCTTTGAGTGGGAGGAGTCGTGTTCAGCCAAATCTCAGAATATAATTTCTAGATATTGATCTTGTTTGACATGGGCTTTCTACATGTTCTTGACAGAATTTATGTTTTGCAGGCATAATCATGCTAAATTAGAAATTTCACCTGTTTTAATTCTTGAGAGAATGTGTAATCAGAAACATGTAATTTAAAACAATAATGGTGATTTAATTATTAATATGTTTAATAATTAAGATTTAATATGTTGTTTACTCTAATCATTCAATTAAAAATTATAATAGCTTGTAAAAAGTAAAAAAAGAAATAATGGTCCAAATATTTCTGTAGCTAAAAGGAGAAACAAGTAGAATTTAATGGTTTTGTTCTCTTCTGTGCATCAGTGAGGCAACTTAGAGATGGTTTAGGTCTTCTTCCCTCCAAGTGATGGGTAGAGATTTTCTACATAGAACTATATTGGATGATTACCATGGAAGATGGTTGATTAGGACCTGACTTTTCCTCAGAGTCTCAGAAGCCAAGAGAAGCAGTCTTTGGAGTAGCCATCCATGTTCCTGTCATGCAAACCATGGCAAAACTGACTTGCTTTCTTTAAAACATGTTCTTTAAAAATTGGGCAAACAATAAATTTTACGTGATGACTCGAACCAGGAACTATATTAATGTATTTAGTAATCATTCTGGATTTGCGATCAATTAAATTGGAATTAAAAGAAAAACTATACATGCAGACTTTTCGGTGGGAATGAGAGAATGAGTTATCAAACCATGAAGGAAAACAAGAAAGAAAGAAGCAAATAAACTACAAAAATCCAG
The DNA here is from genome assembly GCA_028644305.1 of Xerus rutilus. Lineage (NCBI taxonomy): Eukaryota > Metazoa > Chordata > Mammalia > Rodentia > Sciuridae > Xerus > Xerus rutilus. The sequence goes on along the minus strand of CM053409.1, from coordinate 106,058,554 downwards.
AGAAAAACAAATAAAATAATTGTAGTAAATGGTAAGTCCTTATCAACCAAGAAATGCACATTCTTCTCAAGTGCAAGGGGAACATCTTCTAGGATAGGTCACATTAGCCATAAAATGAGTTTTAACAAATGTAAGACTGGAACTATATCACATAATTTTCTTGACCACAATGGTATGATGTAAGAAATTAATAATGAGAGAAAAACTAGAAAATTCACAAATACATAGGAATTAAACAGCATACTCTTGAATAATTGAAAATTCAAAGAAGCCAAAAGGGAAATAAAATATACTTAGATAAAAACAAAAATGGAAACACAACATAGCAAAACCAGTTCTAAACAAGAAATTTATATTAATAAACACCTACATTAAGATAATGAAAGGCCTCGAATAAACAATCCAAATTTACAACTCAAGGACCCAGAAAAAGAATGAAATGATCCCAAAATGAGCAGAAGAAAGAAAATTGGAAAGATCAGAATAAATATAAATTATATAGAGACCAGAAAAACAATAGAAAAGATCAATGAAATTGAATGTTACCTTTTTAAAGTTAAGCAAAACTGACAAATGTTTAGCTAAGTAAAAACAAAAGACACAAAGAAATATAATTAGAAATCTAAGGGGTACTTGTGAATAATATCACAGAAATGCAAAAGATCATGAGACAGCTATAAGCAATTATTTGTCAACAAATTGAAAGATCTAGAAAAATGGAAAAATACCCTAGAAATATACAAACTGTCAGAACTGAATAATAAAGAAATCTGAACAGATCAATAATGATACAGGACACTGAACCAGCAATAAAAAAATCTCACGATAAAGTAAAACCCAGGACAAAGAAGCCTTCACTTCTGAATCACACAAAACCTTTAAAGAATTAGTATCAGTCCTTTTCACACTCTTCCAAAAAGTTGAAGTCATTATTGGAAGCTTTGAATTACAGAGATGTCTTTGCATTAGCTATACTCCTTTCTTATACTGGGCACCAAGAGGAATCATATCTCTAATACTCGGAGTTCTCAAGGGAAATCCAGACCTGATAAGCTAAAACAAAACCCATGATCCTGTCTGACCTTGCTCATATCAGGGTCCATGTGCAGTCTTCTTTTTCTCAAAAAGGATATACATCATCAAATTATGCAAACTAAATGTTTAATAAGTTTTTCTGTTTTCTCTCTATATTCAAACTACACCATTCTTTGTTGAATTATTGCTCCTAAACCATGCATGCTAAACAAGATATATATATATATATATAATATACTTTATATATAATATATAATATGCTTTTATATATATACAATATGCTTATATATATAGAATATAATATGCTTTATAATAAATATAATATGCTTTTCTCCCTGACAAAAATTGAACCAACTTGAGGACACAAATACATATGGTTCTTTTTTTGTCAGGGTGAAAAGCATATTTTTTAATGTATGAAGCATAGACATGCATATGATACATAAAGTGACATCCTTTCACCTTTGTATTAAAATCACACAGAGGAGGGGCTATTCAAAATGTCCAAGTGGTGATTAAAAATGAAGTTGAGAAATTGTGTTTAAATTACATGCAGAAGTTGTTCCTTTCTCATCTTTCTTGTTACCATCTTGGTCAAAGGTTACTATTATTTCTTGTCTTGAATCTGATAGTAATATTTCTATACTATTCTTCCTTTATCTGATCTAATTGTCTTCCAATCTCCTAAGCACATGTCATCAGGGTAGCATTTCACATCTGATCATCTCACCATTTTAAATCTTTCAAGGGCTTACCATTTCCCTTAGGGTATAAACTTAATTCTTACAGACCTTACATGGCATTATTACAGTTTTAATTTTGTTTATTTCTACAGTGCATCTCCCATTACAAAGACCCAATACTCTGCAATCAGGTCTTTTAGCATCCTGCTTTTTCTGCACTTCTCATGCGGCAGTAGGATGATGTACCTTTCCTCTCACATCTTTACCTTTTGAATTCCTCTCATTCTCAAGATCTCAGCTGATCGAGTTCTTCCTCGAAGAAGCATTTCCTGATTTTCAACCTATGTCAGATTCTGTGTTAGAACCCTTTAAAATCATATTCCTGACCTTCAGAGCCAATAATCAGTTTGAGTTCATATTAGATTAATGTGCCAGTCCTCATTAAATTATAAATTTCACAAGAGCAAGGTGATGTCTTTGTTAGTTTACATCACATTCCCAGGACTTAGAAAAGCTCCAGACACATAATAGACATATTCTAAATATCTTTTGAACAAATTAATGAATAAGTATATGAGTGCATTCTGCTGCTGAGCTGTATTCTTTAATCTCTTTAATGTTTTACTATTGCTTTTGGAACAACACGGAGCATTGGTTCAGATTCTTTCAAGTCTTTCATGACCTTGGCTTCTATCTTTGCAACTTCTTAGTATTCTTCTTTGTACTCTTTTTTTTTCTTCCTTTTGTCTTGGATGCACCTTATATTCTCTTACCTTAAGGATGTTGCTCATACTCCCCATTGCTTATAATCCTCCTGAGTCTGTGCCATATGTGTATCTTATAATCTTGGCCCTGGGCTTTAGTGACATTTCTCTTTATAACCATATTTCTAAAAGTCCAGTCTATCCTCATCATTCTGTTTCTATTTAACTTGTCTGTTGCTACATTTAATTTTTTTATTATTAGAAAATGAACTCATCTAGTAGAAAACTGGCTACATGAGTTTGAACAACAGATAGGAGATCTGAAATAGGATTCCAAAAAGGAAAAAAGAAGATCCCATTCCAAATGAAACTTAGATTAAGAATTATCTACAAGAATAGACAAAGAAGATGCTGGCAGTTGGGATTGTGGGTAAAGTATATGTGAATCCCCAGATATAGTCTGTTTGAGGTTCACAGAAGGTCAAATGTACTGAGGAAGAAATCCACCTCCCCACACTTGCCACACCAGAGAATAGCCTTCATCCATTGACTGCTAGAGGTTGGTTTGTAAATACAGTAGCACTTCCATTACTTCTGAAGCTCATATTCTTTTTGCTGTTATTGTTCCCATCTCTTTTTTATTGGTGCATTATAATGACACAAAATAGTAGGATTCAATATGTCATATTCATACATGCACATAACATAATTTGATCAATCTCATTCCCAATACCTATTCTTTCCTTCCCCTGATCCACCTGTTCTACCCTACTAATTGCCCTTATATTATTATTAGTAGTAGTGCTACTAGTAGTAGTGTTTTAATTGGTACATTATAATTATATATGTATAAATGGGATTTACTGTGGCATGTTGATACATGTACATAACTCGGTAGGTTTCATTCCCCCATAGTTTCCCATGCCATTCACTCTTCCCTCCGTCTAGATAATTTTGCTCTATTCTCTTGGTCTTCTCTCTATTTTTGCAAGAACTCCCTTTTTAATTCCTTCACTTTCTCTCTCTCTCTATCTCTTTCGCTTTCATGTGAAAGAAAATACTTGAACCTTGACTTTCTGAATCTGCTTTGTTGTCTTAGCATGATGTTCTCTAGTTCTATCCTTTTACCAGCAATTAATATAATTTCATTCTTTTAATATACTAAATAAAACTCCATTGTGCACATTAAAAAAAAAAGAATTATCTACAAATAAGAAAACGAAAAAGCAACTCAAGAGAAGATAAAGCTAAATAATGTGTTCCTGTAAGATCCCCTCAAGAGTTCTGCATAGTGTTTAAGCTTAGTGCTCCATCCTAGAACACCATAGTCACAACATAGTACCATCAACCATTAGATTAAGTTCATTCCGAAGCTAAATGTCACTATGGCATCTTTTGTAATTTCTCATACAATTGTGTGTATCATGTTTGCTATTTCACTTCTTCATTAAATATTTTCTGCCAATGGATATTTCTCAGTGTGAACACAATTTATGCATGTAATAAACCTTGCAGAAGTATACCTTATGCTATTGTCCAGATAACAAAAATATATATAAATATACAAGAAGTTTTCTATTATCATTTTGCATTACAAGTAAAATGTTATAACAATATTATAACAGATACAATATTCTCATTTGAAAATTTTAAATTTCATATGAACTTATATAAACACTTGTTCATGAATTGAAGTGCAGTAATATATTAGTGAAAGGTAAATAACTTCGATTTAGTGGTTTTTTATGTTTATTTTCCCATGAAGTCAGTGAGAATCAATTTCTTCTTTTATCTGACTAATTGAATTTTGAAAATTTGATCTTGAGTAAAATGTTTATTATAATGAAACCAAAGGTTCAATTTTACGAAATCCAAACTGAACTAGTTTGATTATTGCTGTATTTGTTGACATTTTTCCCTTTCCTATTTGATCAATAGTACAGCAGCAGTTATGGACTTACATTTTAAGGGCAAGAAATAAAGGCTTATAATTGTAATTAAAATTTTCAGGAGTTACGTATCTTTTCATGGCCACATAAACCACTTGGTAAATTAAAACTTAAATCTTGTCATGAAAGCTAATGTTCCTACAGTTTTTTAGAGATAAAATGGCCACAGTGTTTTTGGCTTCATAAATGTTTTTGTATGTGCTTATTAGTACAAATAAGGCCAAAGATTTGAGAGTTTGAGTTTCATTTTAAATGAGACTTAAACATAAGAAACAGCATTTTTAGTAAACATTCTATGGAAATATACCGGGACTATCACCATTAAATTAGTTGGAAAACTAGGTTTGAATTTATGTATTTGGGACTCATAAAAATAATAACTATGCCAGGTTAAACTGTGGCAGCTCTATATTATTTGTTTTTCATTTCAACTTAAAAGGTGTTAAGTGAAGTTGAAGGATAGGACCATGGCAAATTAGTGAAAGAGTATATTAGAAAACTCACATATTATTATTACAATAGGAAACTTGGCTACCTAAGGCCTTCGTCATCAATAATTTAGTCCTTAATATGTGCCTCTTTAATTTTCTTTATTGCTAGAGCCAGAGTTTGTAACTTTTCCATGTGTTTTGCATTTATCTTCATTTCTTCTTAGCAGGAGCAAGTAATATACCTAGAACACTAACATTCTGAGAATGTTAATTATAAAATGGAAATAAGGTAAGTTAATCCTCCCAGCTCTGTCTAACTTCAAGACAAAGAAACTTGAAACTTTCCAACTGCTGAAACTTCTAGACCATTCTCTTTAGACTTATGAGTGGGTTCCAGAAAGAAGTCTAGTAAGAGATTTCTTTCTACTTGACCTATCATGGTAGTGAGCTTAGGTGATAAGCTCTCTGAAAATATTTGAAGAGTCATCATGTTTGTGGGATTGCTTAAGCAGCCTGGCCTGATAACTTTCTTGGTTATGGTACATTTTCAATCCTGTGGATTTGTAGTGCAGGCGGGTTAAATCTATGATCATGTTTTCTCTCTCACTGTTGAAAGACTGAAATGAGGTGCATAGTTAATCTGTACTCAGTTTTTTTCTCCCCAAATTGGAGGGTGCATGTTGAGCGATGTCAAGCTAGTTACCGTCCTTGAAGAGCTACATTTTCTAGAAATAGAAATCATGGTTAATTAAGCCTCATTGTCCTGTGATTTACTTAAACCCACAAGCATATTATTTAAGGATCATTCTCATATTTCACAGAGTCTGTATCAATCCACTGGAAAAAAGGGAGAGCTTTGTGATTGATGCTTTCCAAAAACAAAATAACATTTATATAATCAGGCGTAGCTAATTCTAACAATGTGAATCAAAATATCAACTGAATTTTTTCAAGGACAACATATCTGTGTATATATCACTAAAATTATTTGAAACAAAAAGAAATCTGTTATACATGTTCTGCTGCTGTTAGCAAATAGAAACATGTCTTAGAATTTTAAGGACATTTTAAAGTATCCCTGAAGTTGTCATCAGTTTTTCAACATTCGATATGTCTTTTTGGAAAATAATTTAATGTTTTTCTGCCTTCTGCCTTCTCACATACATGTCTTCCAAAGTTGTCATTACAATTTTGCAAAATTGTATTTCAATGAATAGAAAGGACTCCATGCAACTAATCGACTACATAGAAGCTTTAAATTGTATCTTACATTATACACTGAATAAAAGTAACACAAATAAGATGGTTTTTTATTTCATTTTACAGGATCCTTGTGTTATAATTAAGCAAAGTTTAGTTGTTAACACCCACTGACTTTTCCATTTTAATTTTCAAATCCCATAATGTTATAATGCTAGTATTTTAAAACAGCACAGAGTTCTCTGAACAGCTCCTAAAATTTAATACACGTGATTTAAGAAAATCATTTACTCCTTAAGTTGTGAAAGTCATTTGTAATTTCCAATTGCACTACTCTGATCATTAACAGATAATGATAAACAAACACACATTGGGTACTTTCCAAACATTTGAAGCGGTTTATTTTTTCATTAGTAAAATGCCAATGTGTATCATATCTGCCAAGTCCCCATCTCTGGAAATATCAGTGTTAGGCCAACTTCACCTCACAAAACTTTAACAAGAAATTGCAGAACTTGGCTGCCTTGAAATACCTCAGTGCTTTCTGATTTCTTTTGCTGTGACTTTCTGCTTTTGACATTTTTCTTGAAGACAGAATATGGATATTAATAATTAAGCTTCTACAATGTATTAACAAATTTTTTATTATCACATTTGTAACTTTCAAAAGATAGTTTAATCTTACTACTCAATAATGAATACAAAACTGCAAAAGAATTTAAAGTTGCACCTCCATCCCTTGTGACCGAAATAAAAATTTCAGCCTTCATTTAGGTGCTTGACATCAGAGTAGCTGCTATCACATGCAAAAGCTCTTGGGATAGGTTTTGATTAAATGTCAGTAGTTTAACGAAAGTATAACACCCTGTCCATCTATGATCCTTATGTAGAATGGTGTCAGTTTAACAATGTAACTAAAGTAAAAACAGCTTGATACTTTCAGTGTAATTCTTCCTAATGAAATCAGTTGGTCTTTATACTTCAGTTCCTTCCAGATGCTTAAGCTAAGCGTCACTGCTTTTATTTAAAATGAAATTTACTGAAGAAAGGGAATAACCCACCTGCTCTAATTCCACTATTCCTCATGGAGCTTAATGCTCAGGAATAATATGGTTCTTCTCTTTGAATAATCAACCTGTCCCTCAAACCTGTCCAAGTCACTTATTGTTTTCTTTCTAAAACAAAAACTCAGTGGGTTTTTGTGGAAGTGGGGTTAAATATTCTATAAGCATGAAGTCTTCCCATTAAATGGCATTTTACTGAAAGACAACCAGCAACCTAAAACTGTACCTTCCTCTCCTCAGGAAAAAGATAAAGATTCTGAAAAGTGTAATAAACCCACACTTCTAGAAACACTATCAACAATTCCGTAAAAGAATGGCTTTGCAGTCTTCATTCTCCCCCTTTTCCTTTTTGTAATAGAACCCAAAGAATTAACCAAAACCCATGTCCACTCAGCTTAAGATCATATCTACCAGCCTTTCCGCATGTAAGTCTGAGTGTATGACTAAGTATGGCTTCTGGCTTAAAAAGAAGAATAGCCTGTGAGACTGAAGGGACCTGTACTTGAAAGGTAAGTGCTTCCTCTTCCTTTCTTTCCTCTTTCCTGTTGGCAGAAGCCCATCTTTGAAGAGGTAGACAAGTACCAGCCACTAATCAAACTGAAGAGGCTGTGATCATAGGTAATGCAGGCACACAGAAGGATGTCTTTTAGATCTGTTAGAAAACCCAAAGTATGGAGAAAACCTAACAAACACTCAGGTGTGCACCACTCAAAATTAACAAAAGTTAACTTATTATTCTTCTTTTCTTAAAAGTAATGATTGTTTTGAATTCGGGGTATATTTTTCCCATTTGTGTTTTTGTAAGTGTACTATAAATGCGTGTATTTGATGCAAACGATATTTTCATTGCATTCGATAGTTTTATATGAAGTGCATCATATTATATTTTGGATCTTTCAAATGTCCTCTTTCCACATACTCATATGTTCAATTTATTTACTTTCATCATATTTATGTATACAGTTTGAATCTTTTTATATTTTTATTTATTTTATTTTTTTAACTTAAAGTTATTTTTCTTTGCTTTTCACAAACACTACCTTGTTTCAGTGTATTTATTGATGATTTGATTGTTTTTTTTAAGTTTAGAGATAGAGTCTTGCTGAGTTTCTAAGGGCCTTGCTAAATTGCTGAGGCTGGCTTTGAATTCATAATCTTCCTGCTACAGCCTCCCAAGCTGCTGGGATTACAAGCGTGTGCCACCATGCCTGGCCTATGATTTAATTTTTATTTCAGCATACATCTTTTATTTACTCATTTACAAGTTATACCATTTATATTCATTCCTTTAGAGGTCAGTTTTAAATAAGATCGTTGTTAACAAACTTTAGGTAAATTTAAAAAACTGTATTATACTTGAATGATAAGACAATTACAAATAAATATGGATTGTGTAAGATTTACCTTGTTAATTAATCTTACCTTGTAAGATTAATACTTGTTTAGGTTCTTTATAATACTTTTCAAATTATTTTCTTCACCGTTAATTCTTAGAGGGAACGTCTTTTTGAATTAAATCTGATTTTTGCCTAAGTAAAACTTTCACACTTATTGCACTGGACCAGTGGAGTTTAGAGACCAGATACAGAATGGCAAGCCATATGTTCATTCTGTAGTCTCTCCTACTAAAGCACACATATGCACGCGCGTGCACACACACACACACACACACACACACACACACAAATTAAAAATAAGGTATTTCCTGAAGAAGAAATAGTTTCTACTGCTAAAGTGCCCCTTGAAATCAATGATTTTACACAAAGTCTAAATTCTTTAATTTTTTGATATGATTTTTATTGAATAATCATAAGGTTTACAGAGAGGGTTGATTTCAGAAATGTAAATTAATATGAAGCAAATTTATCACATTAGATAGGAACTGCTAGAATATGTTTATAATAACAGAAATATGTCTCTAATAAAAGAGTAACAATGGAAAAGTGGAGAGAGCATCAAAAAAAATGATTCCAAAGAACAATTGTCTGTTTCTTGTTTTCTCAAAACTTAAGCTAAATTCCACAGCAACATGTACCTAAATTTTCCACTTCGCACTTTCATTTCATTTTATTCTTTGGACGATGCCTTCCTTTCATTTTAACATACATCTTTATCCCATAAATGCATCTCTACTTCACATGCCTGAAATCCAGAAATATCTAATATGGCAAAGGTTTAAATATTTTCAGCTCTGAGATTACAATCAAGAGAGAGGAACACTACTAACAATTTGGGATGAAAGATATAGTGTTATTAATGAAAAAACAAACACAGCTTTCCCTCCAATTTTCAATATTTATATTATACAAAACACACACAAGCAGGTAGGAATTTCCCATATGTGTGTTTACATTACCAAAGCTGCTATGTTCAGCCATTTTGCTATCTGTGAACTTTGAGAGCTTGTTCCTCCAATGATTTTTCGCTTCATCTTTTTAAAAATCAAGTAGTAGTTATATAAACCAGGAACCTGGGACCATCCTTGCTACTCTCTCTTCTTTATCACCATTATCTGAATGGTTCTACTGTAGAATGCATCCTAGTATTATTTAGGGGGTTGGGGAATACCAGGAATTTAACTCAGGGGCTCTCGACCACTGAGCCACATCCCCACCCCTCTTTTGTATTTTATTTAGAGACAAGGTCTCACTGAGTTGCTTAGAACCTTGCTGTTGCTGAGGATGGCTCTAACTCGTGACCCTTCGGCATCAGCCTCCTGAGCTGCTGGGATTACAGGTGTGCCCCACCGCTCCTAGCTCTAATACATTTTTAAAATTGATTTGGTATTACCTGCATGGGAAGTGAAACATTATCTTCTTCCAGTTCATCATCAGTTATTCCAAGGATTTCTTTTTGCTGACTTTTCTATTACTACCCTCTTGCTTCTCTTCTTCATACTTAAACTTAATTATTTCCCTTTCTTGTCCTCAAGACATAATATATTCTTTCAAGCATGTTCCTCATACTAGATTCTAATCTCCTATTTACTCTATTGTCATTCCAGCTAAAGTATCTCCTCTTGGCTGACAGTTTATATCCTAAAGACAGCACACTGGCTTCACATTGTAGTTCTCAATAAACGATTTTGAATTATTGAGCATCCTAATTACCTGGCAATCACTGGTAGCAGGAATATATGTTCTCATGAAGAGTATAGCAAAGATTTGTGCCTTGCATTCTTGCTTTGATAGTTACAGAGTCCTACTATTTCCTCAGAAAACCCAAGACTTCGACCTCAGCTAAGATGAGATAATGTGCCCATTATTCCAATGTTTCACATAGTTTTACAGCAAAGCAATTCTGTTAAATTTTAGTAGTTTTCCATCTTTCTTTTGGATTTACCCAAGACTGAGCTTAGGGACAGATTTGAGCACTGTGCAGCACCTGCGATTTTTTTTCCCCCTGGAACAACAGTGATTCCTTATGAAGAAGGGCTTGTTTTAAGTGGGCTTTTTATCAGCAAGGTTGTGAATTTCCCTGGAGCCTCCTTAGTTCCTTATGCCAACAAGATAAGCTTGTCTCTTTGATTCAGGATTGATGATAATAATTTAAGTCCATATTAGGCCAGATATGAATATCTGAATTTAGGTAAAGATCAAAATGATAATTTCGTAGCTGATTCTCAGATACAGAAAGGTTAGTGGTCCAAGCCATAGAGATAACAGCATCTAAGCAGCCCCAGTTTCTTCATCTACAATCACTTGCTCCACGAACATTTTTTTTTTTCTCTGAAACACCAAATTCCAAATTACGCTACTTATGAATCATGGAAGTCAGAAGTACTGGCTTTAATGTTTGAAGGAAGAAAGAAATTGTTTCTTAAGTTGGTGCAAAATAGAGAATTCTTTTCCTTTCCTTTATTTTTCCCTTTTAGATGATTTATTTTTTGCTTTTACCCATAAAGGTAACCAAGATAAAACTCATGCCTTTGTACATGTAGAAACCTATCAGATGTTGGAAAAAAGGATCTCATCATGCAATTTTTATAATTTAAATTTTAAAATGTTTAAAATTTTATAAACAACAGATTTTGTTATAACCCGTAACATAGTGTAATTGCTAAGAGCACAAACCACCTTGTAACACTGTTTGAGTGTGAATTTTCTGTGTGTCACTTATTCACTAGTGACCTCTGAAAAGCTTTCTAACCTCTCTAGTTGGTAGTTGACTCACCTGTAAAAGTGACATCACTAAAGTAAATTCCACATATTTGAATATGTGAAGGCTGGTTTTGAATATCAACATATTTCATTTTTGTAAGCCATGTAGAACAATGAATGGCACACAGTCAAGTTCAATTTATGGGTTGAATAAGCAAGGAATTTTACATGTAACTACCATCTACCCTAATTGACCCTATAATCATATTTTTTAAAGATTTTCTGGATATAAAATATTAAAGATGTTGAATTAGTTATCAGTTACTGCATAATAAATTGCTCCCAATATTAGTGGCTTAAAACCATAAACATTTATCACATTTTCTGTGGTTCAGGAATTAGGGAGTAGCCTAGCTGGGGTGGTTCTGGCTTGAGATCTCTCACAAGGTCACTGCCAGAGCTGCAGTCATCTGAAACTTTCCCTGAGGCTGGAGAAGTGAGTTCCCAGGTTGCTCACTCCTGTGCCTAGGAGAGGGACCTCTCAGTTTCTCGCCACATGGACTTTTCTGCAAGGCCACTTGATCATCCTCCTAGGTCAGTTGGCCTCCTCTCCAAGCCAGTGACCTGAGATAATGAGCAACATAAAAACTGCAAATGTCTTTTATGATGTACCTTCCTGGGTCACACCTGTCATTTCTACTGTATCTTATTCACTAGGAGGAAGTGCTAGCTCTACCTATTGATGAGAAGATGATCAAATAATTTGTGGACATGTTTTTAAACCACTACAAATGCAATTGAACCTCTTATTCCATTCTTTGTAGTATTTTCCTCTTTACTTCTCCTCTCAAGGTGATTACTATTCTGAAATTGGCAGGTCCAAAATCTCCCAAACCAAGTTACAGTTGAGCTCCAAATGCTGATTCCCTAACATATGAATGTGAGTGCTTGAGCTAACAGAATTATTATCCAGCCTCTTCTAATAGTCTGTGTATTTAGTATAAAATGAAGAGGTGCATCATAAAAGATTAAGATTTTGCATATGTATCATGACAGAAAAACCATTTTTAAAGCACTAGATACTTCCCCTATGGTGATCTCTGAAGCTCAGACTCCTTAAGTAAATGTTGATGCTGTATGGCTAACTTTTGACCAATGGGTATGGGAGATGTTGAAGGGCTTCCATTATACAGCCATTAACAAAATAACTGATGTGGTGCTCTAATTGTCTTTTCTCATCCCTTACAGACCCTTGGATCAGATCACACAGCTATAAATTGGGAGCAGCTTGTTGTCTGAGTAATTGCGTGGGGTGAATGTATTGAGGAAAACTCAGCGACCCTGCATCTGTTTTGGGCTTGACATGGACAGGAAATAAAATTTTATTACAGTAAGTCAGTGCAATGTCAAAGTGTATTTGTTATTGAATACAGTCTATCCTATCCTGACTAATACAGAAGACATAAAACAAAAATGAAAACATGTGGCAATAGTTAGAAGATCACAGCAAATATAGAAGGCACATGTATTAGAAATAGAAAGATGGTCATCAGTGTTACAAGGTCAGAAGACATTTAATAATACTAGATCTGTGGTTACTTGGGAGTAATCCTATAAAACTAAGAAAGGGAAATGGGTAAAATAAAAGCATAGATACGTGAATGTGGATATTAACAACACTTAACAAATCTTTGTAAGCAAAAGAAGTTTGGAAATGAGTTGGCTAGTTTACAAGCACAAATTTTACCTTTGCAACATTAGATTTTAAATAGTAAGGGCTAGGTTTATAAAACTTTGAAGAACAAAGTCATGTAATGCTCATGAGTTGGATAAACTTATACAGAGCAAAGGAGAGACTGAAACTATGGTGTTTAATACAAGTCTCAGCTGAATAAAGAATCTTAGGGAAAGAGAATTGAAGGGTCTTTCCATATGCTTATTGTACAAAAAACATATATATATATATATATATATATATATATATAGAGAGAGAGAGAGAGAGAGAGAGAGAGAGACAGACAGACAGACAGACAGAGAGAAAGGGATATAGGAATGATGATGGGAAATTAACCTTTATATTTAAATTAAAGAGAGAAATATGATTTCTGACACAAGAAACTAACTAGAAATACAGAGATCAGAAACCTACTAAAGTTTCAGCAGAAGTATACTATCAAATATATCTGACAATTTAACACCTAAAACAAGATATAGATTTCCATAACCAGGAGACAGGAATTACCTAAGGAATTCTCATTCTCCAAGTAGAGAATTCATGGACAAAAGATTTCATATGTCAATCTTCCAAATGGTAGACTCATGGACAAAGAGAAGAGTACTCTCTCAGAACCTAGAGTTTATGAGAACATTTATTGGAAAGTGCCCCCAGCCCCCAATCCTAAACAAAGTGCTTTCAAAATGGTGCTCATTGAGATTTCAGAGTTTCTACCAACCAGTGCTGCGACATGTCTTCTATTTTTTTCTTCTCTTTGGTTGGGTATATTTATTGTGGGTCTATTTATTGGTTGGGTATATTTATTTCTGAGGACAATATTCCAAAAAAGTAAACACTGGGAAGTTTGGGGAAGAGTGGGATTGTTGACTTTCCTGTCTGTGAACTGTGGGGAACAAGAAATAATTTTCCTGCTATTTGGAATTCTGGTAATCATGTGTTCAAAACATCAAGCAGAAAGTGACATATGGAATGTTGATAATGGGTAGGTAAGAGTGGTAATGTCATTTCATTTTCAGCATACAGAGAATCATGAAGAATATATTGTTCTTCAAGTGTACAAATGGTCTCTCATCAAATGACATTAAAATTAGATTGTTCTCATAGAAAGTGTCATTTGACAAATGTCTTTCCTGAATTTTAATGTAACATGCCATTTGAATCCCAAAATAGAATAAGAAAGTACAAATTTCAATTATTGAATAGATTTCCTTTTAACATTGTGTAGCTAAAAGGAAACTAATAATCATATTTTTAAAAATAATAGATGGTCAAACTCTTACAAAACAATATTTTTGTCAGCTAATCGTAAATGAATGAGAAACATATGGATTAAGTTTCCATCAAAACCCACACGTTTAAAAATTCAAGTAAAACTTATTTGGCAAAAGTCTTTTTGTATTTTGCCAATTTCAAAATATTTGAAAATAATTTGAGTATTTTTTAACATAAAAAGTCATAAGATACTCATTTTTTTACAAATTATTAAAAGGATGAAAAAAGTCATGAAGTGATTTCTACAGCAATAATTATCAAGCAAAAAATTATTGTCATCTTGATAGCCCCATGGATTATTTCAAATGTAATTACCTGAAGGAAAAGAACAGCATGTTCTGAAAATCAACAGCATGCTGGAAAACTTAGGAAAATATTATGAACTAAAGATATGAAACTATATTGCTCACTTTCAAATATAAAAAGGGCAGGATCTTCCAAGTAAAAATACACTTCATATTATCAATGACGTGCTTTAAGCTTAGCATAGGAGAATATAATGTACTGTATATTGTTGGTTTCAAATAGTAGCTCAACAATTTGACTTTAGTTCTTGTTAAATTAAATGAGATTCTTTTGGAACTTGATGGGAAGTAACGGTGACCATATCAGTCAGGACGATTTGAATAATGAAAGAAACTCTACTTCACCAGTCTTAGACAAAAACATAAATATATTTATAAAAACGGAAAAGGAATATGTTGGATCACACATTTGAGAAGTCCAGGTCTTGAGCTGATTTTTGTCATGGCAAAATCCAGGGCTTCCTACCTCTTATTTGCTTTCTATGTGTTGGTATTTCCTGAAATCTGCTGGCTTCCATGTTCCCAATATCATAATATCAGGGGAAAACAGACACCTTCTTTATACCCAGTTCCAGCAAACAGCCTAAGAAGACTGTGAAGTGCTGTGTGATATGTCCATTTGCTTAGCTGTGTCTCAGTCTTGACAAACCCGCCAAGCCACAGGGAATAAGGAGCAGGTACAGTATCTTCCAAACTGGATGGATAGGGATAAGGGTCCTTGGTTTTTCAATAAATAGGGCTAATATTTCCAAAAGGAATGAGAAAGATCACCTCAGAGATTCCTTTCTATCTACAATCACTCTCTCCTTATATCATCACGTGGAGTGATGGCTGGAGGGGGCACATGTATGCAGACTATAGAACCTGGTAAGCAATGAAATTTGTCCTGTGTTTATCTTCTGTCTCACCGTTTCTGCCTGCAGAGCACAACTGGCTGAGGTCCGGCTTGCCATTTTTATATCCTTTTTGTGTTTGTTTGTCTTTTGGTACCAGGGATTGAATTCAGGGGCACTCCACTACTGAGCCACATCCCCAGCCCTATTTTGTGTTTTATTTAGAGACAGGGTCTCACTGAGTTGGTTAGCATGTTGCTGTTGCTGAGGCTGGCTTTGAACTCATGATTCTCCTGTCTTAGCCAAAGTGCTGGGATTACAGGTATGTGCCACCACACATGGGTCTATATCCTTTTTGATGATGGAAAAATTAGACGTATAAGCTATACTCTTTGTGTTTTTACAATAGATCTCCATAGAATGAGGTAGAATATATGAAAAAATCCTGACACTTTATTTCTGTGTCACTATGTGCCATGAGGATGATTATTAAAATGCGTATTTTCAATTTTTTTCTCTTTTTGGAACAGAGAAATGTAATCTCAAAACATTAGTGTTTTATAAGTGTTGAGTATTTAGATCATAGGGAAAAGAAAAAACTGAAACACAATTCAAATTTCTAATAACCAGACCAAGCTATCAATGCCATTTCTATTATAATCAGGTTAAAGGATTAAAAGTTGTATAAACTTAGTGTTATTTAAAAACAAATGACCAAAATGATGTATTTTAAAAAAGAAACCAAAGAATGCTACTTATGTTTAAAAAGAGAAGTGGCAGAGGCAATTTTTTTTTTTTTAATGTCTGGAGAGCTCTTTTTGTAAGTATTTAAAAATTAAGGTGTATGTTAATTTTTCAATTTGCTTTGTGACTTCCTGAACAATTAAAAAAGGAGCGCTTTTCATGAATTAGTGATTTCTAAAGATTAATATCTAAAGGATATTTTTATATATTTTTGACATATTTTTAAATAATGCTATTTGTATAATGTTAAGTAATCCAATCTGTTTTGTTTTTGTTTTTTTTTCCTTTGCTACTGGGAATTGAAGCCAGGGGTGCTTATCTATAGATCTACATCCCCAGCACTTTTTATTTTATTCTATTGTTGCATCCAACCTGCACCTCTCCCCAAGAAGTGCAGCCCAGATAACTCAAAGTTTATTGAGGAAATAGGTACACAGGCCAATCAATAGGGGGTCAGCTCTCCTTTCCTTCAGAGAGTGACACTGAAATGAGGGTTTCAGAGGTTATTATAGGGTGGGCGAGTTACATAACTTGGGAAAACAGGATTTGGCAAATATTCAACCTATAGTTATTTACAGTTCAACAGTGACGGCGCCACCTATGTCCCCCTTTCAATTCCTGGAACTTCAGGTTACTGGCCAGGGGATCTGGCAGCCTGTGGTTTGGCCCCATCCGTGAGAAGCAAGCATAGCATTAAATCACAGAAGCACAAAAAAACAGGTTAGCAGATACATTCAGACCTGAGCCAGAGTGACTCCATTTTGAGTTTGGATTTTACACTATTTTATTTTTATATTTTGATGAAGGGTTGCTTAGGGCCTCACTTAATTGCTGAGGCTGGCCTTGAACTTGTCCTCATACCTTAGCCTCCAAAGTCTCTAGGATTACAGGCATGTACCACCATACCCAGCTTACATTCTGCTTTTAACAAACTGGACCACATGTCTTTGTTGGTGCTGCATAAGCTATACATTCCGTTTATATTTTCATTTGAACAGCTTTCATATATTTAAGCAGCATTTCTGTAATTCTTGATTTAGTTTATGAATGACTCAGGAAGTAGGTGTAGGAAAATAATAACTGTAATCTTTGAATAATCTGGTTGACCTACACTTTATGAAAATCTTATTAGTAGAAATATATCAATACTTAGACATTACTCATTAACATAAAATTTACATTTTGTGTATAACATACAAATACATAATAAGATATATGACGAAAATAACAATATTAGCTAACATTGCTCTAAGACTGTGTGATAGCTTTATTCTAAATGTTTTATGTGTGAACACATTTAATTCATAGGGCAAACTAATAAGGTGATTATTATTATCCACATTTTATGAAACTTGAGAGCTGTTTGAAGTCTTTAGCAGTGGGGCGCAGCTGCTCAGATATCCTTGACTGGAGAATGGTCCTCCTCTATCCAGAAAAGTCTTCCTGTTCCATGGAGATCACAACTTGGGGAAGGATGCACATGGAGCTGTGAGGGAGGTAGGAGACGCCTGCCTATTCAGCCAGATCAGCTGAGTGGACCCTGGAAATCAATGGGTGGCAGGCGTTGCAGCCTGAATTACCCTCACATCCACATCATCCACATTTTGTGATAACGAAAATGAGCACAAAAAGCTTATGAAGTGGCTAAAATTCATGCAACTGGTTAAAAATTCTACTGCTTCCTTTGCTGTGCCTTATTTTCTAAAATTGTTTTCAACACACATTCATTGGGAGTTCAAATTTGCAAAATTAAACTGCTATTTTTATACTAATATTTTGAAATTAATGTTAAGCAATTGTGTGACATTAAATATTACAAATTTAAATTTTAAAGAATAGGATCACTCCCTAAAATTGAATAAAGAGCAAAAGATAACTATTAAAAATTTCCACAGACATATACATAAGTTATTGCTTGAGTATAGAACTGGAATAATATCATCTGATTAAGAACCCGTTATCCGGGGCTTGGGGACATAGCCCAGTGGTAGAGTTTCCACTTGCCTAGCATGTGCAAGGCCCTGGATTCAATCCCCAGTGCTGCGGGAAATGTCCACTCATTATCATTTGATGGACATTTCCCTTCTCTTGCTAGTCTTTGGATGAAGCCTGCATGTGAAGCCAAAGTATAATTTTATATATAAACAACTCCCTCTATGTAAATGTCTATTATTTTTTTCTTCTCCCTATGTCCCTTTACATTTATATAGTATATTTCCTGATATTAACTCTTCTTTTCCCTTGTTCAGAACTGCTGCAGAGGCAGAGCCAGCAGTCAGGTTCAGGTGTGTGACTGATTTTCTCTTTCCCTTCTTTGCAATTGTATTTTCTCTATTTATGGCAATGGAGGTTTCTTCTCTCATAAAACCTGACATGCAGGAGTTAGAGAAGGGCTATTGATGAAGTCCTTTCAGTCTAAAAACACTTTGAAACTGTCCCTTTTTCCTGTGACCCTTTCTTGTCTTACATTCCTCACCCTGGAAGTGGGGGATGCCCTCTTCTGTGGCTCTTGCTTGCTTGCTTCCTAGCCCTTGAGCGTCTGAGAACATTTCTAATTTTTCTTTATTCATGTCTGTTTGCTCTTTGTACATCCCTCTTGAGCACACATAAACACACACATGAACACACATACATGCACATGCACGCACACACACACACACACACACACACACACATTTTCTGCATTGACAAACTTAGAGTCCTGGCTTCCCTTGATCAATTCCTCCTCCTCTGGTACATCCATCAACAGCTGTCTTTCCTGTCTCTCATCAGTGGACCTCGTCCACCATTTATAGGAAACAGCCCTCCAGCTCTCTGAGTCTTCCTTTTGCCGGTACTCTCACTAGGCTTTAGGTAAGGGGAGGAGATTGCTTCCCTTTTTTCCTCACTAAAGCCACCACAGTAAGTAATATCATTTGGTTTTCACCAGATTTCCTTCTTCAGTAGACAGGATTCCAAAAAAAAAAAAAAATTTCCCTCAAAATCTACTCCCTCTTTTTATCTGGTTTGACTACACACACACACACATACACACACACACACACACACACACACACACACACAAGGTTTTGGTGGCAAAAATATGCTGAAATCCTGCTCCAATGAGGATTTGAGATGCGTTGGAGATAAGTCACATTGGTGCAGGTATGGATGAGCAAATCCTACCTTCCATTCAGTCCCCCACCCCAGCTCAAGTTTACACACTGGTCTCAAATCCCTCTTGACCCCTTCAGAGCATACATTGAATAGGACCAGTGCCTCACATAATCAGCCTTTGCTTTACTGAGAAGTGCAATAATTAAGCAGTAGTATTAATCAGCTTCGAAGTGAGGTCATCTGTCACAGATATGTAGGTGAGCAGGAGTGGATGAAAAAATCTAACTGAAATGACACCAGAATCCTGCTCTGATAATATCCTCTAAAATGTGAACATGTAGACTAGACATATAAAAGCAAATCAAGCAAAACTTGCTTTGTGTTCCTCAAATATCATTGCTACTGTACATGAGTGTGTGCATATTTATCTGTCCTGAAAATAAGGAAAGGAAACATGATTAGTTTTAATCATTAACATCCTTTTAGTTAAAGGACTAGAATCTCAGCTCAAGGTGGTTCAACCTAAGGGGACTGTTCTTTACACCTGGTTAGCAGTAGCAGCTCAGCTGTATCGATAGGACCCTTCTGTTCTCCTTGTTACTTACCCTTTCCTGTTTCTGCATCTTTTTATGAGCTGACCTTTGAGTCTTCTTTATACAGCTGTCTTTGCAGCACCGAAACCCCAGGGAAGAGATGGCTTCACAAAAGAAGTCCTGCAAAGGAGCTATCAATCTGCATGCTGTGCGTACTGGGCAATGCGATGGGCTCACACAGTGCTAGAGATACCCCCATTGTGTAGAGTAGGGAGGAGATTGCTGAGGAAAGTGGAGGCGCCATGTATTAGTTTGGAAGGTTGATTTAACAATACTGTAGATTGCGTGGTTTAAATAACAGAAACGTGTTTTCTCACAGTTCTGGAGACCAGGAGTTCAAAAATCAAGATGTCACCAAGCGTGGTTCTGTGGGCTGTCAGGAAAGGATCTGTTTCAGGACCCTCTTTTTGACCTACATAAGGTCTATCTTCTCCCTATGTCTCTTCATTTTTCTCACCTCTATGTGTCTGTTTTTGTGCCCAAATCTGCCTCACTCCTTTTGTCTGTTTTTTCTTTTTTTTTATGTTTGGGGGGTACTGAGTTTGGAACCCAGGGCCTCACACATGCTAAGCAAATGCTCTACCACTGAGCTATACCCCCAACCCCTATTCTTCTTATAAATCACTAGTCATATTAGAACAGGACCTACCATAATAATTTCATTTTTAATTTGATTCACTGTGAAGACTCTACCTTCTAGTGGAGTTATTTTCTGAGGTATCAGATTGTAGGACTCCAGCATACCTTTCTCAAGGGGACACAGATAAACTCAGAAAGCACAGTTTCTTAAAACAAAGGAGTCAGAATTAACCCTGAGAAGACAAATCTCAACTACTACATTCCAGTCTACACACTTTTGCTATATGGGTATGCAAATGATATGCAAATGAAGGATACTAAAGAAGATGTAATCATCTTTCTTCTTTTTGCTCAAGTTTATAATATCAGATTTTCCTTGTATTTTCATTAATAACATATCTGAGCTCTTTTCACTATTGGATATTTAGATTGTTCAAGGTCTTAAGAAAAGTATTATTTGGTGGTTTACTATGTATGTATCTTCTGAACATTTTGATTCATTTTACTTTAAAATCTCTCTTTCAGACTTTTAGAAAAAGAAAATATTAAAGCAAAGATCTGTCATATTCATTTTTAAAATAAATTAATTGTGACCAACCCACAATTATCATTATTGTCACAGTCTAGAATTCAAGAATAGTCATTGTAAAAGATAAAATATCTGATGTTTTGATTCAACAGTTTACATGTATCTCAAATTTAATTTTCTGGAGTGAGTTTTATAATTTTAATGTGGTAGCAATTTACTTTGTATAAAATAAAAAAAATCATTGCTCACCTCCTTGCAGGGAACACAGTTAAAAGATATAGGAAATTAAGACTATATCTTAGTCTTAAGACTAAGGACTAGAATCTCAGCTCAAGGTGGTTGAGTTAGGAAATTAAGACTATATCTTAATTAAGTTAGGTTGACTAGGAAATTAAGACTATATCTTCTGAAACATTTAATTTGCTCACTAAAGGTAATACATTAAAAAACATGAGCCTACACTTCACAGAGATCTGAGGCTTTGGCTCCTGGTACACTATCTTCTTTGTTTTCTCATTTTGGAACAAGACAGTTTTCGTTTTGCAGATCCAATTTTACCTTTGAAAGATGGAGACAATAATAGCCATGTACTTTGTGATGCAAAGAATTATACAAAATGGCGGACAGTGTCTGGCTCATAAGAGGTTCCTAAAAGTTCATCAACATTTTTTCATTTGCATTACAAAACAAAAAATATATTTGATTAAGAGTAAGAAAACCTAGTAGAAGTGCTTGAATAGACTTCCATTTATTCCATAACCCCTTTAATTATGCTTCAATTTTTAATCACATTTACAAAGTCTAGCATAAAATTATAGTATTACATAAGAATAGAGAATGGATATAATGTGGGCAAAAATTGTTAAAAATCTCAGGTCCAATGTATATTGCAAGATTTTGAATTTAGAAGAAATCTATTCACTATCTCATAAAACACAGTGTTGTTATAGTTCTACTGATACTAATTAACAATAGAGCATATGACTGGATCTGAATGTCAGCGTCATTCTCAATTTATCATATGAAATTAAAAATATATTAGTGGGGCTGGGGTTATGGCGCAGTGGTAGCGTGCTCGCCTAGCACGCGGGAGGCACTGGGTTCGATCCTCAGCACCACATAAAAATAAAATAAAGCTATTGTGTCCACTTACAACTAAAAAAAAATAAATATTTTAAAAAAATATATTAGTGACACATGATTTAATCCATTTCTCATGTATATTTTTGGTTTTTGGATTTACCATTAGGTATTCACAGTCTATGAAACTCTTTCTGGAAAAAAGGTAGAAAATTTATCTATATATCCTCATAAATCTAAATAGATGGCAGAAAATTTAAAAGAGATTTAACCATATTATTTAAAGAATATTGGTTTAATACTTTAAAGTATTGTTTCAATATTTTCTAAAACATGGAACACTCATTTCCCCAAACTCATAACATTACTCTAGTAAATTGAATATCTGTGTTCCCCTCCAAATCCACGTAAACACCTAGTCCCATCATGATGGTTTGAAGGTGGGACCTTTGGGAGGTGATTGGATCATGAATGTAGGGCACTCATGAATGGTATTGGTGTCTATGCTGGCCAGTTTTTTGTTGTTGTTACCAAAATACTTGATAAAGATAACTTAAAGGAGGAAAACTTTGGCTCACAGATTTAGAAGTTCAGTCCATGGTCAGTTGACTCCATTGCTCTGGGGCCAAGGTAAGGCAGAACACCATGGTGGAGGAAAGTTGCTCAATTTATGACAGCCAGGAAGCAGAGAGAGAGAAAAGGGGAAGAGGCTGGATGCTGGGAGAGATCACAGGGAGGATAAAGCCTTCAGGGCACATCTTAGTGATCTACCTCCTCCAGCCACACCCTACCTGCCCACAGTTATCACCAGTCTTTGCATTCAAATGAGGATGGATAGATTAGTTTGTAGCTCTCATACCCCAATCATTTTACTTTTTTTTTGGTACTGGGGATTGAACTCAGGGGTACTCAACCACTCAGCCACATCCCCAGCCCTATTTTGTGTTTTATGTAGAGACAGGGTCTCACTGAGTTGCTTAGCGCCTCGCCATTGCTGAGGCTGGCTTTGAACTCGCGATTCTCCTGTCTCAGCCTCCCTAAGTGCTGGGAATTTTACTTTTTAATATTCTTGCATTAATACATGAGCCTTTGGGAAATACTTCATATCCAAACTAAAACAGTGTCCTCATAAAAGTCATTCCAGAGAGCTCCTTTTCCCCTTCTACCATGTGTACACACAGTGAGAAGGTGCCACCTGTGAACCAGGAAGTGGGCCCTGTCCAGATGCTTAATCTGCTGGCACCTTGATCTTGGACTTCCTAACTTCCACAACTATGAGAAATAAATTGTTTCCATGCTCCCCCGTCTATCATATTCTCTTACAGCATCCTGAGTAGACTAAGACAATTACTGTATCAAATATCTATTGTTTGTGTTACTAAATATATCATTATATTGAATATAGTACTTACAAACCAATAAATAAATAGCACTCAGCTGATCAATATTTTGAAATTGTTTAAAAGTAGAAATATTATTTTGGAGTCTTTTTGATCTATGCTACTGATTTTTGGGTATCTCTTGAATAGAACAGTATTGGAATACTTTTTTGCAAAAAAATACCCTACAAAATGAACTATAATTTGCAGCTGCCTTATAAATTATAATTAAGGCAGAAAACGACTGCGACATTTATTTTCTAATAACTATACAAAGAGATGCAGGGACAGAAATAATCTTTCTTCCTAGTAATATTGCCTATTTGATAATGGACATTTCCAATAAAATCATTTTCCTCTATTTAACTAAACTTTTTGCCAATTTCTCATTCTCTTAAAAATGGGAGAAACACTGAAAACTGAATGCGTCTTAAGAGTGGAAATGAATTTAATTCTTGTGTTGGTAGTGATGGAAGTATTCTAGAATGTCAAATACATGATATCACTCATTTGGATTTAAGCAATATCTTTGAAACACAAGTGCTATAATTGGTACAAAATGAAAAATAACCAAAAAATAGAATTGATAAGAGGACTGAGTCCATGTCAACTACTATAATTCACTACGTTAGTTTTAAAAGTAGAGAAATCAGTGATTGAATAATTAAAAATTCATTTTTACACAGAGAGACACATTTTTAATAATAGATTTTCTGGTAAATATCTTATTCTCTCTGGTTGTAGCTGAAGAAATGATTAATAATTAGTATCAGTTTCCCGTTTACAGCCCAGCCCTTATGAGAATTTCATGACAAATTGCATACTGGGCCAAAGAAATGGCTTGTCTCACAAAGTATTCTGTTTCAGAATAACACCAAAGGACAGTTAATTAAGATGGCAACAAAACTGGCAATAGTACCTGTCCCTAGAGAATCCTACTGTTTATATTTTTTCATCCAAAACTGAATTCTCTCTTTAGTTTACTTGCCTTTAAGCCAATTATCTAATTATATCAATATATTCATAACCTTGTGATTTTGTTGTAAAAACACGTGTGTTCACACTACCCACCCCCACAGATCCTACTTTGTTACAGATTTTACCCTCTAAAAAATAGAGACAAGCATGAATTTTTCCTGCCTATCTGACCATGATTCATATACTTGGTGCACAATAAAGGATGATTCAAAAATAGAATTGATAAGATGACTGAGTCCAGGTCAACTGTTGTGATTAACTACATTAATTTAAAAAGTATTTTAAAAATCCTTTTGTTAAATAGGGCAATTTAAGCAATGCCATGGAGGCTAAGGCATATTCAGGAAGGCAGAAAAATTTTATGAGTAGTGTGATTGAAGCATAAGGTACATTTGTGATGTGTAACTAGAAGCATAAAACTAGATAATAATGTTAGTCAATGGCCATCTTTATCAGTGTTTCTCAATTTTTTTAAATTGACAATTCCAGTATAAAACTAAATTTTATATTATAAACCAAGACTTATGTCCATATAGTTTTTTGCGTAGTTATTACAAGCACAAATTCCAATCCACCAGGGTTTTCTTTAGTTAAATAATCAGTCAACCAACAGCAATTGCTCGACTGTCAATAACCAAGGTCTACTAAATTTGAGAAATTGCACAAAGAATAAACTTAGTTGTTAGATGTTTTGCATTAATTACTCTGTACATTATGACCAATGACTAATCATTATGTCATTCCTTTCAACATCCATCATTGGTTGGTTAATGTAGATCTGTTTTTCAGTTTACCTATATACAGGAAGGCATGTGGTTGTGTTTCTACCTTTCCTCCGTATCTCCTAGTGATGAAGTCTGGTGATGGTTTATATCAAAAAACATTTAAAACAATGAGTAAAACAAAAATTAAGGTGCAGCAAAGAAACAAAAAGTATTAACACTTGAAGTGAAATTCCAATGCAGTGTAAACAGTAGAGAAGCCATAGCCAATGGTGAGAATGTTGGCCCCTCCACTGTTGGCTGGGGAGAATCTGGACAGGCAGGTAGAAGTACTGAGCAAAGGCGACCTTATCAATGCCATGATGCAGTGAAGGAAGTGATGTCAACAGAAACAATGAGGATGTAGCAGAGGGAGCGATGTCTGCCAAAACCTGCCTGTTAAAGGAGTGCTGGGGATTCCTTTTCAGATAAACAAAGCACAAAGTGTTACATGTCGGGCATTAATCTAAACATCGTTAAGAATGTGACAATTTGCCAAAGCATTGGAAAGAAGCTCTTTTTGTACCATAAGTTATATGATAAGAAGAAAAAAATTGTCCAACGTACTCATGACAATTTTTTTGGCTTGTATCTTTAAATAAGTATAGACTCATAGGATTATGAGGGCCTATGTATTCTCCTCCTCCTGTGCTAATGGTAACATCTTGAATCACAGTAGTACAACACCAAAATAAGGGTCATTGATATAATCCCTACAGAGGTATTCAAAATTCCCCAGATTTACAGCACTCTATGGTGGATATTGTGTGTATGTGTGCATGCACGTGAGCTTCTGAACATGCAGTTCTGTGCCACTTCCCTTGGGCATTCTCTAGCCACCTCCACAAGCCCAACTGTTTCATCACCACAGGATTTGCTATTACTTTAAAACCACACCTGCCTCCTCCCCCAACACCTGATCTTTTATGACTGCCTATCTTTTCTCCACCTCTATGATTTGGGGATTGCGGGAATATTTTATTAATAGAAACATACTCTAAGTTAACCTGTTAAGATTAGCTTTCATTCCACACCACATAATCTCTATCATCCCCCAACATAATTCCTAACATTTCCAATGCAAGTGTTGAGTACATTAGTAGTTGACACTAAGTATTTTATAAGAAACAAAATAGGGGGCTGGGGTTATGGCTCAGCAGTTGAGCGCTTGCCTCGCATACGTGAGGCACTGGGTTCGATCCTCAGCACCACATAAAAAAAAATAAATAAAGATATAAAAAAATAATAGCACATCATTTAAAAAAATATTTAAAAAAAAAAGAAAAAAGAAACAAAATACTTCCACTCTCAATGACTTAAAATATTTTAAATAATGCAGCATTAAATAATATCAGTTTTATTATTTATTCTCTATATATGTGTAAGAATAAACAGAGATAATCAATTTTAATAAAAACTTTTACATTCTGTGGAATTATAGTTCTACATTAATTATTAGAACACTGCATGGGTTCAGTTTGGATATTTTTACTCTTCTACACTACTGTGCAAAGAAGACTATTGGTATATAGTTTGTGTGTGTGCGTGTGTGTGCATGTGTCTAAAATTAGCATTTCATGGACAAAAATTCCACATTATTAATTTTCTATTGAAAATATTAGTGACATAGAATAACATAAATATATGGTATTATCATTCTATAGGTCAAGAATCTGACAAAGATCTCATTGGGCTAATATAAAGGTATTGATGTGACTGTATGTCTTTCTTTACTTTTCTTCTTTTTTAAAAAAAAAATTCTCTTTTTTGCTGTGCTGGAATTGAACCCAGGGCCTTATCATTTTGCCAGTACTTTACCACAGAGCTATACCCTAAACCCAAGACTGCTTTTCTTTCTGAAGATTAAGAGGAATCTCTTTCCTCCTCTTTTCCAGGTTCTACAGACCATTTACATTTTTGACATGGGTCCTCTTCTTCTGTCTTCAAAGAACACCCATGGTGGATAAAGTCCTTCACACACCAGCATCTCTGGTTTTCTGAATACAAGAAAGTTTGACTCTTTATAATAACTCACGTGATTAGATTAGCCTCATCTGAATAATAATCTTTCCATATGAAATTCTCTAACATTCTCCAGGAATTGATATTGGCCAAATTATATTGTTATATTGTGTGCCTAAATGAGTATGTAACAACAAATCCCACCATTTACGTAGACCTATAGTTCATCATTTAAAAAAGTATGGGAAAAAAATTTCTAACCCTAACCACATCTGCAAAATTCATTTTGCATTGTAAGGTAACCTATTTATAGATTCTATGAACTAGGGCCTGGACATCATTGAGGGCTATTATTTTGCCCAGCACTGTCCAATTTTGGTCCTTAAAAGATTTATGTCTGTTACTTGCAAAATTGATGAACCTAACTCAAGTTCTTCAGAAGTCTCAACTCACTACAGCCTCAACACCACATTCAGAATTTTATCTAAACACCACCAGTTTAGAATTACCAAATTTCATCATCTAAATCATCTAATTAATGTATGACTGAGGTTCCTGGCATAATCCATTCTGAAGCATAATTCTTATCCATTAGTGGTTCTGTGAAAGTGAAGAAATTAATTATATGTTCCTGAAGTCCAATGTTGAAACAAGCATAAAATAATAGTTATAAAAATTCCAGTTTAGGGCTGGGTTTGTAGCTCAGTGGTAGAATGCTTGCCTAGCACGTGTGAGGCACTGGGTTCGATCCTTAGCACTGCATAAAAATAAAATAAAATAAAGGTATTGTGTCCATCTACAACTAAAAATACAAATTAAAAAAAATTCAGTTAAAAAAAGAGAAAATTGACAGGAGGAAATTACTAGTACCAAGATAATCTAAATCCAGCTGGGCAAACTCCTTTAGATTTCAAGACCTGAGGATCATCCTCTGTGGTTTCCAGAGGTTATCTACAAGCTGTGGGTTCCTCCTCTGAGTTATGTTTCCTTTGTCATGAAATGTGGCAGGTGTTTTTGGTGAGTAGTTTTATAAGCTCACTTCCTGCTTAGGAGAGCTTTGGGGGTCAAATAGTCTTGCTTGCATTCCCTACTTTACTCTCTCAGTTCGAATTGGCAGTATTTTTGCTGTTATAACATTCTTAGTAAACTTGTGAATCTCCCACAGATGTCACAGGAATTCACCATTAGACAAGAGACTCTTCCATAGATATTTCTTATATAACCATTTCTCTATTTCTGTCTCTGCTTAGATGTCCAAGGGGTAACACCCTCAAGCTTCCTGGATACTGTGTAGTTTGATTAAGGGAATCTGAGAGGCATACTCTTAACCTCTTCAAAAAGGCTTTGGTATCTGAATATGCTAGTTTTTTTAATCTTCCTGAGGTTTTAGCAAAAGGTGTGATAACCACATCTAAGACCTTTTCTTTAGATTGTGTTTTCCTGCCAGTGACTCTCTCAATTTTAGCATCTTCTGTAAACTAGATAAACTGAAAATGCCCACAATGGTTATATCTTGAATCCTTATTTTTAAAATGTTATTTTCTTAATTTCTGTCTATTTTTTTGTATTTACTATAAATAGTAAAAATAAACAAGTTTACTTCTTTAAACATTTGCTTGAAAATCTCAGCCATATATTTGATTCAATATTATTTATGAGTTTCATTTTTCACATAACTTCAGGACATAAATCTGTGAAGTTTCTGCTACTCTTTAAGAAACTTTTCTCCAGGGGTCTACCTTACCTTCTGAGTCATCACTTGAAGCTTATTTATGTGCACATTTTTACTAACTGTCTGTGTGTTGTGACAAAGGCCTTCTCCAAGGGAGCCTCTCTTTTATCCACTTGGCCCTGCCCCTCCTTGAGTTGTCATTAGCAGAATCATTAACATCCACATTTCTACAGATGATATATTCAGAGCAATCTGAATTTATTCTACCTGCTCCTAAAAGTTATTTCAGCCTAGCTCACTGCCAATTTCTAAACCTATCTTGCTCTTAGGTTTAAAAAAAAACAAAACAAAAAAAACTCACTCTTCGCTATCAAAATCTGTTAGTTTCCTAGCAATGTCCCCTAAAGAAATAGAGACTCTATTAACCTCAAGTTTCAGCATAAGCCCTACTTCCTC
This sequence comes from Xerus rutilus, assembly GCA_028644305.1. Taxonomy (NCBI): domain Eukaryota; kingdom Metazoa; phylum Chordata; class Mammalia; order Rodentia; family Sciuridae; genus Xerus; species Xerus rutilus. The sequence goes on along the minus strand of CM053409.1, from coordinate 106,029,414 downwards.
TAAAGAAGCAGAATCACAGTGCTTTTCTCTTCTGAGAATTCTTTATTTTTAGATGTTCACAGACTACACTAGTCAGTGCTGCTTGCCCTCTGTTCTGCTGCATCATTATTTATTTTCATAATACGTGTCATATTATCTTAAGAATATTATGAGATATCCAAGGACAGGAACTTCTGTAGTTTCTCATATTTATTATATTGTTTTTATCTGGTAGCAGCTCTGGATTCATTTGTGAATGAACATGCAAAGCATGACAGATAATAACTGGAGAGTTAATAAAGAGAAGTTTGCAAAGTTTATTAAGCAAAATTTCAAAAGTCAAAATGTTTTACTTTCATGGGTGCACGTGTATGTTTTGCATAATAACTTATCATTACTTTCTAAATTTTTAATAGGCACTGCGATTATGTACATTTCTATTTATAAATACTTTTAACATGCAAAAATTCATACACAAATGTATATAACCATGTTATCACACAAAAAATATAATTGGGTAATCATTTAATGTTAGTTAATTTGGTGATCTGTACAAGGTTAAAGGCCACTTTAGTAGCAAAACTGAATTGTAAACACAAGACATATGATTCTAAAATCTCTTTTCTCTACTTTCCTTCTCCTTTCATGCAGATTTCATAATAATTAATAACTGACACATAACTTTCATACCATTAACTTTTTCCTTCCTTCCTTCTTTCTTCCTTCCTTCCTTCTTTCCTTCCTTCCTTCCTTCCTTCCTTCCTTCCTTCCTTCCTTCCTTCTTTCCTTCCTTCCTTCCTTTCCTGCTTTTTTTGGGGGGAGTGTAGGTTTATGGGGGATGTAATCCAAAGGCAGTTTATCATTGAACCATATACCCAACCCTCTTTATATTCTATTTTGATCCAGGATCTTGCTAAATTACTTAGGGCCTCACTCAGTTGCTGAAGCTGGCAAACTTATGATCCTCCTGCCTCAGCCTCCTGAGTTGCTGGGATTACAGCTGTGTGCCACTGTGCCTAGCTATATTAAATTTCTTAAGGAAGGATGATGACACAAGAAGGAATCTTTAATTTTAGAAGCCCCAGTCTTAAAGTAATCTATAGTAAATATGATAGTATTATATTTGTCAGAGAGAGCAATCATTCTAATTACAAACAAGGAAGTCATGTCATGAGTAGCTGAGATAAATCCCTACACTGAAGGAACAGTAACTTTAATTTCAAGAATTCATAATAAGTATTTTTCTAAATATCTGATACATTTTTATGATCTGTTATAATATCTCAGATTTTTGAAATTTTAATAAAAGCCAGTAATCAACTATGGGTTCAGCCTAATAGTTATCAAAATTAACCTCAAGATAGGAGCTTTAGTATTGAAGCATGAACTATGGAAAAACAATGATTAAGTGGATGATTTGGGAACCTTGCTGCAGGGATTTTATTATCAGTTTGGAAACAGCAAAGTCTAACATTGAAATGTATCAGAATATATCCTCATGATATAGTATCATTTTGAAACATAGAGAACAAAGAATCAGAGAAGTGACTTAACTCATTCAAAATACTTTGAGAGGTTTAAAGAAAGCCAAAATTTTTTCTCCATTTTTTGTCTTTATAGTAATTATCATCTCATTGATTCCTTGTTCCTCAAATCTTCAGTTTATAATATAGATTGCCATATAAACGTCTCTTGAAAGGGAATGTGTTAACCATAAAACATCAAAACACACCCCTTGAAGTTTTACTTGTAAATTAATACATTTGTAGTGACTTCTATAAGAGGGTCTCCTCACTTTGTAGAATCAACTCATTGGCTTGAAGCGACAGAAATTTCTGGTTAACTTTTACAACAAAGAATCACATGGAGAAACAGAACATTTTTAGGAAGCTGGGAACCAGACTCATAAAATGGTCAGGGATGAAGGGAATCTAGGTAGGACATTACTTTTTTGATGTTGATTGGTACTACAAAACTCAGTACTATCACTGCTGTATTGACCTATGAATAATTCTTTAACTGCTCCTGGTCTCTGTGGTTCCTATTCCAGATTCAACATCCTGCACAGGAACATCTGATTGGCCAAGTGTGTCTGGAGGTTAGGAGAGATGATATCATAGAAATAAGAGGTTTGTTGGATGCTGAGCAGCCCAAGAAGGACAATAGAACATCAAACCATATAGATCTGCAGTAAAAAGATAGTAATCCTTATGTCCGTACTTAAAGGATGGGCTCAAATATTATTTCCTTCCTTTCTTCCTTCCATCCTTCTTTCCTTTCTTCTCTCCTTTCTTATTAGCATATAATGACTAATGCACAATAATGTGGGGGTTAAAAATATTGTCTAATCTGATACTTCTCAATTGAACATGGAAAGGGTAACAACAACAAGGAATTTCTATCAGATAGTCCTTCAAAAAATTTTAGGTAAAGATCAGATTCCTTTATGAGAAAAATACTTCTCCTGTTGAAAATGTATCGTTTAATACCACTTCCACCTCTGAAAGCTACAGAGGTAATAAATGCAATTGCTCTAATCCCATTCATTCCCTTGAATTGAATGTATGTGTAACTTTCATAGCTTTTTTTCTAGTTTAATAAGATGCAGTTTAGCCATCTTCTTCACATGGTGAACGAATGACTCAATACTCCTGCTTTGCTGCTTGTGCAAATACATGCACACAAATACACACCCTGCACACATACAGGTTCACCCACAGCCCTACACACAGAGATACATCACCACACAGTATACACATGTACAAACCACTACACACACAACAGGCACACAGTTGTACACACGCACTACACCTACGCAGACACCCACACAGTATCTGATACACATACACATCCTAGTACATGCAGTATGCTCCCTGCACAAACATACTATCACAGACAGCACATGCATCAACACAAACCTTTTTTATACTAAGAAATGAAAATAAAACTTGAAAACATCTGATAAGCACATGATGTGGAATGGTAGCATTCTATATTTCTATCATTTCCTTTCAGTTATTTGGGATGTCTTAGTGGTTGTATAACACTGTTCACTCCTGTGGAGCTATTTGTTCCTTACTTGAGTCTTATTTTCCCTTTCATGTAATATTTTCTTTACCTCGGTCCATAGTGTGAGTTGAAACTGCAAATAAGATATCTAGTGTGGATAGCAACCTGTGCATAGATTTTGAAGCTAGATTGGTCACGTTTTCCCCCAAATGCTGGTTATAAATCTGGTAAGCAAATCATAAATGTCTTTTTTAGCTCCTGATTTTTTTTAATAAGCGAGAAAAAAATAAAGTATAAAATCCTAAGATATGTCCTTAAAAATCTCTATCATGTGATATTATGAAATAGTCCAATGGATTTCTTTTGTAAATAAAGATCCATCATGTTTTGCATAGTGTTAGCTGGTGGAGAAGGTTCAATATTCCAGCAGGGATTTAAAATATGCACATTTCTTTCACAACTTTGAAGTCAGAAAGCCTCCCTCAAAATCCGCATGATTTATGTAATGTGAGAAATGTGTTGGTCCCAAGTCTTTTTCTGCTTAAATCTATTCATCCTTCCACCCATCCATCCACCCATCTAAATGTTGGAGCACTTACTATGTCAAATTCAATCCCAAGGTCAATATTGTGTGGTTGGGTGAGGGTTGTATTTTCACCAAATTATATTTTATTATGAAAGACCAAAGGAATGAGGATTTCCCGTTGATTTAGGGCCAAGAAGATAGTGTAAATTACATAGGATTAAATGTGGATTATTCTTCACCTAGATTAGGAAATATTTTTATTTTTTTCCAACCAGAGAACATCTTCTTCTATGTGTTTTATCCTAATTTTGAAAGAAAATTTTATACAGAAAAACATTTCTCTGCATTGTGAAAATACACGGAAATGTGATAAATGGCAAGTGATGCTCAGGTTCAGGATTGGTGAGTATTTGGGAGTGGTGGGGACTTTGGTGAACAGAAGAGCACATTCTCTTCTTGTTGGACAATAGCTACATGGACCTAGCCAATTGTTATCACATGGGAATGTGAGCCTAGTATTGCCAGATCACTATTTTTTTTCAGCAGAAGCCAGAAATTTGGATTTTTATGTGGATTTTCCCAGTTCTAAATGTTGGTAACATTTTTTAAATAGCATAGGAGCCAAATAAAACATATCTTAGGCCAGGTTGAGCTTGTAAGTTGCCAGTGTGCAACCTCTGTTCTAGAGATAGAGAGCCGAAGCCCAGCTCTAATAGCAATCTGCCCAGTAATTGCTGCTCTCTGAAGACTTGTGGCTCCTAACTGGAATAAAATCTTGATAAATTTGCCCTGGCAGCCTGCCCTCAACTGCCCAGATTCCAGGGGTGGTGAGCCTAATACACTCCTAGAGGGGCTCCCACCACATGAGATCTTAACCATCACCTTCCCCAACAGACCAGAAATTCTTAGAAAGGATAAAATTTTTTTGTTTCCACAGCCAATCGCAAAGCATTTGGGGGATGTGTCAACTGTTTTGAATAAGCCTTGCCTTACCAGTTTTTCACTCCTCATCAGCATTGCATCTACGGTCATATTTATAGTTTCCTGCCCTGTGCTCTAAGAGATGACCCTCAAGAACTATTGCCTTACTTTATTCTTGTTATTTGTTTTGTCTTGTGTTTGCCATGTTGGAGATCAAACCAATAGCTATGCACGTGTTAGGTGAGTGCTCTTCCTGTGATCTCAATGGTTTTTATTCTTTTTTCATGTAAAAGTTAAAAAATAATTTTCAATTTTGTTACTGAGTAGTTCTTCTGGCTAACAAAGAATTAATTCTTCACTGTTAAAAGCATAGCATAATGGTTATCAGAATCAAATTGATGAGTTGCTTCAAAGTCTGTGAGTAGTTACTGAGTGTATACTAGGGGCGCTCCAAAGCTATAAATGCAAAAGCCAGCATCATCTTGTGACCAAAACGTGCTTGCCAAAAATGCCATCATGCATGAAGAAACAAGTGCCTGTCAAAACTGGGACAGAGGTTTCTCCACCAAGGTCTCAGTGCCTAACACTCTTATGCTGAAGTAGCACATATGCCCAGGAGCCACCCTGGCTCCTGGCCCAAGGCCACTGTGATATGTCACAATTGAACCATGCTCCCACGACCTCCCCTGAGGGTGCTCAGAGAGCACTCTGCCTGCTCATTCCCCTGCCATTTCTGCATCCTCACATCTTCCATATCTCACACTGAGACCTTGCCCCACACATACATATTTTACAAGAAAATCAAAAGAGGAAAGGTCATGAATGAGAAGTGGTCATTTATACCAGGCAGGCTTTTAGATGCTCAAATCTGGAAATAAAATTTTGGACTGTTGTGATTTCAGAAAACAATTTTAAACATACAAGTAATATCTACTATTTAGATAGAGTGGGGACTAAACATGTTAAATGTTATTTATGTAGCCGGGCACGGTGGCTCAAGCCTGTAATCCCAGCACTTAGAGAGGCTGAGACAGGAGAATCGCGAGTTCAAAGCCAGCCTCAGCAATGGCAAGGCACTAAAGCAACTCAGTGAGACCCTGTCTCTACATAAAACACAAAATAGGGCTGGGGACGTGGCTCAGGGGTCGAGTGCCCCTGAGTTCAATCCCTGATACCAAAAAAAAAAAAAAAAATGTTATTTATGTATTACTTTCTTGACTTCTCACAAAAAATTACCAAAGAATCAATATATGTACTGGATATTTGACAAGTATTATCTTTTTATTACTCACCAAAATTAATTAAAACAATAAGAAAGTCATTATTTATTCACTTAAAATTAAAGGATAAGAGATTTGCAGAAGATTAAATATTTTGCTTAAATTTACCTGGCTGGGAATTGACCAGGCCTGGATATGACTCCAACATCCAAAATATGTCATGCGTTTTCCATCACATGGCAAATTCTCTTTTTTTGGAGTTAGTTTCACCAGTTACTGTTTCAGCAGCATGTCACCCAATTGGCTCTTACATTCATGTATAAAGTGGGAATAATCTTGGCCAAAATAACAATAGTCCACTTTATCCACAGTTTTACATTCTGTAGCATCAGTTGCTCAAATTCAACTCTGTTGCAAAAATACTGAATGGAAAATTCCAGAAATAAACAATCTGCAAGTTTTGAACTTCCTGCTGATCTGATGGTGTGATGAAGTCTTTTTGTTCAGTGTATCCTCACTCTATATGCTACCCTTTTGTTAGTTGCTTGGTACCTATCTCACTCTCAGACCAACTATGGTGGTAGGGCAGTGCTTTCATTCAGGTAACCTTATTTTACTCCAAAGCATAGGGGTAATCATGTTGGAAATTCATTTTTGTTAAGGAGAAATCACAAAGTATTTATTTCAAGTAAAATGGAGTTTTTGATTTAGCCAGAAAAGGGAAAAATTGGTAATCTGAAGTTCCTAAGAATTACAGTCACTATGAAATTGTGAAGGACAAAGAAATTTGTACTATTTTTACTGTCACACTTCAAACTTTGAAAGCTATAGCCACAGTGTATGCTTGCTTCATCAGGAAGGAAAAGGCATTAAATTATAGAGTTCAGTACATTCTCTGGGCATTCACTGGGGATGTTGAAAAATATTCCCCATAGATAGGAATACTACTGTATCAGAAAACCTAAGAGTCTGCAAACAATAATGTAAATTGGTTCCTGACAGAGCCTGTTTGAGACAGACTGTATCATTTGGAGTATTCTTAGAAACATCACCTTAGAGGAAGTGACAGAACCAATCAATACTCTTAGTAGAGAAACAGTGGCTGAATTTTTTTGTTTTTGTTTTTAAACAAAGACACTGCCAAGGCTATGTGAGAGCACCACAGATTAGATGGCCTTTGAGAGTTAGCCATTTTAAGGAGTGACACCCAAGCTTTCATACCTTTATATCAATTGGTCATTGGATGTGACTTTCCCCAGGAAAGTGGCATATCCTTGGGTGAGGAGGTTTTCTTCAATCGGTGCAATTCTGGAAGAGGCCTTGACAGCTCGGAGATGTATCTCAAGATATTCTTAGGACTTGGGAGAGTAAACATTTTGATCCTGAATGGAGATGCAGGCAGCACAGCACTTGTTCACCAAAAACAAATATCTTGATTTTATCTTATGACAGGAAGTCTGTATTTTAGTAGTTGCTAAGGATTTTGTTTCAACCATTTGGTGACATCAGGTCTGCAGTATTTCTGTCTTGTTCTTGGTCTTTCTTTATGAAAACATAATGATGATCCGATTTTAGTAATAAAATGACGAAAAGGGGAAGAAAAGGTGGTACCAATCATTGTTGGCCCTAAAGTCCTACCATAGGCTTACTCTTTATTCTTATTGTCAATAATTGGGTCACAGGAGAAGAGAGATTGGCAAATTTGATCCTTTTTATGGATGGTCAAAGATTGTCTTGATTCACTTGGATTATTTTTGTGACACTGGAACTATTGTTCCCTGATGAGGCTTGTTAATAAAAGAAAAGCTGAGATAGATATGTTGAAAGCCAAGGAGCAGGATTAGTCACAGGTCATTTTATTCTTGTTTTGTAACCACACTGACTTCTAAAAAGTGTGTACTTTGATGCCATCTTAATGGTTGCTTAGGATTTTGGTTGCTTAGGATTTGGGGTACCTAAGGATATGAGGTTTGGAACAGAAAAAATATCACTTCTCTTAAACTAGAGCTTAACTCAATACCTTTGAATCTGCAGATAGACAAAGAATAAAAAAGTGGGAATGCAAAGAATAGAGATAATGCTCTGGAATTAGGTGGGAATTCCAACCTTGTATGTAATAGTTCACAAAAATAATGACTGAAGACATACAGTTCTACTTAATGAGAAATAGATTATGCTTTCATTTATATCAATATCTTTACCACCAAACACATTTAGCTTCCTACTTGCTTTTTTCCAGTGCTGCTGTTTATTGGCATTGATTTTGGACAGGAGAGCATTTGCAGTAAATTAACTTAGCTTAGGGAGTCTTTAAAAATGGGGTCATAGAGTCCTAGAAATTTAGGGTTGGAGAGACTTTGGAAATCATCTAATGCAAGCTAATAATTTTATACATAGTAAACTGTGTATAAACTGAGGTCAAGAAAGGTCAAGTTGCCCAAAATAAGTATAAATATAAACTTTTGAAAAATCTGTTTTTTTTTTTCTCTCTCTCTCTCTCATTTACCAGTAGTTAGACATTTTTCTGGTCTTGGACTTTTCTTTGGATTGATTTGAGGAGACTATATTGTGATTGTCACCAAAAGTTGAAAAGATTTGTTTATATTCAGGGAAAAGAAATGCAGATAGCTTAAGTAATTTTCATAAGATTGAAGTCTACTTTGTGAGCCAAAGTAAATCAAACATTAGAAGTACCACCTTTTGACAAAGTAATTATTTTAAAATAATACTTGATGATTGTTATTAAATTCACAGAACAATTAACATGTTTCTGAATCAGCAAAATAAAATAGATATTTCAGCAAGCAGCTATTTAACTTGGTGATGTCCCAGCAGCCCAAATCTAAACATAGATTTCAATGGCTTGAGTTTGTTTAATGGGAAAACCTATCCAAAGAGAAACATTTGTTTCATCTGTAGTGGGGAAATATTCATCTGCTATTAGGTTGGTACAGAAAGCCAAGAAAGAGTTTGCAAAAATTTCCACTGGCTGGTTGTTGCTTGTGATCCAATTGAAGGAAATATTTGGGGGAAAAAAAAGAAAGAAAGAAAAGAAAGGAAAAGAAAATCAATGTGGGTAGGTCAATCACTTTTTAAAATACAACTTTGACAAAAAGTTATGTGGAGATTGGGCATTCAACAACTGAATAACATTTTTTCTGTTATTGGATGTGCTATGTTTGGGAGTAAAAATAGAATCCCAGCACCACTGAACTGGCAAAGGTGAAAATTGTCATCTAAATAGCAAAGTCATCTGCAATAGTAACTATTGTGAGGGAGACTCTCAAGACACTGGATGCTTCTTTTATGTTCTGTTTTAGCCTATAATAATTAACAAAGCATACAAACTATTCTTTTGTTTCTGAATTCATTGCTTTAATAATGTGTATTGATTCAGTTTTCTGATGATGTTTGGATTGAACCTGGGGCTTTATGTACACTACACAAGTTCTTTACCACTGAGCTGCACCTGCAGTCAATTAATATGCTTTAGATGGAACTTTACATGATAAAATTTCACCTTATAATAATAGGGGATGTTGAAGAGATTTCTTCTTAAAATCATTCATTTTATAATGAAATTAATCAAGGGCAACTAACTTTGTCACAATTGCAGAGCTAGTCATGACAGACTTCTGGGTTCTTCTATTATATTATATTAGTCTAGAAAGAATGATCAGTGGTGGGCATCTCTCGCAATCTCTCCTATCATGACATAGTCTATAAAGTTAAGCTATTCATTGCACCAGCATATCATTTTCATTTTTTCACAGTAGGATAAGGTATGCAGGATGATAAAGGGACAGTTTTTAAGAAGTGACAGATAAGAAGAAATAAATGCTATAGAATATAGAACTGTATCATGCTTACAACAAGGGGAAATAGCTTTACATATTTTAACAGATCTTGAGAACTTGTATGTACATGAAACACCTTTCAATAGTTAAGGTTCATCACATCAATAGATTTAAGGAAAAGAATCATATGATCATCTCAGTAGATGCAGAAAAAGCACTTGACAAAATAAGTACCCCTTTATGTTCAAACAATAGAAGCACTAGGAATAGTAGGAATATACCTCAACTTTGTAAAAGCTATATATGCTAAATCCAAGGCTAACATCATTCTAAACAAAGAAATATTGAAAGCATGCCCTCTAATACCTGGAACAAAAGAAGGATGCACTCTTTCACCACTTCTGTTCAACATTGCCCTTGAAATTCTAGCCAAAGTAATTACACAGAAGAAAAAAATTGGGATATAAATAGAAAAGGAAGAGCTCAAAATATCACTATTTGCCAATGACATGATTCTATATTTAGAAAATCCAAAAAAATCCACCATAAATATTCTAGAACTAATAAATGATTTTAGCAAAGTAGCAGGATATAAAATCAACACCTATAATTCAAACATGTTTCTATATGCCAGTAATGAATTTACTGAAAGATAAATTCCATTGATAATAGCCTCAAAAAAATAGAATACCTGGGAATCACTCTAACAAATAAAGTAGAAGACTTCTACAATGAAAACTATAGAACACTAAGGAAAGAAATTATAGGAGACCTTAGAGGAATTAAACTCATGCTCCTGGATAGGCATAATCAATATTATCAAAATGGCCATACTACCAAAAATGTTATATATATGTAATGCAACTCCTAGTAAAATCCCAATGACATTCTCCATAGAACTAAAAAGAGTAATCATGAAATTCATTTGGAAAAATAAGAGATTCAGAATGGCCAAAGCAATGCTTAGCAAGAAGAATGAAGCAGGAGGCATCACAATACCAGACCTTAAATTATACATAAAGCTATAGCAACAAAAACAGCATAGTACTGGCACCAAACCAGACATGTAGAACAATGGTACGGAATAGAAGACACAGAGACAAAACCATATAAATACAGTTATCTCATACTAGAAAAAGGTACCTAAAACATACCTTGGAGAAAAGAGAGGCTCTTCAACAAATGGTGCTGGCAAAATTGGAAATCCATATGCAGCAAAATGAAACTAAACTCCTATGTCTCAACATGCACAAAACTCAACTCAGAGTGGATCAAGGACCTAGGAAGTAGACCAGACAGACACCCTGTGCCTAATTGAGGGAAAAGTAGGCCCAAATCTTCATCATGTTGGATTAGGTCTCAATTTCTTTAAGAAGACTTCTAAAGCTCAAGAAATAAAATAAAAAACCAATAAATGCATGAATTCAAACTAAAAAGCTTCTTCTCAGCAAAGGAAACAATAAAAAATGTAAAGCAAGAGCCTATAGAATGGGAGAAAACCTTTACCACAGTCCCCTCAGATCATTAATCTCCAGGATATGTAAAGAACTCAAAAAACTTAACACCAAAAACAAACAAACAAATAAAACCAAAAAATAAACCAATCAATAAATGGGCTTAGAAACTGAACTGATACTTCACAGAAGAAGAAATACAATTGATCACAAATATTTGAAAAGATGCTCAACATCTGTAGCAATTAGAGAAATGCAAATCAAAATTAAGATTTCATTTTACCCCAGTCAGAATGGAAATTATCAAGAATATAAGCAACAATAAATATTGATGAGGATGTGGGGGAAAAGGCACACTCATACATTGCTGGTGGTACTGCAAACTGGTGCAGCGAATCTGGAAAGCAGTATGTAGATTCCTTAGAAAACTTCGAATGGAACTACCATTTGACCCAGCTATTCCACTTCTCGATTTATACCCAAAAGACTTTAAAATCAGCATACTATAGTGATGCATCCATATCAATGCGTATAGCAATTCAACTCACAATAGCCAAAATATGGAACCCAACTAGGTGCCTTCAACAGATGAATGGATAAAGAAAAGTGGTATATATACACAATGGAGTATTACTCAGCCTTAAAGAAGAATGAAATTATGGCATTTGACAGTAAATGTGTAGAGCGGGAGAATATTATTCTAAATGAAATAAGCCAATCCCCCAAACAAAAGGCCAAATGTTTTTTCTGATATGCAGATGCTGATTCACAATAAGGGTGTAGCAGCTAGGGAAGAATAGAGATAATTTGGACTAGGCAGAGGAGAGTGAAGGGAGGGTAGGGGCAGGGGGTAGGAAGGATAGTAGAATGAATCGGACATTATTACACTATATACATATATATCAACATGACTGGTGTGATTCTACATCATATACAATCAGAAGAATGAGAAGTTTTGATGTGTCAAAATGCATTCTACTGTCATGTATGACTAATTAGAACAAATAAAATATTTTAGTAAAGAAAAGTAGAGCAAAAGAAACAAAAATCTGCATGAAAGGATGCTTTAACATACATTTCGAACATAATTTATTTGAAAAGACACCTTTGGAAGTTTTAAGATTTAGTTTTCAAAGCTACTGTTTATTAGAACATCTTATACCTACTATATGTGTATGCATTATTTTGTAATACTTGGATAAATTATCCATCTCTGATCTTGCAGTACACGGTCTGCAAATCCCTATATTTATTCTTTCCTGGAGAGATAAAAAGTGTAGAAATCCCTCTTTATTCTCAAGTCTATTTATGTAAGAAATGTTATGGAAATTACTTACTTTTTTATTAAAAGCAGATCTGAAAATTCCCTATTAAAAATTTAGGCTCAAATGTGGATGCTTGCAATAATAAACATCCTGGCATATTTGTGAGGTTTAATTGCCATTCTGGTAAAATAAACATGATATTGGAAGTTCCTGATGAATTAATATGATTTCATCTAAGTTAAAACTATAATACAACATTGAAACAAACTTAGTGAAATATTTTTATTAATAGAAGTTCACATTACATGTAGTTTTGTTCTTTTTTTTTACTCTTTCATCTCTATTCAACTCTTTCTTTAAAAAAACACAGTTATGCTGCTCCAGAGTTCCTGTGGACTGGCAAGAGCTGCAGAGGGCCTAGATACATCCTCAGGAACCTCCACTGGTGTCCAGCCAACAGGAGACCAGGAACTGCTACCTCTAGCCACTGGGGAGCCCAAACTCAGGGTAAGAGTCCCCACAGAGACGCTACCATGAGGCAGCCCCACCCAAGGGCAGCCTGGGTCCACCCCAGTTCCACTCCAGAGTTCCTGGGGTCCAGCAGGAGCTACAGAAGGCCCAGATCCATCCTCAGGAAACTCCATGGGTGTCCAACTAAGGGTTGACCAGAGTCTGATTGCTACCAGCCACAGAGGAAGGCACACCCAGGATAAGAGTGGCCTGCAGAGATCCCAGCGTGAAGAGACCCCATCCAAGTGTGCTCTGGGCCCGCCTCAGTTCCACTCCAGAGCTCCTGTGGTCAGGCGAGACAAAAGGCCCAAAACTGCTCTTAGGGAATGCCAGGTATGCCCAGTTGAAGGCAGACCAGAGCCTGCTAGCCTCCAGCCCCAGGGGAGCTCACACTCACTGTAAGGATCACACACAGACTCTCCAGCTTGTGACCCTGCCTAAGTGAGACCTGATCCCACCTCTAGTTCCGCTCCAGAATTCCTGTTCACCAGCAAGAGTGCAAGAGAGGGGCAAAACAGCCCTCAGGGGCCACCTCAGGAGCCCAGCCAAGGCCACTCTTCTGCCCTCTAGAGATACTTCCACTACTTCCACCACCAACAAGAGGCTTACAGGACACCAAACATACAAAATTTTAACAGATCTACACCAAGGCACATTACAATGAAAATGCCCAACATACAGAATAAGGAAAGAATTTTAAAGGCCACGCAAGAGAGGAACCTGATTACATATAAGAGGAGACCAATTTGTATCTCAGCAGATTTTTCAACCCAGACCCTAAAAGCCAGGAGATCATGGAATAACATATTCCAAGCCCTGAAAGACAATTGATGTCAGCCAAGAATCCTATATCCAGAAAAATTGAGCTTCAGATTTGATGATGAAATAAAAACCTTCCACAATAAACAAAAGTTAAAAGAATTTACAGCAAGAAAGCCTGCACTAAACAGCATTCTTGGCAAGATATTCCATGAGGAGGAAATGATAACCAACAATGAAAATTTACAAAGAGAGGAACTACACTAGAGGAAAGACCATTCAAAAGAGAGAACAACTCAAAGTAAAAACCAAAAACAAACCAAAATGACCGGAATTACAAATCATATCTCAATAACCCTGAATGTAAATGGCCTAAATGCACCAATTAAAAGACATAGACTGACAGACTGGATTAAAAAAAAAATGACCCAACAACATGCTGTCTTCAAGAGACTCATCTCACAGGAAAAGACATCCACAGACTGATAGTGAAAGGGTGGGAAAAAACATATCACTCACATGGACTCCACAAGTAAGCAGGAGTTTCCATCCTCATATCAAATAAAGTGGACGTCAAACCAAAGATGGTGAA
>CM053409.1:105980089-106014882 GCA_028644305.1 Xerus rutilus | reverse complement strand
CAATAAGTGTTGGCGAGGTTGTGGGGAAAAAGGCACGCTCTTACATTGCTGGTGGAACTGCAAATTGGTACAACCAATCTGGAAAGCACTATGGAGATTCCTTAGAAAACTTGGAATGGAACCACCATTTGAGCCTGCTATCTCACTCCACGGTCTATACCCAGAAGACTTAAAAAGAGCAAACCACAGTGCTGCAGCCACTTCAATGTTTATAGCAGCTCAATTCACAATAGCTAAACTGTGGAACCAACCAAGATGCCCTTCGATAGATGACTGGATAAAGAAACTGTGGTATATATACACAATGGAATATTACTCAGCAATAAAAGAGAATAAAATTATGGCATTTGCAGGTAAATGGATGGAGTTGCAGCATATCATGCTAAGTGAAGTAAGCCAATCTCAGAAAACCAACTGCCGAATGTACTCATTGATAATTGGATGCTGATCCATAATGTGCGGAAGGACATGGGAACAATGGTGGAACTCTGTTCACAAGGGTGTACGGGGGTAGGGGGGATGGGAACAGTAAAGGTGGTGGAATATGATGGTCATCATAGCCCTAACTTTATGTATGACTGCATGTATGTTGTGATTGTATACAACTTACAAGTAGAGAATTGATATGCTATTCTCTATCTATGTACAATGAATCAAATTGCACTCTGTTAACATGTAAGCCTAAATAAAACAAATAAAATATGAAAAAAAAACCCTAAAATAAACTAATTGGAAAAAAAAAAGAAAAAACCCACAGTTATAAGAGGGGATTAAAATACAAGAAAGTGGGATCAAAAGAATAAAAAATGTATAACTTCTAAAAGATTTATAGTGTACATTAGATGAAACTTAAAATATGTGATGAGGGGCTGGGATTATGGCGCAGTGGTAGCGTGCTCGCCTAGCACGCGGGAGGCACTGGGTTCGATCCTCAGCACCACATAAAATAAAATAAAGATATTCTGTCCACCTACAACTAAAAAATAAATATTTAAAAAAAAAGTATGTGATGAAAAATTATATTTGTTATGCAAATCAAGGTAATTGCTAAGTAGCAAAGTTAAGTCTTGGGCAAATTAATCTATGACTATAAAACACAGCAGCAATTTTTCTGTACAAATTCAGAGGTTACCAATTTTACATGGATATCCCAGATAAATAATAATTCTGTTCTTTTTGCCATTTCACTGAATTATTAATGTTTATTCAATTACACATCACACTTTTGGAAGGTACTATTACTCAAATGTGAGTAATTTATTTTTATTTTATCAAATATTCAAAATCAGAAAATGATCATCTTAATCAATTTATATAAAGTTGTTTCGTTTAATAACATTTTGTATTATAGAAAATTGGCTTAAAATCAAAATTCTGTTAACAGGAATTGTTTTCTATAAGTAATTGAGTCAGATACTAGCTTAGTTATTTATCAAGCTTTCTTCTTCCTTTCAGATGTCCAGACTCCCATGAAGCCAGATGTGGACACCTGACTGTGTCTAATTGAAGGTAGGCAAACTGAGGTTCCTCTGCCCTCTTCTTGCCATAATGGTCTCTATCCCACTCCCGTCCTCTCTCCCATGCAAGCCTGATGATTAGAGGTCAGTTCCCAGGGTGTCATCAGGATTTGTAAACTCTGTCTTCAAGGAGCCCTGAATGAATCTGTGGGACCTTAAGGAATCTGTGGAACAAACCTAATTCCCCTGCTTCTGATGCAAACCCAATTACACTGCTGTCAAAGTAATATCATGGTCATAGTGGGTTATCTATTATGGCATTTACCCAGGCTACCACCTCTTCATTATAAGTTAAGAAGTAAAGGCCCCTGAGAATAAATAGACTTGTGGGACATAACTTATAAAAAATTTAGAACTTCAAACATTTAAAAATTACACAATGAGGGGCAACTTTCTTTAAAAAAGACTGGATCATTTTCTCAAAGCAGTAATGATATTCCATTATGAAGCATTTTTATATCGTTCATGAATGAAGAATTCTCTCTGTATTTTTAAAGGGATAGTAGCAAAAAATATGAATATGTGAAATCTGGGACAGAGATCATTATGTGTCCTATTGAATCTGCAAATTTACCATTTGGACTTTTAGACAAAAAGTTTGCTGAACTTTCATCTTCTGAATTGTATGTATATAGTTGATATTTAAAGTCATTGTACTCATAGAAGTACTATACCAGTGCTGACTAAGGGATAGGGTGAATCAAAAACCATGATGAGGTACAGATTAAAGGTAGTTTTTAAGGTATAAGCATAAATTTCTCAAGCTCACAGTCAATTTGTTATATATTATGCTCAATTCTGGTCAGAAGGCACAGTCTTTACCCATTATGTTATATTTTTGAATGGAGAATAGGCCAAATTTTCCTATATCACTCATTTGGAATAATATAGGCAATTGCTTAAATTCACAAACATGAACTAAAACATTTCTAGAGGTAGTAAAAATTTTTAAAATGGGAATTTTTTAAAGAAAAGTATTTAAATCATAAATCAGTAGAAAATACTTAAGT
Source organism: Xerus rutilus (assembly GCA_028644305.1). Classification (NCBI taxonomy): domain Eukaryota; kingdom Metazoa; phylum Chordata; class Mammalia; order Rodentia; family Sciuridae; genus Xerus; species Xerus rutilus. Next base: position 106,012,355 of record CM053409.1, on the reverse strand, counting down.
AATCAAATTATGATAGAAAATTAAGTTTAAAATTTCTCAATCACCATTATATGTATTAATGATAACAATTATATAGTTAATCTTGTGATCAGAAAGTAATAACTTTTGCTTTTCCCTTTCAGTTCTAAAAAATTGGAATTAGGTATATGAAACAAATTTAACCTAATTTGCACCTTGAAGAATGAGAACACTGATTTCCATAGTTTTGTTTAAAGAGGTTAGCAAAATTTGTGGGGAATGGGATGTAGCTGGAATTGATTCAGTTTTCCCCTTGCACATGCACATGCTTTTTGGATGAAAATACTTTTAATAATTATCTGTCAGAACCTTTATTCAATCTGCCAGCTGTCATACTTTGAAGATTTTCCTAATAAAATAGTCTTCATAATAATATCTTGATTTCTGATTTTGTTTTTTTTTAAATTAGAAGAAAATTATTGGTGTTAAAATTGATAGCCTTTTTATTTTATAATGTATGATTACTTTTTAGTGTAGTGTATTTCAATAGAAAAGTGTATTAACACCAGGACACCTGAGTTAGGAATTTAAACTTCAGGGAAAATATCACTAACACAAATACTATTTTCACAAAAGACTGTCAAGCCCCAGGCGATGCTAAACCATGTAGAGGGAATAGGGCATATAAATTTAGTATCAGTTTTAAATGAATATTTTATTGAATTCATCACAAAATAATTTACTTAATATTATGTAGGTTTAAAAAACTGCATACAGCCCAGTATTTTGGTATTCAGGGATTATATTGAAATTTTCAGGTTCAGCAACAGAGAGAGAAAGAGAAAGAGACAGAGGGTGGGAGGAGAGAGAGGGAAGAAGAAAAGAGAGAAATTGAGAGTGGTGAAGAGAGAGACAGACAGTAATTTTATTTAATATAAACAAAAGCCAAAAAGAAACAGATTGTAGATGTGAATGACCTCTGAAAAGTCATGGGATCCCATAGGAAAAGAAAAAAAAAATTCTTAATTCTTCAAATATAAGACTAGTCTAGGGATCAACCCCAATGTACCTACTACCCATTTCTACTAATGCAAAATACACCAAGAATTGGGATCACATTTTTTAATGCCACTTAAAAGTTTAACTTCACTGTATTTATATGAAAATCTTAGATTATTAAACACTCAAGCCCATCTCTTTTAAACTTATAATGTCAAAATATTTCTAGTAGGAGTTGATTATGAATAACCTAGATACAACATTGATTTAACTTTTAAACAAAAAGTTCCGTAGACTATAGCAAATTATAATAAAATTTGCTGGCTCAATACCTAAGTATTTATTGAATTCACTGTGGATCAACATTTAAGCTGGAAGAATCTTCTTTTCTCAATTTCATTTTCTCACATGTGAGGGATTATCTGGCTATTATCCAGAATGACTAAGACAAGATAACTCTATTATGTCTTTGCCCCCTCCATCCACTATTCTAGTGTAAGGAAGTTTCCTTGTATAATGCAGACCCACAAGAGTAAGTTGAGCCGAATGAGAATGCCAGAGCAGAAATGTACTCATGTCCCAGAAACTTCAGCTTGTATCACATTGAACTGTTTAAGCATTGGATAAAGTCACACGACCAAGCCCAGAATTAAAGAGGAGAAGAACCGCCAAGATAGAGTCCAAGGAACATGCTTAAGGGGGATATTAACTGTAACTGTTAAAGCAAACAGTTTACCACAAATGGCTTGTTTTCTTCATGTTCTTAATATTTCCACATATAGATTTTCTCTACCTAATGACCTCCTGTTGAAATATCTTTGTAAAAATTATTCCTAATCAAGTTTATTGGGATTTAATTTACACAGAATAAAATTCATTCACTTTGAGTACACATTTGCATGGATTTTAAAAAATTGAATATACTCATGTAACCACTACTCCAATTAAGTTGTAAAATATTTTCAAATTCTTAAACAGTTCATTCATGGTTCTTTGTAGAAATGACCTGAATCAGACAAAATTGATATTTTTCATGCTAAATAGACCTTTTTTTTTTAGAAATTATATGTTCACAGTAAAATTGAGCAGAAGGAACAGAGATTTCACAAATATCTCCTGTCCGTCCAATATGAATAGCCTCTTCAGTTATCCATATCCCCCATCACTGTTGTATTTGTTCTAATGGATGAACCTACCTAGACACATCATTATGACCCAAAGTCCATAGTTTAAACTAGAGTTCGCTCTTGGTGCTATACATTATCTAAGTCTTGACAAATATATGAAATGAATCCACCATTATAGTATAGAGTGCACATTTATTGCCCTAAAGATCCTCTATGCTCCACCTCATCATTTGCTCCTCCTGGACAATCCCTGACCATATTTTTCTTTTTCTTTACTGTCTTCATAGCTTTGCCAAATATTTGGAATTTTATAATACATATTCTTCAGATTGAATTCTTCTACCTGGTAATGTACATTCAAGTTTCTTCTATGTATTTTCAGGCTTGATAACTCATTCCACTCTAGTGCTGAAAAATATTTCATTGTTTGGATGTGCAATGATTTATTTAGCCATTCACCCACCATAGTACATCTTGACTGTTTTTTAGTTATGAGAATTAGAAATTAAATTGCTATGAATATTCCAGTGCATGTTTTTGTATGACTTTAATATGATTTTTGTTGCTAAAGGTTTTTCTGTTATGGAATTATGTGTATATGGAAATAACTTTTTCTGATTTTCCATTTTGCTCCTTTGCTCAGGATAATGTTTATGATCCATCTATGCAAGAGATACATACATCAGCACTGTTTCTTACAGTTAAGAAATACTCCATCCTATGAATATACTATGATTTGCTTATTAAGCTTTTAATAGACATTGGGCTGTTTCCAGTTCTGGGATGTAATAAATAATGATGTTATAAACATTTTTGTACAGGTCTTTTGATGGATAAGTTTTTATTTCTCTTAAATAAGCACCTCAGAATGGTAGTATGGACTCAGTTTAGGTGTCTTTAATTTTATAAAAAGTTGAAAAACTATTTTCCAAAATGGCTATACTATGTTACAATTTAAATAGGAATGTATAAAATGTTGAATTGCTACACAACTTTTCCAATAGAAAGGAAAAAGACTTATGATTGATTCACATATCGTCAATATTTTGAAAAAAATTAGCTATTCTGCTTATGTGTGGTATGTATTGTGGCATTTTTAAAGGAAATTAATCTTATTGAAGTATAACCCTCAATAAATGACCACATTCCAGTGCAGTTTGATGAGTTTTGCTAAATGTACACATCACTGTAACCATTACAGTCAATAAATCAAAGACTTATCTTCCAAAATATTCCCTTATTATCTTTTGCAGTTGATCTTCCCTACTCCTGAACTCTGGCAGCCGTGGATATGATTTCCACAGTTTTCTGCTTTCAATAAGTCATGTAAATGTAGTCATATAATATGTACTTTCTGGTGTATGGCTCCTTTTGCATAATACTTTTGAGATTCTTTTTTGTCATTTTGAGGATCAGTAATCCATTCCTTGTTATGTTCAAATGGAGTTAACTGCATGATTATATCGCAAGTTCTTTTGCAAAGTGGTGGTTCTATTTAGCATTTCTACCAGCAGTGTACGGGAATTGCTTTTGTTCTTACTCTATCACTTGATTTTGCTGGCCTTTTCATTTTTAGATACTTTAGTATTTTGTATCTCACTGCAGTTCTAATTTGTTTCCTCGACAAGTAATGATTTTGTACATCTCTACCTTATTTGCCAGTTCATATTTTCTTTTGTATGATAAGCATTAAAAATTTGTGCCTGATTTCTGAACTGTACTGTTTGTTTTCTCGTTATTAGATTGTGTCAATTCTTTATAAATTCTGAATACAAATGCTTCTGTAAATTCAAGCCATTAATTTTTCTTCCATGGTATAGGAGTTTTTCTTGCACTAGTATAATGCTTACACTTAGGCATAATGATTTTGTCTTAACATTTTGTTTTCAAAAGTTTACATGTCAGCATACATTTTAAATCCATAATCTGATTTGAGTTCATTTGACTATTAAATATGTGTGAGGTAAAAATACTCATTACATATATAGAGATATTATATAAGTGTAATATATAATTCTATATGTTGATTAGATATATAATTCCATATGTTTTATACATAATTATACATAGATAAATAAATACATATTCAATTGTTCTAGCACTCTTCCTTGGAGACAGTTTTCTCCTTTCATTAAATGTTTTTAGATGTCTTTGGAAAACAATTGACACCAGTATGTATATTTGGGATTATTCTCTTCCATGTTTATCTTCATGCTTTTCTGCATTGTTTTATAGCAGTTTATATAAAAAAATCTTGACATCACGTCCTATAAATCCTCAAAAGCTTTTTGGTTTTTATAACTTGAGTTTGCTATTGGCAGATCTTTGTATATATTTGAGAATCACCTTGGGTAAATTCTTCAAAAGTTATGGTGAATTTTTTTTTATTGAGACTGAATTGAGTTTTCATATCAATGGTTCTGAAGAGTCAAGGTACTGGCGGAGTTCTGAGGGTCTGGAGATGAGTCTGTTCCATGCCTTGGTCCAGGCTTCTGGCCACTGCAGTCCTTGTGGTGTTCCTTGGCTTATTAATTCACCCCTCAAATCTCAGCCTCTGTCGTAATATGCCATTCTTCCCTTCCTACATCAAGTGTATTTAGGCTATGTCCAGATTTCTCTTGTTTTACGAGGATACCAGTCATTGGATTAGGGAACAACCTAATATGGTCAAATCTTGATTTTATCTTCAAAGACCCTATTTCCAAATAAGATTATATTTATGGGTTCTAGGTAGACATGGATTTTGGGAACAGTATTCAATCCAGAATAGTACTATTGTAATGAGCATATTTTTTCAGTTTTATTTTGTAATTGGCTATTGTTTTATATCAAAATAAATAAGAATTTTGTATGTTTACCAGACACCCTGTACTCTTGCTAAATTTATTTATGAGTTACAGAAGATATTTTGAAGATTATTAAGATTTTCTATACACATTATTTTTCCATGTACAGACACATACAAATTGCTTTTATTTGGTTTTTTTTTCTTACATTATTCTATTGGCCAGGGGCTGCCCTGAATAAAAATGATAAAAATGTATATCATTGCCTTGTTCCTGTTCTTCAGCAGAATGTGTTGAATCATTCACCATTAAGTGTGTTAACTATAAATTTTTTGTGTGTTTTGTTTGTTGTTTTTCCTGTAAATAATTTTTTTAGGTTGAGGACATTTTTTTCTCTTTTTATTTGCTACCAATGCATTCCATTTCAACAAACAACTTGTTTTCTTCATACAAGTTTTTTATTTAACTTGTTTCTTAACTGCTAAACATTTTAACACTTTTCTACTCCCATAACAGAACAGAGACTGAGTAAATTATAAATAATAGAAGTTTATTTGACTTATAGACCTAGAGGCTAGAAAGTGCAAAATGGAGGGCCCATATTTTGTGAGATCTCTCTTGCTGCACCATTGAATGGAAGAAGAGCAAGGGGGCACACATATAGAAGAGAATGGAGAAGACCTCATCCTTTTTATCAAGAGCTCATCAATCCATTAGTGAGGGCAGAGCTTTTGTGATGTATCACCTGTTAAAGACCCCACCTCATGTTATTACCATGGAGATTAAATTTTTATGTAAGTTTTGGAGAGGACATTCCAACTTTACAATTAAGTCAACTCTTCATATGATTCTTTGCTTGATTTCACTCGGCAAATTGCCTTGGCTAAGTGTCAGATATGACAGGCTCAATTGGAATGCTAAGTCAATCGTGCCTCTCTCCAGGTGTCCAGGCACCTCACATGGTTTCTCCAGTGGTGTAACTGGAATCCTTCATGGTGGCTTTGGTTTCCACTGCAAGACAGTAGGCTCTCTTAAAATTTAGGCCCAGAATTGGCTCTTGATGGATAGAGACTGCACGAATTTTAGGAGGTTGGTTTCCTAAGGATCATTTTTTAAGTCAACCTGCCAGTGTGCATTTAGCTAGACTATCTGAAGTGCATTTATTAGTGATGTTTATGATGTGACTCCAGATAGCACCCTTCCCATGCGACAGAACAGCACTAGGTTTTGTAGATCACAGTTACATTTTCTATTTCCGCACACCCCTTTGCTTTTTCTGAAGTATTTTGAAGTAATTTATCAAAACTATAAGTGTGTATTTATATTTTTACTAACAATTTTATATATTAACATTTAGTAGTAAAACTATAATGTTAAAAAAATTAGAACAAATATTTGAAACAAATGTCAAATTAATAGCATTTATATACAAAAAGCAAGGTAAATTTGAAAGAATACTGAGCGCCAAATAAAAATAAGAGAAAAGGGCTGAAGATATAACTCAGTAGTAAAGCAGTGGTAAGACACTTGTGTAGGATGCAATACATCCCTTGCTTTCATCCCCAGCACCACACACACACACACACACACACACACACACACACACACACATACACAAAAGGAAAGAAGGAATTAAAAAAAAAACTAGGAGAATAATTTTAAAATCTCCAAAGAGTTAATATAAATGGATAACAATATGAATAAAAAACCATGCCTAATTTAAAAAAATAACACTATATTTATAAAAAGTAAAATGAAACAACCAAAACAAAACAAAACAACAGACAAGCAAACCCTTCTAAAGCAAAACTTTGAAACTAGTCTTGTACGGCAGATAGGTTTATGAAAATGTTTGTCTTTAGCAAATGTGTGTAAAATAGACGGAGAGAACCCTCAAATAAATGATTCCTAATTGGAAATTTGATTTCTATTGAAATAAACATAAAAAAATTATATAGATGAATAAGTTAATATAATTCAATGCTAGCATATTCACAGAACTAAAATTTCCGACACAGTGTTGTAACTAAATTCATTTCTTGATTACCAAAAAAACAATTATCTCATTGTGAATGAGTTCTCCTGGAACTTTGTTCTGCTCTCCACTTCTTAGCCCCAGCTCACCTTGTTTGACTTCTCCGCCCTCTACTTATTGTACCTTCTCTTCCCTTCTCTAGACATATTTACAATCGATGCTGCTTAGGACTCATAATTCCTCAACAAGGTTATCTCTGAAAAAGTCCATTTAGAATCAGCTTTGCCTTCTGGCAAGTGTTAGTGAGGACCACTCACTCTGTAAGCTTAGCCATCTTTTAGTGTCATTTGTTATTTTCTATTGAGCTCTCCTTACGTTTCTTAATCCCTTATGACGAGAAACTAAGCATGGCAGCCATGTCTCCTCTATTTCAAACAATGCTAGCCCATTTTAAGACTATAAATATTGTTAAATACAACAGAATGCCATCTAAACTTTCATTTATCTTTTCTTTTACTCTAATTTGGCATTTCACTTTGCTTAATTTTTTGGTAGTATATTTTTTCATAAGTCAGTATTGGGGGAAAAAAAGATCTGCAAAATAATATGAGCATATAATGTGGTACTATGTCTTCAAAGATGCACATACTAAAGAGTGTAAACATGCATGCTCCCCAAACCATGTTCAGATTTTTTGTGCTGAAAAATAATGAAATACACTCTATGCATGATTTAATCAACTCATTCATCATGCTCATTTTAAGCTGTCTCCAACAAAATGCCCTGTTTTAGATTCTCGTCAAAATAATATACACTAGTAGTTCTTAAAAATTCAATCCCAGCTCGAATTACTTCATAAATTCAGAGGTTTAACTGGAAAGACCACACAATTCCACTAGGATTAGTGGTAATCCGTGAGAGAGCAGAGAACATGTCTAAGCAGCACTGGAGTCTTAGCAATTTACAGGGACATTATGGAATGAGCACCCTGGAAAACATGAATGACAATCAATTGCATTCAAGGGGCACTTGGGATATTTGTAAACATTATTAAGCTATTTTCTCTACAATCTTCATATATGTTTGACTATACTATAAGTCAACAAATATATTCATATAATGGATAAAATCTGCCTAGGAAAAAGCCCCACACAACTTAATTCTCATTATACATGTGAAATTTCACATAGAAAAGACTTCAAATAACTTTTTAACCACTGAATGAAAAACAAAACAAAACAAAACAAAACCCAGACATTCTTATTAGCAGGAAATATTTCTTGTTAAAAATATGAGAGAAGAATGTAGGATGTATACTATCATTAAAGAGGTACCATACTAGTTTAATGATTCTGGTAGCAACTAATAAGGTCAAAAAAGAAAATTCTTGCAAAATGTCAAGTTTTGAACTTCAGCCATGAGATAGTTGCAGTTCCTTACCCTCAGGCCATATAAAAAGAAACACCTAATAAAAGCAAAGCTTAGTTCACATGAAGCCAGAAAATTAGTGTTATTAAATGCAGCCTTACTTTTTCTGTAGAAAATAATTATGCGTTGCTGTTGATCACAGGCTTCCATTGAGTAGCTTCTGTTTTTTATTGACCAGTAACCTGTGCTTGAGTTCAATATGTGTCTTAAGATTGAAAATCTGCATCACATGCTAGCTGACTCTTTTGGCTGCTGAGGACATTCAAAAGTGTTTGGGTGTGTGCATACGTGTGTGTGCATGTGGTATGTTTTAACCAGAACTTCAAAATATTGATTTTGGTGTGTGGAATTTAGGTTTTGGGGAAATATTATATTTCCGAATATATGCTTAATTATGTCTTAGGTAAATTAAAAAAGAGTAATAAATCTTTAAATTACTTCTCTTGTACTTTTTGCCCTGCTGCATTTTTTGCAACTCTCAAGACATTTTAACCTTTTCAATTTGGTTTTGTTTTCTTTGAATGGAGAGTGTGGTACAGGTAAGCCATAAATTGCATTATTGCACACTAAATGCTTTTTAAAAGCATGGTAGGAACTAGCTATTGCAAGAACTATTATTTATCCTAATTGATCCCAGCTGATCTTGGAAGGGAGCCTGGCCCGAGAGCCTTCAAAGCCTTGCCAAAAGGCTGTCAGATTTGATAACTCACACCACTCTGAACTTGGCTCAGAGAGGTCAGTTACAGAGTGAACACTAAGCCTCCCCCCTCCATATCCAAGCCTGCTTAAAAATGCAGAAACTCTGCCAGCTGACTAGCAAGCCACTAGGTTTTCAACTTTGTTTTAAGAGGCTCATGTTTTCTTGGAACTGGGGATGAGCTGGTAAGCAATGAGAAGATGTTCCCATGTGGAACTACAGAGCAGATGTAACCGTCCTGTGTACTCAGAAGCATCTGTTTTTGTTAAAACATGGTTTATACACTGGCCTAAAGATTTAGGATGAACTGGGGACAAAACAAAATCTTAAGTTATGCTTATTTGATTGAATAACTGAATGCATCCATGCGTTTGTATTTGATTGCTTTATATCAATCATTTTCATATAAAATTCCTTATTTACAAATTTTACAAAGGCTATTGTTTTCCATTATCAAAACTTCAGTTGAATGATCTTTAGAGTGTGAATAATTTGCAATATTAAGTTGTAAGCACCATGAAGAAAAGAAAACAATGCCTGTCTCCTCATTGTTACAGCCTCTTTGCTGAACAAAACCCTTGGGCTTATAACATAACATCAAGAATATTTGTTGGATGAATGAACAAATGAAGAAATAATTGCATGAATGAAGACAATAGGCAACCTATTTTAAGACTTATTTTTCTCTTAGTTAAATAAATTCCCTTGCTGATGCTACTTCTTAGAACATTTTTGTAGGAATATATATATAAACCATATTTTCATAGTATTCTCTTAGAATTCAAATGACAACTTCCTGAAACTTTTACATTGTTCATAGAAAACTATTTAAAAGTAGCTTTGAAATTTAAATGGTAATTTAAGATGAAAGGTGTTTTACTCCATTTTCTATTTTATGAACATATGCAACTTCTTTCTATTTTTGTCATCAGATCTAAAATCTGGCTTATACATCATAATGGATTAAAGATGGCCACAAATTGTTCGCCTTTTTTCATTGAGAGGAGGGGTCTATTTCCTTTCTCCCTGAATCTGACTGATAGGGTGCAGCAGATATGAAATGGTGCACATCCCAAGACTGAGACTAAAGAATCCTGCAACTTCCATCATCTCTGTTGGTGTGCTGCCTCTTGGAAGCCAGCTGTTACATACGACATCCATATAACCACCATCTTGTGAAGCTTCTCAGTCTTCCTAGATGGAGAGGAATAGAACACATCAAGAACACAGGTGTCAGATATGGGAGTGAACTTGGTGTTATCTTGTGACATAGGGAGGGAGTGAATGACACTAATGACCCAGGTTATTCTTTTCTAAATTTATGATCTTTGAAAATGTGATTAAAGAGAATATTGTTTTATGCCATAAAGATTTGAGATACTTTATAGCCACAGAACTTTAAAAAAAATGTGTTTTCATTATTAAATATTTGTTTGAAACATATTAAATATGCTTATATACTTTGAGAAAAATAAGAAATAATTATATATTATGCTAAGACTTGTTTTCAGTGTGGTCCCTCTGGAGATAAATAATTCACTCCAATATACATCTATCATGGTACATTTTTATACTAATAGTTAAAAATCAAATGGATTGAAGTCTTACCACACCATTAAAATACTTAGTAATCAAAAGCTCAAATTTAGTGTTTATTTTATAAACTTAAAAAATCATGAATATACTTCCATCAGTTTTGAACCAATAATGTTCTCTTTACTATAAGAAGATTTCTCAAATGTTAGGGTCATGTGTAATTTTGAGTGAAGTTCTACTTGTGAGCTATTAAATACAATCGTTCCATTAATTTGTGACAAAATACATTAAATAATGAACATATTTAGATGTTCAATAATATTTAAGGATCCATGGTAGATTGAGGTCTGTACTTGGAGTTTTTTATCAATATATATATTAGGTTTGAGATGGCTGTTGTGAGCATATTAATCACTTATCTACTTTGTCCCTTATCTAGTTTTGGGATAGATTGTCCATTTTATCAGTTCACTCACACTTAGCCATTTTGCAAGCTATTCCCATGGTAAGATCATCAAAGGAAGAAGAAAATGACAAATTTCAAATGCTGACTTTTCAAATCTCACCTGAAGTGCACTTTGGATCAAATCATGTAGATATACTCTTTAATTTCTTGAAAAGCAAGAAAAGTGCTAGTGAGGCATGTGGTTTCTGCAAAATTGAAAAACATTGTCCATTATTGCCTCCTGGCCATGCTGTGAAATGATTCAACCAGCTATTGACTTAGTAACTACTACCATATAAGCAGGTTAGGCTAAAGCTGTAAGAAAGGTTAACCCTCACCATGCTGTCTTCCTTTCTGCATTCAGTGGGATCTGAGTTTGAGTATGAGGAGGACCCCAAACATGAATAGAGGTGACATAATAGAAGTCTATTTTTTTCTCTTTTATAAAATGCCAAGTAGCTAAGACAGCTCCACTCTGGCATGTCAGAAGAAGACCCAGTTTCCTCTATTTTTCTCTCTAGTGACCCTGTTACCTCCTAGGATGTGGTACTTCTTTTCTGGCTTTGATATGGACATGTAAGAAGAGGAAGGAAAAGAGGGCCTTTTTCTCTAAGGGTACCTCTCATAAGGCAGATGTATAGCTTTTGCCCATATCTTGATATTTTAAAGAGTTAGTTGCATAGCCATGCCCAGATGGAAATATTTGGACTGTACTTTCCATTCAAGTTATCTGTGTGTAGAGATGGAATTTGTATTGCTGTGGACAAAGAAGAATATGGATATTTAGAGCCAGTTAACAATGTTTGGCACATTTTCATCACTAATTCAATCCTCTGTGAGCATCTAGTAGAGAATTGGCATTTTATGTCTTCATTATTTCCTTAGATGGGGCTACTATAACAGAATACCATGACTGAACGGTTTGTAAATAATAGAAGCTGGTTTTTCATGCTACTGGATGCTGGAGATCTGAGATCAAGGTAGCAGCATGGTTGGTGTCTAGTGAGGGTTTCCTCTGAGTTGCAAACTCTCAATTCCTCATCATCTTGTTCTGTAGAAAAAAGGAACTCTGACATCTTCCACTCCCCTTAAGGGCACTAATCCCATTATGAAGGTACTGCTCTCGTAATGTAAGCAGCTCCTGAAAAACCCTATGATTTTGGGAATTAGGTTTTAACATATGAATTTAGGAGCATGCAAATATTCAGACCAAAGCAATGGATAATCATAGTCAAAATGAAAAAACTGAATAGGAATACAGCATTTGCCTTTGGTAAACATCTCTCTACAAACTTTGTGCATTCATGATGACTTACATCTGCTCAGATTTCCATGTCTTCATTCATATACCACCAAATGTAGCACATTAGTTATTCTGAAATGATGTTCCAGTCTCCACTGCCCTGCCCCATCATCCAATAAATAAAAATAAAAAGATATTAGCAAAGTTTAACTTGTTCTTCAATCACAGAAGGATGTTGTACTGAGAAGTGATATTAAAAAAACAATCAATATTCCTCTTTTCTAAATAAATATATATATATTCTAAATATACATATGTATATGGAACTCTTTAAAGTTAAATAGGGATGCAGCCAGGCATAACGGACGGTGAACATCTGTATTCTCCACAACTTGGGGGACTGAGGCAGGAGGATCATTAGTTCAAGGTCAGCCTGGGCAACTTAGTGAGACCCTGTCTCAAAATAAAAAAAAAAAAAAATCTGGGAATACAGCTCAATGACCCTGGGTTCAATCAAAACAAAAACCAAAAAGTTAAATTCTGATACTAATGATGGAAATATGGACATTGTATTACATGAATAGCAGGCAGTTTTTCATTTGAAATAATTCTTGCCTCTCTTCAGTTATACCATGCAGCAAAGGTAACAAGTAAGTAATGGTCAATAATCTCACCTAATATTATCAGGCCTATTCACATTTAAATTTTTTTTCTATTCACATTTCTTTTGGAACACTTTATCTATTATCTATCTATCTTTCCAATTTATCATTAATCTAAGTAGAAAGGAGGGCAAGACAACAAAACAGAAAACTTTTGTCCATATTTGTCTTTTCTCAAAGTGAACACCATGAAGGAAGTTGTATCCTTTCCCCACCCCTACAGGTGCTGTAGCAGTGGGTCTGGGGATAGCCTCCTGTCATCCACTCACTTCCTGCAGTATGGAGGCAGAAGGAGGTTGTGGGTACAGCTCTGTCATCCACTCACTTTCCACAGAATTAAGGCAGCTTCCTTTCCCCGTAGAGTCTGAGACAATCCTGACTTCCACTCTCCTTCTGCAGTACTAAGGATATGCCTCTCCCTGGTGGGATCTTTGCCAGAAACTCTGACTTCCAATCTCTTTCCCAGAAGTACAGAGGTGGCCCCTGCCCCTACAGGAACTGTGAGTAGAAGTCTGATATTCACCTCATCCCAGTAACAGGATGTATATCTACTTGTTGAAACCTGGAGGTGGAGTTCTGCCATCCATCTCTGACCTCTACTAATGACTGGGTTTTGTTTCCCCATGAACATGTGGATAGAAATCTGAATAACATTATCCTTCTGTGGTACCTAGGTGATTTCTCTCTTCTTCTCTAGTTTGTGCTGAGGAGACTCTTGCAGAGTCTGCCTACTTGAGTAACATAAAATTGCAGAGTAGGAATGACAGAGAAAAGAATAAAAAAAATTCTCTTTAACATACTGATTTTATCTCCTTTGTCTCTGTACGTAGTGGTAGGATTGTTGGAGCATATGGTAGTTCTAGTTTTACCTCTTTGAGAAATTACCATATTGTTTTCCTTAACAGATTTCCTAATTTACATTCCCACCAACAGTGTACAAGAGATACCCTTTTGCCACATCCTTGGCAAAATTTGCTATATTTTTGTCTTTTTTATAATAACCATTGGTACTGGAATAAGGTAGGACCCCACTGTAGTTTTGCTTTGTATTTCTCTGAGGATTAGTTATGCTAAGTATTTTTCATATGCTTGTTAGCCATTTGTATGTCTTCTTTAGAAGATTGTCTATTTAGGTTTATTGGCCATTTTTAATGATGTTATTTATTTTTTGCCATTGATATTTTTGAGGATACATATTTTTATGTAAGAATATGTATTCTGGACATTAACATTTTGCCAGATAAAGAATTTGCGAATATCTTCTCTCATTCCATAGACTATCTTTGCACTCTGTTGACTATTTCTTTTGTTATGTAGAAAGTTTTTAGTTTGATGTTTTGATTTGGATGTATGGTGTCCCCCAAAAGCTTATGTATGAGACAATGAAGTAAGATTTAGAGGTTAAATGATTGAGTTATGAGAACCTTAACCCAGTAAGTGAATTAATCTCATGAAGAGGATTAACTGAGTGGTAACTGCAGGCTGTTAGGGTGTCAATGGAAGAAGGGAGTCATTGGAGGCATGACTTTGAGGTACATATTTGGTGAGTTGAGCTTAATCTCTCTCTGCTGTCTATTCATCATGTGAGCTACTTCCTTCCAACACACCCTTTCGCCATGATGTTTTGCCTCATGTCTAGCCCTGAGGAAAGTAGCTAGCTGTGTGTGGACTGAGATCTCTGAAACTGTGAGCCCTCAAATAAACTTTTCCTCCTTAAAATTATTCTTTTCAGATCTTTTCATCACAACAGCAAAAAAGCTGACTAAATCATTTGATGTAATCCCATTTGTGTAGTTCTGCTGTTATTTCCTGTACTTTTGGGGTCACCTCCAAAACCTTTGCCAATCCCAAGGTCCTGAAGTACTTTGTTTGTTTTCTTCCAGTAGTTACATCATTTCAGTTCTTACATTTCATTACTTAGTCCATTTTGATTTGATATTTTTAACTGGTAAAAGATAAGGGTTTAGTGTCATTTCTTATCATGTGAATATCCATCTGTACACCCATGTTCACTGCAGCACTATGCACAACAAGCAAGAAATGAAAGTCACCTGAGTGTCCACCAGCTGATGAATGTTTAAAGAAAATCTGGTACATGTACACAATACTACTCAGGTATAAAAAAAAACCCCTGTCATTTGTGACAATATTTATAAAAATAGAGATCCCAGGCATAGAAGGCAAGTATCTCATGATCTCACATGTGCAATATATATAAAAGCTTGATTGCTTAGGAATATAGAGCAGAAAGGTGGCTACCCGGGACTTGGGATAATAGGATGGAAGGAATTGATAGGGAGATGTTTTTCAATGGGTACTATGTCCCTCAGCTTTGCATTGCTGTGACCAAAGTACCTGACAAGAACAACTTAGGGGAGGACAACTTATTTGAGGCTCATGGTTTCATATTTCTCAGTCCCTGGGCAGCTAACACGATGGCTCTGAGATGAGGCAGAATATCAAGGTAGAAGGGTTTGGCAGAGGAAAGGTGAGCTCCTGGTGACCAGGAAGTAGAGTAAGGGAGGGGAAAGGGGCCACAGGGAAGATGAACTCTTCCAGGGCAGGGTTAACCTCTATTAACCCACCTCCTCCAGCCTTGCCCCACCTGCTTATAGTTACCATCCTGTCCATTCAAACTAGGGTTGACTGATAAGGTTATGGCTCTCACAATCCAATCATTTCACCTCTGAACATTCCTGTAGGAACATAGGAGCTTTGCAGGATACCTCTTATACAAATTATAACAAGTACTAAGTTATAATTAGATATGAGCAAGAAGTTCTGGAATGATATTACAAAATAGGATGAGTATAGATGCTGAAAATCTATTGTATATTTCAGAAAACTAGAAGAAATTATTTTGAATGTTTTCATCATATAGAAATGATAACTGTTTGAGAAGACAGATATGTTTAAGTTGATTTAAACATCATTTAATATACTCATGTATGAAAACATCACCTGGTACCTCATAGGTATAAAAACATGAAAATGTTTTTATTTATCATATAATAAATTAACAAATTGAAAAGAAAAAAGAAAAACAGAATCAGAAAGATTGAAGAAAGATTATGGAAAATTATATAATCTGAACAACACGGAAAAAATAGAAAAGATAAAAGAAAGGAGCCTGAGACTTCTAGAGCATTAATAGTGTATTTGATATTTATGTCGCTGAAGTCCTAGAATGTGAGGAAAATAGAATGGAGACTTGAAAATATTTGAAGAGATTACAACTGTAAACTTCCCAATTTTGGTGCAAGTCAAATATACAGAGTCAAAAACTGATTGAATCCCAAGCAGGATAAAACCCAAGAACTCTATGCCTAGATATATTGTCAATTATATGCAAATTAGGTGGTAATTTCTTTAGTTAGTAGTCTAATTTGACCAGAATTAATCCTAGAAAAGGCTGTCACACAGTATGTAGTATGCTAGAACTCCATCAAAAGGAACAAAATCAGAGTTTACAAGCAGCACAAATAGACCCTGATAATTAAGAAAAGCTGCCTTTCAGTCATTTTGGCTTATGTGTGATAGAGCTCAACAAGGCAATCAATGAACAAAAATTAAGTATACTATTTTAGAAGTTTCTCTGATATGAACACAATTATTTGTATTTTGTGTTATTTTGTGATGAGTAATTTTATCTTTGTGTTCAACACTCTGGTTCAATTTTTTCTTATTAATATGTTTTCTTCAAATGTGAGAGATACATGTTTAGTATTGGACATACCTCCAATCCTCTGGATCTGATCTGTTCACATATTATAGAAGCTGTTGTCTTACTTTTATATGAATTGATAATTTTCCATAAACTGTGGATTACTTGTAAGGCATTTATGTTTCTTTTTCAAAAATACTTTAATTCCTTAATATGTTTTACAGACACTAAAACGGGTTATGCTTTTTGAAATAATCATTAATTGTGGTAGTAAAAAAAACAAGAACCTTGAGGCCTAATGAGTATTAGCCTCAGAAATAAAAATAATATATTTTGATAATAATTATGCAAAGTAATGAAAGGACTAGGCTTATTATGTTGTGTTAAGCCAATATTTTTCTGGCTTGAGGAATCATAGAAATAAAGAAAAAGAGTTTCTCTATTTTATATTATCTGGTCTCTTTCATAGACAACTGGAATAATTAAATTTTCACTGCCTCTCCAGTTGCTCTTTTTCCACCTAGGTAAGGAATACATTTCAAGATTCTTTACTCATAGCCATCATATTCAACTCTTCTTTCCTCCCATAGTCCCCTTTTTTATAAATTTTATTATAATATATATTCCCTTAATGTTGGGAGTCATCAACCTACAACTTTCTAGGATTCACATTTCTTGAGGACTTCACACTTTCCTCTCCAATCCCATTATTAACTCTGTTGTGCAAGTAGATGACCCTTTAGCACTCTGACACAGAGTCCCTCATCCCAGACAAAAGCAAGCCATCTTCATTTTGTTTGTTACTTGAAAAAGTCATTGAAACACGGGTGGAAATAATTGCATCTGTTTCATCTTTTCCTATAATTTTGAGAGCTGACATTTTTTCCCTGAAAATTAAGAATTATAGAAAGAGTAGTTTGTTTTAATATGCATTGTTTCTCTGGCTTCTATAACCCTACTAAGATCATTTTTGTGAACTCTCAATTCTGAGCTCTGCAGTGTCTCTAATCTCTAAACTCATGATGTCATTTTCCTTTATTGACAGCTAGAATGTCAGAGGCACCAAGGTTGTCTGCCATCAGAGCTTCCAAGTCATTGATACTCAGGCCACAGCACTGTGACTGCCTTGACTGTTCTTTATTATCTGCACATTTCTGGTTTTTCCATATATGCTCTCCACATTGAATTTGTTGATAAAACAAGTTTCAAAACATGCTGACCACATCCCCTTCGATCTAATATCATTCTCATCCTTCTTCACCTTTTTTTAGCATGATCCTTTTAACAGGTGTTCCAAATAGACTCTCAGCTAGCTGCCAATTGTATTCCCAGAGAAGCTGATTTCCTCTATATTCAAGAACAGTGAAATCCCATGACAAGAATTAATTTACCTCCATTGATTTATTTCATAAACATGTATGGCAGCCAGGTCCTAGAGATAGAAGGTAGTAAGCCAGGTTCATTATAAATTTCATTCCTGGAAGGATAAATACATGAACAGCAATTTTGATTTAGTATGTTAAAGATTATACCTGTGGGTCTTTCTTTCCTATTTGTTTTCTTCCTTCCCATGCTTTCTTCCTGAACAACACACATGCTGTAGTCAAACAATGCTCCATTAGTTTGATCAACTCTCATCTCCACTAGGACTTTGTGCTTCAATTTACAAAATTACAAGCCTAATTTTAAAATTGTCTCAATTGGCTCTAGATACTTCTTGGTGATTTTTAAATATTTTTCTGCACTCCGAGTATAATTTGTACAATGAATAATTGTACACTTAAAAGCCATCCACTTCTTTCTGAAGTTAGCTGCACAGATTTCCAATTTGAGTGTTTTTTTTCATTCTTCATCTTCTCTTAGTGAAATTATTTTCTTTCTCTTTTCTTTTATTGTTTTTTGGCAGGAAAAATCTACTCATCTTTTACCTACTAGCTTTAGTGTTTTTCTTTTCCACAAACCTGCAGCCTCTCAGAATTAATGTCTAATTTCACTTCTTGATTATTCACACTGTTGTCATACTCACAGTTTATACTTTTAAAAAAATAGGAGCAAATTGATTAAAGACTTCTAGACAGTAATTTGTCAATATAATCTGTTGAATTTTATATTTTGAATCATAAGGAAGATCTGGGAAATGTAGATTAATTGTGGTTCACAGCCCAATTGTGAGGGCCCTAGAAAGCCATGTTAAACCTCTGGACTCTCTTACATTCAATTCCCTATATTGCAGGTACCAGCAGGTACCAGACTCATTTCCTGTGTGATTTTTCAACAGACTGTTTTTGGTAGAAGCAAAGAAGGGATGGAAAGTTATTGATCAAATGTTGAGGAAATACCTTCTGGGACACTTGGCATTTGTACAAAGGTTACTATTTATTGCACCATATTCTAATCCAGATTTCTGTTATCAGTGATCTAGATTCTCTAACATAATTATCTCTACCCTATGTGTGTGCATGTGTATCCCATAGATAGCTGAAAACAATTCTAATAATATTAGCATATTCAAAGTCTTCATTAAGTGAAATGAATTTGATAAAAAGAATTCAATTAAAGGAAGGAGAGTCTTTTGAATCCTCATTCATAAGAAACCAGGATTATAAAGATTACTTTCCCTATGGGCTATTTTTTCCAGGAGTGGATGCCAAACTGGAGGAAGAAAATTCATTCTAATATTTTTGTAATTCTAAGCAGTGATGTATATAAAATGCTTAGAGGAGATTTCAGATTTATTTTAAATTAGATATCATCTTTATGGCATAAATTAAAATCAATTTTCACTTTATTTTCTTTTTGCTTTAAATTTTTATAGTGAAATTTATTTATACCAGATTGAATTTGATCTTTCAATTCAAATCACCACAATTCTGATTATTTCCTTAATTGGTGGTGGTGGGTGAAATTCTGGAGGTGATTTGTTCTCTTCAGTGACACAACTAAACTTGTTGACACTCAAGGTACACTAATAGACTAAAATAGCCTTTTGAAGTCTGGGAGAAGCTTTTCCTTAATTACATACAATTGAATTATATAAAGATTTTATAAGAGGTTTTCAAGATGGCAGAATAAAGGAGATCTCTTTCCTGGTTACTCCATGGAGTGAAACCAAGAAAGCAGACAGGCAGCTTCTCAGCAAGGTGGGTGACCAAAAAATGTGGTGGGACTTTACTGGAATTTACAATGACATTCAAAGCAGATTGGGGACTCAGGAGGTTGGTATAATAAAATAAGGAATAAATCCCCAGTGGCACAGCTGCTGCCATGACCAGGCCAGAAGCACCAGCCAGAGCAATCCTTCTGTGAGCAAAGTGGAGGGATACTGAGTTAAAGAAACCCACATTTTTAGAAGGCCTGAGGCCTGTTTGGGTACAGAGTGTTTAGAGATCAAGAACATTGCCCAACTAAACTGAAAGTCATGCTGTACAATATTCTTGTGGGGTAAAGAAGCCAATATCTGTCCTGGTGGCCTGCTGAGGAAAAAGGATGAAACAATTTTGTGGCCATGGTGCAGAGCCTGGCAGCTGGGAAGTAGATTCCTGGCAAACTTGAGTTTGGCCTGAAATACAGGTCCAATAAACATACACTGCACAACATAGAGTGTGCCTAAGTGACCAGGCGAAAAATCAAACATGGAGAGATGCTTATATAGGGGACAACTTGTCATGGAAACCCACTGGCTGTATACCTCCTCCTCTAATCTGGCTGCTTGCAGGACCACCTTTGAGAGACACATCTGGCCAGGAATTCAGAAGGGCTGCAGGATGAATAGATTGTTTGGAGACTGAACCCAAGACCAAGAAATGTGGGGTCAACAGATAACATAGAGGACTAAGAATTGGCTCCTTTACCACACAAATGGAAACCAGGGGATATCCCTGGGGTAATGTCTTCCCACCTGGATCAGCAACTACTGACCCCTGAAGGTGTGTTGATTTAAAATCTCCAGACCAATTGGTATTCAGCAAAGAGCCTGAATCCCACAAGCCTAAGCTTTTCTCCAGGAATCCCACCTATGGGATTACCTCTCTCACTCTAGCAATCTGGAGGCTGGAGCATCACATTCTAGATAACATCATGTAAAACTGCTGAGAAGAGAAGCTGAGAATCTTTCGAACTCTAATGGAAAAAATTCTTTAACTTTTCATTGATATATTTTTTCCCTTTTTTCCCTTTTCTCTGTTTAATTGTCACCAGTATGTGGACATTTATACATATGCATATTTTGTTTTTTTCTCATTTATAGCATTTTTGAAGCCAATTATTTTTCATGGTTCAGTATTTTGAGGACTAGGATGTTTGATTAGCATATTTTGTTTCATATTCTTTTATTTTTATTTAATTTTTTTTTAAAAATTTACTTTGTCTTTTTTTCTTTTGCCTATTTCCTTTGATTCTCTTTTCTACTGCTCTCCTTCTTCCTTTAATTTTTTACATCTATCTTTTCTCTTCCTCACTCACAATTATCACATCCTACATCACTTTTTTTTCTCCCTATTCACCATTTGAAATTATAACCACTTTTGAAAAATTGTTGTTTTTATTGTAGGCAATAACTGATTATGTCATTTCTCTTATTGTGATAATTAACATTGTAGATGTCATGGTAGGAAACATGGTTTAATACTGTGTATCACTTGTATTGGTTGTTGTTATGATGTGTTTCCTCTAAACAGTGAAATACTGGCAACCTTCAGGGACACTGTGATTCCATAGGGTAGAAACTCTACTGTATCATATCCATACTGTTAGATGGGTAGACACACAAACTACATGAAAAATCAAGGGAACAAATTGCCCCAAACAAACCAAGATATTTCAATAACAGAATCTATTAACACAGAGTGGAGGAAATGTCAGGAAAGTAGTTTAGAATGTACATATTTAAACTGACCTACGAAGTAAAGTACAGTATAAGGAATGAAATCAGAAAGAAAATACAAAATGTGAAAGATAACTTCAAAAAGCAGGCAGAGGTTCTGAAAAACAAAAATCAGAAACTCTCAAAATGAAGAAATCAATAAACCAAATTAAAAATTCAATTCAAAGCATCACCAACAGACTGGATCACTTGTGAAATAGAAATTCAGGAAATGAAGACAAAATATATAATCTTGAAAATAAAGGTGACCATGGAGAAAAGATGTTAATAGAACATACACAGAACTTCCAAAAAATATGGTACAACCTGAAAAGACCAAATTTAAGATCTACTGGATAGATTAAGGTTTGGACATACAAATAAAAGGAATGCATATTCTTTTCAAGGAAATATCAGAAAAATTCCCAAACCTAAATAATGAAACAGAAAATCAAATACAGGAGGCTTACAGGAGCCCAAATATACAAAATTACAATAGACTCCCACCAAGGCATATTTTAATGAAGATGCCTAAGATACAGAATAATTATAGAATTTTAAAGGCTGTCAGAGAAAAGGGAGAATTATCATATAGAAGGAAACCAATCAAGATCACATCTTCTCTCTCAACCCAGACCCACAAAACTAGGAGTTCTTGGAATAATATATACCAAGCTCTGAAAGAAAAGAAGTAGATACCAACTAAGAATACTATACCCAGTATAATTAAGGTTCAGAATTTATGATGAAGTAAAAACCTTCCATGATAAACAAAAGTTAGAAGAATTCACTGTCAGAGAGCCTACAGTACAAAACATACTTAATACAATAGTTCATAAAGAACAAATGAAAACTAAAAGTGAAAATCAGCAAAAGGAGGAAACACACCAAGAGAACAGTGAATCGATGGAGAAACAAATTCAAATTAAATATTAGAAATAAATCAAAATGGCAGGGAATAAAAATCATATCTCAAGAATAATATTGACTATAAATGGTCTAAACTCACCAATCAAAAAACATAGACTGGCATATTGGATTAAAAAATAAGAACCAACAATATGCTGTCTTGGAGAGACTCACCTCATAGGCAAAGATATTCACAGACTGAAGGTAAAAGGATGGGAAAAAACATATCATTAACATGGATCTTGTAAACAATCTAGGGTTTCTATTCTCATATCAGATAAAGTGCACTTCAAGCCAAATTTAATCAGAATGGACAAAGAAGTACATTTCTTAGGAGATTATAACAATCTCCTATATAACAAAGATATAACAATTGTAAATTTTTATATCCTAAACTATGGAGCATCTATGTATGTCAAACAAACCATTCTCAATTTCAAGAAACAAACAGACCACAACAAAATAATAGTGGGTGACTTTAACACACTTTTTTCATCACTGGAAAGATCCTCCAAATAAAAACTAAATAAAGAAGCTATAGAACTAAAAAAATACAATTAAAAATTTAGGCTTAACAAACATATAGAACATTTCATTAATCAATGACTAGATACACTTTCTTCTCAAAACACACAGATCCTCCTCTAAAATAGACCATATCTTAGGCCACAAACCAACTCTTAGAAAATTCAAAAAAATGTAGAAACAGAAAATACCTCATACCCTATCACATCCTTATGGAATAAAATTATAAATCAATGATAAAATAAAAAATAGAAGCTACTTTAACACCTGGAGACTAAACAATACACTATTGAATTAAAAATGAATAGCAGAAGAAATCAAGGATGAAGTTAAAAATATATATATAGGTAAATTAGAATAGTCATAAAGCATACCAAAATCTCTGGGACACTATGAAGGTAGTGCTAAGAGGAAAATTCATTGCATTGAGCTAATTTATAGAGTAGAAAGTCAACAAATAAATAACTTAACATTACATCTCAAAGCCCTAAAGAAGGAAAAATCAACACCAAAAGCAGGAGGAGATAGGAGATAATTAAAATCAGAGTTGAAATCAATAAAATTGAAGCAAAAGAAATAGTCTTCAAAATCAACAAAATGAAAAGTTGGTTCTTTGAAAATATCAATAAAACTGATAAACTTTAAGCCAAGTTAACAAAGAAAAAGAGAAAAAATTCAAATTGCTAAAATTCATAATGAAAAAAGAAATATCACAATAGACACTACTGAAATACAGATGATAATCAGAACCTATTATGAAAATTTATACTCTAATAAAACAGAAAATATTGAAGACATTGACAAATTTCTAGAGACATATGACCTACCCAAATTGAATCAGGAGTACATAGAAAATTTAAACAGATCAATTTCAACCAATGAAATTGAAGAAACTATCAAAAGCCTACCAAGAAATAATAGCCCAGGACCAGACGGATTCTCAGCCAAGTTCTACCAGACCTTCAAAGAAGAACTAACACCAATTCTCCTCAAATTATTCCATGAAATAGAAAAGAAGGGAACTCTTCAAATTTTATTCTATGAGGCTTGTATCATCCTGAGAGCAAAACCAGACAAAGATACATAAAGGAAAGAAAACTTCAGAAAAAATATCACCAATGAGCATAGATGCAAAAATTCTCAATAAAATAATGGCAAGTTGCATAAAAAAAAATATTAAAAAGATAGTGCTCTACATTCAAGTGAGGTTCATCCCAGAGATGCAAGACTTGTTCAACATACAGAAATCAATGAACATAATTCATCACTTAAATAGACTTAAAGACAAGAATCAGAAGATTATATCAATAGATGTAGAAAAAGCATTTGTCAAAATTTAGCATCCATTCATACTCCAAATATTTGAAAAACTAGGTATAATAGGAACATACCTCAACATTGTAAAAGCTATATATGCTAAGCCCAAGGCCAACATCGTTCTAAATGGAGAAAAATTGAAAAAAAAATTACCTTTAGAAACTGGAACAAGAAAAGATGTTCTCTTTCACCACTTCTATGCACCATAATTCTGGAAAATCTAGCCAGAGCAATTAGAAGAAAGAAGTTAAATGAAAAGAATAGCTCAAACTATCCACCAGAAAACATTTAGAACTCCTGAATAACGTCAGCAAAGTAGCAGGATATAAAATTACTGTTTATAAATTGATTGGATTCCTATACATCAGTGATGAATCAATTGACAGATAAAATAGGAAAACTATCCTATTCACAATAACCTCAAAGAAAATAAAATATTTGGGAAAGAATCTAACAGAAGAGGTAAAAGACCTCTACAATGAATATTACAGAACACTAAAGAAAGAAATTAAAGAAGACTTTAGTAGATGGAAAGATCTTCCATGTTCTTGGATAGACAGAATTATTATTGTCAAAAAGGTCAATTATTATTGTCAAAAACACTAGCAAAAGTGCTATAAATATTTAATGCAATTCCTATTAAGTTTCCAATGATGTTCTTCATAAAAATAGATAAAGCAATCATGAAATTCATTTGGAAATATAACAGGCCCATAATAGCCAAGCAATCCTCAACAAGAAAAGTGAAGCAGGAGGCATCACAATACCAGACCTTAAATTATACTTCAGAACTATAGTAACAAAAATAGCATTGTATGAGCACCAAAATAGACATGAAGAGCAGTGGCAGAGAATAAAAGATAGTAGGCAGTGAAAAACCCACATAAATACAGTTATCTAATACTAGAGAAAGGCACCATAAAGATACACTAGAGAAAGGATAACCTATTCAACAAATGGTACTAGGAAAACTGGAAATAGATATGTAATAAAATAAAAGTAGGCCCCTATCTCACTCTGCACAAAACTCAACTCAAAGTGGGTAAAGGATTGTAGGCATTAGATCAGAGACCCATGCCTAATAGAAGAAATAGGCCCAAATCTTTATCATGTAGGCTTAAGAACCAAATTCCTCAACAAGACACCTAAAGTGAAAGAAGTAAAATTAGCAATCAATAAGTGGATGGATCCAATAATTGGATCACTAAAACACTTCTTCACAGCAAACATGAGGAGAAAGCCTACAGAATCGGAGAAAATCTTTGCCATCTGTGCCTCACAGCATTAATCTCCAGGATATATAAAAAACTCAAAAGACATCCAAAAATCAAATAACCCATTTAATAAATGGACTAAGAACGAAACAGACACTTCACAGAAGAAGAAATACAAATGGTCAACAGATATATAAAAAGTTGTTCAACATAACTAGCAATTAGAGTAATGCAAATTAAAATTACATTGAGATTTT
The DNA here is from genome assembly GCA_028644305.1 of Xerus rutilus. Classification (NCBI taxonomy): domain Eukaryota; kingdom Metazoa; phylum Chordata; class Mammalia; order Rodentia; family Sciuridae; genus Xerus; species Xerus rutilus. Next base: position 105,986,752 of record CM053409.1, on the reverse strand, counting down.
TATCTCACTGCAATATCAAGAATACAACTAACAATGAATTTTGGTGAGGATGTGGGGAAAGGTACACTCACACGTTGCTGGTGGAACTGCAAATTGGTACATCTACTCTAAAAATCAGTATGGGTATTCCTCAAAAATCTTGGAATGGAACCACCATTTGATCTAGTTCTCCAACTCCATGGCATATATACATAGGACTTAGAATCAGCATACTACAGTGACGATGCCACATCAATATTCATAGCAACTCAATTCATAATAGCTAAGCTATGGAACCAAACTAAGTGCCCATAAATAGATAAATGGGTAAAGAAAATGTGGTATATATACACAGTGGAATATTACTCAGCCTTAAAGAAGAATGAAATTATGGCATTCATTGGTAAATCAATTAACTATCATGCTAAGTGAAATAAGGAAGGCCAAATGTTCTCTCTCATATGTAGATGCTGACTTTCAGTAGGCAGGAGAGGAGGGAGAATTAGAGGTTCACTGGATTGGATCAGGGATAGGAAAGGGAAGGGAGGGTTGATGGGAATGGGAAATAACATAGATAACAAAGTTATCTGTCATAACTGTCCTATATTCATATAAGAATACACAACCAGTATAACTCCACATCATATATAACCACAAAACGGAAAGTTATATTCCATGTATGTATATTATGTCAAAATACATTTTACTATCTTGTAAACTAAAACTACAAAATAAAGAAAAATATACTTTATCAGCTTCCGCTACCACATACCCAGGCAATACTACATCCTATGTCCTGGATCACCAAAGACAACTGGAAAGGAAAATTAAAGTTTATTTTTGGCAAAATTAGCAATATAATGCCATAAGATGCTTTTAGATGAACTCAGTTAAAGCTACTAAGTTCAAATCTTCACATTACCTTAGCAAATATTCTTTGGGAGTGACCGTAATGTAGTCCAAAAATAATTCCCTGGGAGACTTTAAGGTTACATGGATACAGGTTTGGAGGATTTATATAGTATGCCTTGGTTTCTGCAACAAGATGAGTAGAAATATTTGTTTATACTAGTGACTAATAGCACTGTATTTGCTATTAGTCACATATAAAATACAGATGGTGACTAATCCTTCTATATTTCATATAGTCAAGGATTCCCAGATTCTATTTCATACATTACTGAAAACTAAAGCTCTTCTACCACCAGAATTGTTCCTATTTTGTCTAATTTAAGAACCTCAATAGTTATTCAAAAATTACTTTCAATCTATAGGTAAAATAAGCATGTAATAATAAGACAGATGTTTCTGGAAAAAGGAATGAAAATCATTAAATTCATTTTTGAGGTTATCCTAAGTCTAAATACACAAAAACACACACAGACACATGCAAGCGGAAACATGACCCAAAGACCCAATCTGCGAAATTCTAAACAAAATGCTAAGAAAACAAATTTAACAAAACATTTGAAGAGTTAACCACTATTTCTAAGAAAGAATCATCTTCTGGTAGATGATTTTATTTCAGCCTGAGTCTTCTCTAGAAATTCTCCCTTGTCCTTATCAATTCTCCTTTGAAGCTTACCTCACAGAATCACAAAGCAACTTGTCCTGACATTCTATGCCTGTTTGAATGTCTAAAACCAAAATGACTGAGAATTCCAAGTACTGACTAGGCTGTGGAGCAATGAGAACTTCCACGTATAGCTTGAGGAGGGGTGATATATGAATTGCTTTTGAAAGATGCAGCTATTTCTTATAAAGTTAAACATACATGTGCCCTATGTGACTCCACAAAAAGAATTGAACAAGGTTTATAGTTTTATAGTTTATACTTTCACTCAAATACTGAAAGAGTAGGAGTAACCATATATCAATTATAGAGAAAAAAGTCAGATCACAGAATAATGCTTCACATCAAGAAAAAAAGAACTGCTAAAGCAGGCAATGACATAGATAAATTTTGTGAGCACTATCTTGACTGAAAGAAGATATACACAAGAGAATTTATTCAGTGGGATTCCCTTTGTATGACATTTTAAAGCAAAACAGTTCTGGAAATGACAGTGAGGATTAAATTCAAAGCCCTAAGGCTTAGTAGGTAAAATAATATATGCATTTATCAAAATGCATTAGACCTTACATTTAAAACATATTCATTTTTGTACATAAATTACACTTGAAAATTTTATTGAAGATAGTAGGTCACATACTATAACACATTAGTGATTCTAAAGAAAAAAACTTATATGATTATTTTAAGATGTCAAAAGTAAAAACTAAAAGAAATTTCAATGCTTGCTTTGATTAAAAAGCAAAATAAAAGAAAGTAATTAAAATGAAACTAGAATATTGTTTTTTTAAATTATGATTGAGAATGAATTCATGATAGCTGTGGCACTAAGCAACTCAGTAAGACTCTGTCTCTAAATAAAATACAAAATAGGCTGGGGATATGAGTCATGGTCGAATGCCCCTGAGTTCAATTTCCAGTTCCTCTCTCCCCAAAGATTGTGTTTGTACAGGCTAGGAGTTTATCTTAGTGGTGGAGCACTTGCCTCGCTTGTGTAAAGTACTGGTTCAATGCCCAGTACAAAATAAAGAAAAGTTCATGAAATCAACAACTATTGATAAATGCAATTATGGAATGGTAAAAAATTTCCAAATAAAATTTATTAAAAAGGAATGAAGAGGTTTTTTCACTAAGAAGATTTTAAGTATTGCAAGATCATTTGATAGTAATTTGATTAAATTTTATGAGAAAACTCAAGAAAGCTAACTAAAAGTAATAAGAATTACCAAAAGAGATAAGTTAGAAACTAGGAGAATAAAAATAGATACAGAGAATACTGGTTTCCTATACATAAGAGATGCATTAAAAAGAAAATATCTATATGCAAATCAAATGCAGAAAATAAATAAATGCTTATAGTACATGTTTGAGTGAGTTTTTGTGTTTCTGTGTCCAAAATACAACTTAGAGAAGGAAAAGCATATTTGGGGCTTATTGTTTCAGAGCTTTTAGTCCCTAAAGGGTGGACTCCATTGCTCTGGGGCCAAAGCCAGGTAGTAGTACATCATAACAGAAGGGCCCAGCAGAGGAAAGATGTTTAGCTTATGATAGAGTCAGGAAGCAGAGGGCAGAGGTAAGAACTGTAGGAAATATGCACCCATCCACGGTGCAAACCCAGTGAGCCACATTCTCCAGTCACACCCCTCTTGCCCTTAGTTACCACCCAATTAGTCCATTCAGACTAGGATGGACTGAGGTTACAGATTGAATCATTATTTTTCATCTGAATATTTCTGCATTAATAGAAACTTTTGACAGCACCTCATATCCAAACCATAAGAGATCGTATAAAAAATTTGTACAAAATGTTTATAATAATTATCGATATACATGTGTATGTGTGTATGTATATATATACACACACATAAAATGTAATTTTGAATACATTGAAATATTTTTGTTTAAGCTATTAAGTTAGTTAGGTTTGTGTAGCTCTGACCAGTATACTTGACAACATAGATAAGAAAAAGTTTATTTTGAGATCACAGTTCCAGATGTTCAGTCCATGGATGGCATACTCCATAATCCTGGGCCAAAGATGGGGCAGAACATCACAGTGAAAAGGGGTGATAGACAAAAGTTACTCAATTATGACAGTCTTAGCAGAGAAAGTTTGAGTGCAAAGAGTCAGGAATAATATAATTCCCACAGGGATGCCCCATGGTCCTCCAGCTACACCCTATCTGCCTACAGTTACCATCCATTAATCCGTTCAAATTGTTAATCCACCAAATAGATTAACGCACTGATTAGGTTACAGCTCTCATAACTAGTCATTTCACCTTCAAATATTCTTGCATTGTTTCACACATGAACTTTGGGGGACACCTCATATTCAAACCATAACAACTACTTATTAAAAGTTCAAGTATTGTTAAAATGTCTCATCTTCTAGATTAATTTACACCTTAATGGTAGGCAGCCAACAAGAAAAATGAGGACTTTAGTATGGCAGCTGCAAGGAACTGATTTTGCCAAGAACAGAATTGAGCTTGGGAAAGAATTCTTCAGACTAAATGAAAACACAGCCAGCTGTGACGTTGACTTCAGTCTGAACAGAGATCCTAACCACACTGTGCTAAATTTCTGACCTAGAGGACTATGAGTGACCCAGTTTGTGGTAATTAATTACACAGCAATAGAAAACCAATATGACATTTAAATATTACCAATCACAGTTTTGAGGAAACATATTTTATCTTAACATGGTACAGCTATTTATCTGGAAGAATGAAAAGTTTTTTATAAAGTTGAGAACATCATGAATAAAGATTTGAATAAGAAAAAGTGCACCTCAAGACCTTGCACATATAATTAAATGGGCCCTAGCTTCTCAGTAATTTATAGGTGTATTGTGAAAGACATCAGAAAACCAACAATTTCTACCTTTCTAAATTCTTAGCAGATAATTTTAAAAAATCATAAAAGCCCATAAGGCAGACATTTAAACAAAATGTGTATGAAAAATTACCTAGGTAATAAAATAATATGAGGTTGGAATCACACACTAACCATATAAATCATGGTCAGATTACTCTGAATGACATTGAACATAATTGGAACTGCAAGAATCTGAGAGACAATACAAGCTTTTGGTTTGTAATGAATTTCTACATACAAAACAATGTAAGAAAGTGAGAATAAAAAAAACTTCCTGCATTGCAAAAACAAAATTTAAAAGATAAATAAAAATAGAAAATATTTGTAAGAAATATGTGTTTAAAAAGGAACATACATTATTGAAATAAATAAGAAAAAATATTAGAGGATGGGAATAGGATTCTCTGAACAATAATAATAGAAATAGATAAAAGTTAGTAATAAAATAAATTTAAAAAGCTAATTTTCATATATGAAATTCACTGTTTTAAAAGTAATAATTGGGAGATAGCTGCAGTGAATGCAATTTGATTCAAGAGTGTTAAAGAATTCATCTTCTTTGACAAAATAATTAAATTTATAAGAAATCTATTGTAAGAAAACATTTAGAATTGTGAAAATTATTTATGCATGTACTATGTATAGTAATTAGATATTGGAAGGAATCCAAATTTGTCACTGTGGAGAAACTAGACAATTATGTTATTAAATGACTGAATGGCAGTATATTCCAGTGGCAGTATATTTAAGGTATTCTAGGAAAAAAAATTACATGGAAAAAATGACAATAGTTAACAGAGTTAGATGTAAAAATCAGTAGCTATCAAATAACTAAACAAACAACTGGAAGTAAAGGCTCATAGATATGAATAATTATTTCAGGGTTTGAAAACTATAGGATTTTTAAAAAAGTTTATATTTAAAGTTTTCTTTTTGCTTTTGCCTAACATTCTTATACAACACCCTCATTAGCTTTTCAATCTGAAAGAGATCTGTATGAGTTATTATTTTAGGTGTTGCCTATACTCTTGATAGTGAAAGTATGATGCAGTCTATCAACACTAGCATCACCTGGGAGCTTGCTAGGAAATCAAAGCCTACTTGGGTGAAAATGCTATTGAAAGATGTGATGGTCCTCAGGGATCCTGTTGAAATTCCTCTGCCGTCAAGAAGTCTAATTTTTATTCCCTACTTCCTACCATTTCACAGTGTTCATTCATTTTCCCCATGTGTTTTATTTTAATATCTTTGTGTCTTAATTGCTTCCATGTCTGAGCATAGAAAAACACTTTTTTAAAGAAAAACATATTTTTCTTTGGCTATGCCTTTTAGATAATGGGGGTCTTTTAAGAGTCCTCTTCTTTTTATAAAAAAATAATTGGTGATGAAATGAAATTATTAGTTAGCATAATATTTTTAAAAATGATCTTTCTTTGAGTGGAAACAATATTTTCTTCCTAGGGCCTTACATAATTCCACTAGCGAGAAATTAAATGAAAGGTTATATTCTCCAAAACTTAATCTTAATTGAAAACTTATAATTAAAGAAGTTTCAAAGTCCTCTGTTATTCATCTATTAAATCCATAATTTTAATGCATTAAAATTAATGCTTTAAATTATCCAATGACATACTGCATCCTTGGCTTTTATAGAGAAATGTTAAAAACATCAAAAATGAATAAATATAATGACATTGATCATTATGTTATATAATCTTGCATAAATTAAATTCCAAAGAAAAAAGTTACAAAAAATTGACGTTTCTTTTCCCTTTTATCAAACTGAAAATGTGGCACACCTTGTGTATTGAAATATACTTTATTCTACAGTTTTTCTTTTGTTTTGTTTTGGTTTTTGATTTTTTAATAAGTACTAGGGATTACAAACCCTCAGGTACTTTACCACTGAGGTATATCCTTAGTCTTGTCTTTTCTTTTTTTATTTTTAGACAGGGTCTTGCTATGTTGCTGTGCCTGGCATTGAACTTGAGATTCTCCTGCCTCGGGTTTCTGAGTTGCTGGAATTACAGGCATGCACCACCATACCAGGCTGTGCACTTTATTTTGTATCTTTGAACCAAGGGAAAATGCAATGCTAAAAATCCAATAATTTGCTCATCTTGAATGTTTTGTACACACTTCTCTTTTTTAGTATACCTTTTGGCCTTTTTCACTCACTTAGGCAGATTCCTCATCTGTAGAATGAGAGGATCAGTACTTGACATGGTGAG
>CM053409.1:105952802-105979589 GCA_028644305.1 Xerus rutilus | reverse complement strand
TGAAATAAAGTACAGTGCTTTGTATTAGAGATTTATATAATACATAAAATTATAAAAATTGAAATTCTGAACACTAAATTTAAGAAAGTACTTCTCACATGAGGAAGATAACTGAAATTGGCAAAAAAAGAGATTTAAGAGTGTGCATAGTGCTTTTAGTAAAATATTTATAAAATAGATATGACACAAGGGTATTCAGTTCCAGTATTCTCAAAACTTTCTCACTTTTTAATTATTTTAACTAAATAAATCTAAGTGGTTAGACCTTCTCTCAGAAGTCACTGATAAGGACATTAATAGGATTCTCTTCATTATTCTGGAAAGAAGGCCCAACTTCTCCTTCTGGGCTTAGCGTTCATCAAAAAATTTCAGAAAATTTGTCCTTGTCTTTGATCTTTTTTAGTGTGTTGCTGACAAATGTTAAACATTAGTCTTTCTGGTGGGGGGGCAGTGAGGGTAAGGGAGGAGTATGGGAATGGGAGGTAGATATTGGGGAAGTCCTAATAGGTTGCATGTGGTCATTTTGGTGATGTATATTTCCCCAACATGAACATTTTCAAGCCACCAATATATCGCTGAATGCAGAATACAAAATAGTCATACAGCACACACTATACATAAAACTTTTGGGAAAAAAAATAAAATAATAAAAAAAAAAATAAAACCTCAAAAGCAAAGTTAAACATGAAATATTTTAAAATGATTCAGAATTAATGAATATTACACTTTAAAAATATAATTCATCAATTCTAAGTGTATATAATTGATATTTTTAAATGATGCACTATGCAGTCAGTTCTTGAAATTCCTAGATATATAATGATCAATTCTTTTTAAGACAGTGCTAGCTATCAACAGCTCATTGCTTATCCTTTTCCTCTTTCTTTCCCATTATAGCCATATTCCCCCCAAAAAGCATGATTATCACCTTGGCTGGATCAAGGCCAAACCAAAACATACAAAAATGTACAGTTTCAGGCAGATGATTGTGTCTGTTCTTTTTGTTCTAATTGCCATAAATGTGATTATGTTGATAGCAAGGAAATTCGAAGTATAAATGCTTCATGGTTGTGTAATTATCTTCCTAAGCTGGACAAAACAAAGCCCACTTGCCAAACCACTCTTATCTATAAGTGTTGCTGATATTGGTACTTAGTATTGTCTTGAGTTTTTTTGATTCTGTGTAGAATCATGAAAACTCTAAGTTTCAGAAAATGATGGAGATTAGCATGGCAGGTGATCTTCAACTCACTGTAGGTATTCTTCCAAAGCAGTGTGCAGAGTGCAGGCTTGTGTATCTAACAGTTCTTATTGACAGACAAAGTGGAGAGAGATTGTATCTCCCATAAGAAAGCTTGTGCATGTATGAGAGCAGGTGTATGTTACATTCCAGAATTCAGATGATGTTAATGTGCCTTCTAAATTCATTTGGTTTACAATTTCTGCTCAGATTGCAAACAAGTCTAAGTAAATGATTTGATACTATTATTGCCCATTTATGGCTATAAAGTGATGAATTGTCATGAAAATTGCCAGATTCAGAATAATATGTGTATATATTGTGCCATACAATAATTCAGAATAAGTCTAGTACTCTATTTAAATCATTCTATCAAATGGAATTGACCAATAAGGTTAGTGTCTCCATGATCCAATCATTTCCTAAAAGTCCCACCTGTGGACATTGCTGCATTGGGGACTAAGCCTTCAATACATGAGCTTTTGAAGGACATTCCAGGTGCAAACCATACTAGTAGATGACTGGTTTTTGCACCATCATTTATAGATTTCATATGTCTTGAACAGTTAATAATCCACTTTTTAAATAGGAAAGTTCCAAATACTCAAGTAAGATTGGTATAAAGGTAATTAGCACTACTCAGGAATATTCTAATAGCTAAAAGATACAGAACTCATGACTTTCACATTTATTTTAATCAACTAATTAAATTAAATAATACAATCTGAAAAACTTAGAAACCCTTTATAAACATGGTTGTATAAATGACATAATAAAGTATTGGTAATAACTTTGTTCTTTTTTATTCATTTGTTTACTCAACAAATATTTATTGAGTAACTTACATACTAGAAATGGTTATAGGCACTAGGAATGCAAAACTGATCAGAGCAGACAAAACTGTCATCATGGAGTCTACATTCTATAAAAATCATTTTATTGGGTGTGCAAAAACAAGGAAGACAAACAGATACATCCCTGAAGTTGAAGTTGGTAAAAAGAAAGACAACTGAATCTGAATTTAAAAAAAAAATTCATCAAGTCTTTATATATAAAAATAGTAGCAGACAAATAAAAGTAATTTATGATAAGAAAACTTCAGAGCATATACAGATAAGAAAAAAAGAGTGTCAAGGCCAATATATCAAGTTACAGTTCAACTGTAAGTTTAAGGTAACTTTCATTGTAGGATAACTATAATAAAAATTACCCCCAATTTTTCTTCTAAATGTCTAAATCACTTGCATGCCATATTTTTTTCCTGTCTAAACTCTACAATACAGTGTTTGAGTAGCATCTCTGAATGGAGACAGTGATTTAAGGGGAGGGTAAAATAATTGGGTGGCTCTTCTCCTAAGCAAGCAAACATCTTTTCCCAAGAATAATGCTCCCTTTTCATTTGAGAGTTAATGAACTGACTCAGTAATAAAATATGACTTTTATATATTTCTTTATTGCTTCACTAATTTATTTACTTGATAAGCACATTTTGGATGTCTAATAAGTTACTAGTATGAGACCCAGCACTGAAGTTAAAAGGCTAATCAGACAAGACTCTGTTTTCACACACACACACACACAAAAACCATAAAAAAAGGTAAGTACATATAGAGAAGGACCCTCATAAAAGTACACAGTGGAAAAATGTTTGAGCAACATTGAATGTCCCTAGATTAAGTAAGTAGCTTTGAGCTGAGGCTTGAAGGGTGAATAAAATTACCTAAGTGAATTATGGCATTTGCAGGTAAATGGATGGAGTTGGAGAATATCATGCTAAGTGAAGTAAGCCAATCTCAAAAAACCAAATGTTGAATGTTCTCTCTGATAAGTGGATGCTGATCCATAATATGGGGGAGGACAAGGGAAGAATGGAGGAACTTTGGTCTCAAGGGTGGGAAGGGGGAGGGGGCATGGGGACAGTAAAGATGGTGGAATATGATGGACATCATAGCCCTAGCTTTATGTATGACTGCATGGATGTTGTGATTCTACATCACATACGACCAGAGAAATGAAAAGTTGTGCTCCATCTGTGTACAATGAATTAAAATGCATGCTGCTATCATGTATACCTAAGTAGAATAAATAAATAAATAAAATTTTTAAAAAATTACTTAAGTGAAGAAAGTAAGGATAAATTAAGAGGCAAAGATAACAATATGGAAACTACTGTAACATTTTCCTTCATCATGTTTTAAGAAACTTGGGGTAAAATGATTAAATAGTGACATATAGTGACATTTGCCTTTCTGTGATGTGGTGTGTGTGTGTGTGTGTGTGTGTGTGTGTGTGTGTGTGTGTGTATTATAATGCTGTGGAAACTCAATTTAAAATACCTGAGTAATCAATGAATACATTTCCGCGAGCTAATGTTCCTATTCTGCAAGCTAAGTACTTCCGTATGGATGCATTGAGTTCATCTATTAAATGATTTTGGATAAATTTTGAGTGGACCTTTAGAACACTGTCTTAAGTTAGATAATGCCCAAAGAGAAATTAAAAACCAAACCAAAGCAGAACACAAAATAAAAACTTTTTTCCTCCAAACATCAAATCCAAGAGTCATCTCTACTTTCTTTCAAATATAATATTGTATCTCAAAGGCTATCTGCTACCTATTGCTTGGGAAGATTTATGATTCCTTTTATGTTAACAAATAATGGCATATTAGTAAAATTATATCTTCTTTCAAATTTTTATTTAATTTAATATAATTTAAATAGTAGCAAGCTGAGAGGTCATCACCCAAATATATTATGAAATTGTTCATGTAAAATACATAAAACAATCCATCGATATGTTCTAGAACATGCTTTTCTCCTCTTAAGTTACATGCTGCTGGGCACCACAGTTCACAGAAAATATGAGCTTCATTGTAAAGTTTTGTATTTTAATTTGGACTATGCTGTGCTCTGCATTGAATCCTTCAAAACTTAAGTTTATTGTTTTTTTTCTTTTTTAGAAATATTAAAATGCTTAATTTTTCTTACTTACACTTTATATCCAATGAGACCAGAAGCTATGTTTGGCATTCTTTAAAAATTTTGTCCTTAGCTGTCAAAACTAGGTCTGGTTATCAGCATGAAAAGCAAACACAGTTTTTTTTAATTCCTTCTAAATTTCAGTTATGAAATATGACTTTAATTGTGTACAACAAATTTCAAAATCATGATTAGAACCATACTGATGTCATGATTTCATGTACAATTCCTTCATGAGAAATTTTCTATTTAAAAGAAGAGTTTTGATGGACTAATAAAGAAGCAGAGATAATAACCCACATCGCTTTACTTTCACAAATATTTTTCTTTTGTTCTAAGGAGCAAGTACAGGCATCACAAAGAAGTTTTTGTGTTATATCATTATTTATTTAGTAGTGATATTTTAGGTATGGCCAATCCAATAAAAAAAAACTATGCAAAGCTTCTGGCATAAAATGTTCAAAAATAAAAGTTATTATGATAAATAATTCCTCACAGGAATTAATTATCAGCACCAACATTTCTGACACATAGTAAAATGTTAGCTTATTTACATATATTTCCATGTATTATCACATTTATAAGGCAAACAGCTCACTTTTAGTTCTAAATCACTGACTCAAACTTGTGCAGTTCAAATAAATTAATTTACTTAAGAATAATTTAAAAATCGTATCTTTTTGACCGATATGACAGATACATGCTGCAAATCCATCATAAATATAAACTAAAAGGTATTCTGATTAATATCAAGAAAAATTGTGCGAGTTTGCTGTCTGGACATTTCCAGTGGGTTCCTAGGGAGATGCCCCTTTCAGCCACCTTCTGGTACCCTGTACTTAAGCATGCATGTTGGCTAATTCTATAAATATGGGAAGAAAGAAGCAGGTCCCTGCTTCATTTTCCCTCCCTCTAATGGAGTTTTCTTCACTTTTGCTCTGCTTTGCACCCACTACTCTTTAGTTCACTGTCAAGGCACTGCTGAGTATTAGTTCAATTGTCTCCTAAGAGGTTTACCTGCAATTTCATGTTGATTTCTGTTTCTTACTCAAACTGATAAATTGCCTTCTTGTATCAACTTTGAATTCCATGACTGTAGTCACAGTAGAAGGACAAGAGTTTAGTTTGGTCAAAGAATCATCTATTTCCCCTCCCATTCTTAAACAGGATGGAAGAGATTCTGAAATAAACCAGAATTTCCTTCAGCTCTTTGTATTTATACTTAAAACTTAAAATTTTATCTGTATTATGTAAGCAGAAACATTTGGAAAACTTGTTTAATTTATGTTTTAAATTTAATTCTTGTTTCCTCAAACAACAAAATAGATTATTGGAATCTTCTTGAACTATTGTGATTTAGTCAAGATCCAAAGCAACTTTAGTATTTGTATCTTAGAACCGGACCTTCAGCATGTTTTTACTTCAAAATTTTAATTGGTAAATTTGGCAGAAAATGCACAGCCATGTGCACAGACATCCTACTTTAGAACTTCATACATACCCTCTCAGATCCCTCTCTGGCTGGGCTCCCTGCTTTCCAAGATGAGCTTCATTTCTCCCTTCTCTTATAGTAGTCTACCATTTCTTATTCCCCATTTACCCAAAGCATGAAAATTAACTCATTCAAAACAAAATTCTACCAATCTGGAAAGCAGTATGGAGATTCCTTAGAAAACCTGGAATGGAACCACCATTTGACCCAGCTATCCTATTCCTCAATCTATACCCAAAAGGACTCAAAGACAGCATACTACAGTGACGCAGCCACTTCAATGTTTATAGCTGCACAGTTCACAATAGCTAAACTGTGGAACCAACCTACATGCCCTTCAAGAAATGAATGGATAAAGAAACTGTGGTATATATACACAATAGAATATTACTCAGCATTAAAAGAGAATAAAATTATGGTATTTGCAGGTAAATGGATGGAGTTGGAGAATATCATGCTAAGTGAAATAAGCCAACCCAAAAAACCAGGGGCCAAATGTTTACTCTGATAAATGGATGCTAATCCATAATGGGAGAGGGGAACATGAAATGAGTGGAGGATATTTAGATGGAGCAAAGGGGAGGGGGAGTGGGCATGGGGGTAGAAAAGATGGTGAAATGAGACTAACATCATTACCCTAGGTATATGTATGATTGCATGAATGGTGTGACTACTTCATGTACAACCAGAGAAGTGAAAAACACTGCTTCATTTGTGTACAATGAATCAAAAAGCTTTCTGCTGTCATGTATAACTGATTAGAACTAATAAAAAATTCTACATACATTTAAGAAGAAATTGTATTTGGGAGGATTGTTTGGGCTCTGAATTTCAATGAAATGCATTAGTGATTTGGAGAACAACTAATCTGAGAATTTACATTTGCAATTGTGAGAATATACCTGGTACAAGATTCCGTATGGAAGTGGTGAGCTTAAGAATAAATGCCTAAACCAATAATATAACACTCTTTTGGAATCTAATTCACCTTCTATTTGTTCCTTTCTTTTTATTGTTTTCTTTTTAATTTTAATCATTATGTGGATTTTTCTGGCCATGAATTAGGTTATATATCTCTTTTAATTAGGCTACAATTATAATTATAGCCAATAATTTGTAAACTTGCATTATGGCAATTTAGTAGGTAGCAAGTTAGTTGCTTATCTTTTAGAAATGATACAAGTTTTTTTTTTTCAAAAAAATAGAATGTGGATATGAAAACAAATTTTAGATTTCTCTTTTTACCATATCTCTTTATAGTTCTTATATAACATTCATTTGACACAATATGTTTAATTTTTTTAAAGAGAAAACATTTGAAACCCACAGAATACTTTTGGGTAATAATATGCTGTCATTATATTTTGCCAAATTTCAAGAAGAAAAGTAACAATATAAGGCATAGATTTATTTTCACAGAGGCTCAATGTTTGGTTTTCATTGTGGTGTAGGGCTCAAGTAATTTTCAAGGGTTTTAGTTATTTATTTTATGTAATTTCCCTAGACCAAACTATATCCCCTTTGAATTTGGTCCTTTATAACAGGAAACAATTTTGAAGCAAAGTGAACCATTTGGATTTTATGGTTCATCCTTAGGACATCTTCTTCCCTACCCCCAACTTTTCTTTCATCAAACAGCAATTACCCAGAGTCAGCACACCATGTTACTTGATTTTTCTTTTTATGAGGTCTTCTAGTCACACAGAAAATAATAATGCTCCTCCTAAATGTTCTATTGTAGAATTTTCCTTTCACAAAGCATCTATCTATGTCCCCTATTACAGTGATTAAAATCAGTTTCATGTAGTGCCAACAGAAGGATCATCTCTCTCTCTCAAAGGACTATTGTAAACACCTTGTCTTCTTTATTTATATTCTTCCTACTGTAGAAGGCCTCAGCTATGATATCTCATCCCAGGGGCACATTGTCATGTCCCCGATCTTTATAGGTGCACAGGTTCTTTCATCTGGATCCAGTTTTTGCTTTAGACATAGGCGAGATTTGATTTTGATTTAGGTAGTCTGTACTGTAGAGGCAACAGAATTTTAAGAATCCAAACATGCTCCTTGCCATCTGTGGGGAGTGGACACATCCAAGTTAGAGAGCAGATCGGCCTATGAAATCTCTGAGCACTTGACTTCAAAATAAATCCTAGCTTCCTTCCTAGCCTTCATCATATTAGTGAAATTGAGAATATACTACCTTCTTGTTCTTTTTCCCTATCCCCATAAGCAATATTTAAGCAAATATTTTCAAAACATTTTTTTAAAAATAGACTTTATAGAATTTTTCACTTCAGGAATAACAGTATGAGCAGACCCCATGCATGGCAAAGTTTGCCAGTTTATCAGTGGAAGTCTCAGTGAGTACTGTTGCCCATCACTCATGCCAACAAGATCCATCCTTTAGAAGCTAAACTCCTGTATTCTCATTAATTAGAGCCAAGCTATATTTCTGCATTAAACTCTACTTTAAAAGGACAGATCTACACAAATAGAGGGGGAATCTCCCTTTCCAACTGTTAGAAATGCTGAAAGGCTAAATAAAGAGGCCTTCATATCAGAATACCAGAGTTCAAATCCAGGTTTCACCATGTATTATTATCTGACTTTGGACAATTTTGCTACATAATCTCCATGGGCTGCAGTCTCCTCATCTTCAAATGATGCTACTGGTATATTACTTATGTCATGAAGTTGTTATATTAAATAAATAAAAGGTATATATAGCAAGACCTGTGAAAAATAAGCAGTCAGCATTATCAGCTATTTTTATCTTTTTAGTAACAATGAATCTCAGTTATTCATTCTCTATGGGAAAAACATTAAATAATAATAGCATTTCTGGACAAAAGATGGCTTAAATATTCATTGATCAAGATTCAAACCTACATTTATCTTTAACATATTATTTTCTATTTACATCTTCAGAAGTTTTTTTTGGGGGGGGTACTGGGGATTGAACTCAGGGGTACTCAACCACTGAGCTACATCCTCTGCCCTATTTTGTGTTTTTATGCAGAGACAGGGTCTCACGGAGTTGCTTAGCACCTCGCCATTGCTGAGGCTGGCTTTAAACTCGCGATTCTCCTGTATCAGCTGCCCTAAGTGCTGGGATTACAGGCTTGAGCCACCGCGCCCGGCTAGAAGTTCTTTTTTACAGTACAGAAGTAAAACATAATCAGTATCTAATATTGTGTGATAGTTTTGCAATACACACCCAAACATACTTCTAATGGTTTAATTATATGTCCAATTACTAATTAATTGACACATTAATTAATAGGTTGATTTTAGTGTTGATGTTTTGTGATATTTGGGTGTGGGCTAGAATGTGGTGTTATTTTTGTCCCCAAATAAAAAAATACAAAATGAGCTGAATATTCAGTATTCAACTGTCAGGGTTTGGGTACTAAATGTTGCCTAAAAGATCCTGTGTTGATGCAGGAATGTTCAGAGGAAAATTGATTGGATTGTGAGAGCTATAATCTGGTCACTCCTTCCTAGTTTGAATGACTGGGGAGTAACTGTAGGCAAGTGGCTCCTGGCTGGAGGATTTGGGTTCCTGGGAGTTTGCCCTGGAAGGGTGCATCTTCCCTGGGCCCCTTCTGGTGCAATCTCTTGCTGTCTTGTTGCCATGAAGGAAACAGCTTCCTTCAGCCATGCGCTGGCCCAATAATACTCTTCCTCACCTTGGGCCCAGGGCAACGGAGTTGGGCATCAAAGAACTGAGACCTCTGATACTGTAAGACAAGATAAACTTTTCCTCCTTTAAGTTGTTCTTGTGAGATATTTTGCTCACAGTGTCACTGAACTATCTAACACACCAAAGAAATTTTAGAAATGGATTTCAATAACAAGGATTGTATTTTGTACCTCACTCAGTCTCCATTCAGCTACCACACATTCTTGGTTGATTTTCACTTCACCTCTCCTGGTATTGTTCCTGATTTACTCCCTAATTTTGCACTCAATTACAAGCACTATGACTACTTTTGCAGCCAGTTGTTTATTGGCTTTCTTCAATTTGACAGTTCTCTTTGAGTAATAAAGTTTTATTTACCTTGTTTTTAATCCTGGCATCTGTCATGTGCTGTGTGGAACATGACTGACCTCCTCTACTTTGGATGCTTTTTTCATAATCTCTCTGATATGAGAAAGTTGTTTTTTTGGTATCAGTTGGTAACAAAAATTCTTAATCTTTACTTGTTCTCTAAAATAAGTGGTCACTGGTGTTCTTTTCTTGGTTGGCATATTACTCATTTCTTTCCAAGTGGATGTCCTACAATCTTAGTGAAAGCCCAGTTCTAAAGCTCTCATTCCATTTTTTAAGGTACTTTCACAATATTTCCAGATATCTTCCATTTGAAATAACCATACTGACCTTATTTGTCCCCCATACCAGTCCTTATTTTTGATATTCCTTTTTGTATTAGTGGCATTACTATTCTCCTAGTCACCCAGATTTAAAATATTATCACAGATACTTTATTTTCCCTTATTTCTCTCTCTCTGTCACACACACACCAAAAAACCTTCTTATACCTTTTGAAACACACTAACATTCACTGAGTCTATTCCTTCATTTTTACTTCAATTTCCATCACCCTAGATCAGACCTTAAAGGTCACTGTCCTGAGCTGCTGGAATAATCTACCAACTAATCTTTCAAATCTTGAAGACAGATCAGAATTTTGACAGGCAAAGTGAGGGGAAGTACAATGGTCCCTCTGCCCCTCCCCCCACTTATCCACAAGGGATAGCTTCCAAGGCTTCTCGTGTATGCTTGGAACCACTGATGGTACAGAACCCTGTATGGGCAAGTGCTCCTTGACTGATGATGGCATTCCACCCAGTATACCCATTATAACTGGAAAATACCATAAGTTGAGAACTCATTTAATATCATTGTTAAAACATCATACATACTTCTGAATATACGATACACATATGCATATGTTTATGTAGAATACGTTAAAAGTTAACAATTAGTTGAAGAGGCTTATCTGGTGCCAGTTTTGCTTCACTTTTGAATTCTCATATTGGTCTTCACTGTTTATTCAATGTCCATCTCTGTATAATATTTGAAAAACCTGTGAGAAAGAACTCAGCTCTTGGGATCCACCCATATATGTTATTCATCTTTTATGCCTGGTGCATTATAATGGACTGATTCAAATACATGTGGCTTCTTAATTTTTTTCAGAATATAGAAGGTCATACATCATAGATTAATGTATTTCTCATGCCCTGCCTCCACCTTCACACTCAAAACTCACTGGTGGTTGGTGATGTTCAGCCATTCCTGTGGTTTAGCAGTCAAAAGGAATACAGTGCAGTGTGCCTGCTGGTTGAAAACAGAAAGGCTTACCGTGTTCTTTGGCTTTGTGTTCCCTCTGCTCTCTCCAGAGATCAGCATCCATGAGTGGAATTTGCTTTGTTTTTCTAATTATCAGCAGCTGGATGAAGCAGCATCCAAAATAGAGGAAATAGAATAGAGTGAACTTCGAGCCATGCTACTAACAGGTGTGTTGAAGGATCAAGTTCTTAAACAACTCTGGGAACATGAGATGTACTTTGCAGCTGACCTGTCCCTGATGATGGAGGAAAAACATCAGGATTTGCATACAATGATTGATTTGCTTCCTTTCCTGGTATATTAAATAAATTTAATATTTTTCATCTTCTAGAAGGCAATTTTGCATAAAGAGAGTAAAAGCTGTGCTAACGTGTAATTTCTAAACAGAATAGTTTTATTTTGGCAAGCCTATAGTTTTATTTTTGGCAAGATTTGTTACTCCTATCTCCATCCCCAGCACACACACAAGCACATTCATGTGTGTGAACAAACATGTACATACCCCTACACACACCCATTGATAACTTCAATGAGTGATGAGATAATGCAGGGTCATTCACCTGAAATTTATATTGTAAATTAGATAGAATTCATAAAGAATACAAGAAAACATTGTAAGCTAGTTCCTTGGGTTGATCCTGAGTTGTAAAACTCATGCAATCATTTAGAAACTTATTTTGAGTTCTTAAGAGCTGGTGCAAATCTTATGGCAATAGATTTAAGTAGAGGAAAGTAGATACTATGAAATCTAACTATATGGAAGTATTCTTAAATACAAGCATACATCAAATTTATGGCAAAGTCATGATTCAAGAGGTAATTCCTCACATAAAGTGCTAAGGTGAAAGTTTTAACAACCTACACAATCTACTAGAACTTTTAGGAATTGGGTGAACAAGTCCTTAAGCTCCAACCACCCACCAGTAGGGTTCTTGAACCAACATGTGAACATCAGCCACTTCCTGGTGACTGGAAGTGTATCAAAGTCCAGTCAGTGCTGGAGAAGCAGAGGCAGTGAGGAGACAGAGGTCTTTTTCTATTATTTTTATTTTCATTTAAGACCAGAGTGTCAAGTACACACATGCCTGTGCACCTCTCTCTCCACTCCAGCACACTGGATGATTATGCCTGCAAAAAACAAAGAAGAGAGAGCTCAGAGCCAGACTTTGCCTCACTCAGCCCAGCAAGAAGGACATCTGGGACTCAGCTCCAACAGGCCAGTGTGAGAGAAGCTGATTTTTACATTGCAAAATTCATTTGCAAGGGTATATATTTCAGTAATTAAAATTTGCTATATCATTTTGGAATTTGCTTAAGTGTTACTAAAGAATGAGAAAGGAATATTAATGAAGCATAGTTAGAATTAGTGTTTGTAGAAAAACAAAACCTTCCAAGTTCAAGTTCTTTACCACCTCACTGTTGTGTGAATGACATTGAACTGGCTCTTTACTGATGAAGCCTGGTAGAGTCTTAAAAGTTCCTAAAATGACTTTTTTTCCTCTTTTTGCCACTTTAACATAAATATAAAAGAAAGAAAAATGATTGTTTTTCTGGTAAAATATGTATTTAAGAATTATTATGCAGTGACTATGTCTGCATTCCATTTGTCAGGCCTTTTTTGATATTAACCTTCTTGGACATCCAAGTTTTCTAAGTTTGTATCATATGCAAGACCATTTCCTGTATCAGCCTTTTCTTTTTCTATTATTTTTATTTTCAATTAAGAAGACACAAAGGCAAAATATGTTTTACTATTGCCAAAAATTATGCTAAGTTGTTGTTATCCTTATTTTGCCATTTTTTTCTCTTTATAATTTTATTTTAGAGGAAAGGGTTGTTACTCCTGGTAGGCACAGTATTGCAGCTGTTTTGCTAACATCTTCATATTCAGCATTTAACCAAAGTTTCTGCTTATACAAATGTTTAAATAATATGATTAACCTGTTTTTTTAAAATAATGTTATTGTAGTTTTTATACCTTTATTTTATTTGTTTGTATTTATGTGGTGCTGAGGATGGAACCCAGTGCCTCATGCATGCTAGGTAAGCTCTCTACAACTGAGCTACAGCCCCAGCCCGATTAACTTCTTCAATAAATATATTTTCTACTTAAAATTAATTAAATCATTGTGTATAGGTGTCATAATGAGGCACCATTGATATTAACAAAGTATCAGTAACTAGCATTTCTCAAGGAAAAATAATTTTTATAGATATTAGACTAATACTGCTTCCAAAAGAAATTGTTGATATAAAAATTAGGAGAAAATATTTCTAAAAAACATACTAAACACTTAGTTCAATTGCCTTAGAGTAATAACCAAGAGAACATGAGTTTATTTTTACTCTAAGCCAGAGAGGGAATGTAATCAACCAACCTTTTATTTATTCTCTGGTTATCTTTATTCTTCATACTACAGATTTCTATCAGGAATGTAGTTCCTCTGAAATCTCTCAATTTAAAATTTTCACTCCACCTATGCTTTGAACATACGTGAAAATAAATATATCTTTGGAAATAAGTCATGCAATAAATAAGGTTGAGTGCATCCATCCATATTTTTTAAAGTACTCTAACCTGAGCTGTTTATCGGTACATGAGTAGAAGTCAGGCCTCGACTCTGGGTAGGCCACCAACTCCCATTTATTCCCATTTTGTATACATGTTCACAGTGGGGCTTTGGCTTTAAATACTCTTATTTTCCCTGGTTTTTTTTTTGTCTCTAGATTTCAAATTCCCCTGCGCTGTCTTCATTTTGGTCATTTCCATCTTCCACCTCAAGTTTTTCAGCTTTTGCCATTTCGTTTTCCTCTGTCATCCATTTCCTTTCTCCCAGGTCTTGTTTTCAGGATGCAGATTTCTGCACTTATTCCAGCTTTCATTATCCTCTGGACTCTGGCCCTTGGCTTGCTGTTTTTCTAGTCTTCATTCAATGGTTAGCTAACCAGGCTCACCACTCCTGTGGATTTAGGATCTTCTTGGGTAATGAACTGAATGATCATCATGTTTTTTTTTTATCACGGCTCTAATGAACTTTATTTGAACTATAGTTCTTAGATTTTCCGTTGGCTGCCACTTCTGTCCTTGAAAAGACAACCATTACTTGAGGGTTCTGGTTAATCAAAACGCTGCTGTACTTGAGAAGTGCTCTAACATAAATGAATCTGGCACCCAAAAAGAAACATAATTATACCTTCAATGCGACGTTTTTAGAATTAAAACATAAACAAATAAAGGCAATGGCAGTGTTTTTATTAATTCAGTCAACCAAATCAAGGCTTCTTTTTCTTTTTCTTTTTCAAAGGCTTCAGTGCAGTAAAATGCACACAATTTTTGCCAAGCAAATCTTTTTTTTTTTTTTTAATTTTTAAGCCCATGGGTATTTTAAGGGAAATTCAAGCCACATGTTTCTGATTCATTTACACTTAATTCATTAAAATGTTGTTTTGTAAGAGTTATTTGATGTCCAAGGGCCTTATGAGCCTTTTTATATGATTTTTTTGCAATTTTTCCCTTCAAAAACAGGAAGTGGTATTTCGTTAAGAACTCAAACTCCAAAAGGGTTGAACTGCATATGAATCACATAAAGCACACCAAGATGATTGTATCTCTCTTGGGTCATCTTTGCTATGAGGGATCACCTGGAGCAGTTATCTCAATGACTATGCATTGTTGATGAAATTTCAAATTTCTTCAACAGGATTCCAAATAATCTCCCAAGAGAGGGAGATTTCCAAAACTGAGCTTTAAAAAAAAGGACATGCAAAATCAATTCATTTAACTCAATATTCATATGAATGCAATGATATTAATTAAGACAAATAAAGTGTTATAGCATAGACAGCTAATGTGTGACAGCCTCAGGAAACCACTGGAGTCTGTTTATTTAAATATAAGCCTGTATTCTTTCCCTCATCTCGCCCTAAGAAAGGAAAATTGTATATAAAGGGAACGAGGAGAGAGAAATTAATTGCATCAGATTAACAGAAAGTATGTGTTCAATGACAGAGAGGAACACTCTAATATATCTTAGTCATGCCTTCTAAATTGAAAAGAAGACTTTTTAACCAGAGGCTCTTTTCCCAGTAGGTATGCAGTATTTTTTTAATGGCAAAGAAATACTGGAATGCTTGTAGAGTGGATCTGCATTTTCTTGGATACTCTTGTTGTACCAGTAAAGCATTGAAGCCTGTCCTGCAGAACCCTTGAGTCAAGAGAAGTTTTGCAATTCCCAGGTGAAATCTACCTCCAAAGCATGTCAAAGTACTCTTCTGATTGGTTTAGTTCCTAGTGCAGGCAAGTCCCCCAAAGAAATTCAAATGCCACTGAAAATAACCTATATCATCATTTGTGATCAGATCATCTGCATTCAAATTCAAAACTATTAGAACATGAAATTCATAGGACATTCATTCATCATTAAATGGCTTACTTCATTTACCCAATGAAATATCCAAGCCCAGGTAGCACACGTGATATCTTTATAGACCTCTAGTGTTTTCCTTAGCCTGTAAAAGATTTCCAAGGTAGCCATTTTGACTTCTATTTTGAATAGTCTAACAGTTATTAGACAATGACACAATAATGACATTAATTAGGTGTGATTAATATTTTTGTACACAAACTTTGAACATAAGGAAAATATGACCCTACAGCCAGGCGTGGTGGCGCAAGCCTGTAATCCCAGCACTTAGGGAGGCTGAGACAGGAGAATCACGAGTTCAAAATCAGCCTCAGCAAAGGCGAGGCGCTAAGCAACTCAGTGAGACTCTACCTCTACATAAAACACAAAATAGGGCTGCGGATGTGGCTCGGTGGTCGAGTGCCCCTGAGTTCAATCTCTAGTACCCTCCCCCCCAAAAATATGATCCTAATCCTAATCATGAGAGACTTAGAAAAGTAATTAAAAATCTCTAATATAAAGATCTAACTAAACAGTGCTAAGGCCATACTTAACATATGAGTTGAAAAAGAAACTCTTGCTCCACATTGCAAAAGAAAACTGAGGTGACTGCCCTTTTTAGAACATACCACCTCTGTGAGAAATGGTGTCTCACATAATGAATACCACCCAATTTTATCCAGAAAGTATGCTTGTGCATACTTAGGTGTGTTTTTCTTATTGCATCATTCGGGAATTTCTTGTAAGAAATACCCTGAAATTTAGTGGTTAAAATAATATGATTTTCTCACTTTTTTACAAATCTGAAGTTGGCTGAGTGGTTTGGCTAGTATAGGATACTTCTGCTGGGTTTGTTCCTACTTTTGAAGTCAGCTGGCATATTGGCTGAGGGCAGGCTGACAGTGATAATTTTGACTGCATGACTGGGGGCTCCTCCATGTGGTCTCTCAGCCTTTAGCAGGCTAGCTGGGGCTTGACCTCCTGGCACTAGCAGGGGTTTAAGAGAGGACAGGAGCTCCAAAGTGCACTCTCATGGCTTTGCTTGCGTCACATTTACTAACAAGGAAATAAATGGCCAGAGGAAGTCTCATGGCCAAGCCTGGAGTTCGAATGAAAGGAAAGTACAAAAATTATAGTAGGGAAAGTGCATTCTCAGAAACGAATTAGCATCTCTCCTAAGACTGATTTATCATAATTATTACAGAAAAGTCCCGAAGTATTTTTCACAAAGAGATCTTCACTCCTGCTTCTCAGTGTGAGCTAGTGTGCCAGAAGATGCATATCATTAGCCTAGATGCATTACATTTTCACTTCCGTTATTCGCAATTTCTGAATTTTCTTTTTTCCCAGTCAATACTGTGAAGTTATTCCATTTATGTGCCACTTGTCTTCTCTGATCCTATAGATTACTTTATCTTTTTATATGCTGTCCCTTATTCTTCTCTTCCCCATTCCTAAAACTCATCCTTTTATTGAACCTTATTGAATCAATTCGTTCAACAGATTACCAACTACTCTGTGAAAGGGAATGTGGCTTTCATGTTTACTCCTGTTTCCTTAGCACTTAGGTAAATTTCTAGCATACAGTATGTACTCAATCAGAATTAATATTGGAAAGGTGAAGTTGAAAGGTATGGAGACCAGAACAGGAAAGTTATAGAGAATACATGAGAAGAACCAGCTAGGCGAGAAAAGAATAAGATCAGATATAAAATCCCTTTGTGACAGGTCATATTGATGAAGAGAATGAGCAGAGGGAGACAAAATCCTACTAGCAGAGTGGGTAAAGTGCCTGAAATAGAAGAGCAAGGTGTAAAAGAGAAAAGAAACAACAAACTGGTAGATGGAAAGCAACGACATAGCAGAGCTGAAGTTATATTTTCCTTAAACCCAAAATACTTGGCTTACTCACTGGAAATTTAAGAATTTCTAAGTAAAACAAATGCATGAATTATAATAATTAGAGCATCCACAATATGTGCCACATACAATTATTCAGTGTGGAACCAACCACTAGACAGATACCTATGCCAAACATTTGATGCAACTTCACAAAACAAGCCCTGGAATTAATGTTTTACAGATCACCCAAGCTCAGCATTTCTACAGAAACCTAGTAACCATAGTACAGATACCTAAACACAGAGGGATCACATATCTCCAGTGCACTGTTTATTCTGACATCAGTGTAGTGTCTACATTCTGCAAATCATAAATCCACTCTATAAACATGAATATTAATGTGTGCTTTTTTCCTTTATAGCATCTGATGCTGTGTACCTTTAACATTGGTTCACAAATCTAATTTCTTTAGAAAAAGTAAATCATGAGTAAAGAGAGAAAACAAGTACCATATGATTGGTTAAAATGTCATATCATTTTCATAAGGCCTTAGAAACACTTATTAAATGTTTAACTATGACCAAGTTTTCTGTCTAAACATTTTCAGAATTAAAACAGTGTTTAAGGGAAATCTTATTTCTTCAAGAAGATTGCAATTTATTGGAGGTGAGAGGCATGAGAAGAATTACAATCCAAAACTGTATGCTAAATTTTATAAGAGATACAAATACGCAGAGATTTGGGCTGTGTGTGAACTATAGGCATCACAGCCAATGAGGGAACAGGTCTGGCATTGGGAACAACTGCGACACCCCACAGGGTTAGGCCACCTGATGCAAGTGAACCTTCCCCTCAGCTCTGCCAAAGATCTCACACAGCACAGGAGATGGGGTGGCCTGCTTTAGCCACACAGCCCCTCAGAGATGGTTGTGACCTGCCAAGATGCCAATCAACCTGCTGACTGCAAGATACCAAGAAGCAAGGCTCCACCCTCGAAATCTTATCTGTGCCTTTGATGCATCCCTTTAAAAAAACCATGGGAGCCATTTGGTTTTGTCTTGCCCAGCTCCAGCATGAGCTAGGATATGTCAGGAGCTCCATCCTTTTGAAACTATAATTCTTTGTCTTTTGTTCTTTACTAATTATTCTAGACTTTAATTTCTCAGGTGGCTTACATCCTTCATGGCAAGAAGAAGAACCCCTCAAGAAGATGCTAGCCATCTCCCCATACAAATATATTTCAATCTCTGCCACAATAATTAGAGCTATTCAAATTGGATCTATTAGGAATGGTTTCACATGAAGTTATTAAATGCGTTAGGAATGAATTTAATAGATATGGGTAGAAAAGAAGACAAAAGGGATGAACAAAAGCAGAGAGGTGAACTAGAGAGAATTAAAAAAAAAAACTGTCCTAGGAAATATACAGGAAGTTGAATTGGAGCCATGGTGAGGACCGTGGATGACAGATCAAGTAATCTCTGTGACTACAGTGACTACAGAGTTTGTTAGACAATGGGAAATTTGTAAATCCTTTTAAAAAGGGGATGGGACAAGGTTGCATTTGTTTTAAATCTCTGCAAGGAAATGTAGAATTTTTTCAACCAAAATACACGATGGAGTTTCATAACTTCAACAACCTTCAGAAAATTGATACGTATTTTCAAATATTTCATATCTTTTTGCATTTTCTGTGAAGAAACATGATGATTCAACAGTTTAACCTTCATAGAGTTATGCTCTGAGAAAATTCTACATGAGGAATCCCATTTCTGCATCATCAGAGCTTTCTAAGCAAAGAGTACTGGCACTGGAGGGGCTAAAGGATAACCGAATAGCAAACGACCCTTGGAAGTCAAAGACAATTTCTGAGAGATACAGAGACTTATCTCTGGGGATCCATGTATTTATATTTCAGGATGGTAAAGCAGCGACCTTGTCTCTAATCCCAGATACAATTTTGTTTGCATTCTGGAACAATATTTCACCTCTCTTTCACAGAGGATGGCAGTTGTGCTAGTAACACCTACATAAATACTAACTTTCAGAATTTGAGGGTCCTTTTTCTCTGGTGCAAATTCATTACATGACAGGTAACAACTGGGTTTCACCACATTCACTTGTAGCAGCATGCGGAATGGACACAGAATACTTTGTGAAAAAATGATCTTTTCCCAAATCTGTAAGAGTTAAAATCTCACATGTGCACATACACATACACACATAGACACACACACATCCCATAGTGACAGACATGAGTATTAATCATTTTAGCCCAAATTCCTTGAAACATGATGAGGGCAACTGTTGCAGTGATTTTAGACTCTTCTCAGTTTTGGAGAGAATCAAATTAAATTACATATAAGAGTAATATTAAGAGTATCAGAACCAATTCAGATTGCTCTCATCAATGCCAAGATGCTTCAACATTATTAAATCTATTCATAAGCTTATCATATGAAAATATTTGAAACAAAAAAATGGATGACACAATCATATTATAAAACTTCAAAACAATTGAATAAAATTGCATATCTATTTCTAATAAAACAAACCTCAAAAAATTAAAACATGCAATATTTTATTACTATTACCATAAACCACTAGTAGAAACCCACAACAAAGATTACGCTTAATAAGACAAAGCAAATATTTCAGATTACTAAAGAGAGAGGGCAGATTAACCAATACCAGTGAAACTTCATTGCACGCATACATAATGGAATAGTAGAAACATTACTATTATACCGAATAATAAAACATAAATATCATTGCCATTTGGCTTTTGGTGTTATACTAAGGTACTGATTCTAATGATGAGACTCTCATTTTCAGATTAAGCAGTTATCATATAAAAGAGTAGTCTTTAAAGTATAGTCCTTAGGCCAGAGGTATCAACACAGCTTTGGAATTTATATTAGTGATGCAGTCAGTCTTTCAGGTTTTCTCACAGATCTACTGAGCAGAGTACTGAATGTTTTGGATGTTTTAGTAAACATTGTAGATAAATATGATGAACTTTACCATTTGAGAACCACTAATACAGAAAATTCAAGAAATTTTAACAAAATTTATGATAATTAAGGATAACAAACTGAAACAGTTTTGGGACAACAGAAAGGAGAGAAGTGATCAAACATTTAATTAAAATACATGAAGCTTTCTTATCTACAACAATTTATTAAAGATGAAATACAAAAGTATATTAAATAATATAGTAATAAAACCCATAACATACATCTGAAAAAGAGACTAATGACTAAAATTTTGAAACCTTACTGTCAGAAAGATCCACAGGGTAAAAATGTTTATAAAATCTATAAGATCAAAAAAAATCTATGAGATAAAATATCAGTATAGGTAACAGATAAAAGCCATTCCAAACAAATAAAAAGGAGCAAACTATATGATCCAAATAAGTAGAAATAAAAATCATCAATAAATATACAAAAATATTTGACTTCAAACAATCATGAAAATTAATATGACAATAAAATATTTTTCCATTATACTGGCAGCACTGATAGACCCAATACCCAATATCACCCAGGTTGTAAAAAAAATAGACTCTTTAAAGTTATTGTGAGATTGTAGATGGTTAAAGTCTTGAGGAGGAAAAGGGACAATTGCACACATAGCCCTTATTGAGATTAAAGCTATGTTTCTTCTTCAGCCCAGAATTTACACTTCCAGAATTTATAGAGTATTCTACTCTATAACAATTCCTACACATGTGCAGAAAGATAAAATTACAGGTGCATTAAAGGCATTATTTCCTGATAGCAAAATATGACAATCTCAGTGATCTTTATAAGGGAAATCACAGAGTGAATTTGTGTGTGTGTGTGTGTGTGTGTGTGTGTGTGTACACATGTTAAAAAGTGTACTAGAAGGAATGATCTCTGAAAAAGGACATTTAATTTGTAGAAGGAAAGAAGAAATAGCAAAACCAATTTGAGACAGAGAATGTCTCTGCCCCAGTGTCATTGATGAATTTCAGGTCCCTGAATTTGCTAATGGGCTTGTGGGGGAGGAACTGCCAGAGACAGGTACAGAATTCCACTTGTTGGCTGATAAGGGAAATACTGAGGAGCTCTTCTGATGAACCCAGAGTCACCAGGCAACTATAGATCTCAGCCAGTCACAGCTTGAGATGTGGTACCTACATTTTCAGGGAATGTAGAAAAAGTGGAAAGCCAGTTTAAGCGGAGTTCAGCTATCAGTGGAAAAGGAGAAGAGCCAATAAGAATGGGTTTGAAATGATGTCACTTAAGAAAGAGACTTTATAGTGAAAGAAGATGTTCCAATTTAGGTACAGGATAGGGCCATTTTAAGAGGTAACTTTTCCATCTTCTTATTCCTTAATGCATTCACCATTCTCATTAATAGATTGAAAATTTTATATATGCACTTGGTTTAACCAGACAGAATTGAATCAGTCATATACTATCCTCATTTTATATAAAATGTTTTTGAGTTATTATAATTGAATAATTATGGATTAATTTTTAGCACTGTATAAAATATACAGCTACTGAATTTATAAAGAAAGGTTAGAAATTTCAAATGTAAAAGATACAGAAAAATAGAGCAAAACTTCTTGTTTTAAAGATACCTGAATTTTAGATTACTTCATATCATGAAAATAGCAACAGATTGATTGTATTTCTTTAAAAATCAGTAATACCTTTGGCAGTCTTATACAGAGACCTAAACAACCTAATTGGTATTCAAAATAATTGGAAGATTTATCATTACTAAAATGTCATACCATGTAGTTCATAGAGTTGGGTTTCTGAGAGTTTACATTATCCACTGCTCATGTTTGTTTCCATCTATTTATTCATCCCTCAGTTATTTATTAAACTCATGTTATATGAATATTATTGTGCCAACTACACAGTGTCTGCCATTCATGGGATACATATTGAGCTGGGAAGATGAGACATGGCTGCCTGGGTTGAGTGACATCACAGACAAAGTAGTATTAGGTCTATTTCAAAATAGCTTAAGTTGAAATACATTAGTTTTCAAAGGAAAACGGGAATGGAACAATTATACTTTCCTTATCACTATGTTTAGTGTCTTAGACATGAGCCAGTTATTAAATGAAACAGATTAACAAAATGAAAAAAGAAGTCATTGTAAAGCTATGCCTTACAGGTGAGAATTACAGAGTTTAGTGTGAAAATATCAAGCTTGTATTTCAATTGCCTAATTTTTCCACTTTTATAATATTGAATATTAAGGACAAAACACTTGAGCATAAATAAAGTTTTGCATTTGAAACACAAATAAATTTTATTAGAGTCTCCAAGCCAATAGGAGAATATTTCTTCCATATAAGGTGAATAAATTCACTTCCTCTATTGCTCCATGCTATTGCATACTAGTGGGTCAGGCCCTCCAGCGGTTGTCTGCTTTATAAATATACTGTTTTTCCACTCTTCATCTTGAAGTCAGTTTAATTTCATCTTTCCCATAATTCAGCCTGCAGAGATGTGTTACTAGCCTGCAGAATGTTATCCCTCAACATATGCAGCCAATTGTACAGGGTCTGTATCTCTGTTGCTTTGATCTTTTGAAGCTAGAAGAATGCAAATGACGATCTTGGGATCAATCTGGAAAGATCTTAAATCATAGGCAATTCCAATCTTTTTGTGTGAGGAATGACAGAGCACAGAAACCAGGAAAATGAGGATACATAAAATCCCTGGGCTCACGTATGTTTATCATATGAAGGTTGCAAGGCCTGGATGTTCATATTAATTTATGTCTGCAGATAATAATGAGCAAAGATCATTTTATAGCTTCTCAAATGGGTTCCAGAAACATAATTTTATATAGTATCCACAGTCTTCATTTAAAGAATAAAAATAGAGTTGCAAAACTTCTCCCATAATTCACATGAACCCTCACTCAAACGTTCTAAAAACAATTGCTAGAACATCCATTCAGGACTTGCCAAGGGATGGCTCAAAATCTGTTCTGCTGACTTTCATATTTACACATTATGTGAGAAAGAGGATGGGAGAAAATGGGGTTACTCTGAGGGAATATTTAGTGTTACTGGCATTTCCTCCATCATCATGTGTGAACAAAAGGGAGAAGACCTTTCCTCTTTAGCTAAAAATGAGGGAAGAGGGACATTGAAGGAAAAGAAAGAGAAAGAGAAAAAGAGGGAGGGAGGGAGAAACGCAGGCAGATACAGCAAAACAGAACAAAATCTCTGGGACTTTGATTTGACCTCTGGATTTTATCCAGGAGACACTGGATATGCGCAGCTAGCTGAACAATGATAAATTAAAATATATGCATTTTATGAAGAGAAAGGAAAAGAATACAGTTCCCAAGGCATATCTATAGGAACATCCTGAGTTTATATCATTGAAAAAGGGACTTTGATCAATAGGACCATCAAGAGGGAAAATGTAACTCCAAGAAGAGGGAGAGATGACCTGAATTCTAAAGGCCTATTTTAAAGAATAGTGCTGGAAGACCATAGAAGGAGCTCTGGGGAGACTCCAATAACATCTTACTGGAGGACAAGTCAAGAGAATGCCAAGACTATCTTGCTATTGTATGATTGTATCATCCACTGAAGCCTGCATGGGGTACTCCAAGGTCAAACAAGCTGGGACCTCTCTGATAACCAAACCAAGAGAGGCGGAGGTGAGGTAAAGAGAAGAAAAGGGAGCCACTGGATGTCTTCTGCTGTACGGTCCCAAGGCTGGGCAAACCTGCTGAAGTGGGACAAAATATGTTAGATAGCTCTTTGCAATTTTTTTTTAATGTTGGATTGGGCTTTGCAATTGGATAAGTTGGAATTGGTATTTAATATGCCCCAACAGGAATTAATCACTGACCTGTTATGTTCCAATAGAGATGTTTATTTAGTGGAAAAGAAAAATAAATTTGACTTCTTCTATACAATAGCAAATACAGGAAGTATTATATTTAAATTTTTAAAAATAATACATGCTGTATAACTCTAATGCACTAATAAAAATATTTAAAAAACACATGTACATCCAGGTGTTTTGACAAACTTATATGAATGCCCCTCTCACAGGATAAAATATATGTGTGTTCTGGCACTTACAAACACAGAGAAAGAAACATTCCTTTTTTCCCCTTCATTATATTTTTATTGACACACCAGTCTATCCCTAATCATTTTTTTCTATGTCAAAAATACCAAACATAAATGCTAGTTCAGCCCAGGTTTATTGTAACTGAATTATTCTACAAGTTGAACACATTGTGAGATGGGTATTTTAATCAAATAAGGGATATTTCTATGCTATGTTCAAAAGTACATGTTATTAAAATGTTAGAGATTTAAGTTTTTATTACATAATATATTTTAAAATTAAAATTTCATTGCAAAAGCATAGAGAAGTGGAACAGATACAAAAAGAAATTGGCAAAGAGGAAGTGGTGTACAAAGTATTAAGATACTAAAGCACTGTAGTACAATACTGAATTTGTCAAAAATAAATGGTCATACTGAAGTGCTCAGTCTTGTTTTAAAGAATCTCAGAGCTCAAAATGCTAATGGCCTTTTCAGCAGGTACTTGATACTGAATATTCACAAATCTGACTCTGGTTATTTAAGAGAAGAAAAACAGAAAATGGCAGAAATTAAAAAGAAAAGAAAGCTAAAAACACAGAGAACACAGAGATAAACTCCACTTTAATATTATTTGGTTCAGATTTAAAATTATATTACATATTCCTTTCCAATCTGTTAATTACCCAACAACAAACAAATTCCACCTTTGAGGATTATCAATCAAAAGTATTTCTGAGAAACTGTCATAAGCCAGACAGTGTCTTCAGGTTATAATTCTTTCACTATTTGAAATAAGGCTTAACCTGAAAGTTTACATGGAGTTAAAAAGTGACCAAATATTTAAAATGACTCAAACTGACCATGCTTTGTTTAGTTCAGGTCTGTTAAATATCGAGGGTGGACAGGCCAACCTTGCATAAGTTCAGCACTTAAATTGGTCAGCTATCTTACGCTGGTCAACGACAAAAGGCAAAGATGACATTTTAAAACTAAACGATCCTGAGAAAGTAAAGGTGGAGGCCTCTTTAAGCATGTCCATAAACACATACACAGCTCTCTGTCTCACTGTCTGTCTCTCTCTTGTGTGCAAGCCCCATTCCACAAACACACACAAGTCGTTTCTCTTGAAATAATTTCATCTACCAACATGCACATTTTGGCAAAATAAGTGTGGAGGGACATAGGTTAGAGTTATTTTTTATGGTAGATAAAAAATGCCTATTCTCCTTGGCTTTTTAAGTTGGATGCTTGGGTTAGGATCAAAGACTGCTGAAAAAGAGTTTAATAATCACCAACCTTCTCAAAGCAAGGGACAAAACAACCACTGTGGGATTTCAGATCCGTCAGCAATTTCTCTTGTAGTTCACTCATCACAAGGCCCCTGGATTTAACAAGCACCCACTTCAAAGACCATGCAGAAACCCACCTCTTAAACAAAAGTCTCCTTTGAGCCTATGTGGAGTGATTGTTTTTCTCACTCTTTATCCCAGAGGTTAATTCCAGGGTTTGCTGATACTAGAATCTTGAACAACAGTCTCTGCAAATCTAAACACATATTGACTGACTTTCTCCCATTTAAAATGCATGGATAGTTACTGTGATTCAAGTTGTGTTTTAATAATTGATTTTTATAAAAGGCTAAAATTCAGGAGATGAAACACTTCATGCGGTTCTTGTCATGGTTGAAAAGAGTATCCCATAGTAACAGAAAATGAAAAGTAATATTCATTAGTAATGGCCGGATATCAAGCACTTCTGATCCACCTACATGCTATGAATCTTTAAGAATCCATAGCATTTCAAGAGATTGCCATAAAATTTTTATAATCAATTTTCAAATTTTATTGTAGTTGTTTTGATGTCGAGAATACAATATTTGTTTGTTTATTATTACTTCTTTTTTTCTTGGTTCATTTCCCTTTGTGCATTTCAGGGAACATTATTTGACCTGAATATTTTTCTTTTTTATTTATGTATAATAAAAATGATGGATAATTTGAAACATGATGGGCATTATGCTGATATTCACCACATGAAGTAGATTTGTGAGTTACAGTTCAAAAGACTTCAAGGTTGGGTAGCTTGCAAAGGCCAGGACTTAGATGAGGCTCAGTTACATCTAACCTCCTCTATGCTGCAGTCTATAACCTCTTGGATTCCAAATCTCTTTTTACATCCCTAAGGCACTGGCTGTGTCATTTATTTGGACACATGAATATCATGTACCATTTTCCATTGTCAGTCATCTAAGCTGACTAAAAGTTTCTGGTAAGCAGATCCCAAATCTTGTATCATCAAGGACCTAAAGCCAGTGTCATTCCTGTGACTCAAAGTTTAGCAACTGCTTGAGTTTATAATCTTTTCAGAAGAATCCAAACTGATGGATATAAAAAAA
>CM053409.1:105847402-105952302 GCA_028644305.1 Xerus rutilus | reverse complement strand
AAAAAAATTTTAAATGAAAAGAGTCATAGATTATAATATCATGTTAAATATTTGTGTGCAGAGTGCTTATTGTCACACAGAAAATGACAAAGAAAATGGAATGGTTTTTTTTTTTTGCAAATAGATAATGATTACTCAAATAAATAATGATTACTCAAATCATGTCCATCAAATTAGGCACTGAGTACAGACAAATAATGTTTCACAAGCCCCAGTGAGCACAGATTGCTTAACACAAGGTATGTTGTGATTCTCTGACCCATAAACTAGGAAATGAAAATAATTAAGAAAGCCCCTTTCCCCACTTTGGAAGTGTCACCTTTCCTTTGGATGTTAGGACCGAGGACTCCAGACTAATGTTGAGTGTTCCCCTACTCCTTAGCTCTAATCATAATTTGCTCAACTTTTCCCATCCCAGCCACTAGATGTCATGCAGAGATCACGAAGTAAAATATCTTGAATTTTTTTTTTTTTTTTCATATCAGTCCTTAATAATTTTGGGAACTTCAAGATTTAAGGTGGTTTGGGGAAAATAAGTGCCAGACATTAAAGATGCAGGTCAGCACAATTTATTTCACAGGATGTGATGAAAACGTACAGAATGAAAGGTACCACTTCATCTGCTGCAAAGTGTTAGCTCAGCAGTCTGAAGAATTAATGCAAGTGGATTGAAGAGAAAGAAATCCGAAAGCCTTCTTGCATCAGTAATCCTGTATTTTACCCTGGTGGGGGAAATGTGGAATTCAAGCAAGTGGGAAGAAAGTGTCATAAAATAGGGGAAAAAAAAATCAAAGGATTTGGACTCAGGAAGCTTTTGGATTAAATACCAGCCTGGCCATGTGCTAATTGAGTAAAGCTGGTACAATATTTAACTTCTTGAGTAAAATGAGAAGAATTCCTAACTTGCAGTGATCATGAAAATTCAATATTTCATGTATATAGATCATTTGGGAGAGTCGTTGGCATATTGTAAGTGTTGAAATAATCTAACCCAGTGTTTCAATTGTGTTATCATCCTAAGAAAATTGTGATGCCAAAATAGCATAATAAAATTAGGGAACCCATGCAGTGAACTTACAATTTAGGAGAGTTAAAGATGGTTTGAATATAAAGTCAGAAGTGGGTACAGTCTTCAAAGATGAATAGAAGATCTTTCAGGAGGAGAAAGAAGGGGATTCTAGACCCTGAGAATGGCGAAGGCGCTTCTTGAGAAGGAAAAGCAAACATGGCTCTTTTGTTAAAGTAGAAAGACAGGTTTGCTAAACTGGGATGGGGGTGGATGGTAGATGAGTACTATGATTATGAAAGTAGGAAATTTTTGCCTTGCAGGCAGAAAATCATAAAATTTCATAAAAGTCATTCTAAGGAATTTAGGGAATGCTTTTGTGTAACAATAGTGTGTTTTTTAAAGACTTTCAAGTGAGATGAGTCACCAAATTAAATTCATGTTTTATGATGCTTCCTCGGCTTTCAGTGTATAAGTTGTGTTTAGGAATGAGAAGCTAGTTAATTACATCAATGAGTTAAGGCTTAACATCAGACACTGTCAACCATGATAAAGACATGGAGTAAACTCAGAGTTGCAACAAGCAGAAGAGAATTTGAAAGGGATCTCAAAGATTTGCTCAGGGAGCAAGTAGGAGATATATTAATTGGGATGGTGAAGAGAAGACTTTTCTAGTTTAAAGGTGAATAGGATCAAATACCCTAATCTATCAGGATTTTTCCATATGTAAGGATTTCAGAAGATGGCTAAAGAGAGTTATAGGCTTGGGAGTGAGGAGATTGTAAGTGAGAATTGAAGCCGCTGGATTTAGACAAGGTTGTCCAAAGGAATGCATTAGATTAGAGATAGACCAGCATCTGGCTTTAGATAGAGTAGTATGCCAGTGATGGAAGGTGAAAGAGGAAGAAGAATCCTCAAATGCCAGTTTCGATATAGAAGCGGAGAAAATTTCGAAATCATTTCTTTGTTGTTTGTAATTGGATAAGCCTGCCTAACTGGGCAGGAAGAGTGAGAAGATACAAAATAAAGGAAATGAAGGAAACCTAAAAAAAATTCTCAAGGAGGTGAAAGGAGATGGGATCCAGACCCAGATAGAGCTGATAGAAAAGATAGGGATTCCAACATATAATTCAAATATAAACCATAATAAACCAAAATAAGTACAATGAAGACCAAACTGTGTTTGCAGAAGTGAAAAGGTAAGCATCTCCATTCACCACTCTATCAATCGATATTGAAGCAGGAAAAAATTTACTAAATAAAAGTCATAGTATCATGGTCTCTATTACTAAGAACCACACTAAATATAAAATTCTCTTTGTAAAACATGATATACATGAAAATATGTGCACATATATCTGCATGTATGTATATGTGAAACTTTTTGAAAAAATAAAATAATTTCCCTTCTTTATACATTTTTGCTTACATCATTAAATCCTGCAAAGCTAAGTTTTCAGAGGTCAGTTTTTCCCAAACACCTAAATAATGTATTTGAAAGAATTGAGTTAAAGTTTATTGTTCTAAAAACAATTAAAATAATTGTTGTGTTAAAGTAATTTTTAACTATACTTAGAAATATTATTAAGATTACTACTCCAGAAAATAAAATTACAATGCTAAAGCTGACATTTGAATAATACATGCTTATCAAACAGGGGGCTAAAATATGGGATTTGCAGATTGTGATATATGGTATAGGCTAGGATAAGGAATCTTTAAATATGAAAGAAGAAAGAAGGATAAACAAAAACTTAATTGATAAGGAAGATATTGAACTCTGCGATTTACTTTTTAAGTCTTTAAACATTCTTTGTTTTTGAGACTTTTCCAATTCTTAGTTTATGAGATTGTTAGTTCTGAGACACAAACATGTTTGGTGCTTTTTATAACTTGTTCAAATAACTAAATTATTTAATAGAATTGTTTATAATGACCACACTGACCATTTATTTAACAGTGTATTACTTTCTAAAAGGTACACGTTTGCACCTTAAATTAAATTCCTATTAATAAGGATTCTTGTGACAGACTCTTAAAATGTTGGAAGGAGGAAAGGCAGAACTGATTTTATTTCTACTCAGAGCTTGATTTTAAATATGTACGCCCCAACTACGTCATCCTGTACACAGGGATCCCAGTGTTTATTTTCATAATTGCTGCTTTATTTAAAATTGTGTCTTTAAAGTTTATATTTGGCAAGAGCAATAATGAAAATAAGCTGTTTTATGTTTTTCTTACTCCAAGGTGTACGTGTGTGTGTGTGTTAATTTCCAGTGGCCCGTGTAGATGGAGGTATCAGCCTTGGCAATATGGAAATCCTTGTGGCAGTGTTTATATACATCCAGGTGGAGAAGATCAACTGTGCCCAATTCCTAACTTAAACCACTTTCACCTTGGTAACGTTGAGATGGCATGACTCTTCCATTTCTTGACTTGCTCCTTTTCTCCTCATTCTTGCTCAGAAAAGTATTCAAGTTCAACTCCAGTGTATTTCTTAATAAAATTCTTCAATTTCAGGTTTTTGAAAGGCATTGGAAGCAGAACTCTTTTCCTTGTAAATTTTCATAATAAAACAGCTACTTTTGTAAGCTATGTGTATCTAGATGGTGATATTATTAGGGAAAAAAATGAGAGCATTTAGTAACTATGGCAACAGAGATGTTTCAAAAGAAATATGAACTCTTCTTTTTCCTTAAAGAAATTAGTTATTTTCCTTGACTGGTCCTTATGTATCCAAGTCTAGAGGAGAAATGGGATTTTAGTTTTTTAAGGCTCACTATTTTAGTCTTATTTTTTGGAAATCTCATAGCTACATCTGACAAAACAAAAGATTGTATTTGAGGCTCATAAACAAAACTGCTATTGTAATTTGCCAGCACATAACCTATGTTAAAGCAAGCCAACAGAGTTGATGCCAACTTGTGTAAAATGTAAGCAATGGCAGTCCTTTTTTTTCTAATATATAATAAATATTCTTATTAGATATTTATTCAGGAAAACTTACTTTTGGTATCAGTCATTACAGAATAATTCAGTTCTACTTGTGTCAATAGTTTTGAACAAATTATTTTACCACAAGGTTTCTGGGATACTCTGTGAGTATTAATTATTATATAAGTCAACTAATTTTTTGGCATTACTTTAAGGCGAATATTCATTATTTGTATATAGAGTATTTAAAAATGATAATAGTAAGAAAGATGCATCTGGCCATTAGCCTGTGACAGGAGATCTCATTATGAGCTCAAGTGAGAGGTGAAAACACTAATCTTTGTGTAGGTGCTGGGTAAAGCCAGATGCAAGGAAGAGCTTACATTGAACAGTGGAATAAAACTAAACTTGAGAAAAAGTTCTCAGAGCCAGGACAAACATATTTTATTAATATAGAGCAAGCCATCAAATTCAAGCTTGTGTGTGAAGGAAGTAAAGAGATAGTGAACGAATCAGTACATAATCTGGTAGAGGTGATTATAGATGTAAGGTGAGCAGAGAAGAGTGGATATGCCAGTAGTTTTGTGGGATCGCTATAACTTTTTTTGAAGGTTTGATTTTTAAAAATATCTCACAGAATGTGGGAAACATTAAATTCATTAGAATATTAAAGCTAACACAAAACTCTTATTTTCTACTCGTTCTAGATTAATTAAATTTTACCTATGTAAGTACTGTGTAAACCAATGAATACATGTATACCAACAAACACACACAGGGAGATGGAGATAAAAAGAGAAGGGAAAGGAGTGGGAAGGAAAAGAAAGAGAGAGAATGAGGTGGGGAGAAAGGAAAAAAAAGATATTATTGAGTATTGCATCTTCTTGCAAGAAAATAAGGAAAAAGGATTTGCCCTGATGTCTCTCCACAATTGAATTTAAGATGATGGAACTCCATGCTATATGCTTTTGCGATAAAGTTTATGTAACATTTGTTCACAATTGCAGAAAATGAACAACCATTGGATATATAGGCAGTGTACTATTCTCTTCAATAGATAAAAGTGTTCTAATGTTGTATTACCTTGCTTTGAGTCTCCTTTATAACAGCTTCCTTTACTTGGACGAGATGTATAGATGACAGACAGACATATAGGTAAATTAGATAAGATGATAAATAATAAATTTTCTTCAGGAAATATATAACACTATACTATTATACTAGAAACTACTGAATAAAGCAACACTATCCAATTTTGTGTTTTCCTTGAAATTAAATAATTGTCAATGTATTTTTATAAGGAACCAAAACGTGTGCATGTGTGTGTGTGCCTATAGATGTCAGACAATATTTTTAGATTTCGCATCTATTATCTCATTTAAAAGTTTCAATAACATGAATATTATCCATTTTTGACATAAAGAAATGAAAGAATTTGTGCAAATTTCCTACCACACAGCTTCTAATTAGCTGGGCTAGAATTTTGAAATACCACGAATCTGACTGTATATCTGGTGATCTAAAATGTCTCAAATTCTTCCTGACACTGGAGGAAGATTATTGTTGTATATTCAAATCCAAATATATAATGAATAAAATGATCTCAAAGTAAGCATGTCTGATTTGATAATAATTATAATTCATAACTGAAAATTTAATTCAATTAAACAAATACATTCGTATGAAGTCTTATTTGATCACCTTCTGAATCAACTTTGGAACATAATATATTTCCTCTTCTTTCCACCTAGGGGTTGCATAATTGGGGAAAATATTTATTCCTAGTTAATGTTTACAATCTATCTATGAAATAAAGCACACATAGGTGATGCTAATTAAAAAGAAAAAAGACCATTTGATCAGTGTCTAAGTTTGTATTTAGGTATATTCAGTGCCTTAAGGCATTTAGGTTTGGGGGCTAAATGTACAAAATCATGGGTAATTTTCCCAAAAGCAAACTCTAACAACTCCTTTGCTATCTGTATGCTGCATTTTGTGTAATGGAATCATTTTTTTAAAATAAACTTTATTTTTAGAACAATTGTATAGTTATAGAATTGTTGTGACAATAATACAGAGAGACCCAGCTATGGCTTCGATAAAGTTTATCTCCTAAAATTTCATATGCTACAGCCTTGGTCCCCAGGGTATTTTGTTGAAGTAGTGGAGCCTTTACGAAGTGATCAGATCATGGGTACCAGGGAAGAAAATAACACAGTTCTTACAAAACCTGGTTAATTCTCACTGAGAACATATTGTTATCAAAGAGCAAGCTTGCCCCCCACGACCACTCTCCTGCCTCCATATGATCACTTCACTACCTTCCTGCTGTACACGAGGTCATCTCCATGCCCTGACACAGCAGAGGCTCTCACCAGATGTAGTCACCTGTTCTAACCTCCAGACCTATAAGGCAAAGTCACTATCTTCCATATATACATACAGTTACAGCATATTTGTTGCAAATATTGATAACAATACATCATTGTTAAATAAAGTGCATTGTTTTAGTCAGCTTTTTTCGACCCTGTGACCGAAAGAATAGACAAGAACAAGTTGAGATTGGGAAAAGATTATTTGGTGCTCACAGTTTCAGAGTTTTCAGTCCATAGTTGAGTCCATTGCTCTGGGCCCAAAGTGATGCAGAATGTCATGGCAGAAGAGTGTGGTGGAGGAAAACAGTTCAGGACAGGGTCATTAGGAAGCAGAAAGAGAGTACTTCACTCATCAGAGATAAAAATTATTCCCTAAAAGTAGTCCCCCAGTTATATACCTTCTCCAGCCACAGCCTACCTGCCTGCAGTTACCAACCAGTCAATCCTTTTAGGTGGATTAATGCACTGATTGCGTTAAGGGTCTCACAAAACAAACATTTCACCTCTGAATTTTCTTGCATTATCTTACACCTTTGGAAGTTATCTTCTATTCAAACCATAACATTCATGGTTCATAGAAATTGCCTCAGGTTTGTTTTTTGAATCTAATGTTCTATTCCTTTTAAGGATTCCGCTTAGGATATGACTTCACATTTAGCTGTCACACCTTCTTAGACTTCCTCTTGGCTATAGCAGTTCTCAGACTTTTTCTTATTTTTGACCTTAACAGTTTTGAGAAGTACATGTCAGGTATGTTTGTAAGATATTCTTCTCTTGTAATTTATATGATTTTTTTTTCATATATACACTGGCTATGACTGTGGAAAAGGAAGGCCACGGAGCTACAGTGCCGTTTTTCATTGCATCATATCTAAGTTATACACTATCAGCATGACATTTCTAAAGATATTGACTTTGATCACCTGCCTTAGGTAGCATTTTTCAGGTTTGTCTGTTGCAAAGTATTATTTATTACTACCCTTTCTATATCATAATGTTTAGAAGAAAGTCAGGATGTGTCACCCACATGTGCTAGGGAAAACACCTGTGGAAACATTTGTGACTGTTTTAAATGGGAGATGTGTGTCTTCTTCCCTGTTTGTGTATTTATTTAATCATTTATTTGTATCAGTGTGTACTCATGGATTTTTTTTTATCCTTTGGTTTATAATTCAATATTACTTTATTTTATTGCTCAAATAGGGAGCCTTGACCATTAGAAGCTCTTTTGGTTGGTTTTTGTACTCTTTGGCAGTTATTTTAATATGTAATTCCCTAGTAACAAATAATGCTAAACATCTTTTCACATGTTTTTCCCCCCACTTGTATAACTTATTTGATGCAGTGTCTGTTTAAATCTTTTGTCAATATTTTAATTGGGTTGTTTTCTTATTGTTGAGTTTTAAAAATTTATTATATATATTTTTCATGTAAGTCTTTTAGCAGATATATGTCTGGCAAAATTTCTCTAGCCTGTGACTTATCTCTTAATTATCTTAATGGCAACTTGCACAGAGATTTTATCTGAAATCTGTTTACCAAATGGAAGGTAACCTAGAAATTCTCCATAATTATAGTATTATATTTAGATCTATGTTCTCTCTTTTGAGTAGGTTTTTATGAAGATGTAAAATTCTGTCTAGATTTATTGTGTATGTACATATGTACATATGGACATACTATTGTTATAGTACCATTTATGACAAAATTATTATTTTTTCATTGTACCACCTATTGAGTAATTTACTGTATTCGTGTGAGTCTATTTCTGGACTCTTTCCTCTGTTGCAGTGATCTATGTGTCTATACATTAGTGAATATCACACTGTCTTAATAATACAGCTTTCTAGTAGTTTCTTAAAGTTGGGCAATATGACTCCTCTGAGTTTAACTTTCTTAAAATTCATGTTGACTACTTTGGGGCTTTTGCTTTTCTCCATGAAATTCAGATATTAATTTATTGATATCTATAAAATAGTTTTCTAGCATTTGATTGTGATTACATTGAATCTATACATCAAAGAAAGAACAATTAACATTTTAACGTACTGAAATATCTAAAATATTATTTTAAAATATCTTGGTATTTATTTGAATTCTTCTAAATATCTAGAAATTTGTTAGATTCATAACTTTTCTTTATATGCTTTTGCAATGATATAAGTTGTTTTTAATTATTCATTAAGAAACGCAAACTTCATAAAAACCAATTAACATTTATGTATTTAAATTGTTTCCTGAGACCTTGATGTACCTTATCAGCTTCAAGGGGCTTCTTGTTGTAGATTCTTTGGAAGATCTTATTTATACAATTATGTCATGTGAGGAGAATTTTCTTCCTTTTCTATCATTAAATCTTTTATTTACTTTTCTTGACTTATTTCAATGGCTAAGACTTTCACTATGATGTTTAAAATAAATTGTGATAGAAGTTATCTTTATTTTGTTCTCAATTTTTGGTGAAAGTTTCCAGTTTCTTAATACTAAATATGATATCATCTACAAGATTTTTATGTATGTCCTTTATCAGATAGAGACTCTATTCCTTGTTTGGTAGCAATTTTTGTTATGAAGAGGTGCTGGGTTTTATTGCATACTTTTTCATTGTCAATTAATATGATTATCATGTTATAAATAACATTGTTTTCTTAATATATAAAAAAGCCTCTCATACCTGGATTAAATCTCACTTGAAAGTTGTTTTAGTCAGCTCTTTCACTGCTGTTACCCAAAGGATCTGTCCAAAACAATTTTAGAATTGGAAAAGTTTGGGGGTTTTCATGGTTTCAGATGACTCAGTCCATAGATGGCCAGCTACATTGCTGTGTGCCTGGAGTGAGGCAGAACTTCATGGTGGAAGAGCATGATGGAGGAGGGCAGCTCAGGACATGACATTCAGGAAGCAGAGGGAAAGCTCTGCTCAAGAGGACAATATGTAAGCCCCAAAGACACACTTTCAGTGACCCACTTCCTCCAACCACAACCTACTTGCCTATACTTACCACCCAGTTAATCCATTAAATTAGATTAATGCAATTATTAAGTTAAGATTCTCATAACTCAATCATTTCACCTCTGAACTTTCTTACATTTTCTCACCCATAGGCTTTTGGGAGATACTTCAGCTCCAAACCATAATAAGCATTTACATTTTTCTTACTGTTAGGTTTGATTTGGTAATGTTTTATTGAGAAATTTTGTGTCTGGGTTTAGAAGACATGTATATCTTTAGTTTTCCTTTTCATATTGCATTCATCTGGTTTTAGTACTGGGGTATTGCTGGCTTTGTGGAATGAGCTAGCCATTTTATAAAATGTATTGTGGAGTATTGGTAGAGTTTCTTCCTTAAATGGAGCTGGGGCTTTCTTGTTTTGAAGGTTACTAATTATTGATTGTGGTAGTTAATTATATGTGTTCACTTGACTAGATTACAGGATCTAGACATTTGGTCATATAATATTTCTGTGGATATGTTTATGGAGATTAGTATTATAATCCATAGATTATGTAAAGTTAACTTCCCTTCCCAATGTTGATAGGCATCATCCAATCTGGTAAGGACCTAAATAAAAGAAAAATAAAGGAAAGGAGAATTTATTCTCTGCCTACCTGATTGAGCTGAGATATTTATTTTTCCCCTGTTCTTGGGCTGGAATCTATGTCATCAGTTCTTTGGTTCTTAGACCTTTGAATTACTCTACTGAGTCTCTAGTGTGATGATCTTATTGTTTTAGTTTTTTGTTTTCCCTGAAATGCCATGACTACTACAAACATTGGTACTTGGCGTGATTCTAGAAGAACCTAATTCTACAGGTGCATTTTCTGAATTGGTTCTGTG
This sequence comes from Xerus rutilus, assembly GCA_028644305.1. Classification (NCBI taxonomy): domain Eukaryota; kingdom Metazoa; phylum Chordata; class Mammalia; order Rodentia; family Sciuridae; genus Xerus; species Xerus rutilus. The sequence goes on along the minus strand of CM053409.1, from coordinate 105,942,149 downwards.
ATTTCTGTAACTGGTTAGATTATATTGATTAGATATAAAGATGTTCGTGAATCTATTTCCAGAAGAGATCCCTAATAGTACAAGAAATGATTTGGCAAAAGAGAGATGCAATGTATCTGTATGGAATAATCCTTACCAACCACTTATGAGAATTGATAAATTGATAAATTCAGCAACTATGAATATGACACTTTTGAACATTTTTAAAAAAATTAATAATGATAATAAGATTGACTTGTTGTTCGTAATATCACTGGATCAAGGGGTGAAAGAAATAGATGGACTAAGGAATTCAAATTCTCAGTTCAAGCATTAAAGGCTTCTACACGTGTTCCTAAAGAGATTCTTTATCTCCTGTATTCACAGGGTTGAAATTGCTGAAAATAAAACACGGATTGCAGATTTTTTGTCCTGTGACTAGCTTATTACATCATGTTAAGTTCCAAGATGCTTAGGGCATCTACTATGAAAGCATAGCCATGATTACAGGAGAAAGGGGGAAAGATGCTGTAAATTAGCATATCATACATGGTGCTGTTTCTTGTGTAGCCAAAAATTCATGAGTTCATAAATCAAGAAGTAGACATAAGAATGAAAAGTCTCATTGCTGACCCTAGACTACAGTGACTTAACAGGAAAACATCTGCTTCCTGTTCCTGAGGCCTTCTGCTGTGTGGGCCTAGAGGTCTTTTCTAAAATTGAGGAATGTTTGAACCAGAAGACATAACAAAGATTTCATTAAAATGGGAGTTAAGACTGCTCCTGGCCACTTTGGATTCTTCAATTCTCTCAATCACAAGGACAAAAAGGAAGTTACTGTACTGTTTGGGGTGATGATCCCAACAACCAAAAGATTAGACTGCTAGTCCATAATGGAAATAAGAAAGAATATGACTTGAATACAAGTGACCCTTAGCAGTCTCTTGTCATTGCCACATCCTATGATTAAGGTTAATATAAAACTACAAAACCCCAATTCTAGTAGGACAGCCAATGACACAGACCTTTCAAGAATGAAGAATTAGTTTATTCCATCACATAAAGGGCCATGACCATCTGAGATGCTTACCAAAGACAAAACAAAGAATGGATAGTGAAAGAACATAGTTAGAAATACCAGTTATGACTACATGACCAGTTTTTTGTTTTCCCATATAAATGAAGGCTGTAACTGTTATGAGCATTCCTCCTCATTTTTTATGAATTTTTTGTTTCTCCATATACATAGTATCTTTTTTGTTTCTTCTCTTATTCCTTGATCATATAAGGTAAGATATGAGGACTTTATATCATAGTACTTAGTATTGTTAATTTCACATCATGCTATTTAAGTTATCCGAATCAAGAAGAGTATACATCACTTAAGGTTTCCACCTACTCTTTTAGAGAAGTAGTTCGTGTCTTATCAGTTCTACATAGGATCATTATAACACTTCAGGTAGAATTATTCCTTTGTTATCTTTGTTTAAAGATTGCATATGGATTGTAGAGATGCATATGATTTCCACATTGATAATAAGTGGATTAGTTAAGGTTAATTTTATGTCAAAACAGTATGTCACCTTTAATCATAAATTCCATATTTAAATCATCTCTCTTCTCTTACTATGCTGTAAGTTGTCAAAAGAAGCCATACAGCCCTTGAATATTTTGCTTAGGTATTGCTTCTCCCAGAAATCTTAGAAACCCCAGATTGCTCTTAAATTCTGTCTTCCACAAATTCCTAGGATATAGACGCAATTCAACCAAGTTCTTTGCAACTGTATATCAAACATGACATTTCATATGGCTTCTTTTTTTTTTTTGGTGATACTGAGGATTGAACCCAGGGATGCTTAACCACAGAGCCATAACCTCAGCACCCTTCCCCGCTTTTTAGACAGGGTCTCGCTAAATTGGCTGAGGCTGGCTTTGAACTCGCAATCCTCCTGCCTCAGCCATCTGAGCTGCTGGGATTACAGGCATGTTCCATAGTGCCTGGCCTTTGGTATGGTTTCTAATAGCTTGTTCCTTAAACTATGTGAATCCTTAACACAATTGCCTTTTATATCCATCTTTCTATTATCATTCTGTTGGTGACCATGAGAGTAATACCCAAGAAGATATAGGCTCTCCCTGCAGACTCTGTTTCTGCATTCTTCTGAGCCCTCAAGGCAATGTGGAAAATATGTGGAACTTAATTTCTAAATATGTGGAACTTTTATTTTTCTACTACCAATTTGTTGTTTAGTTCCACTGTGATCATTGTGCTTTGTTTTATTTATGGTCTAGCTTTTGTCTAGACTACTTTTTCCAATTCTTCCAGCTACTTACATGTTTCACCTCTCAATCAACTGCACTGAGATTAAATTTCAACTACATGAAATTTAAGGAACATTTTCATATCATGCTAGAGTTGTTAATAATATTCTAATTTTAAAGTCTATAGAATCAGTAGCAATGAAGCTTCTTTTATTTCTAATTGGGTCTGCTCTCTTTTATTCTTGGTTAACCTGGCTCGTCTTATAAATTTGATTAGTGTTTCAACTGATCAGCTTTTATTTTTGTTGATTTTTCTCTACTTATTCTCTATTTTCAATTTCATTGGTTACTACTCTGTTTTAACTTTTTTTCTAATGCAGGCTTTATGTCAAATTTGCTCTTCTGTTTCCTAAGGCAAACTCTTAGATTAATGATTATAGAGCCTTCTTTTATATATGTATGTAATCCTAAATTTCTGTGTAAGCAATGTTTGTTGAATTGCTCTAATTTTGATAAATTCTGTTTTCATTTTGTTTAAAATGTTTTTAAACTTATATGAGATTTCTTTGAAACTTATGTAATTTAGAAGTGGGTTACTTAATTTCTAAATATGTGGAACTTTTATTTTTCTACTACCAATTTGTTGTTTAGTTCCACTGTGATCATTGTGCTTTGTTTTATTTATGGTCTTGAAAAATTTTGGAGTGCAGTTTATGGCCTATAATGTTGGTCTATATTGATGGATGTCCCATGTGCACTTTAGAAGAGTGTGTATTGCTTTGCTTTTTAATAGTCTTGTATAAATATAAATTATCAATTGATTCATAGTACTGTTTATGTGAACTCTGTCTTTGGTAATTTTGTCTGCATGACTGAATTTGAAAGAGAAATCCCAAAGTCTCAAACCACAACAGTCAATAACATGTGTTTCATCATACTGCTCTTTAGTTTTGGGAGCAATCATTTTTTTGGTGGGGGGTACTAGGGATTAAATTCAGAGGCACTCAAACACTGATCCACATTCCCAGCTTTATTTTGTATTTTATTTAGAGACAAGGTCTCAATGAGTTATTTAGCATCTTGCTGTTGCTGAGGCTGGCTTTGAACTCACTATCCTCCTGCCTCAGCCTCTCTAGCTGCTGAGATTACAGGCATGCATGACCACACCCAGCTGTAGTAATCATTTTAATGCTCCATTATTAGGTGAATACTGAATACTGGTAATCTTTAAATTAATTTTATTTTCTTCTTAGAAATTGGTTACCTTATCTTTAAAGTGCAATCTCCTCTATGCTTGGATTTTTTTTTTTTATTCTATAGTCTTTTGTTTGTAATTAATATAGCCCCTTCAACTTTAAATTTTTTAAATTGATAGTGTGGTATATCTTTATCCATTTACATTTAACATAAGTCCTTATGTTTAAAGAAATTTGCTTATAACATAATTTTGGTCATCTTTATCTACCTTGACAATCTTCATTGAGTTTATGTAGGTCATTCACATTTAAAATTATTATTTTTATGTTTGGACTAATACCTACCATGTTTGTAAGTTTTGAAATTTTTTGTATTTGTTTTTGCTTTCTTCCCCTCTCTTTAAGTATTTGAGGGTTTTTTTGAACATGTTTTATGCTTTCATTTTGTTTCCTTATTAAGCACATCAATTATTTTTAATGATACCTTTAGTGGTTGTCCTACATTTTGACTCTACATTAAAGTTATCTATTTTTACCTGATAATAAAAGTATCTACATACATATTAAAATAAGACTACAAATCTTTATGAGAAGAACATGTACTTGGTAACAGGGTATTATCAATTCTTTTTTCTTACATCTTATGACATTGCCATCATTCATTCTGTTCATCTTTTTGTTAAGATCATCAAAAATGCTGTTACTATTGCTACTTCAAAAACAGACCTAGTAGATCAATTAAGAAACCATTTCTTGCATGTTGTTTACCTTTTCACAAGTACTAACATATTAATTATATTTATTTTAGATCATTTTGTAATAATTAAAAATTTATGGTATATCTGATTCTGGTTCTGATGTTTACTTTCTCTCTTTGGATTGTTATTATTCAATGTGAAATTTCATGATCATATGGTTAGCATCTAATCTTTATTTAATGTTTGTAGCCATAACAACCAGAGACTCCAGGTCCAATAGTGTCCTTATTTTATCCTGTTTGTCATCCTAGGGCTCCACTATGAAACCCTTCTTAAATTGATTCTTTATCATTCAGTTGTTTCACCTGCAATTTTCTTATTAAGTTGGAGGCTTATTTTTGTAGCTATGAAATATAAGAGAGGGGGAGCTTTCTATAATCTATAATCTTACAATTAAAACTAGTCTTTTAATAGGTTTGACCTGTTTCCCTGGTCTGTGATTTTTTTTAAATGTGTTTCTTTACGGATTTCTCTGCTTAGGTGAGATGGAATTAGTAAATGATATTGGAGATGTAAAATGCCTTTTTCCCAGGTATAATAAGCCTCCAGGTAATGATATGTCTTCTGGAGAGTAGGCCTTTATTTTGACAAATGCTCTGGGAATCTTTTAAAGCAATTGTTTCCCCCCTCATCCTATCAGAGCCACCAAGATATATTTCTTGCCTCTTTAAATGTATTATGTGGCTCTTTGTACATAAAACCCAGTTAAAATATGAGCCATGCCCCCCATGAGTTTCTCAGAATAATAATAAATTAACAAATTTATCATTTAATTATTCCTACAAGTATATAGCTCCAGTGATGTATGCTCCATTTGCCTGCTTCCTCAGGTTTTAGGGTGGTGATTTGTCCTCAGTAATCTGAGACAGGCAAGAAATGTCATTTATTTTTAATTTCTTCAGATTTTTTTCTTTTTATAATGGAGAGTGCGAGCAGAATATAGATCAAACCAACATTAATAGAGAAAGATACTTGTCATAAATATGATTTGAATGAGTAGAGGTCAGACTGCATGATATAATTTCTTTAAAAATAACCTTTTAGATACTAAATAAATAATTACTGAAAAGACTATATTTTCAATTATTGAGCAGTTTTACTATATCAGGATGTTTTTTAAAAACGTATTAGAAATCTATATTTTGTTAGATACTTCTAAGGGACATGCAAAGAGAAACTTTAAAATGGAAAAAATTTTCAATAAGGAAGTTAATAGTTAAAAAGCTGTAGGTAACTTACAACATTCATATCTAGATATCCAGGAATTTTCAGCACCTTGAACATGATATTTAATTTAATTTAATTTAATTTAAATTCTCCACACAACTCATTAATAAATCCATTTGAATTTTCTCCCATCCATAGATTTTTAGCCTATGAGAATGTGGCTAGAACATCCCCTATCAACTCTACGAATGAAGTCTTAAGGAAGAGTCTAACAGGCTTCAGGAAATTTGGGAAGGAACTCAATAAAATGTGCCAATGTTGTATTAGAACAAATTAAGGTTCATAAGAAAAGCCACATTTAACATATGCTTAATTACACGTGCAGTGTGTGTTTGACATGTTACAGCAATTATGCAAATATTATTGCAAAAATAAATGCATGCACAAAGCACAAAAAAAAGAAATATTTTTAAAAGAATATATAATCTAAAAAGAACAAGAAAATTTCCACATATGTTTCATGGTATAAAAAAATCTAAAGAGCATGTGATTTTTAATGAAAATACAGTAAATACGAAATGATTAGAAGTGTGAATGAGCTAGAGAGATTGTAAAATTTAAATGAACAAGAACCAAAGCGACACTGTTGCAGAGCTAATTCAATAGAAACCATAGGAAACAGATCAGACAGCACAGGAAATAAAATTAGAATCAAAGATAGCTGTGGGTTAGTCTTAGCAAAATGTAGGGGATACCAATCAAACAATGTAGTTGTAAAGAAGCTCATATTAATGGCAAGTCCCATAGCACACACTTATAGTCCTAGCCACTCATCTCAAAAAAATAAATAAATAAATTAAATGTCCATGGTATATAGAAAATGCTCCTCCAAAATAAAAATAAATGGTATACTTGAAGTGAAAACCTGACAAATGTAATTAAAACATTTATGTAACAGTAGAAAGTATTTTTGAAATTAAAAATAATAACCCTAAATCTTTAAAGGCATAACTGTTCTCAAAAAAATTCATTAGAAGAACAATTTCAAGACATTCTGGTAAAGTGATTGAATTTCAAGGATAAAGAAAGAATTCATCAGGTATCCAAGAACTTAAAAAGGGGATAAATCTGGCGGGGATCAAATGCCTGCATGGAAAAATGAAATGCCAGAAGATAATAGAACAATATTTACAAAATTCTAGGGGAAAAAGTATGTCTCAGGAATATTATAACCAGGCAAGTTGTTATCCAAATACAAAATTGCAATACTGACATATGTAATCATGCAAAAGCTCAAGGAATATGTCATCCTTTATCTTGTCCTAGGATAAAACTATATAAGAGACAAATGAAGAAACAGTTGTAAAAGACTGAACGGTGAACAAATCCATGCACAGATAAAATAAAAGAGTAAATGATTGAGCGATATGTTTAATAGAAGGTAAGTTAATCAATCCATCTATATAAAAGCAATATATTGAAATGAATAAATTCAGTTACTAAGTTTTATATTAGTATTGCATGCTAGAGATTTTAAGTTTTCTTATTGCATAGTTTGTATTATGGCTCTATTTTTGTTAAAACTCAGCCATTATACTGCTTTATAATTTGGCAAAATAAGTGTTATTTTATTTTTTGAAATGCGTAAAATTAGTGAAGTTCATTGAACATCTTGATTTTCAGGAGAAATATGCTTTTATGCCCTGGTATGATGATTTTCAAATTCTCAAATTGTTTAGAAAGAGACAGAATCAAAGCTCTTAAAAATGATTAAGCATAACATGGTGAGCATCCTACCCACAGGACTAGGCATAAATTCAGAGGGTATTTTTGGGAATGTAAAAATACAAGATCACATGTTATTCATTTTTACAGTCTCCTCTAAAAGCCTGAAATTCACATTGGACTGCTGGACTTTCACATAAATGATTTCAACCCAAAGCACCTTGTTAGTTCCTTAAAGATAGCATAGCTATGTTGTGCTGTCAAATTCCTATGAAGTGTCAAATTTGTTTTTGGTGTAGTGCTTTGGCCAAACATCAAAGAAGAGGTAAGATTTGGGTTGCATTTGGATGCTTGATTGGGGTTTGGAGAGTCAGAGGTGACTGTGAAGGCCATTATAAATTTGGAAATGGCTTAAGTATGGGAACACAGAAGAAAATCTAGATCCATTTATGTGCTAGAGCAAGGGCCTCATAAAAGAAGGAGTAGAATAAAATCATGGAAAGGTGGATGGAATCGAGCCCAGTTGTCAAGAGTCTTGAGTGTCTGTGGAATAGTCTGGACTCTAGTACTGGCAACGCTGCTCATTGAATATTTTTGTGTTCATTGAAATAATTTCTCCCAGTTCGTGGAGGCTAAGAATTCTCAGATGAAGGATCTGCAAGATTGGTATCTGATGAGAATTGCATCCAGCCTGGAGCCTGTCACAGCCCCTTCCAGTAGGTTACTGTGTGCTCACAGGGCAGAAGGACAGAAGGGAGCATACCCATTTACTCAAGCTTTTAATTAAGAGTCCTAATCCAAACTATGGGCTCTCTGTCCTTAGAACTTAATTGCTTCCTAAATGCAACACCACTTAACACTATCACGCTGGCCACTAAGTTTCAATACATGAATTTGGGTGGACACTTTGAAACCATAGCACTCAATTTGGACATTGTTCTAATATTAGGACACAGAGTTTGATTATTCAGTTTCTCACCATACATAAGATATGAATTCTCATCACACTTATTTTATTGCTGTGATCATTGCAATAGTAATAAAAGTAAAGAACATAAAAAATCATGCATATGGAGACTGAACACTAACAAAGATTTTGCCACATAATTCACTAAACAACTTAACATCTCCAAACATGTAAAAGCAGAGACTGGAGCAACTAAATAACTAAATTTTAAAAGATTTTGAAAGATTTCTGATATGTACTAAGAATAAACTATTTGGTATTAAACTAGAAGTTTAAATGAATCCTTCATAAGAGTTCTGAGAACAACATAAAATATATATTCAGAAAAACAATGCCTGGCTTCTCTGCAAATTTTATTATGTGCTGTAAAGCAGTGACAAGAAATAGACTTTAGGATAAACCATCAAATTATTAAGAAATCAACCTCTGTTGAATTCCTAGTTTTTTAGTGAACATCAGTGTTCCTACAAAGTATAAGCAGTGTTCAAGAACTAGGGGACAGGAAAATTAATTTAATGTAAGCTTTATTTAAAATATTTGTCAGGCGCGGTGACGTACACCTGTAATCCCAGCACTTTGGGAGGTTGAAACAGGAGAATCTCGAGTTCAAAGCCAGCCTCAGCAACGGTGAGGCGCTAAGCATCTCAGTGAGATCCTGTTTCTACATAAAACACAAAATAGGGCTGGAGCTGGAGCTCAGTGGTCAAGTACCCCTGAGTTCAATCCCTGATACCAATATATATATATAATGTTTTTAAATCAATGCTGATTGTTCTCTTCTAATGTTTAGATATTTGCTCAAAGAAAATTCCAAACAAATCCTCTATTTGTTAGAGTAGTAAGTATATATTCCACAAGGAAGTAGTTTTGGGGTGGGATGTATTTTATAAATTCAAAGATGCTCTCAATTTTAAAATGTATTGATTCCATATTCAATTTGGGCAACCACTTCATTGAATGCTTGGTTAAATTTTAAGATATCTTCCATGATCATAGCAATCATAAAAAAATGATCTACAGAAATTTATTCAGTTATAGGCATGAACGTGATAAAACCATCCAAGAATACATTTGTTCTTTGTGGAAAGCCCTCTGCCGTTTGTTCATTTTGGTTATCATTTACACAGCACCGCCAGTGTTCAATAGAGGCATCAATCATGCCTGCATAAATTGATTCCTTACATGGAAATAAATCCCCAAGCAGCTGATGGACAATTCAATATCATAGATCCATTGCTGTTTTCTGGAATCCAAAGTTGACTTAGATAGGTCTTGCTAACTGTCAGATATGACTAAGGGTTTTACTATAGCATTTCCTCATTGAATGAATATATTACTCAGAAACCGTGAACATAAATGACAGTATGGTAATGATCAATGCCTACATGGAGAGATCATCAGCTTCAAATATTGAATCTAAGTCCCAAAGTAGACATTTAAAGAATGCAAAGTGCAAAAGCAGGGTGGTTCCATGGTTAGTTCAACAGCTCAATGGTACAATCCATGTGCTAAATGTTAAACATCACTGCACTTGGCCAGACTTAGCATATCATCCAACCATAAGTCTGTATTTCCAAAAAAGCATGCATTTTTCCACTACTGCAGGGAGACATGATCATAACCACATTGCTCTACCCCTAACCCTCCCCCATATCTCATTTTGTTGAAGAAGAAAATTTTTCCATGTGCTTGGTTCTCATCGTAGAGATATTTATATTTCTTCTTTCTCTATAACAACCAATTTAGTTTGTTTAAAATTATTTATGATTACAAAACAATACAGTTCAGGAAACTATTAAAATACATTAAGGAAAATATCAAAATGATGCCTCACCCATATATTGAATAGCTCAAAGCAGTTTCATCAACAAATTTATGAAGTGCTAACAAAGATAATCTCTCCAAGTTTATCAATATTATCTGTGAGATGAAGAAACTATAAATTATTAGGTACTTGCTATGAATCAATCGTTAGTGAAGAAATGCCACAATACTTTTTCCTCTGTGAGAATTATAATGGTAATTAATTTCAAGAGCATTTAAATAGAATTAATGTTGACACAAGAAAAAGTTTTTCTATTTTAAGCATAATTTCTATTTCTATTTTAAACATGATTATTTTAAACATAATCATGAAATGAGAACTGATTTTAATTCACTTTGTGTATTTGATTCCTGTTGCCTGTGTAACAATTCCCATAAACATGGTGGCTTTAGCAACAGACATTTATTCACTCAAAGTTCTGGAGATCAGAAATCCAAAATCAATGTCACTGGACCAAAAATCAAGAGGTCTGTAAGGTTGTGCTCACTGAAAAGGCTCTTGAGGACAATACTTTCTTCGCCTCTTTTGTCTTCTGGTAGCTGCTGGCATTCCCTGGCTTGTGTCCTCATCACACATCTCCGCCTCTGTGGTCATAATGCCCCTGCTCTTCTGTCCCTATCTCTTTGTCTTCCTCTCATAAGGATATATGTGATTGTATTTGGGACTCATGCAGCTGATACTGGATAATCTTTCATGTCAAGGTCTTAAACTTAATTACATACACAATGACATCTTTTGGTTTTTCATATAAGGTGACATTCGGAAGTTCAAGGGATAAGTTTGTGGGACACTTTTAGCCCACCTCGCATTTGTTTGTTTATTGATTTATTCATCAAGCATTAATCAATTAATCAATCAGTCAATAAAATGACTAATGAATATTTACAATGGGCCAGATTCTGTTCCTATGCTGAATGATCTAATAGTAAGCAAAGAAACAGTCTTTATTCTCCAACTTTCTGTTCTAGTGTAGGAACTGACAAACTTTTCTGTAAAGGGCTAGATAATGAATATTGCTTGTTGCTCATACAGTTGCTCAGTTGCAATCGATAATTTTTGCTACTATAGCATGAAAATAGCACCACCTCAATAAAGAAATGAGTGATTCTAGAGATATTCTAATAAAAATGTAAAAAATAAAAATAGAAAAGTAGGCTAGATCTGGGCCATGGTTATAGTTGGCTGACTATTGTTATAGAAAGAAGAAAGAGAGAAAAAAAAAGACAGGCATAAAGAATATGTCAGGTTGTGAGAAATGATGTGGATGTGAAGGAAGCACATTTGGAAGAGAAGTATATTAGCAAGAGTGGAAAATCTGATCAGTTCCACTCACCTCATACACACTTTCATGCCCATAACTCATTTGCCTGACTTCACATAAGATTGGTTACCAGTTTGTCAGTTAGCAACATTTGACCCAAGTTGCATTGCTCTTGAAATATGGTAGTTGGGGAAAGCCTTCCTGGCCTTCCTAGGGGAAAAACATCCACAGTCTGTGTGGCAGAGATGCTGAGGACTGGCCAAATATTTAGGTTTTCTTCTACTGCAGTCAGATTAGTCATGTAATTGAATGGTGACAATAGGAAAGAAAGAAATGTTTGCCATTTTCCAGGCCAGACCCTTAAACACATTGCATAGCCCCGCCTCAATTTTCTCTCTCATCAAAATCTAATATGACAATGTGCTGAAGTTACTCAATCCTAAATCTCCAAGTGACTTAAATCTCTCTGTCAAGGAGATCTAGCTAGAGATGCTGCTCAATTCTCATTGGACTGTAACCTATGAAAAACTAGATTTATTGTGTTGAAATATTTAGATGTGGGATATTTTTTAAAAGCAGCAGAGTTAATTACCTTTTCTATATTCCAGCTCTGCAGAGGGAAGATTGCTTTAGGGACAGGTTCTAAGGCTAGATAAAGTTCAAAGTGTTCAAGGGTATCAGGAAGGAGTAGAAGAGCAGAGTAGTAGGAACTGACAGGAGATGAAATGGAAACTGTGTAGAATTGTTTTATTTGGCTTTTAATCAATAGGATTTATATCAAAAGAGAGACACAGTCAAGCTTTCATTAAAAAATAACCTTTTTAGCTGCTGTATTGAGATTTTATGGTGGAAGAGATGAGGGAGCCCTCCATTGAGAAGTGTAAGGGAATGAGGTGGTATAAGGGGATGGTGGCTTGAAGCAGGTGGCACAGGGAGGGTTTAGATGTGTGTTGTGAGAGAGATGGCAGAATCAAGGATGAGCAAGAGGTCTTCTGTATCAGCCTGTAATCAAAAGGGTTTGCTATTTTTCAGAATGCCTTCAACATTTTATTGAAGAAGACCAAATGAGACATGTTAAATTTGAGATGCCTTTTAGACATCTAATTAAATAATAAATTAGATATTTAAACTTCAAAAATCAAATTGGGAAATCATTTGTGCATGCATGATATGAGACTGTACTTTTGGTAGAGTAGTGGGTATTTTCATTTATTTATTTATTTATTATTATTTTTTATTTAGTTGGTATTGTGAATTGAACTCAGGAGTACTTGACCACTGAGCCACATCCACAGCCCTAGTTTTTGTGTTTTATATAGAGACAGGGTCTCACTGAGTTGCTTAGTGCCACACCGTTGCTGAGGCTGGCTTTGAACTCACAATTCTCCTGTCTCAGCCTCCCAAGAGTAGTGGGTACTTTTAAAGAGAAGATATCAATGGACTGAGTTGAAAACATCCCCAAGTTCAGAGGCTGGAGAATTCAGGAAGATTAAGGGAAGAAATCAGAACAGAATCTTTGCAGAGAAAGAGCAGTGTCCAGAAAATGGTGATCTATAAGTTAACTGGAAGAAAATGGTTACCTAGATATCAACTGGAAAACGTATTTCAACACAGAGTAATCAGCTAGTTTGAATAACACTATTGATAAGTTAAATGTGATGAGGACCAGAAACTGACCTGAATTTAGCAATTCTGAGGTCAATGATGGTCTCATCAAGGGTTCTCATGATGAAGCACTGGGGTTGAGAGATTCACAGGACCAGATTAAAGACAGAATTGTGGATGAAGATCTGGGAAAAGTTTAAAGAGCTTTGATGTAAGGCAAAGCAATTAATGGACAGGAAATAGAGATTTTTCTCAGAGAAGTTTTTTTGTTCATTTGTTTGTTTTTCTTTCTTTTAAGAACTTTTCTTTCTTTCTTTCTTTCTTTCTTTCTTTCTTTCTTTCTTTCTTTCTTTCTTTCTTTCTGTACTGGGGGTTGAACTCAATGGTACTGGACCACTGAGCCACATTCCCAGCCCTATTTTGTGTTCTATGTAGAGACAGGGTCTCACTGAGTTGCTTAACTCCTTGCTGTTGCTGAGGCTGGCTCTGAACTCGCGATTCTCCTGTCTGAGCCTCCTGAAGTGTTGGGATTACAGACGTGTGCCACTGTACCCGGCTAAGAATTATTCTTTAAGGAAGGGAAAAGTTGGTATTTCAGGAAATAATAAAGGCAAATCCTGGAATAATATAAGTGAGACCTAGTGAGAGAAGACTGTCCTTCAACAGAAGCACAGGAAAAGTTCTCCATAGTGGCAGGAGGAAAGAAACATGGGAAAGGTCCTATGCTGTGGCAGGAAGGGTGGCCAAGTGTCTGGATGGTTACAGATAGAGTGACCATTTTTGTGGTTTTCTCTATATTTTTACTGTTGTCTTTGTATAATAAGAACAAAGGCCCTAGTTGGGATAACAATAAGACATGAAGACTAGGTAGATAGAGAAAGATGGTAGGGAAAGACGGAAAATCATTCAGGAAGTAAAAGAGTTGAAGAAGCCATGACAGAAGGAGATAATATTATAGATATGGTACTGGTAGTGATTGCCAGCATCCTACTTGAAGTATGCAGTTAGAGATTTATAGGGACATTCTGGAAAGCATGATTGCGCCCTTTAATATGTGTAGTTGATGAGTTTGAAGTAGGTACAAAATTAGATTTAATTAGATTAACCTGAGTGAGGATTTGTGAAGAGCAAGGCAAAATAAATAGGATTTGATATTTGGAAATGAGTGTAAGCTTAGAGAAGAGGATCATGCTTACTTTAGTCATGTATGTAAATCAGGCACCTAGAAAAATGCTGAACACGTATAAGCATGCAATGCATATTTGTTGAAAGACTATTAACTCTAATGCCTCCAATTAACTGTAATGCCTTGAAATATCAGTTGGGCTAGGAGGCAGATGAGAAGTGGATGAGATTGAGAAACAGAGCAAGCAGTGGCAGAGTTCACGAAATGTAAGTCTCAGAGGTATGAGAGATATTTAAATGGGGGTGAACTACTGAACTTTCCTATTAATGTGTAATAACAGTATATATTTGTGTGATACAGTGTGATATTTCAACACAGGCATGCAGTATATATAGATAAAATCAGGGAAGTTGACATTCTCTTCTCTTTATTATTTCTTTATGTTGGTTCCTTTCAGTTCCCTTCTTCTAGTTTTTTTGTTATATATGTAAACACATATATGCTAGGGTATTTATCATTTTGGAAGATTGTTTTCTTCAAGGGCAAAATTGCAATGTATGATAATATTGAATCATTGCAATAAGTTATTAAATAAGCTTAACAGTGCATAGTATATGGAAAGCACTCAGTACCTGTTCTCTGCCACTATTTTTTTTTGTACCAGAAATTGAACTCAGAGGTACTCGACCACTGAGCCACATCCCCAGCCCTATTTTTTATGTTTTATGTAGAGACAAGGTCTCACTGAGTTGCTTAGCACCTCGCCGTTCAAAGGCTGGCTTTGAACTCGTGATTCTCCTGTCTGAGCCTACCAAAGTGCAGGGATTACAGGCACTTGCTACCGTGCCTAGCTTCTCTGCCATTTTTATAGACAAAAGTATGTAATACATATTATTTTCTTCTTAATTCCTTGACTTTAAAATAAAATTTTGTTCCTATAATATATGCTTATTATATATGTGTGTGTATATATACACACACATATATAGAGATCTCTGATATCTATGTATGTCTATATATAGATATAGATATATATCGAATAATTTTTTTTACTAAAATAAAAGACTACTATTGAATGGAAAGGTAAAATTAATTAAATGTGCTGTCCAAGGACTTCCAGGAAAATCAGAATTTTTTTTCATTATCTAAGAACCAAACTTCTTAAAGTCATCCTCTAAAATATAAGCATCCCGTAGTATGTGAAACCTTCTTTGAAGTTTCTCTTCTATGTCATATATTTTATCTAACTGTGCCAACAAGCATTGTGAACTAGAGCCAGCCACAGCAGCTGACAGCATTGCCTTTAGTAGAATGGATTAGATTCCATGTAATTAATACTGATCTCCCTGGGGGATGTGCAGACGGATTCGTGCTGTACAAGTACATAAGGGGGCTATGTTCTTCAGCTTCTCCTGCTCCCTTGCCATCTCTCCATCATTCACTTTTAATTAAAAGATTAGTGTGGAATTTTGGTGAGGGGTCAGGTGGGAGAAGGAAGTTCCTGTCTCCTTCTTTGGTTTCAGGTAGTGGGGTTATTGAAAGAAAGACTTGGACAAAATACAGATCTCATCCTTTCATTCATGTAGCTTTTTTCTTGACCTATATTATTTGAAGTTATGAATCAGTGAAAATATAATGAAAATGGCTCTGTTTTAACATAGGTAGAGGGATGTGTGTGTGTGTGTGTGTGTTCCCATTTAGGTATATTTATATTTATATTTAATGTCAGATTCTTGATCACAGCTCAGTTAAACTTATACTTTGAATCTCTAGGTTAAAGTGGGTCAGACTTGCTTATTACATTTCCTAGTCATATATAGTGGTGTTTAACTGTTCCTTCATTTCCTTTATTTAAGTTACTAACTACTGAATACATTTGAATTGATAAGCAAGTAATATTTAGATTGTAAGGGCAGAAATGTATGAAAATTTTAGAGTGACTTAGAAAGACCCCTGAATTACAAAACTTGGAATTTGGGTCCATATTCTGTAACTAATGCATCGAGGTTTTCATTCATTATGCTTTAAGTGAGGGTCTCCAATTGTATTTCCAGTGTGATCGTTCTGAAGAGGTTACATGAATGTGTATTGATTAATGAAGTTGATCTAAGAATGCTTATAGGTATGTAGACAGGCTGAAGCTGGGCGTGTCCATGTATTTATGTTTGGTAACCATATTTCAAGTAGAAGCATAGTGGAGGAACATAAGACTCATCTTTATCACATAAAGCTGCTGAAAAATGAAAAAGGGCCAGGCACAGTGGCGCAAGCCTATAATCCCAGCACTTTGGGAGGCTAAGACAGGAGAATCGCGAGTTCAAAGCTAGCCTCAGCAATGGTGAGGAGCTAAGCAACTCAGTGAGACCCTGTCTCTACATAAAACACAAAATAGGGCTGTGTATGTGGCTCAGTGATCAAGTGCCCCTGAGTTCAATCTACTGTACAAAAAAAAAAAGAAAAGAAAGAAAGAAAAAGGATTTTTTCCCTCAAAAGTAAGATAATATCATTAGTTGTTTATGCCTTACTTTCTTAAAATTCACATGGACAAAGACTTTGAAGAGAAAGGCAAGGAAGAGGCATGGTTCAGCCATGCTTCAAGAGCCAATTACTGCAAATCTCAGAGAAAGGAAGTGATTTAGCACAAATCCAGTAATTTTTCAGTTCTTCTCAGTTTGTCATAAGCAGGCATGAGATTTAGTCCTAAATAGAGGAAACCATTTCAAGAATCTCTTCTAAGGAAAATATTCACATATTATTTAACATACATTCATATGAAAACATTAAAATGCATTATAGTTAATAACTTATCTTAAAGAGGAAATGATAATAACAAACTATTAGGAGATATGTCAGTACAAAGCAAATGTTAAGGGCATCAATATTATTACAATCTAAATAATGAAATAAATATACCAAAACAAATGTAGAGGCTTATGAAGGGAAAGCTATGGCTTGCTTAGGGATGGAGGGACTGGAGAGCTTTCCTCCATAGTCTTCTGAGCTGAGTGAGAGTCTCTCATCATCAACAAATAGCTTCCTAGGTCATGCATGTTGTTGTCTTGAGGCTGCAAGCTACAAGGAGAGAGATCATGGAGGAGCATTGGAGGGGCAATTATATGGGTCGTATTTAGAAATGGTGCATATCACTTCTGCTAGAAACCATTCCCAGAGATGCACCTTGCTTACAAGGAAAATTGAGGAATTTGGATTAGGCATGTGCCCAGGATGAAGAAATAAAAGTAGATTTCGGTAAGTATTTAGAAGTTTGCCATCAGCATTGTAGATGATAACTCTAATTATCACAAAGAAGACCACGTTAATGATTTATTAGGAAAATGTTAATTACTAACAACATTTTAAGGTTATTGATATTCATTGTTTAAGGTTATTGATATTGATAGGCCAGGAACATACCAAAATTAATTGTTAAAAAGAAAATTAGTTGTTTTTAAGGCCTTTGGGTATAGACCAAGGAGTGGAATAGGTGGGTCAAATGGTGGTTCCATTCCAAGATTTCTAATGAATCTCCATACTGCTTTCCATATTGGCTACACCAATTCACAGTCCTACCAGCAATTGTATGAGTGTGGCTTTTTCCCCACAGTCTCTTTTACTGTTGCTTGTATTCTTGATAACTGCCATTCTGACTGGAGCGAGATGAAATCTTAGAGTAGTTTTGATTTGCATTCTCTAATTACTAGAGATGTTGAAGATTTTTCATATATTTGTTGATAATACTACAGTGACACAGCCATATCAATGTTTATAGGAGCACAATTCACAATAGTCAAACTATGGAACCAACCTGGATGTCCTTCAATAGATGAATGGATAAAGAAACTGTGGTATATATACACGATGGAATATTACTCAGCAATAAGAGAGAATAAAATTATGGCATTTGCAGGTAAATGATTGGAGTTAAAGAATATTATGCTAAGCGAAGAAGCCAATCTTAAAAAACCAAAGGCTGAATGTTTTCTCTGATATAAGTGGATGCTAGTCCATAATGGAGGGGGCATGGAATCAGTGGAGGAACTTTGGATTGGCCAAAGGGGAGGGAGGGAAGGGCAGGGGGCATTGGGATAGGAAAGATAGTGGAATGTGACGGACATCATTACCCTAGGTGCATGTATTATTGCACATATGGTGCAATCCTACTTTGTGTACAACCAGAGAAATAAAAAATTGTGCTCCATTTATGTACAATGAACCAAAGAGCATTCTGCTCTCATGTATAACTCATTAGAACAAATAAATAAATATAAATAAACAAATAAAAGAAAATTGGCAAATCATGTAAGTAATTTAGCACAGTGGACTTAATTTTTGTTACAAATGTTGACTAATATTTGGCTTATTTTATTATCATTATTATAATTGGCATAGTAATAATTAGGCATTTAATTTAAGGTATTTAAATATTTTAAACAAACAAATAATGTGCACATAGGTCCTGTATTGAGCTATCTTATAAACCTAAACATGTTTACACATATGTAATGCATAAGGGTCCAGTAGTCCTTTCAGAGACTGTGCTTTATTTCTTCCATTAGGTTGAAAATTGATCTGACATGAAATAAATGTGCTGTCATTATTGGTAATTGTCACAGTACCTGATTTTCATTAATAAATAGCCATTTGGGGTTTAGATATTTACTATTCTTTTCAAATGAAAAATAGTCTATCATAAACAAGGTTTTAAATTATAAAACAAGGAATTATACTCATGTGTCATTTAAAGACACAAATTACTTAATTTTCAAATTGGGACCATGTTTAAATTGGTAATATATATTAATAGTTATACATTCATAATAATGTTATCTTTCTGTCCTTTCAGTGACAATAAAGTATGTCAAATAGAGATGTGCTCTCTATCCTGAAAATAAATCAGTGTGAGAAATTGCTTTGATTTAATATTGCAACTTTTGGTGTGAGTAGAAAATGCTAGAATTATATTGAATTCTAGTTAATAAATGGAGATGATAATAAATGCAAAAGCTGAGTATGCTATAACAATTATAAGGAGTCAAATTTGTAGTGCTCTGTGAAAGCCAGTGCTGCTTGTAAAAGACTGTTTGAAGTTTTCCTTAGGCTGGAACATAATAAAGCAGGAAAAGGAAGTGAGAGATTCCAGGTCTGCACTGACAGTTAAGAGCAAATGGTCATCTCATACGTTTATGGGGTCTGCTTCATTTACTTCCATCATCCAGTTCCATGATGAGAAAATACTTAATAGCTTATGTATACATCAATCTTAAGGATGTTAATAAAAATTAGCATCAATTTTTCTTTTAATTTCATATAGTCTAAGTTTCTTCAGATATGACTCATCATGTTTAACATACTGGAGAAAAAGACTTTTTAATATTATATAGTTCAGGTATTCAATGTGATGTGTTTTTTTGTTTTTTGGGGTTTTTTTGGTACTGGGGATTGAACTCAGGGGCACTTGACCACTGAGCCACATCCCCAGTTCTATTTTGTGTTTTATGTAGAGACAGGGTCTCACTGAGTTGCTTAGCGCCTCGCCATTGCTGAGGCTGGCTTTGAACTCACGATTCTCCTGTCTCAGCCTCCCTGAGTGCTGGGATTACAGGCTTGAGCCACTGCGCCTGGTTTCAATGTGATGTTTTGATGTATATATGCAGGAGTGAATGAATACTATCCTGGCTATTGCGAATTTGGCCATTAACATGGGAGTTCTGATAATGGTACAAAGTAATAATTTTATTTCTTTTTTGTATATACCCATGAAAGGGATTTCTGGGTAATATAGTAGCCCTATTTTTAATTTTTTGATAAAGGTTTTATGATTTTCTTTAGTGACTGCATCAATTTACATTCTTACAACAGTGTTCAGGAGTTCCCTGAGAAAGTTGTTTCAGAAAGACACAATTAAAAAACAATGCAGTTTTCTTTGTGTTGTGTGTAACTAAATACTGAATAGCTTCCATATTGCTGATTTGTATCATTATTCAATTGAATCAGATGTGGAAGATACAGAAGTTCCACCAAGCTTCATATGCATATTTTTGGGATTACAAAAATATAATCTGGGATTACTATATGTTTTTATTTTCCACATGATACTAACATTGTTTTTCTGTTGCACTTGCTAAGTTACTTAACTCAGATCTGCAAACGCAGCTACTGTTTTCTGTGATACATAAATGTATATATATATAACATACAATAACATTATCAATAATATATAATACTTGATATTATATGTGTATCTAATATATACACATACATGTATGCTCATCTTTGACTTTATGTTCCAATTTTTGATCATATACCCTGATCTCTGTAATTTGACTTCTACTCTGCCTGAAATCAATTTAATTTTGATGATTTATTTTCAGAAACAGGTCCCACATCTTCCTCTTCCTTCATGTCTGAAATCCCAACCTGGCATTCTGACTCATCTTTCTTTGGTCACTTCTCCTCCCTGAAGCTAGATTGCTGACCCTCATCTGTGGTTTTGATTGGATCTCAGCTCCTTGGATGCAAGACTGCAGTTTCTCTGTTATTTGGCTTCTAATCAGTGCTCTTATTTACTACTTGTCTCATGTTCTGCCTACCTGTTGGAGAAATACTTATTCTTGCTAGATGTTTTTGATGTTATTATATTTTTAAGATTTTTATTCTCTTCATTCTGTATTTCAACCAACAGCATTTCTTTCTAACACATGAAGCATGAAATTACCATCTTTCAACCCAACATCAAATCTTGAAGTCGCTGAGATGAATCAGTGTGTGACAATGAGTGAGCATCTGACATAATCACGCTTAACATCCTCATTACAGCTTTTCCCAATGATAGAAGAGTCTGGGAAAACCTATTTTATTCCCTGGAGCTTAGAGCTGAATACATTTCCATGTAATTGATTTCTTCCTATTTTTTTAAAAAGAAAGCTGAAGAAATAAAAAGGTAACAGGACTCTGTTTTGAGGTTTTAGGTGGTAGTTTCATGAAGGACTTAAAAAAAGAAGAAAGTCATTGAGCTGAAGTTATTGCTGTCTGTTGGAAATAGATGGTTTACTAAAATATGCTAGATTGTTTTCTATTGAGTATTTTGAGGTTTTTTGTATGTTTTGTTTATTACTTATTATGAATGTTTATTTTGTCTTCCTCTAACAAGGCTTCAGTATCCTGTCATTTGTTATCCAAACATATCTCAAGTAAATTGAACCACAACCTGGGTACTCTGGATGGCCCCTGTTCATCACTGTCCCCTGTAAGCCCAGCCAATGGCAGAGGGACTACAGTTAGGTGAGAGTCTTATTGCTCAAATCTGGGTGCAGCTAACATAGCTGATTTTCTTCCTTAGGTTCTTGGAGCCATCTAGGCTTAATGACTGTAAAGAAGAAATACTTATTTTTATGTCCAATATAATTCCAGTGTCATTTTATCTTTTATTGTTCTTTTGCTTCAAGAGAATATACACAGTCTCTACATTCTCCCCAACAATGTTCCAGAACACAAGGAGAACGGAGATTCACACAACCACTGTTTCAAAGTCATTGGCTGAGAGGTGTCATGTCTTACTCTTCAATATGTCAAAAACTGCGAAGGAGAAGAGAGTCAGAATGAGCACAGCACAGTGTTCAGTAGAGTTGCACTTAGTCTACTATTTACAGATTGTCAGGGGAGCAGTTTGCCATGACTCATTTGCCAGAGAAAGTAAGAGGACTAATCTTAGACCTCTCTAAGAAGATGCTCCTTTCCAAGAGAATTCTGAGTCCCATCTCTACTCTTATCACCTCCTAGAACAGGTAAGTAGTTCTAATTGTTTTATATAGTGAAAAACGAAGCCTAAAATAATATCTGGAAATGTTCCTCATCCCCTCTCAGATTTTACTCTTTTTTAGATCAATTAAGTCTTCATAGCTTTTACTTAAGCAAGCTGTGAAGAACACACCCCCATCTAATAATATAATGCATTTAAAAGTACTTTTTTATTGTTTCTTTTTAGTTATACATGACAGCAGAATTCATTTTGATATAATTGTACAAGCATGAGATATATCTTATTCTAGTTAGGACCCCATTCTTAGGATGTACATGGTAGTGGGATTCGCTGTATTGTTTTCATATATGTACATGGGAAAATTATGTCAGATTCATTCCACTATCTTTCCTTTTCCTATGCCATTTCCCTTCCACCCATTCCCCATTTTCTAATCTACTAAAAGTACTTTTGTGTGTGTGTGGAAAAGAAAAATAAATGAGACAAGGATGAAGTTCTATCAGAGAGTCTCAATTATCTGGTTAAGTGATTAAAAAAGAGTACTTCAGTGATTTTTTTTTTTTTTTGGTACTAGGGATTGAACTCAGGGGTACTCAACCACTGAGCCACATCTCATTCCTATTTTGTGTTTTATTTAGAGACAGGGTCTCACTGAGTTACTTAGGGCCTCACCATTGCTGAGGCTGGCTTTGAACTCACGATTCTCCTGTTTCAACCTCCCAAAGTGCTGGGATTACAGGCGTGCACTATCATGCCCAACCAGTAATTTATTTTAAAGAGAGCATGGATGACCTCAGAACATCAGTCAAGGAAACAGACATCATGTAACAATGGAATTTGCCTGAGATTTAACTCTGGTCTCTTACCTAGAATATACTCAAATGCTCGTGTTTGCTCCTGTTCCACATTTGTCTCTGAAATTAAGATTTATGGTGGCCTAGGAATAATTTATAATAGGACCTTTCAAACCTCACTAAAAACACAACTCATCATTATGTACTTAAATTAATGATCCAACAGGACCCTGAACCTCTGTTTAAAAGATAGTACCATGTTAGGAGCAATGTTACCTCCTTTGTACCAGGCTGTTGTCTTCAGCCTTGTCCTTGGAGTCTCATTCCATGTCAGGCTGGATCGTAATAAACAATTATGATTACTCTCAAGGATATATTGCTTTACTAACAACCTGAGACTATTTTGATTTGCAAAATAGGTTGTGCTTATGTACTACTAGAGTTGAAGGACAGTTTTTTTGTGTCAACTGAACTAAGTTACAGTATTTAGATATTTGGTCCAACATTATTCTAGATGTTGCATGAAGGTAATTTGTAGATGAGTTTAGCATTAAAATCTATAGAATTCAGAGTAAAGCAGATTATTTCCTACAATATGGATAAGCCTCATCTCATTAGTTGAAGGCTGGAAAGAAAAAAAAAAAACTGTAATAAGAATAAGAGAGAATTCTGCAGCAGATTACCTTCACACTGAAACTGTAGCATTAACTCTTCCTCATATCTTTAGACTGCCACCCTATCCTGAACGTTTTGGACTTGCCAGCTCTATAGTCAGGTGAACAAATTCATTGAGAGAGAGAGAGAAAGAGAGAGAGAGAGATGGAGAGAAAGACTGCTTGTCTATTGATTATGTTTCTCTGAAGAACTCTTATAAGTATACTAGTTAAAAAGTTAGCTGTCCTATAAATGTAAATGGCTCTAAATGGATCTTTTACCCAAAATTATTATCATCCAGTGGCTGAATTTTCTCCTACTTTCTCATAGAAATATATACTTTTTATATACTATGGCAGAGAGTGACACTCTAATCCATTTGTATTCATTAGCAGCTTATTCTGAATTAATTTGTCATATCATTTTGGTTCAAGACATTGACCAGGAGAATTAGCTTAATTATCGCCATGTGGCTTAAAAGGTTGGATAAACCTTGTGAAGATAAGGACTTCTGTGAGTGTGGTGGACTTCCCAAAGGAAGTAGCACAGATACCCTTTTCTGACCAAGGGAGCATCACTGGGGAAGGGGATGGAGATAGGGAATATTCAAACAGGATTTATTTATTTTATTTATTTATTTAGGTACTAGAGATAGAACCCAGGGATACTTTACCACTGAGCTGCATTCCCAGTCTTTTTATTTTTTATTTAGAGACAGGATCTCGCTAAAATTGCTAAGACTGGCCTTGAGCTTGTGATCTTCCTGCCTCAGCCTTCCAAGTCACTGGGAATATAGATGTGAGTGACCACATCTGGCTCAGATAGGACTCTGTCTGTAGCATTATTTTATAAAACATGGTTTGAAGCCTATATTAAAAAGCTGACTATAAAATCTTTGTTATATTGGTCTCTGTCCATTTGTGAATTTTTAGGTATTTCAGAACTTTAGGCGAAAAATTCCTCTTAATATCAATAGGGGAGGAGGTTAAAAGCAAAACTTCTATTATCATTTTAGGTAATACGGGAAAAGTAAGATAATTTTAATTGTAGGAAAGATCTTGAGAAGAGGAGAGAATTCTCTATAAAGAACTTGCACTTCACAGACCAAAGTAGGAAACATTTCAATTTGGACAATATCATAAAGTTGATTAGTTTATTTTCATAGCTTAAATTTGATTTCTTAAATAAATTACAATATGGTTGTATCATACTTTCAATCCTTTCAATGACAAAGTATAAAATCTATAGTTTTCTTGGTAAATGTTTTTGTAATTGAATACAGTGATTATATAGACCAACTCCTAAAAGTTTATTTGAAACAGAGGATCTATTCTTGCCTTAGTAATAATTTCTAGCTATGATGCAGAAGTACACAGTTTTCATTCATTTCATCTACTCAGACCTAACAAAGGACCAAGTGAAGAGGATTGAAGTTACCTTTCTAAGTTATATAAGGCATTGTGCATTTTCTAAGTCACAATTGTTAGAAGGCAACTTTTCTGGAATAAACCAACTATTCATTCATTTATAAATATGTAATCTCATTTGTATCTCCTTAAGCCATGGCACTTATTGTCCAAACAAGTTTCTAGTAAAAATTATCCAAATTTAATAATGCTGAATTCCATTAAGATGAAGGTTTGACCTAAATACCTTAAGTGATATGGGTTATGAATGATATTTACTATGATAAATGTCTAGCTAATGAGCACCTAATGCTTTTCAACTGGGTATTTTCAAATATCGGCCTCAAATAAGTAATACTTTCTTTTCCAATCTACCAACAAAAGACAAAATATAGGAAAGGAAAAGATTATGACATGAAATTTTTTAGGTAAAAGAGTTCATTAGGAAATATCTATTGAGCCTCTCTAACATACTTTCAATAATTTAGCACAATACTTAGAGAACAAAGGTATTGTGTGGACTTTTAACTTTTAACTTTTAACTTTGATACTTCATTTAATCAGTATTACTGCAAAATTATTTTACTCTCTAACTAATTAATAATTTCATAAACATAATGATGGATTTTATTAGATATTCTAAATAATTTTCTAAATATATGTCCTTTGCCTATATCAAGTTTTTAGCAACAAAAATAGCAAAATAATTCCTCCTGAATGTTAAATTAATATTGGTTATATAGGAAAACTCTTTGAAATGATTTATTCTCAATAGTTATTTCCAGAATTGAATAGACTCGGTAAACGATTAGCATGTGCTAATCAACTGACCATTTTAGGGCAATATTTGCACATGGTTAAACAAACAGATCTTTGCAGAGCATCATGAGATCTGTGCCTGCTCTGTGCTCTCTTTACTGATTGGGATCATTGTAGCATCATTAAGCTCAAGTCTCTCTTAAAGGGCAGAGGGGCTGCTGGCAGAAAGCCACTTTGGCAGGCTCTCTCATGTTGTGGTCTGTTTGGTTCATCCACAGAGACATGGATTAAGATAGAATTATAGGAAATCCTATTGAGTAAAGGCCTACTGGATGAGAACAGGGAAAATTAATTTAAGCCTCTCTACTCCTTCAACATAACCTTTTAAAATACTAGGTTACAGTGTGTTCATTTCACTTGTAATTCTGATATAAGACACTAATGGAAATGACATTTGAAAAGGGACTGAGTTTTGTGTATAAACTGTCAATGGCATGTCCTAAAAGTGTCTTTCCATGTGGACCTTCAATATAACAACATTTTCCAGGTTGTGATTATAGATCAGAAGTTATTAAATTCTAAGCCTGGAAAGATAACCATGTTCAATTTCTAGTAGGCAGAAAAAAGCTCTGAAATTGAAATGTTGATTTACAGGATTAAATATTAACCCAAGGAATTATTACAGGTATAATAATTTTTGAGTTTTTGTTTTAATCCAGAGGTGGAGGCTTAAAAGGGAGCATTGTTTTACTTGGCCTTTAAAAACCCATTACATTTCAGCTTTGGCATAGTTCATACTCTGCATCCTGGTCAATTACTGGTGACGGGGGCTCTCACCTAACACTGCATGAGCAAGAGCTCTGGATTTTCAAAGCTCCTCTGCATGTATCAGCTATTTTCTCCTCAAACAGTTGTATAATAAGGCTCATTTGGTAGAAGAGTATATCATGGAAGAGGGAATTAAGTGATTCTTTAACATCACAGAATCAGTTAGTGGTAGAGTTAGGATATGGATTAAGATCATCCAGGTCTGCTCTTATGGATGTATTTTCTAGTACTCTCAGTTGTTGACATTCAGATATATGTATAGCTTATATGGCTGTCAAGAATTAATTAAAAACAATAAAATGAGGGAGAAGGCAAAAGAACAGGAAAAAAAATAAAACAGATTTTGGAGTTTTGGCAGAAATATGCCTGGTGCCCTAAAATGAAGGTGAGGCCTCAGATTATAAGGGCAGAGACAGAAGGTAACATGAAACAAAATGGTCACAAGCCAGGTGCTGGATCTCCTCCAGGGAATGCTCTGTTCTGGTGCTGGAGAAATAAAGTGGGGGAGGGGCAATAAGTGACCACTGTGCCCAATAAAATCTAAAGGCCAAAATGTTGCTTGCTCAGCTTAGCTTACTATTTTAACCCAACTTTTGGAAGCCATAGCTAGTAGAAGTATCCAAAAAACATTTTCAATAATTGCTGTATGAAACAGACTGGAAAATGAGAGTGGAAAGACAAACAGAAGGAATGATACTGTGGGTCCATGTGTCCTTCATGCTGCAAGGAGAATAACTCAGCTCACTGGAAACTTCCAGGGAAGATGGCCACTTCCCAGGAGCAATTGTCCTGTGGTTTTTTTTCCAAGTGTTTCTATATTTTGACAGATCTAATTGTTTTAGCCATGAGTGAGGAAACGAGTAATAGAAATGTAGTGTAGAAAAATCATAATTAATATTTTTTTAAAGACTAAATATGTCCTCTGTTGCTTTAGAAATAGCTTGTGTTTAATTAACTCAAAATGACTTCAGACTTGGCCATGAAGAATTTTGTCTGTTTTTCACTCATACCTAATTCACTTTTCTCTCTTTCTCTTTTCATTATTGATGTATGTGGCTGGAGATGTTAAAGGCAGGAGGGAAAGAAAAAAGCCTGCATTTTTACTGTTCCAGCTATTTTTCATTGTTTTTTAAAATTGATAAAGCATGTACAATGTAAAAAATTAAATCTACCTAGTTTTTGAAATCAAATTTAGGAGCAATAAATCATGTGCAATATTCATCAAGATAGTACAAAAAACATCTCTAATTGAAAACAGAATTTGAACTGCATACACACATGTGTGTATGATTAGTGTGCATGAGTGTTTGTGTGTATAACTTCCTATCTTTCTAATTATCTAATAAGTGGTTGAAAAGATGAAATAGTACTGATAACTACACATATATTTTATATAGATATGCTAGAATAATCCATATTGAATTTGCACAGTGTATAAATACTGCCTTCCTGAGGGTAATTTTATGACTAATTGGAAATGGTAATTCTTACTCCCTAATCCAAGACGAGATTTGCTTCCAAGACCATAGTAGAGGAAGCCCAGAAGCACTGACTGCAGGTCCCTGGGGTCCAGGAAATAGACTAATGCCTGCCTATTTAGGTATCGTCTGATTAGGATTTTCAGTTTGTTTTGGACATAGGCTATGGAGTGTGTAGAATAGACAGAGGAGAGTGTTATAGACTCAATTCAAGGAGTTGCCTACAGGTCAAGCAACTCAGAGTGGGAAACTACATGCTCTTGCACAGATAGAGTAGAAGCTGAGTAGTAGATTGGTTGTTTCAGAGAATTACAGGATGGCAGTGGTTTCCAATAGAGGTGGCCAAGGAGACTTCAGAGGCTTTCCTAATATTTGCAACTGGCCTGGCAGAGAACAGTGAGGTGAGGTCTGCCCTTTGCCCTCTCAACTCACCTCTCCCTGCAGCATAGTGACTAAACAAGGAGCAGAAGAGCAAGGAGAAAACAAATTAAAAGAAAAAAATACTAATAAGCACACACACACTCCAAATATACCTACAAGTTCCAGCCCTTTTGACCACTGTGGGACTTCCAGCTGCATTCAAGAGGTGGGAGGGGCTGGGATTGTGGCTCAGAGGTAGAGTGTTTGCCTTGCATGCAGGAGGCACAGGGTTCGATCCACAGCACCACATCAAAATAAATAAATAAAATAAAGATATTATGTCCATCTACAGCTAAAAAAAATATTTAAAAAAAAAGAGGTTGAAGCTGGTGTGTGTGTATGTGTGTGTGTGTTTAGAATCTTTGAAATGAGTATAAAATTAAAACCTGTATTTTAAGTTTGACTTTAACTGATTTCAAAGCCTTTCTAAAAATTCAGCAACCATTCTCAGATAGGTACTCTATATTGTGACATACACATATTTGCTTGTAAATAATACATAGCCTATGTTTATGCTTCAAAAAGCATCAGAAGAAATATGTTTGCATTGTAACATAGGTATACAGACTTTTATACAATATAGAACTAATGGGATTCTTTGTAATTGGTTGATATTTATGATTAATCTTTACCAGTAACAGTCTAAATTTAAAAGTGATAATTTTAAAATTGCTTTACTCTTTTCCTCTAATATAATGAGAAAACTGACCTGCAAGCAAGTTTGCTGCATTATATTTGTACTTTTATAATAAATAGGAGATTTAAACAAATCTCTCAGGTCACTCAGCTATGCCATATCTAACTTCATTTGAAATATTCCCCATTATAATACACATTACTTTTAGATTACTCATGTATTATTTTTAGTGATTTTTTTGATCATAACTTTTTATAGAAAAAGGAGTAATTTTGTAATCACATTTTGCTAAAGTGAATGAACCAATGAGATGTGAATCTTAGAATAAGTTAGATAATAGACATGACTAATTGGGAAAGATACAAGAAAGTGAAAGGTTTCAAAATGTTCCTACACCATCTTCTCGCTATTATGCAGTTATTCATTCATAGATGACACATCATGATTCAGTAAATTATGAAGCAAGAATCATTTTGTGAATGAAGAAGTTATATGTCAAGAACAATGCCCAAACACAAGATTTATATTCTCTTCATTAACCAATTGTGCTATTGAATTCAAAGCTCAATCCTTTGTCCATCATTTCTTCTTAGGGAGAAACATGGAATAAATTTGTTTTTATATCTCTATTTGGTTTATTTTCCCTAGTAAAAACACATTTTTCTAAATTCAAAATATTTAATTTGAACCTTCTTGATTTTTAGCTTCATTTTATCTAAGTCAATGAGTCATTAATATTTTTTACAAGTTACATGTTCTTTTTTAAGCAGGGGAGTACATGCCAATGAAGCATGTATGCAAGATACTGGCCTCTTGAAGACTGTTTAAATGCTTTGGCTACTGAAGGTGTGTAGATCATAGCTCTAGAATTTCATTTTAGGCAACCTATTCATTATCTAAGCAGCCAAACAGTATTGTGCTTTCAAGCAGAAATCTTAATCACAGAGGCACTGCTAGAAATCACCAAGAGTAGGTGTTGAGACATCTGGAACTGACAGGTGGTGAGGGAGGATTTGCCAATTTGCAAAGCAAGATGGCAAGGAGTGTGCCTAGCTGTTTGCAAGACAACAGCCCATTGGACATATTTGGTGTGAAATGGTCATTCTCATTCACACTCAGACCTACCTCTAAGCAATGATATCAGCATCACTCTAGAGATCAAAAACAAAAGAGCATGCAGAAGCACACATTCAGTCTATACTAGAGAAAGCCATATAAAGTTTTCTTATTTCTTGGCAATACATATTTCATTTCATTACTCATTTGAAATAATATGGGGAGTTTCAGCCCATTGAAGAACTCCTAAATATCCCAGGGAATAAACCTTGTCTGTGTTTTCCTCATGACATTTTCCTTTTTACTTCTCAGTTAATTCTAACTTTATATATTGCTTAAGAATTTGGATGTGAATGTATAAAATAAGAGTCCCAGACTGATGTTAGGAATGAACTGTACAGTTGCCCTTTCTAACACAGCTACTTAGGATAATCAACTGTCAAAACAAGAATGGATTTCAATTATATCGTCTGTACAAAGGTTCTGGGTATGATTAGAAGAACTGAAATTGACCTATGAACAGATAGAAATGGCAGAGGAATCTAACCTAAGGTAATATATTGAAAAATCAAGGAGTTAAACAATTGAGAAGAGACTGGTACATCTGTGATATAGCCTCCTGGGTTGTTAAAATCTTATCATGGAATAAAGAATGATGTCTAACTGCAGCCTAAGAACCTCCAGTGAATGATTTTCGTAACTTAATTGCTGTCATTTTGTCATCAAGTCCAAAGTGAAAAATCATTCTTAGACTTTGGTTTGCCTAGCATAGAGGTGTTGCAGAGTTGCCTTTCAGGAAGGCAGAATGGCCTGCTCGCGTATTTGCCTTTGTTACTTAAAAAAAATCTCTCCTGTTACATCACTCGTGTAGATCTCCATGGCAACTGTGGTTGAGCATCAGCTATTTAACTCGTAGCATGATTACATTAACATTTTAGTAGTACTGGATATGTACGGTACTCTGGCCAACAAACCTAAAATACAAAGAATTCATTTATATATAGCAGGGTTTTTTTTTCCCCTCTCTAAGGCTTAGACTGAAGATTTGTGCTCCATCTGTTGATACAAAAACTATATCTGGCTTGAAAAATGGCAAGATTTCTTTACGTAAAGCCCACATACGTCACTACTTACACACTGCTTCTTTCTAACTTCTAGCAGTGGCCAAATCATAATGTTTACATAAACCTGTTCATTACTTCAAAACACCCACAAAAATAAACGTGACAAAATTTGAACAGCAATACTACTATGTAGGTATTTTTTCCATGAAAAGCAAACTAAGTTATTTTTCCAAAAAAAAAAAAAAACCAAACATAATAATAATAATTCTCTGAAGAAAGTAGAGCTTTACCTTATTGTGGTAACATGGGAATTTTCCATGAAAGATTTTAACATCCATGTAGAGTTTAAAAGGTATATTACAGTATATTACTTATCAAACATTGCCTTTAAAACTGTTTTAAAATTCCTGAGCTGCACCTGGAAACTCCTCTAACATTCTTAATTGCCTTACAACTCTTCAGTAATTCCAGACTAGAAAAAAGGCAATAGTGTAACAGGAAAGCTAAAAATTCACATGGATTGTATCAGTTTTTTCCCTGCTGTGACTAAAGGATCTGACCAGCACAACTGTAGGGGAGGAAAGGTTTATTTGAGGCTCACAGTTTCAAAGGTCTCAGTCCAGAGAAGGCCGGCTTCATTCCTCCAGGCTAGAGGTGAGGCTGAACATCATGGAGGGAGAGGGTGGCGGAGGAAAGCAGCTCCCATCACGGTGATCAAGAAGCACAGAGAGAGGCTTCAGTTCCAGATACAAGATATATACCCCATAGCCACGCCCCCAATTAACCACTTTATCCAGCCACACCCCACCTGCCTCTAGCTACCACTTGGTTAATCCTATCAGGGATTAATTCACTGATTGGGTTAAGGCTCACAATCCAACCATTTGTCCTCTGAAACTTCTTGCATTGTCTCCTCACATGGGAGCTTTTGGGGGACACCTCATATCCAAATCATAACAATGATTCATAAATGTAAAATCACAATTATGTCAGCACTAATTATTGTTTTATACCATCAAGAAAAAAGATGGCTTCAAAATGTTTTTATCATTTGTTGTATCTTCAATTTGGTAGTTTTTCACTAAGCAGAATCTCCTATAAAAGGGCTTCCCATTTGAGTAAATTGCCTATATGCTAAATGACCCACTTGTAAAGTAATTCTTATATTGATATGATCTCAAGATTTGAGTTCAAACACATCACGATAGCTAGTTTCTATGGTATACTTCTTACCTATTGTTGAATACAAAATAATTTCAAACTACATGACACTCAGTGATCTTCACTCTAATTTGATTATTCAAAAATACTTATAAAACATGCCAATATACTTTTTTTTCAAATAATATTTACTGATAGAACTTGAGTTCATCAATTGTTTAATTAAAGTCATGAGAAACTTGCAAATTTCTGAGCTGCAATCTACTGTTATCTTTCTTTCATCTTCAATAAACTTAAATAATGACATGAGTGTGTGTATTTGCATTGTGAGTTGGTGAAAATTAAGAAAATAGAAACATACAGGTCCCTACATGTCTACAAGTAAGTGATTAAATTCATGTCATGTGGATACACTCGTGTTCTTAATTGTCCCACAGATATCTAGGCCAGATTTTCAAGTGGAAGTAATAATTAATAATAGAAATATATCATGTTTTGTTATTTTAATCAACAGTAATAAAAATCAAGTTGTGGAATTTTTTTTTAATTGGAGAAGCCTTTTAGGCCTAAGGCTTTTCTCTCTCTTTTTTCTTTTCTTGTATTTAAAAAATTGTTTTACTCATTAAAATAGATGTTTAGAAGTATCTTCCTCTTGAGTATCATCTGCTAGCTGGTCTTTTATTTCTGATCCCTCTCTTCATCTTACTGTGGAAAGGAATCTAGTTTTCTCTATTCTCCATGTTCTGTTTCCTGCAAGAAAAACTACCTGGTCTCTTTACATTGTAAAGTTTTACAGCTCAACACCACAGGGGAAATACATAAAGAACAATATAAAATACACATAAAAAGGTTGAAAGTTCTCCTAATGCATATCCTGAGAGTTAAGTGCAGTCTGGGAACCAGATTGCCAGGATTAGATTACCATTTGCACTACATGCTATTAGTTATCCGACCTTGGTCAAGATCTTTAACTTTATTACAAAAAGGATAATGTCTTCCCATTGCACATGGAATTTGTAGATTACATGAAATCATGCCTGCAAGAACATGATGTAATGCATGACATACAAGAGAGTGAATCAGTGCTCATTAGTTATCCTAAAGGGTGTATATTTATATTCCCTCCCCCACCATTTCACTTCTAACCTATTTTCAATCCTTCATTTATGTTTCATCAAAGTAAACAAATTTCTTCTCATTCTTATTTGAAATCATTCATCATTTTCTTAGATGAAGGCAAAGATAAGAACCACAATGAGTATTCTCTTGCCTAATGGAAGCATAACGGGTGTTTAGAGACCTTCAGACTTGATATGTGTTCTTATAGGATTCAGTTCCCCTAGAGACTTATTCTTCTAATGAGTGCTGCAAGCAAAACATTTAAATCAATGACACATGGCTGTGCTCATTTAACGTCAGCTGTTACTGTTTACTATCTTTATTAGTAGTAGTAATAGTACTTGCTACCATTATGACAAGTATTTTTTTTTCTTTGGGGAGTATTTCTTTAAAACTATTGAAATTGCAGTGAACAGATAGTTCAATATTTACTTTTGATTACGTAATGGATATCTTGAAGTAATTCACGATTATTATTATTGTTTTGGTATCAGGGATTAAACTCAGGGCACTCGATCACTGAGCCACATCCCTATTTCTATTTTGTATTTTATTTAGACACAAGGTCTCACAGAGTTGCTTTGTGCCTCACTATTGCTGAGGCTGGCTTTGAACTCTTCATCCTCCTGCCTTTAGCCTCCCAAGCCGCTGGATTACAGCCGTGTACCACCTCGTCTAACCATTTCACAGTTACTGAGTGTATATGTCTCTGTAGATCATTTCCTGTAGTACACCAAGGCAAGGAAAGAGTCTCCTCAATCATCTCCATTCCCTTGCATTTCCAATCTTGATGCTATGTGATGATAGGACAATAAAATTAATAGCAGTATCAATAAATTACCAATGGACATACACTGTGTCCCAATGCTGAGAAGAGCAGAGAATGGTCAAATTCAGTGGCATATTGAATGTGTAATTAGGTCTGGACTGAAAAATACTTTTACCCTGGAAGAATTGCTTTACACTCTGAGATGTGTGGTCCCTCAGATTTGATGGGCTAGGCAGTATAACTAGAGACCTATGATATAATGACTCACTGAAAGATGATTTCGATGTGTTACTATGTTATTCTATTTATGTATATAATAAAACAAGATCTAGAAACCCTCTTATAAATCTTGTAGTTAACACATAAGCTTTCTGCTTGTACATTATTTACTTATTCTTTCCTTTTTAAAGTAATTACATAGGAAAGCCATTCAGGAACACTTCAAAGCAGAAAACATTCATTCACTAGGTAAACTTTTGGGTATTCAGGATAAATATTTCATTAAAATATAGTGTGAAAGAACTGTACTTTAATATATTGAAATTGCAGGGTAGTAAAAGACTCTAGTTGCCTGGGAGATTTATTCAACTTATTTTTGTGGGCCTTGCATTGGACAGAATCCAATCAAGAAATTTGATTAGTAGGAAGCATAGAAGAGGGGGAGGACAAGATAAGGAGTAAGGAAGGGTGTGGGAAAGCTAAAGAAACTCATTTCTTCAACTGCCTGGAGTCCTTGAGCACTTCCCTGGGAAGTGCACTCAACTTACTAAAATATTTTTGGGGAACCAAAGGAATTGTCATTCCCTTACATGTGGCAATGGAATAAGCAATGGCAGTAGAAATTTCCTAATGTCCACTATTTCCTCTGACAAGTGTTCCTTGAGTTTCTTTTGTGTGTTAGGCATGCCTTTAGGCGTATTGTATTACACAAAATCAGCAAGCATCCCTGCCCCTCTGTAGTGTTCTTTCTTTTGAGAGGAAGTTAAAAGTTATAAAAAATATAAATAATATATGTATCATTCTACATGGTGAAATGTCCTGTAAAAATGAAACAGTGGGCTCCGGATATAGATCAGTCAGTAGAGTGCTTGTCTTGCCCTGGGTTCAATCTCCAGCACCACATTAAAAAAAAAAAAAAGCAGCTATAAAGGAGGATAAGGAATGCTAGAAAAGGGGAAAACAAGCAGTAAGTAAAAGAAGATCAGCCTAAGACATTGACATTTGAGTTGAGGCTTGAAAGAAATAAAGGAAAGAGCCATGTGGATAATTATGGGGAGGATGCTTCCAGGCAAAGTGAAATGGCAAATTCCAAGTTTGTGCCTGGAAATAAATTTAGCATCATTACGATTCAAGGTTTCTAGAAGAGTGAGCAAAGGGAGGAGTAGTAAGAGGTGGAGTGAGTGAGAGAGAAAAGATATCCAAGTTAAAGGAGGACAATTTTCTCATTGAATTTTAATCAAAATCTAATTATATTGAGAGCAGTTGAATTACAGAACATCTTGCCTTGTTATAGGTCTCTCAACTTAACTTTGTTTAATGGATTCTTGATAATGGCATTTAGGCCTCAAGCTCCTGAGTGAATTATCAAGGACATTGAAGGCAGCCAATGGAGGCTTAGAAGAGAGGAAAACCAGGATCTAGCCTGGGTGTTCTGCACATCAGATTAGATGGCTGTGCCAAGAGTCAGTGGCACAGAGGGGAAACAAAGGCCAGCCAAGAAGCTATGGCAATCATCTAGGTGAGTAATGATGGAGACTTAGACCACTTAGTGGGAACAGTGAATAGACTGGATCCAGAACTATATATTCTGAAGGTTAAAGTTGTCAGTGATCAAAATGGGAAAGGTTCAGGAAGGGAATATTATGCTTGGAAACACTAAAGTGAATCTGTTGTAGATTCGCAGAATTTGAAATACCTCTTGTTAGTCTATCAACTAGCAAAAGTGACTATTATGTTGACTAATATGTAATTGACTCAAAATTCCAACTACTTTGTACTACTCATTTATTTATTCAACGAGATTTGTTGAAGGCCATGTGACCAAACATCTTGATTAGCAGAGGGTGTGTCTTAACAGCAATCCACATATTTATAAGTTCTGATTCTAATTCTTTTGAAAAAAATTAATTTTTCAAAGGCATAATTAGAAGAACTATCAAAGACACATTTGCAGTGACATTCATTGTAGCTTGATGTTCAGTGATTGACCTAGGTAACAGTAGCTGAATAGCAACTAGAAAGGAATCACTTTTAGACCTGATTCTCATATCATGCATGTATGATTCTCATATCTTGCCCAGTGTATAGGTTTTTCTGGCATCTGCAATAATAATTTCTTCTGATCACAGTGACTCCCTAACGCCTGTATGCAAGTTGTAGATACAGTTGTGAAAATAAATTTCTACTAAAGATATAAGAAAAAAAAAGAACTCAAATTAATGTAGTATCATTTTCTTATTACAGTTTAATCAAAATTTAATTACATTTAGAGATACTGAGTTTAGTACAGTTTTAGATATCTAATATTTTCAACATAAAACATGCTCGACAGATTATATGAGAAATAATAAACATTATTTTTAGAAATAATAAATATTATTCCACAAACAATAAGCAGTATTGGTTTTATAAATAAACCAGTAGTTAGAGCTTTATTAATATAAAACTATGAAACAAATGCATCAGTTTATACAACTTATGAATCTACAGATGAAAATGTGTTTTTACCAGATACTGCTATTTTTGACAAAATATTTCTACCAGTAAAGCAGTAAATTAAATTTTAAAAAAATCTGGTGCCCATCAAAAACAATAACTTATTTTATTGCACTGACAAGGTCATTTTACTAAGGCATATTTTATTTTTATTTTTTGGTACTGGGGATTGAACTCAGGGGCACTCGACCACTGAGCCACACCCCCAGCCCCATTTTGTGTTTTATGTAGAGACAGGGTCTCACTGAGTTGCTTTACCACCTCGCCATTGCTGAGGCTGGCTTTGAACTCACTATTCTCCTGTCTCAGCCTCCCTAAGTGCTGGGATTACAGGCTTGAGCCACCGCGCCCGGCTGCTAAGGCATATTTTAGACTATTGTATGAATTAATTTAGAAATGATCATTGAAAGCTTGATAAATGCTAGTAATACCAAAAATCTTTTTAATGTGTTAACAGCTATATATAATTATTATGTTTTCCTTAAAGTGACACTATTATACTTTTATATAAACAAGTTGTCTAGAGTAATCATTTGCACACAAATGCTAAAAAAAAATACTACAAAAGTTTATGGGGAAGTAAAAAAAAAGACAAGAATTTGGAAGTTCAATTTAACTCAAAAAAGTTCATTTTTAAATCTCTCATTTTAAGATAAAAAAGTTATTTTAGTATTATTAGTATAATAAAAATGTTTTCAATATTAAAATTATACTTTTTGCATTAAATACAAAATTTAAAATGGCATACAAAAATTATCACTTATTCTTTCAGCAAACTTTATGTTGCTTCTTTATATTCAGGGCACAGATTCAAAGGATCAGGAATATATCACTCTATTGGTACTTAGCTTTTTATGATAGATGAACAACAGTAAAGTATTCTTGGAGCTATTATAAAGATTCTTATGGCTTCCCTGGGATTAAATAGCAAGATCATATCATCAGTTCTAAGAGAGAGGAGTCCAGGAAGTTATTAGAATAGTGATTTTGGAGGAATGGGATAGAGATTGAAAGTTTGAAGAGTACTGGGAAAGACAAAGAGATCTGGTGATTTCCAGAGGGAAGAGAAACCTTTACAATAACCTTTTCAGAGATCTAGAGATGACAGTGCATACTTGGAGCCGTTTGAGTGTTTCATGGGATCAGAACCACAGTTGAGTTTATGGTAATAAAGGATAAAACTGGAAAGGAATCAAGGACAAATTCTGTAAGGACTATGTGGAATATCTGAAAGAGTTTAGAGTATTTTCTGAAAACCACCATTTACATGTG
Source organism: Xerus rutilus (assembly GCA_028644305.1). Classification (NCBI taxonomy): domain Eukaryota; kingdom Metazoa; phylum Chordata; class Mammalia; order Rodentia; family Sciuridae; genus Xerus; species Xerus rutilus. The sequence continues at coordinate 105,904,387 of CM053409.1, read as the reverse complement.
TCCAGGTGGTGTAATTTATGAAGGCTAACATTAGTAGGTAGGTTAGTAGTAGCACTTATGTTTCAGATAGATTGCAGGATGCAGGGTAGAGAATGGAGTAAATGAGTAAGTACAGGACAAACAGAAGTAATATGGAAACTCTAGTTCAGAACTGGTCTAGAGATGATGAGGAGAGAAAATGAAATTTGTAGATTGAAGGAAATATTCCTAAAAGAGATACCAAGTAGGAATTAACAGACACAACGAAAAATGAAAAACACAACAAAAACATCAGTTTAAGAGTATATTTCCTGAGTACAGGAATTATTTGGAAAGGCATGAGAAGCAGTCCAGGTGGAGCATCAGGTCCCTGTTAAGCAGCAAAGTGGGTAGGAAATGCCACTGGTAGAGAATAAATCCATAGATCTTTGGGAGTATAAAAGACAAGTTTTACCTGCTTCGAAAACTGGCCTCATGATGGTTTCAACTATATTATCCCACAGGGAAGATTGAATAAAGAGATTCTCCAACAACATTCATGATTTCAAATTCATATAACCAAGAGTTGATAATAGAGGATGTTCCAGTTTACCTTCTACTGAATTAATACTCCCTTTCTTAGAAATAAAAACCTTAACAAAATAAAATGACAACAATAATTGATTTTGCCTATAAATTCCCATTTTGAGTGGGGATATATAATCCCCAACACTTGGGATTTTAGTTGGAATAAGGCAAATATCTAAGAGGTGATTAGACCCCTCCCATCTCTGCCCTCTCTCAACAGGATCTCAGGATCCTCAATGTGATTTCTTTAATAGCAAGATCTCAGAATACTTTAAATTCTTATATGACATCTCAGTGATCTAAGAATCAACATTCTAAAAAATGTAGTAAAAGCCACGAGCTTCCCTCTGAGCCAGTCTCTGAGGTTTAAGAATATAACTTCAATTGAATTCTCTTTCTCAAAATCATTGGGACCAGGCCAAGATTCTAAGAGAAGGGAATGAGACTTCACTTCTCAATATGAAATGTAGAGTTGCTCTCTTCTGTGGAGAGCAGCTTTTCACTGGGGAAGAGTGCTTCAAATTTATATTTTTAACTTTTTCCTCTGAAAAAGAATACTTTATGCTTTCCAACCTTGAAAGACAATAAGATCTATCATATACAACTACAAATCATTGATTTGTTATAAGCTGTGGATCAATAACTGATACAGAGTGATTTCCTTACCAATAATGACAAGCTCTGTGCCTCTACTATAAGGAAAAAAAAAAAGCTTAGCTATTAATAATTCCTATAGAAAAGCTTTTATTTTTGTTGTAAGAAATTTGAATATGCGTTTGGTCACTTTAATATGATTGATTGAAACAACTACCCAAGGTGGGAGATAAAATATGCAAAAAAGTTAAAGGAACAAGAGATAGAAGGGTTAGAAATGCTAATCATGAACGTGCCTCTGATGGAACAAAGAACTAAAAGGACATGGGGCCCCTGTTTGGATAAATGATGATGACAGGGAAAGCCCTGGGTGACTTGTGATTACCTCAAGTCTGAGTTGTTCTTTAGTGCTAGAATGTAGTCAGTAAGGACTGTGTTTGTACAGAGCATAGCAGAAGCCAAATTCCATGGAGCACGTAGTTTTCAGGAGTCCTGGGCCAAGGAGTTGGCTGGGATGTGTATTATTGTGCAACCCCAATGTCTTTGCCATGCATGTGTCAGGGCTGAGCACTTCCTGCATTCGACAGGAATGAATTTTCCCAATAGTAAGCAGTGTTGGATGATGGAATGTTCTATGAGAGGGCTTAAAATAGGAAAAAACGTCCATTGTCAGCTGTCATCCTGTTTGGAAACTAGAATGAGAGACACTTGATTTTGTTCTTGAATTTGATTATAGTATACAATAGAGACACATCAAGGATAAATATTCTTAAATCACAATTTTGGTTTATAAAAACAAGAATATATTTAGACTTTATCATCTTGGTCTTGAAAATTTCAGATTTCTCAATATTCAGTAGACACTTTAGAATATAGTTGTTGAAGAGAAAAGCAATTGCTTTCATTTTTGTATGATTTTTGAAGACTTCCGCAATTCTATTCCAAGGAAATGTTAATGTATATGTGGTCTTCTTTAATATTTTCAATAAAGTGGAATTTAAGAGAGTCTATTTACAGCAGCACTGTTGGGTTAAGAAATAATGTTTTTTTATTCCTATGGTGTTTTTATTGAAACTAAAATTGAAGTTTCTAAAGTGTTCTACATAAAAACACTTTAGAAAATTATATAAATGGTGTTAAATGTTAAAATATTTTCTTCAAATATTCTGAAACATTAAAGGTACAGAATTAAAGAACTGTTTCAGCTCCTGGGTTGAAGTGTTTAATTATGTACAAAGTTTAACTGCCCTGAGGTCATTTCTAAGCAGTTCACTAAATCAACATTGTATAAAAGTCCTTGTTTATTCTTCAGCTGCTTCTTAAAAGATTTAGCAAAGAACATGGATCAGGCCTAAGCCTAATGTCAATTAAAAAATATGTATATCAGGAAGTGTGTATCCAAAAGGAAGTGTTCAGAATTAAGAGAGATAACAATATACAAGAAAGGAAGGATATCAAGGAAGAAGGAATAAAATTCAAAACAGAAACATTTCACAAAACTTTCCTTACCTCACTCTATGATGCAGAGATGTAACTATGCATTAACCTCTAGTGAAGCCATGAGAATGCTCTTTTATGACTTATATAGTTTGAGTATCTAGATAGCATTCTGGCTTTAAAGGAAAGACTGAATTCTTTACCCAGAAATCATAAATCAGTGTAATCTCATCCTTTTGAGTTCATGTACCTTCACCATTGAAGGAGTAGCAAATGAATTAAATAAAACAAAAATCACATTTTACCCAGGGTAAGCCCAAGTTGCCTTCAGAAGAACAAATCTGGCTTTCTCTAGCTCATGGAAAGACTGTGTGCAATTTCTTTTGAATCATCTAAGTGCTGAAAAAAATTTGGTTTCCTTACATACAATTATGTTCCAAATTTTCCTCATTATGATTACTTCCCTAATGGTTGTACACTGTTGCAACAACTATGAAGGTTTTTCCAGTTCTCCAGTTGGTAAATTATCTTATTGGATAATAGAAACAAAGACCAGACAATGTCTACTACACAGTATTCCCAACCCATAGAACATTATAACCATCATGACAAAACACAGCCTGTGTCTTTGCAAGATGGTAAGATACCTCAGGCCAGGGACTCAGCCTTAGCAAAGTCTGTATCCCTAGGCAGCCACCTACCTGATGCTAAGCAGTTGCTGATCACTATTTATTATATGAATGAAGTCTTGATAAAAATTCACTTGTATGCAAGCATCATTATTTCATGAAGTTCGTAATCCAGGTGAACATTAGCTTTCAAGGAAAATAAGGAAAGTGGTATTTGTAGAATAGCAATCTTGTACTATTGGGCACTAGCACACAGGCACAGAAAACAGATTGAAAAAGATATAGTGAGAGCTGGGGGCTGTGTTGCATGCCTATAATCCCAGTGGCTTGGGAGGCTGAGGCAGGAGGATTAGGAGTTCAAAGCTAGCCTCAGGAACTCAGCGAAGCCCTAAGCAATTCAGCAAAACTCTGTCTCCAAATGAAATATAAAAAGGGCTGGGGATGTGGCTCAGTGGTTAAGCACCCCTGGGTTCATTCCCTGGTACCAGAAAAGATTAGCAGATTTAGGACTTCAAATGCCCTATTTAAACTTCAGGATTGACTTGAAAAAATATAGAGAGCCTCCGAATTGATTAGTTTCTGACATTTTTTTTTAACTAGAACTTGTTTCATTAAGGAAATTTTAATTAAATTATTAACACCAGCACTTAGTGATTTTAAGATGCTCTGGCCAATGGAATTTCCCCTCTAGATCCACAGAATGGAAGAGAAAGGGTGGAGGTTGTGAATATTTTCTGCTTCCATGGATCTTCCAAAACCTGGCTACACAAAAATCTGTCTATTCAACTTCCTTTTATTTCTGGCAAAAATATGATTTTTTACTAATTATCCCCAGCTGTACAAGATCTTGTACTTTTTGTTTTTAAGTTTTTCTCCACATTCTCTTACAGCTGTGTACATTTTATATGGAATACCAGGTCTTAAAGTGGGAAATTCTTTGGAAGAGGTGAGTAGGATGTAATTATCTAAAAAGAATAAAAAAACACAACTTAAAAGTCATTGTATTGGTGTTTGCTATAATAGCAATGGGGCCTATTATATTGGGTATTGAGAAGTGTGACAGCATTGCTTCTGAAAATCTCTTATTTTCTTTCCTGGTAGTTTTTTTTTTTCAAAAGAAGTCAATGTGCCAATCTATCATTTTAAATGTGCCAGTCTTCTCACTCTGTATGTTTTGCCACGGTATTTAAGGGTCTTCAGGAGATTCTTCACAGTGCCTGGCAAAGAATGGCCTTCAAATTGTAATAAATTTTGGGCTGATTATTTTACATCACTTTTTTTTTTAATGGTAGTGATAGAAACACATATGAAAAAGGTACGTAGAGGGTACAATTAGGGTAAACTGGGGAGATAATCTTCCAGGGGAAGCAAATATTTTTATTGTAGATATGGAAGCACAGAGTGGTCACAGAGGGTTTTTACACCTATACCTGTCTGTGTTGTGTTTGCCCCTTTCGACACTTTTCTCACTTTTGCAAAAGACTGCAGCGTTTATACTCAAGCAAAAATAATGGACAAAAATATCTCAGTAATCCCTCATACCTGATGCCTTTCCTAGTAATTTCAGAAGCTGAAAAGAAACAGTTGGAAAATATTATAACAATATACACTTCCATAAGCTGTAATATAATTCTTTCCAAATGGCAAAAGCACACTTAAACCTTTTAATCAGAAAAACTTGCTAATTTGAAGACCATGGAATCCTCACAACTTTGTCTCCTCCAAGATGTTTGACATGGACAATAATAATAAAATTTAGTCATATTTGATATTTTACAGATGTTCTTAGATTAAAAATGATAGCTTTGCACATGTTTTCAGATAGTCTTTATGAAGGTGTATTTGTCAATGCAGAAAGATAGGACGTATTTAATGGGTTTGGGGGTTGTTTTTAACTTTTAAAATATTTAGATTCATGACATGGGAGCTTTCTTTTGAATTCTTGTCCAGAGTCTCTCAAATGCTACAGGCATGGATGTCTGAATAAATTGTTATTCCCAGCCAAGCACAGTGGTACATACTTGAAATGCCAGCAAATTGGGAGGCTGAGGTAGGAGGAACACATGTTCAAGACCAGCCTGGGCAACTTTCTGAGATCTTGACTCAAAGTAAAAAGTGAAAAGATCTGGGCATGTAGCTTAGTGATAGAAACTCCCTATTTCAATCCCTAGTACTGAAAAAAATAAAGTTATTTTCCTTATATATGAAAGTGGTTCATTCCTATTAAATGGAGAGTCTTGTAAGACAACAGAGGAATTGAGAAAGACATTTGATTCATGCCATTGCCATTGAGTGACTTATGGACTGGAAAGTCTCCTTATGCTTATCTAAAGGGGACACCTTTCCAACCTATGAGGTGACTGAAAGGATTATCCATGTATTGTATATGCCTTGGATTGAATGCTAATTGAAGTTATTTAAGTTCTTTTATGAATGATTCTCCGAGGTTGGCACACTTACCCATAAATCTGAATGAATCTTAGTGGAACATACAAATGGACTCTTCCCTGCCTTTTATTTGGAATGTGTGTGCCAGGAATCATATTTAGGGATCTCACAAATAGGGATCATATTTGTGAGATTATGAGATATCAGTTTTTTTCTGAAAAGCACCACTTTGTTGATGTATTCCTTCACTCTTAGCCTGGGCTTGTAGACCTCCTCCACTCACATTCCAACATATTTTATGTATAGCCTTTACTTGTTTACTTTTATGAAGTTATTGTTCCTGGTGCATATGTTATTTATGTAAATAACATGGTGTACATAGATTTCCTTCTATGTCTTACTTTTTCCAATCAAATGTACAATTTTAAAATTAATTCAGGTTATTGTCTAGGCCTATGTTTCCTAATACTGGGAGCTTCTTTTCTCATACAGAGAATCTCTAATCTATGAGATGATCTGTCTACCCTCACTGTTATGTGACTATCCTATGTCAAGATCACATAGACACTGTATTTGTTCTAAGTTCATTCTATTTATCAGGTTCTTCATCTTAATTAATTAATTTATTTAATTTTATTGATTGATCATTTTTAATGATACATGAAGTACAATCCATGTTGATATAATTAGAGAAGCATGGAATATATCTTATTAAAGTTAGAATCTCATTCTGTGGATGAACATAATGGTGAGATTCACTGTGATGTTTTTGTATATGTACATAGGAAGATTATGTCAGATTCACTTTACTGTCTTTCCTTTTCCTATCCCCTCTTTCCTTTCTTCCATTCCCCATTTTCTAATCTACTAAACTTCTATTCTTCCCCTTCCCACCCTCCATTTAGGGTTAGTTTCAACATATTCGAGAAAACATTCGACCTTTGGCTTTATAGGACTGGCTTATTTCACTTCATTTGACAGTCTGCAGATCCCTCCATTTGCCGGTAGATGTCATAAAATCAATCTTCTTTATGTCTTCTTTATGGCTGAGAAATACTCCATTGTGTGTATATACAATGTTTTCTTTATCCATTCATCTGTTGAAAGGCATCTAGGTTAGTTTCATAGCTTACATATTGTGAATTAAGCTGTTATAAACATTGATGTGGTAGTCTCGCTGCACTATGCTGATTTTAAATCCATTGAATATATAGCAAGGAGTGGGATAACTGGTTCAAATGGTGGTTTTTCGGAGAATCTCCATACTGCTTTCCAGAGTGGTTGTACCAGTTTGCAGTCCCATCAGCACTGTATGAATGTACCTTTCCCCACATCCGTGCCAACATTTATTGTTACTTGTATTTTTGACAATTGCCATACTGACTGGTGTGAGATGAAATATCAGTGTAGTTGTAGTTTGCATTTCTCTAATTGCTATAGATGATGAAAACTTTTTCATGTATTTGTTGACCATTCATATTTATTCTTCTATGAAATATCCATTTAGTTCCTTCACCCATTTATTGATATATAAAAAAACTCACAATCCTTTCTTTTTTCACAAGAATATTGTTGTTTTTATTTAAAATATCACTATTCAAGATTCAGAATATTCTTTCTCAGTTTTTCAATAATCTATGAGTAAGTTTTAATTTTTGCTTTGTTTCTTTTATTTTTTGTCTATTAATTTACCTTTTTGGTGCTAGTAGCTAAATCCAGGGCTTTATGCATGGTGAGCATGAGTTCTACCATGGAGCTGCACCCTAACCCTGGTTGTCGATATTATTATTATCATTATTATCTCTAATGACCTTTAGAGTAAATGTATTCATTTACACAAAAAATGAGATTGAATGGTTTTTAGGTTAATTTGAAGATAATTTCTATATAAAATGTTACTTAGTTTTGACAGTACAATATATTTTCCTTATGCTGAAATACTATTTACCTCCATTAATAATGTTTAATAATTTTAACATTTCAAAATTTTTTCCATAGGGAAATTATATAGGTAGTTTTTCTTGTTTAGGTTGTATCTTCTGTTGCTGCATTCTCTATTTGTTATGACTGTGTAGAGAATTCTTATTTATTTTTGGAAATTTTTGTTGAATTAAACTTTTTTACTTAGCTCTGATTTGACCACATACTTCCTATATAGATTCTACTGAGTTGTCACATGGATAAGAATATCTTTGGCAAAAGTGACAATTTAAATAAGTCTTACAGTTCTTTTTCTTAACTCTCTTTCTTCCTTTCTTTCTTTCTTTCTTTCTTTCTTTCTTTCTTTCTTTCTTTCTTTTTTCTGTCTTGTAAAACTGCCGTGCTCTTTTTTAAATTTATTTATTCTAATTAGGTACACATGAGAGCAGAATGCATTTTGATTGATTGTACACAGATGGAGCACAACGTTTTATATCTCTAGATGTGCAGGATGTAGAATCACACCACATGTGCAGTCATATTTGTACCTAGGGTGTCCACCTCATTCCACCATCTATCCTGCCCCCTGTGCATTCCCCTCCTCTCCTCTCTCCGCTTTGACAAAAGTTCTTTCATTTTTCTCATGCCCCCCTTACCATTATGAATCAGCATCCACTTAGAACATTTGGCCTTTGGTTTTTTGGGATTGGCTTACTTCACTTAGCATATTCTACAACTCCATCCATTTACCTGCAAATGCCATAATTTTATTCTCTTTTAATGTGGTATATATTCCATTGTGTATATATACAACAGTTTCTTTATCCATCCATCTATTGAAGGGCATCTAGGTTGGTTCCACAGTTTAGCTATTGTGAATTGAGCTGCTATAAACATTGATGTGGCTGTATCACTATAGTATGCTGTTTTTAAGTTATTTGGGTATATACCAAGGAGTGGGATAGCTGGGTCAAATGGTGGTTCCATTCCAAATTTTCTCAGGATTCTCCATACTTCTATCCAGATCAGTTGCACCAGTTTGTAGTCCCACCAGCAACGCATGAGTGTGCCTTTCCCCTCCACATCCTCGCCAACCTTATTGTTGTTTCTATTCATGGTAACTGCCATTCTGACTGGTGTGAGATGAAATCTTGGAGTAGTTTTGATTTTTATTTCTCTAATTACTATAGATGTTGAACATTTTTCATATATTTGCTGATCAATTGTATATCTTCTTCTGAGAAGTATCTGTTCAGCTCCTTAGCCCATTTATTGATTGGATTGTTTGGCTTTTTTGTTAAGTTTTTTGAGTTCTTTATATATCCTGGAGATTAGTGCTCCATCTGATGTGCATGTGGCAAAAGTTTGCTCCCAAAATGTAGGTTGTCTTTTTACCTCATTGATTGTTTCTTTTGCTGAAAAAAGCTTTTTAGTTTGAATCCATTAATTTAGTGATTCTTGATTTTATTTCTTGCACTTTAGAAGTCTTGTTAAGGAAGTAGGGGCCTAATCCGACATGATGAAATTTTGGGCCTACTTTTTCCTTTATTAGGTGTAGGGTCCCTGGTCTAATTTCTAGGTCTTTGATTCATTTTGAGTTAAGTTTAGTGCATGGTGAGAGAGAGAGTTTTAGCTTCATTTTTTTCTTTTTCATGTGGATTTCCAGTTTTCCCAGCACCATCATTGAAGAGGCTATCTTTTGTCCAATATATGTTTTTGGTGCCTTTATTTAGTATAAGATAACTGTATTTATGTGGGTTTGTCTCTCTGTCTTCTATTCTGTACCATTGGTCTACATGTCAGTGCCAGTACCATGCCATTTTTCTTACTATAGATTTGTAGTATAGTTTAAGAACTGGTATTGTGATACCTCCTGCTTCACTCTTTTTGCTAAGAATGGCTTTGGCTATTCTGGGTCACTTATTCTTCCAAATGAACTTCATGATTGATTTTTCTCTTTCTATAAGGAATGGGGTAGCTTTCCTAATTTCTCTTTCAGAGAATTCATTGTTGATGTATAGAAATACATTTGATTTATGGGAATTGATTTTATATCCCATTACTTTGCTGAATTAATTTATTAATCCTAGAATTTTCTGGTAGAATTTTTGTATCCTCTAAGTATAAAATTGTGTTATCAGCAAAAAATGACATTTTGAGTTCTTCTTTTCCTATTTGTATTCCTTTAATTTCTTTCATTTGGCTAACTGCTCTGGCTAGAGGTTCAAGTACTATATTGAATAGAAGTCTTGTTGATGTATAATTATCTTAAGCAATATAAAAGAGGCATGCCTGTCTTGTTTCCATTTTCGGAGGAAATGCTTCCAATATTTCTCCATTTAGGATGATGTTGGCCCTGGGTTTAGCATAGATAGCTTTTACAATGTTGAGGTATATTCCTACTATCCCTCATTTTTTTTAGTGTTTTGAACACAAAAGCATGCTGTATTTTGTCAAATGCTTTCTCTGTATCAATTGATACAATCATATGATTTTTATCTTTAAGTCTATTGATGTGATGGACTACATTTATTGATTTCTGTATGTTGAACCAATCTTGCATCACTGGAATTAACACCACTTGATCATGGCACACTATTTTTTAAATATGCTTTTGTATGAAATTTGCCAAAATTTTGTTGAAAATTTTTGTACCTATGTTCATCAGGGACATTGGTCTGAAATTTTCTTTCTTTGATGTGTGTCTATCTGATTTTGGTATCAGAGTGATACTCCTTCATAGAATGAGTTTTGAAAGGTTCCCTCCTTTTCTATTTAAGGAAATATTTTGAGGAATATTGGTATTAATTCTTCCTTGTAGGTCTTGTAGAACTTGGTTGAGAATCTGTCTGGTCCCAGGCTTTTTTCTTGATTGATAGGCTTTTGATGGTGTCTTCTATTTCCTGCTTAAAATTGATCTGTTTAAGTTGTGTTGTGTCCTCCTGGTTCAGTTTGGGTAGGTCATATGCCTCTAGAAATTTGTTGGTGTCTCTGTGATTTTCAATTTATTGGAGTATAAATTTTGAAAATAGTTTCTAATTATCTTCTGTATTTCAATAGTGTCTGCTGTGATATTTCCTTTTTTATCATGAATTTTAGTAATTGGAGTTTTCTCTCTCCTTTATGTTAGGTTGGCTAAGAGTGTGTCAATTTTATTTATTTTTTCAAAGAACTAGCTTTTTGTTTTATCAATTTTTTGAATTGTTTCTTGTGTTTCAATTTCACTGATTTTGGCCCTGAGTTTAATTATCTCCTGTCTTCTTCTTCTTTTGGTGTTGGTTTGTTCCTCTTTTTCTAGGGCTTTGAGGTATAGTGTCAGGTCATTTATTTGTTAACTTTTTCTTCTTTTAATGAATAAGCCTAATGCAATGAACTTTCCTCTCAGCACTGTCTTCATAGTGTCCCGTAGATTTTGTTCTGTTGTATTGGAGTTCACATTTACCTCTAAATTTTTTTTACCTCTGCCCTGATGTCTTCTGTTATCCATGCATCATTCAAGAGTGTGTTATTTATCTCCAAGTGTTGGAGTAGCTTCTATTTTTTATTTTGTCATTGATTTCTAATTTAATTCCATTATGGTCAGATAGGATGCAAGGTAGTATCTCTATTTTTTTTGTATTTGCTAAAACTTGCTTTTTGGCATGACATATGATCTGTTTTGGAAAAGGATCCATGTGCTACTGAGAAAAAAAGTGAATTTGCTCATTGATGGATGGAATATTCTATATATGTCTGTCTGTTAAGTCTAAATTATTGATCTTTTACTGAGTTCTAGTCTTTCTTTGTTGAGTTTTATTTGAAAGATCTGTCCAGTGTTGAGAGAGGTGTGTTCAAGTCACCTAGTATTATTATGTTGTGATCTATTTGGTTTTTGTAGTTGAGAAGGGTTTGTTTGATATACATAGATGCCCCATTGTTTGGGGCATAGATATTTACAATTGTTATGTCTTGTTGATGTATGATTACCTTTAGCAGTATAAAATGTCCTTTTTTTAATCTCTTTTAACTAACTTTGGTTTGAAGTCCACTTTATCTGATATGAGGATGAAAACCCCTGCTTACTTACGTGGTCCATGTGAATGATACATTTATTTACACACTTCACCTTCAGTCTGTGGATGTCTTTTCCTGTGAGATGAGTCTCTTGAAGGCAACATATTGTTGTGTCTTTTTTTTTTTTTAATCCAATCTGCCAGTCTTTTAATTTCTGAGTTTAGTCCATTTATTATTCAGGGTTATTATTGAAATATGATTTATAATCCTGGTCTTTTTTCTTTTGGGTTTTTATCTTGACTTGGTTTTGCCTTTTATTGGCCTTTCCTTTAATGTAGTTCCTCATTTTGCAGATTTTCATTGTTGTTTTTCGTTTCCTCCTCATGGAATATTTTGTGGAGAATGTTCTGTAGTGTAGGCTTTCTCACTGTAAATTCTTTTAACTTTTGTTTATTATGAGAGGTTTGCATTTCACCATCAAATGTGAAGCTTAATTTTTCTGGATATAAGAATCTTGATTGGCATCCATTTCCTTTTGGAGCTTGGTGTATGTTGTTCCAGGATCTCCTGGCTTTTAGGGTCTGAGTTGAAAAATCTGCTGAGATTCCTCTATATGTAATATTCCTCTCTCTTGCTGCCTTTAAAATCCTATCCTTATTCTGTTTGCTGGAAATTTTCATTATAATGTGCCTTTGTATATATCTGTTGTGATTTTGTACATTTGGTGTCCTGTAAGCCTCTTGTATTTGATTTTCCAATTTGTTCTTCATATTTGGGAAATTTTCTGATATTTCAGTGAAGAGATTGTGCATTCCTTTGGTTTGAAACTCTGTGCCTTTCTCCATTGCTTTAATTTTGCACTGCGTGGGTCCGCTCGACAAGTTGGGGTTCTGAGAAATGAGAAAAGGGCTCTTTGGGGAAGACAAAATGGGGTCTCCTATGACGGGGGTGACGGCCCGTGGAGTCACTGCACCCAGACCTTGTTGTGTAGGTAAAAAACTGGTCTGTTGGAGTGAGATGCAGGAACACTGTTTATTCCAGAAAATACTTATATACACTTATATACACTCCTGGACCAATCAGGCCCAAATATACAAACAAAGAGGTGCTCTCTGTCAAGCGCACAGTCCATTAGCCTAGAATGGGGAAAGATGGAAGGGAAGGGTTGAAGGTATGGAGAGTGCCCCATATATCCCTCTTTTTACTTTTATTTGAAATAGCAGTGGGGCCTGTATGGCCCTTAAGCAAGCATGTTGGAGGGATCTATGATAATCTCCTCATGGGAGAGAATCATTCGCTGGATTTCCAGACTCCTACATGCTGCATATGATAGGGGGGACCCAAATGAGACTGTTGTCTTAGGTTGTGCTCCTCTGAGCATCTTACTGGTCCTTGATCAAGCAGCTTGTACACATGAGAGGGGGCAAACGAGGCTTTGCCTGTCTTGGGTTGTGCTCCTCTGAGCATCTTGCCCATCTTTGGCTAGCCAGCCCATGTGCATGTGCCCCAAAATGAGCTCTCTCCCAAGAGAAGGGATGACGGGGTTGGGAGGGGTTGGAAGGGAAGGGGTTTGGGGTTAGGTTCAGCCAAAGCTGTGAATCCTTTTGTTTCCAGCAAAGATGAGGTGGGCGAGCTTCTTACATGTTCTTGAGGGCTGTGATCCATGTGGTAGGAATTTTTTTGTGTTCCTGTGATTCTTTAATGATATGAACTAAGAGAGCTTGTTTAGTTTGACAAAGAGAAGAACCAATGCTTCTACATTTCTCTGTCCTGATAAGTCTTAGATTTGGTCTTTTAATGTTTTCTCATATTTCTTGGATGTTCTGTTCATAGTTTCTTACCATCATCACTGTGTGGTCAACTTTATTTTCAAGACTGTATAATTGGTCATTATTATCTGAGGTTCTGTCTCCCAATTGATCTAGTCTGTTAGTAATGCTTTCTGTTGAGTTTTTTATTTGGTTTATTGTTTCCTTCATTTCAAGGATTTCTGACTGTTATTTTTTTGTTTTCTTAATCTCTATATCTTTCTTGAAATAATCTTTTGCTACCTGTATTTGCTCCCTTATCTCTTTGTTGGTGTGATCAATGGTTGTCTGTATTTGCTCTCTTACCTCTTTGTTGGAATGATAAATTTTTGCCTGTATTTGCTCTCTTATGTCATTCTTTAATTCACAGATCATTTTAATTATGTACATTCTGATCTCTTTCTCTGACTTTTCATCAACTGTGCTGTTAATGGATTCTATTATTGTAGTTTCTTGGTTTGTTTGGGGCACTTTCTTCCCTTGTTTTTTCATGTCGATTATGTGTCTTCCTTTCTTGCAGTGCAGTTCTGATGTATTGTAGTTTGTACACTATAATCTTGTAGTGACTCTACAGATTACCTGTACCTCACCTTGGTGTTTGCTTCCAGTCCTCAGCAGGTGTCCCAAGACGGGCGCTACTGCAACTAAAGATGGTGGCTACAGTAGTGGAGGTAACTCAAGATAGCAGTGAGGGTGGACCAAGATGGATGCAAGCATTTCCAGAGATGAGGATGAAAGGGTGGGACTTACAACAGCTTTGGGCTACTTGTTCGGAGGTGCAGCACTGTGGCATGCTGTGCTGTGGCAGGCAGCTGCCTCCAGGCCCTGTCCGTTGTCACAAGGTAGAGGCTACCACATGGGGAGGGCTATGGCAAAAGCTGCAGTGTCCCAACATGGATGCAGGCAGGGAAGCAACGCATTGGTAAATGGAGAGCCATAGCATGGACCTACACTCTGTACAGGGGTGATCCTGGGCCTGAGCTCCCACACAGTTCAGCAGGGGTGGTCCCAAGCCTGACCTGAGCCTGAGCTCCTGCTTGGGTCTGTGTGTAGGGGGCTGTCCTGGGCCTGACTCTGAGTCTGGGCTCAGGTGTGGAGGCAGAAGATTGGCAGGGACAATCCTGTGCCCTCTCTTCTTTCTTTACTGACTTGACAAGATTATATTTATTTTACAATAGCCTGTGATTGGGCAAAGCCTAGCTTGTTTGTTTTTTCTCGTACTATATTTTTATTCTATACAATGCTTGCTGTGAATCTGTCCTATTATTTTACACTGGTAGAATTTTATAGTGTTGATCAATTCTTTTAGTATAATGATAGATTAATTTTACCCAGATTTTAAAAACATGATGACATAGAACTCAATTAGCTAATCTTCCATTCTGGATTTTGCAACTATATCACCTTCTTAAGTTAATTTTCTTATTGTATAATTCCCTTTCCAGTTAAGAAAATAAGTTTATACTATGATCATTAAAATTAAAAAGTTGACTGGGGGGGATGGTGCATGCCTGTAATCCAGCAGCTTGGGAGGCTGAGGCAGGAAGATTGTGAATTCAATGCCAGCCTCAGCAAAAGTGAGGCCCTAAGCTCCTTAGTGAGACCTTGTCTCACAAATTAAAAAAATAAAAAGAGCTACAGATGTGGCTCAGTGGTTGAGCACCCTTGGGTTTAATCCCTGGTACCAAAAAATAAACAAATAAAAATAAATAAAAACCTGGATAGTATTTATGATTTGTGTAATATAGGAATTACTATTGACAGTTTCATAAAAGTGAGGTGTAAAACAATAAAACCCTGAGGCATGATGGAAGGGAAATTTAGTTTGTGCTTTATATTTACAATTTTTTAATTCTTATTTGCTTATTCATTTTCATTTTGTGCCATTTTGTAATTTTACATTCTAAAAAGGTATTTATTTATTCTAAATTTTCAAATATATTAAAAAATGATTTGTCATAAAGCTCTTTCAATGCATATTAAAATGTTTGTTGCTTGGAAAATAATCTCTTTCATTGAATATCTTTATTCAAAATTTCTATTTTTTTCTTTTTTATATTACCAGACTGTTCTTTATTAATATCTATAAAAGTTTTGGCTTATCATTTTGTCAGTTCTTGCTACATTCTGTATATCTGTAATTTTCATTATTATTTCCCCTCTTTTTGTTGATGGAACAGGTACCGAGTATTGCACTGGGGGCACTGGACCATTGAGCCACACCCCCAGCCCTATTTTGTATTTTAGAGACAAGGTCTCACTGAGTTACTTTGTGCCTCAATTTTGCTGAGGCTGGCTTTGAACTCACAATCCGCCTGTCTCAGCCTCCCAAACTGCTGTATTTCTCCTCTTTTTTAACAATTCTGGGATTCTTTGCTTTTTGAAATTTTTTAATTTAAATGTATAACTTATTTTTATTTTATACTGAAAGTAAGTGACAATTTGAAGGCACAAAAAATTTTTATTTGATGTAATTTTGCTTCCAAACATGAAAAATAGTACATTATTTTCTTTTACATTTGATTACTTTTCTTGTTCTGTCTTCTTTATTTTATTTATTTATTTATTTATTTATTTATTTATTTAGTTTTTGGGTACTTTTTGTAGTGCTGGGGAACAAACTCAGGATTTTGTAGAGGCTAAGAATGCCTTCTCTTGTTGAGCTACTTCCCCAGTCCGATAAATGTTTTTTGTTTTTATGAAACTGTGTTTCCTACCTAATTCTTGTACCTTTATCAGTAACTTGTTATTTATAAAAATTTTAAATCTCCTCCTTATTAATTTATGATGCTAAATGTCTTTACATGTCTAAGTGCTCTTTTCCATATGGATCTCCTTCTCATTCTAAGATGACTTTCACTTTCAGGTCTTTCTTTTTCTTTCACTTCCAGGGAATGTGGCATTATTTACTTAATAATTTTCTTCTCTCTATGTTTTTTCCCCTCTTTCTCTCTGATTCACTGTTACAAAGATATTAACATATCTACTACCATCTGCAATATTTGTTAAGTTTTTTTGTGTATGATTTCTTTGTCCTTCTCCTTTCTGTATCCCGGGAGAATCTCTTCATCTGATATCTCAGTACACCTACTGATTCTTAGGCTTTATTCATCCTGTTTTTTATTCCACTCAACAATTATTTATTTAAATTCTTATTTAGCTCACATCTAGTAGTTCAAGTTTTATCTTTTTGTAGGTTCTTGTTCTGGATTTATGTTGCCAATGCTTTTATCTCTTGAGAATAACAAATTGCAGGTAGTAATGAGATTTTCTTTTGTTTCAAGTTCTCAACAAAGATGAAACTTGGAATGGAGCCACCATTTGACCGAGCCATCCCACTCTCTGGTCTATACCCAAAGGACTTAAAAACAGCATACTACAGTAATGCAGCTACTTCGATGTTTATAGTAGCTCAATTCACAATTGCTAAACTGTGGAAACAACCTAGGTGCCCTTCAATAGATGAATGGATGAAGAAATTGTGGTATATATACACAATGGAATATTACTCAGCATTAAAAGAGAATAAAATTATGGCATTTGCAGGTAAATGGATGGAATTGGAAAACATCATGCTAAACGAAGTAAGCCAATCCCAAAAAACCAAAGGCCAAATGTTCTCTCTGATAAGTGAATGCTGACCCATAATGGGGGAGAGGGCACAGGAAGAATGGCAAACTTTGGTCAAAGGGGAGGGGAGGGAAAAGATGGGACATGGGGACAGGAAAGATGGTGGAATGCAATGGACAATGCCCTAGGTTCATGTATGACTACACATATGTTGTAACTCTATATTGTGTACAACCAGAGAAATGAAAAGTTGTGCTCCATTTGTGTACAATGAATCAAAATGCACTGTCATTTAAACCTAATTAGAATAAAAATATATATTAAAATAATTCAAAAATGGTGATCAATTTGTTAATGTGAACTCTCTATGTTCCTCAAGAATAGATGCCAGCCTCCATTAAAGGTTTTGGTTTGTAGCCTTTCCTGAACAAAGGTTAAGGATTGCAAGTTGTTTAGCTTCTGTAACTCTAGGTAAGGTGTTCACCCACACTGCACAAACACTATTTCTAAACCAATCTCCTCTCTTCAGACTCTCCACCTCTGGCTCTCTCTTAATCTTGCTCCATTCCCTTGCATACAGCTTTAATTCTTATAAAAATAGAGTGAATATGCACATCCTAGTAACAATGACTTCCCATCAGTGTCAGAACATCTTGTCTGGTCTGAATCCTGATGCAGCCAGGGACTACCACACATTCACTTCCACGAGCCAAGGGTTACTCAATAATCCCAAACCATGATGATCTTTAATCTTAAATCTGCTTCTCCTGTATCCTTCAGTGACCCTTTCTTTGTTACATGGCACCACCACCCATTCACCTGGGAGAGCTAGAACTCTGGCTGTCCAGAAGCCATTTCTGTTTGCACGTATCAATGTGTTCTCACAGTTTTGCCTGTCAGTCTCTCTATTATTTCTCTCCCTTATTTCCACAACGCTGGTGGCAGTTATAATAATCCTCTCATATGCATTGATGTTACAGCTTCTCAGTTACTAGCATTTCTACTATCTTCAACTTCTTCTCCATAGTTCAATTAGATGGATTGATTTTTTGACTCTGTAATTGCATCACTATATAGACTAAAACATTCTTTTGGATAACATCTGCATTTGTTAATATAGAGCCCAATAGGGCTCTACATTTTCTGATGTGTGGACATCTGGCTACTCTGAGGTAGGTTATACTATTGTGTCCAATTTTACAAATGCAAGGAGTAAATGAAGAGTAAGTTTCTTCCTATGATTTTCCATAGATGTTATGGTATGTTGATGTTCTGAGGACAAATCCTATCATGTTCATTCATTATTTTTTTTCAATGCATTATTTTTTTTCAGTCTTAAACACACAGAAATTGGGGAACTGCACTCCTACCTCTCACCTAAAACATAGGACCACAATCGGGAAACCTGGAAGCCTTTCCATGTGAACTCATGACGCTGTAGGCAGATGGGAACAGAACTTTGTAAGTGCTCCAAGACACTGATCTTCATCTTTTTTTTTTTTTTTTTTTAAAAAAAACAGGTTTCTTAACTGCTTTTTAAGAATTTTGAAAAACCAAGAAACGTTTGCAGACATTTTAGGTTGATATCTAAATTTTTCATAATTATAGTTGTAAATAGTGAATAATGTTTGGCATGTTACAAATGAAAACATTTTAAAATAAAATTGTTATGCCACTCTTCAAAATGTATCCCGCATGATTAATAATATGAGGACAATTTGATCTCTATCATCATCCAAGTAAAAAATACTCACAAACTCTTTCTTAGTAGCTGGGAATCTTTCATTGCTCTGTTTGGAACAATGACTTGGAGTACACAACTCCATTTCACTTCCCAGAAGCATTTATTCTAATGCATGAAAGCATTTTCTTAAAAACTTTATCATTTTCTGCAACAAATATGAAAATATAAGTAAATATTGTTTATTATCTAAGACAAATTTCTTCTTTCTTCCATTATTATTAAAAAATTTAGTGGTATATAGTAAAACTAAATGACCTAAATATATTATGTAGGAGCACTCCCTATGCCTTCAACCCCTCCCTTCCCTCTTTTCCCATTCTCCTCATTGGTTGTAACCTAGGGGCCATGATTGGTCCGAGGACGCTATATAAGCCTCTGTACTTCCTGGATTAAACGGGTTCTGTGTCTCATTCCGGCAGAGCAGTCTTACCTACCCCTGAGTCGGGTTGAAGTGACTCCGCGGACCGTCACCCCTAACTTCGTCCCGCGAGACTCCATTTCGTCTTCCCCGAAGACCTCTTTTCGTCTCTCAGGACCCCAACTCCTCGAGAAGACCTACGAGGCACAACCTCAAACAATAATATAACTTTAAAGAAACTTAAATATATTATATATGTATATATACATATATACATATATATAGAGAGAGAGAATAAAAATGTAAGAATTGTGAAAAAATATTTTAATTAAATTAATAGGATTGTATTTGGGGGTAAGTTTATTCATCCCAGGAAAAACATTTCTTGTTACTAGAATTAGAACCTGGTTTGACATCAATTCTATTTGTATTTTTAATTTTTATACTAGTAAAAATTTGACATTGTTCACAAAAATGATTTGGAAAGGAATAAATATAGGGTTACCATATGATTATTTGATCTCAAGAGCTGCTGGCCACAATTCATCAAGTGATTTATAATTTTCCTTAATTTTCAATTTTCACAAAGATTTGGAATTGAACTAGAGCTGAAAAAATATTTCTATGTACCTGAGCTATTCATTTTCTCATCATCTCCACCAGACGTGTGCTTTGTCCTTTTGGTTGGCTAGGCTAGAGTTTGTATACTTTGATCACAGGATGAGTAGGAGAAGTATCTTCATTATAAAAGTGGGAGAAAGATCCTTGGGCTTACGTATCTAGGGTAGGAGAGGTGTACCTGTAGAACAAGGGTCTGGAAAGAAGCCATGTGAAAGCTGGGGATCTGGATATCGATCCTTCCAATACCATCCAAACAAATGTGGCTGGCTCTTACAGTGGGATAGTCACACCTACAGCCTAGTTAGAAGACCACTAATCTGAACAACCTGCCACATTGAGGAATTATACAGAAGCCATGATTTGAAACACGGTGGATCCAAACAAAGTGTATGAAGTGTCTTTATGTGCAGCATGTATCTGTAGAAAATGCTGTCATTCAACAAGTCTTTGAAAGTTTTTGAAGAAAAATTTATATAATCCTGTTATGCTTCCTTAAGAATCAACATTTAATACTAACAATCTTATTTTTTTGCTTCCTGAAGATTCTCACTATGTTTTCAATGCAACATTTGGAATTTGCCTGATTAAACCATGTATTTGCTAACTTTCCACTATGGTATTTTCTTGCTAAGGTGAGTTGTGGCTACTAGAAGCATCTAGGAGACCTGTCATATTTATGGTGATATGGTGACAATGTGGATAAATTAGGCAGAAAGCAAAATATATAACAAAACCACAAGTTCTGCCTCTGATTTTATATAAACTTCCATAAAATTTCTATTTTATTTATCAATGTGCCGAATAACTCATTGCTATGGCAAGTGTTTCCCCCTCATGTTGATATTTCAAAATGATATTTTCAGTAAAATAGAAAAATATTTTATTTAATAATAGATAAAATTCTAATAGTATAAACAAAAGTGCATGTAACTCTACCATCTAGATAATATAACCTAAATATTTTAGTGTTTTTATTAGTATCTCCATAAATACACAATCGGCATTGCTATTTAAATATACTTATGAAATATAAATTGAAATGTGAAATTATTTATAACTTTCAATTGTTACTCTATACCCGTGCCACTGAATATTCTTCCAATGAATGAATTTCCATGATTGATACATTCAATTTAATGAATATTATGCCAGTTTTCCACCATTTATCTATGATTGAAAATCAATATTATTGTAATATTTTGTTACTAATATGAAATAAACATTATATTAACAAATATTCACATTTCTCTCTGATGGTATCCTCTGTTTTCAGTGCTGGGGATGGAACTCAGGGCTCTACACATGCTAGACAAGTGCCCCATCATTGAACTACACCCTGTTATTATCTTTAAAATTATATCATCTTTAATAAAAATCAGGAATGGAAATATTAGGTCAAATGTTGTCAGTACTTTCAGACTTCAAAAATAAGCTATCAGAACATATTATTAAGCTATATTATTTCATGTTCTCATATATGCACATAAATATGCACACACTCAAACACATACATCTTTTTACCATAGTGTGTGGATACTGCACCTGACTTTGCACATGATTCTAAGTGGTCCAGAGGTGGATATGAGGCTCAGACATGCCCCGGCAGGCCAGTTGTTTCAGATGGCTGCTTTGGATCCTACCTCCAACACTTCTCCAAATACTTCTCAAGGCCCGGTAATCCTCTGGTCATGAACTCCATGGAAGATTACTACAAAGCTGTACAACTGAAAAAGAATTCAAGCTAATTAGCTTTCATTTCATTCTACCTATTGTATGTGCTTTAAATGGTTTTCTGCTTTAATTTAAAATCCCTTACAAAAGCAACTGGGCATTTGCCACTTTTTTTTTTTCCTCCAACATTTTGATCCTCTAAACTTCATCCAACAGCTTTACGTAGCACATGATTCTAGTTAAAATCCTCCACTAATGCTGGATGGCATCGCTTTCACCACTGATTATATCAAAATAAATCAGTTGTTCCGTGCATTGAAAAATATATTAAAGCTTTCAAATGTCGGTTTATTTGTCTTCCTTCATCTTTTCAATGATATGGGTTATCTTTAGATGTTAAACTACGTGATTTATTCAAACATATCTTAAAATTCAAGATTCATATAGCTTCCAATAGGAAGGGGGACACTTTTACCTTTTACTACTGCTATGATTTCTTACCAGGACAATTTCAAATGCCCAAATTTCTCTTGCCAGGTGGGGTATGTGTGCATGTGTGTATATTATGCTGAAATTGCTTGTCAGTTTTGTTTCAAAATGTCTTTTATCAACATAGTATAACACTGTGGAAAAACAAAATTTAAATCAGTGAAGTCCTCATTCTATGACTTGCCGCTTAAATAATCCTGGGAAAATTACTTTGACCCTGGAAGCCTTCACTTGTCAAATAAGGTTGATTGATGATTTATTTACCTTCTGTAATTGCTGTGGTAATCAGATTGACAGTAACATGTTAAGGAAGCCTGACACTCAAAGCCTCTTCAAGGTTTCTATGTAAATAAACAGAAGGAGGAGGAGGAGGAGGAAGAGGAGGAGGAGGAAGAAAGAGGAAGAAGAAAAGAACACCATTATCCAAACACTGGGCAGTAAATTCTTACTATCTTACTACAGATATCCCAAGTCTCTTTCTAATTTTTCAAGTTAAATTCTTATTCCACTCTTCCACTTCTCTCTGCTGGCTTTTGTAGGATTATGATGCATTTCCTCCTCTTAAGCCCCCACCCCAGATCCAAGACTGACATTCAAATCCAGGAAGGAGCCTCTTGTTTGTGCCATTTGAAATTCACCTATGTCAGCCATCGTTATTATCCCTTCATTCCATACAATCGTTGAACCTAACTTTCAAGCCCTGATTTTGTTGTTCTTACATCCCGTTAACTCTTCGCATGCGCGTTCCACCAGCCTGCTTCTGCCTCTCCCACTCTGCAGCCCCTCACAGGATCCATGAAGCACAATGGAAAAGAGTCTGTCCTTCACCACTTTTGGAAAAAGTCCTCTTAGGAAAATTTCTACTCAGCCTGTGAATATCTTGAGTAAACATTCACATTAAAAATGTCATGATAAAATTCAAATAAAATACACATCTTAGTGAAAATTACAAGATTAGCTTCTGTTGGAGGCTGATGTTCACACCTCAAAGCATTGGCAGTCTTCTTTAGGTAATCTGGTGTTTTCTGAATCACAAGGAGACTAAACAAAACCAAAAGGAGGAAGTAGCACTTAACAGTGTTCCCACCACAGGAGGAGTCACTCTGAGACAATCCTATTGCCTGATGTTCATGCTTTATGCTCTTAAAAAGCCAACGAGAGGGCTGGGATTGTGGCTCAGCGGTAGAGCGCTTGCCTTGCATGCGTGAGGCACTGGGTTCGATCCTCAGCACCACATAAAAATAAATAAATAAAATAAAGATATTGTGTCCATCTACAACTAAAAAATAAAAAAAAAAAGTCAAGGAGGTAAATGTTATTATCAGTCAAATGTTTGGCTTTAAATCTCAGAAGGACTAACTCATTTTTAAGGTCATATGGTTAAAATTAGAATATAAAGCTCTTAGATTTCCCAGGATTAACCTATTTTGTTCTTCTTCAATCTTTGATTAAAGCATGAAATTCTGCTCTTATTTCCACTGTGAGGGGACACAGAAGAGGTATAGTGAGGCGACTAGTAGCTAAACATGCAGCAGATCGTAAAACTGTGATCTGTTCTTAATAACTCTAGGATACTAAATAAGAGAAATGGGAAAATAGAATAGCAGGCAAACATATTCTATCGAATTCATTGGATTCAAGCAAAAATTACTATAAAGATTCCCATTTCCCCAGTTGAGCTAAAACTCAGATTGAATTATTGCCAGTCATTTTGAAGTAGATTGGTTGAAAGTGTCTGCCATCATATTATTAGAAATTCGATAGAGCCAGGGTCTCACTGAGGCTGGCTTTGAACTGGCGATTCCCCTGTCTCAGCCTCCCAAAGTGCTGGGATTATAGGTGTGTGCCACAGCACTTGGCTCAGTTTACAATTCTTTAGTTTAATCCTCCAACCCATTTTGAGGTTCAGATATGGGCATGACAGTAGCCTAACGATTCATCTAAACCTTACTGAATTACTTTTCTTTTTCTTTTTTCTTTTCTTTTTCTTTTTTTTTGATCATTTTCAGCTACACACACACACACACAGACACACACTCTATGTATTTTTTGTCATTCACAATAACAAGATGACCTTAGTATTTTCCATCATCGTATGTGGATGGATGTCATTCAGTGATGAAGAACATTTCCTCTGGGTAGCTTTTATTATTAGGGTGAAACATAGAAACATTTTTTTATCCTTGAATAGTAGGATTAACTTCTTTGCCAAGGTTTGGGAAAGCCACTGTCTATGAAAATGGTGCTTGTTTCACTAAAGCCAATCACAATTTAACCAATGGGATTTGAAAGTTAAGATATGGTTGAGATATTTAATAAGATCAGCTTTGTCAGTAAAGTACAAGAGAACTAATGTTGTTTATGGTGGTGATAGCAAGTCATTTTGAAGTCAATTGTTTGAAAGTGTCTGCCATCATATTATTAAAAATTCTTGGTATGCCAGAATAAAATTTAGTGTATCTCGTGTAGTACACAACATTGGTAACTTGTCCCCAAACCCCAAAGCCCATGTTCTTTACTGCTAAAGACCAGCAGTGACAAACTGAAGAGGACTTCTCTCCCTTCACCAGAGGTGAGTTGTCTAAAGAAACAGCTGATGTCACACATAGCTAATGAATGATCAGTAGAGTCAACAGCTCAGCTCTCCTCCCTCCAGAACAAAGTATTAAAGCACTTGCTTTCAAATCCTGGGCTAATAATCCATTTATGAAAAACCTTAATCTACAATGACTTTGGAAATGGTTATTCACATGTTCATTATTCATCATTTTAAAGTGTTAGCCAATCATATTACACTCATGTTTATAGTAGTTCTGATTTAATATGAAGACAAAGACAGCTGATGGAATTTAAAAATAATAATCATTTCCTGATCTCAATGTCTTGATCTGAACCCTCTGCAACTGTCATTTTCATGACTGGCATATCTTACGTCTCATCATTCACTGATGTATTTTCATGATTTGCTGTGCTTTCTGAAGCAAATATAAGTAGCTAAGTTCTTACTTTAATCCTTTAATATCATAAATCACATGCAAATTACTAAAAAGATAAAGTTACTTCACGGAAATTTTGACACTAGAGTTGCGTTAACACGATCTCTATAAATTATTTTAGGAAGTATTTCTCTAAAACTTTCAAGTAAATTATTGCACTAGTAGGTAGATTTATAGAAAGTGAGTGTCTAATTTTAAATTGGTAAAGTCACATATGAATTGAATTGATACATTTTATGCAACAGAAAGTTTTTTTCAAGTTCAATAGTTATTTTACTTTTATAATCTTAAGTTTCTGAAACAGATGTAGCCTTACCAATGTGACAGTCCCAAACCACTAAACTGTTAATTCAGGATATAAGCAATTACAAAATATATTGAATTGTTACTTAGTCTAACTTTAATGACACAGCTGTATATTCACATTATACACCAAGTGCTTTGGCAATCTTCGCAAACTGAGTTCTAAGGCAAATAACTTGCTTCCTCTTCTTCAGGAGAATGAGATCTAACAAGGTCTGTATTCTGAAACTCTCTAGAATCACCAATGTCCACAGTTACTCTTGAAATAAGACATTTCCTTTGGTGATGACCTCATTTAAAAGGTCAAGGAGTGAATAGGAAATTCTTAGAGATCAAGATGGAGTTGCCAAGAGACGGAAGGAAATTACTTACTTCATAATTTTCAAAGGACTTTTTTGTTTGAAGGTCAGATTAGGGGTTTCCATCCTCTGTTTTTTCCCTCATTAAATCTTTCACAAGAACAAAATTTGTTTCTGGCTTGCTTCCCTGTAATAGGGAGAATAGATTTATATGCCTAATGTGAATTTTCTTCAGATTAAATTATATAAAGAATGAAAATAATTATTAATTTAAAGAATATGAAATAAAATTTCCTTTAATTTATGGCTTAATATTTGTACATGTGACATGAAATATTTTCATTATGAAAACATTGATTTGATTGCATGTATAATTTATATGCATAGAATTTACTAGTTTTACCCTTCTTATCTATTATTTTGACAGTATAGAACAAAAAGCCAAGGTATAGTACATTGTAGAATTATTTCATAAGCCTTAAAATGTATTTTTCATTCATTCATTAGTTATACTAACATACATTTTTGAAGGCGGTATGTATGTCAAAATGATTGTAACATATCAATGCAAAAAGATATGCAAATATCTTCAAAGTAAAGTAGTATAAGCTACATAGGAATCAAGATCTTGTAATTATATGCTATTTGACCTATGGCAGAGTTTTCTAAAATAAAATACTAAAATCCTAATACATATGTATTTAAGTTAATAGTAACTGTTCATCAAGAGGCTATTTATGGGAAAACTGAGTGTTTTGTTTCAAAGAATAGGATGTGCTTAGTGTCAGTCTATGCTGAGACTTTAATGAAGTAGAAGAGGTGGAGGTTTTTAATTAAAAAAAATGACATTTCCAAAATTATTTTAGAAAGATAATCTAACAGTAGTGGTATGTAAGTCAGCTTGGAGGCATAATGAAACGTCAGATGATTATTGCAATACCCTATAAAGACCAGACCATGACACCTGAATCTGACAGATGCTGGCAGTAAGAATGATTAGAATATAGTGGACAAGCAATCTGGAGAAGTCATAAATACCTTGTGGCTCCTACAGAGCTTGGTAATAATAATAACAATTGTAATCAATGCATATTGATTGTATTATGTGCCAAATATTTTTCCTAAAGCTTACATGAATTAATTCTTTTCACTCTTTTGCCATCTCTGTTGTTACGCCCAGTTTGTGGTAAGAAAATTAAATCAGAGGGTTTGAACAACTAGCTCCGAATCACTATATTATCAGGTGATTTGAAACCAAGAAGTGTGACTTTACAGTCAGGGATTTCAATACTATGCAATGCTTTCAGAAGGAATTGGTGGGTGATGTTTAGATACTTAGCATGATTCAGTGTACAACAGAGTATGGCTGATCAACACTTATCAAGTCCAGGTTCAGTTTTACATACCTGCAGGAACTATCAGAGAATAAGACATACAAGGGAAATATTTGGTTGGAATTAGAGAAATCTTCCAGAACTAGACAAACACATCCCATACAATTAATGTAACTTGAAATTCAGGATCTTTGTTTTTGTTTTCCACTCTCAGTAAGTGCTGTCCACATTCAATTTGAGAAAGTGTTGAAGAAAGAGCTTCACAGTGGTAAACATGAGTTTTAATACGTGTTTACTGAGAGCACTGCATTTGTGACTTTTGAGTCTGATTCCTTTAGTGTTCTGTGGAAGTCTGTATGTCTTCTCTGCTGTCACCGTCTAATAGCAACACATGTTTGATATGTAGATATGCTTCTCTTTCTGCTGATTATTTTTATAGGTGAAACTTGATTCTGGTGCTTCTTTTATATCCCTTCTCATTTATTTTTAGCTTATAATATCATACTATTTTCTGCAAAAACAGAAAATAAACTGCAAACACATGAAGCTGCTATTTTGTTGATAATATATTTTCTAGAAACATCTAAGGCTGGATCTTTCATACCATTTGTAATGCAGTAAACAAACATTTTACCAACCCAACTAACATCCTACTTATTTTACTTTCACATTATTAAATTATATTATAATATTTTCTTCAAGAAATCAAGTGTATATGTGCTAATAAATTGTAAGTGGCTTAAATTATTTCTAGATATATCTAAACATATAAAAACCAAATCATGAATATATAATTTATGAAAATAATAGGCAAGTTATTTTTGTCTGTTAACTAATAATTATTGTCACTGATTTTATATTAAGAAAAATATCACTCATATTTTAGTTAAATATTGAGTCAATGGTAAGCTATTTATTAACCAGTTGTGATATATTATGTTCACTCATCAGTGCTACATTTTTCTCAGTCACTAGTATCTTTAAAGTGGGAAATGGGTAGTTCTAAGAAAAGCAGAGAAATGGATAAAGATAAACTCAAGGACACTATTCTAATCTATTTTCTATGAGACCAACACTTTTAACCTCAAATACTTAAGAATATATGGTATTTCTCTTTCTGAACCTGATATTCCATTTAACATGATGTCCTCCTAAGAGAGACTCTCTCCCTTGTCAGTGAGAACTGCAGCAATGGACCAGACATGTAGTTCCAAATATGTTCTTGTTATGCGAAAGCATTAGTGTCATGTGTCTGTCTGGGTGACTCACCACAAGTTTGCCTAGAAGTCAACTTCAGAGGGACCTTTAGGTGAGGGTTACTAACACTAAGTACTTAATATGGGAGAAAGGATTCAGATCAAATGGAATTTTTGAATCAGGATTTCAATAATACTCTACCAACTTCAAGTCCTAATAGATGAAAATGTACTTAAACAATGATGTAGAAGAATAGTCATGGTCCTGCCCCTGGGCAGGGGAGAGAGAGAGAGAGAGAGAGAGAGAGAGAGAGAGAGAGAGAGAGAGAGAGAGAGAGAAAGAGTCTGTGTGTGTGTGTATGTGCGCTCACGCGCGTGCGTGAGCTCCAGTGTGTGCCCGCCTGGGAGCCTCAGGATCTGGGGGCCTCAGATGGCACTCCCCACCCCCCATCCTCCTTGCTCCAGCCCCGATCTCCCACTGACTCCCTTGTTGTTTTGTCACTTTAGGTAGGTGCCAGGGACAGTGCCTGTCAGATATGGGGGCAACTAATTCAGGCCCCAAGTAAGCACGTGAGTGAGCACAAAGGGGCGCTGGTGAATGGGTAATCCCCATTACCTGACTTGGTCGGCATGGCCTGGCTGTCCAGGTGCTACAAAGCTGCAGGCGGTGGAACTGCGTGTGGAGAGCAGGGCCTTGGGAGGGCAGCTTTTCGAGGACAGGTGTGGGTCTTGGGCAATAGGAATTCTACATTAGCATCTTCCTGTCCTGTATGGAAATTCTAGACTCTCCCTGGAGTGGAGCCTGAGCCTCAGGTCGCAGGTCCAGGTTCCTCACATCCAGGCCTTCCAGAGGTCCCTGCCTCAACCTTCCAGACTTAGTGCTAGCCAGGGGAGGTGGTGGGGCCCAGGGCAGGAGTAGAGAGAGCCAGATGTGGGATCTGCTGCCCCTTTTGGGATTGGGTGGTGACACTCCTTCCCCTGTTCTGGGGCAAGTTGGGGCTGGGAATTGACTGCAACCTATTACAAGTGCTCAGAGGCCGCCCTTCTGCTTTCCCAGATCACTGCACCCTGGCGTTGTGGTCATCCCAAGGAGACCTTCCTGGGAGTGTCTCTTAGGCAGGGGCCCAGACAGGGAGGAGAAGTGGCCAATGACCACCCCAAATTGAGGGACCATGAGGGTAGAAGGGTCAGGGATGGAGGAGAAGAACCATCCTCAAAATGAAGCTCTGGTAGGAGAGGCAAATCCTAAGAACCCATGCTATCAAAAACTACCAGGGGCTGGGCCAGTGGTGCACACTTGTAATCCCAGTGACTTAGGAGGCTGATGCAGGAGAATTGCAGGCTGGAGATCAGCCTCAACAATTTAGGGAAGCCTTAAGCAATTTAGCAAGACCCTGTCTCAAAATAAGAAAAAATAAAAAAACACTGGGGATGTGGCTTAGTGGCAAAGTGCCCTGAGTAAATCCCCAGTAACTCCCTTTCTCTCCCCAGAAAGAAAATGAAAAGGAAAAACCCTACTATTAGTATCACAGTCGCCTCCAATGAATAATTAACTCTCCCCAACAGATGGGAAGAATTGTTATAAAACAGAAAAGAGAGACAGGTGTAGTGGTGGGAGAGTGTAGAATTGTTAAGACTCCCACTCACTCCTTAAAGATCTCTGTAGACCAAGGAGCCATAAATTTGATAACAGACAAAAGAGCCAAGGAGATGGCACATTTTCTGTTTTGGTCTTCGTGTCAAAAGTGGTTGCAAAATCTAGTTTAATCATACAATCTACATTCAGTTTTGTGGTATGACATGACTCAAACAAATTGAAGATGAAAATGGATCAGCTTTTATTTTAACCAAGTTATACTGAGCACCGATGAGGACAATTCATTGACTATTGAAACTAAGTACTGAGCACTAGCAATCTGTTTTCACTGATGCACTGTTTTATGGGTATTAACTATCAGGAATTTCGTGTGCTATACTCAACCTTCAACCAAAGTATCTTGAGTCATGGTTTCTGATGTTTTTTGTATCCTGGTAAAAGTAATAGTGACAATACTACAAAGAGACCCACAATTGTACCTCTTTCCCTTTCACTGCTTGGATTGTAGAGAAATGTTTTAAGGAATTCATGACTTTTGGATCATTGTGGCAAATTCCAACCTAGATTTCTTAATGTTAGTAGTTTTATAGGGGCCTGGTTGGGTCTGGATTTTATGGCATGAAATTTATGCAGTTGTGTTTATGAAAGTTTATGCATTAGATAGGATGATGACTCAAGAGATAGAACACCTAGCATATTTGCTGAGTCTTCCTCACCTGAGCAGCAAAGGAGGGGCCCTGAAGTCTGAGCTTTCTGGCACATCAGCCCTAAGAAGCCTGCATGTGTTTTCTGGAAATAATCTAAAATAGTATACCCTGGATATTTTCTGATAATCTCAGTAAGATGTAGGTACTCTTTTTGGATAGCTTATGAAGATATTTTCGGTTACCAAGTATGGACTGAAGAAACCTTACAGTTTTTATAATCTGTGGACTCTTCAAATTGAAACATTCTGCTTTTTATGTTTTACACTGTTTATTCTATTGCTCATTGAAATAGTTTTGAGGACATTTTGTCTCTGTATATACTTAAAACTGGTCTACTCCCCCATGTTAAATTTTACAAAGATGTATGATCTTTGCAAAGCATTGTGTATAAGCAAGACGATGATAGTTATGAAACTCTTGAATGCCAAAATTTATAAACTCTGTAGAGGACACACACACACACACACACACACGCACATGATTTGATTTGATGCTCAAGTGTTTTCATTAGGTAAAAATATTTTCTGATTACCTATTATCTTCAACGTATTCCGATAGGCATTATAGGAGAAATTAAAAATTCATAAGATGGACCACATCCTTAAGAGGCTTATACTATAGTAGAAGGTAAGACATAAAAAGATGGAATTGTAATTAAGAGCATACCTGGTAAAGGCCTAAAAATTACAAAAACAATATAATAGTTACCAAAGAGTTTTTAAAAATATAACCAAGTCATGACAAATACCCCCGTCTTTATCTACCCCATTTTTTCTCCCTAGGATAATTATTTTTAGCAGTTTTGTGTGTTTTAGCTAAGGAGTTCTGCTCTTATTCAGAAAATGCCCCAAATTACAGTCATCACATTGGGGTAAGTTTTTAGGTAGTCAGATGCCTACATACTTAATTAAGATTTCTACTATTTAGTTTTATAAATGCATATGTTTATTTTCATTGGGTCATATAAAATACCTAACATCATGAATGTCAATAATTCATCATATCTTTCTTAAACCAATGCAAATGTCCATTTATTTTTTTTTTCTGCCAAAATACGTCTCGGATGCCACTATATACTGGGCACTGATGCCAGCATTCAGATTTTCTAGTGACTAGTACATAGTCCTGTCTTCAAGTTGCCTACATTTTAGTGTGTGTAGGAAGAACAGATAGTAATTCAATGAACAAATGAATGTATGATAAATTAGGTAATGACAAGTGCTATGCAGGAAATTGAAGGAGGCAAAAAGGATTAAGAGTAATGTGGAGAGAGTGTCAAGATGGCAG
The DNA here is from genome assembly GCA_028644305.1 of Xerus rutilus. Lineage (NCBI taxonomy): Eukaryota > Metazoa > Chordata > Mammalia > Rodentia > Sciuridae > Xerus > Xerus rutilus. The sequence goes on along the minus strand of CM053409.1, from coordinate 105,872,900 downwards.
ACTAGAGGGAGGCTGCATTCCATATCACTCTGTGACTTGAGATTCAAGCAGAAGAAATATTGAGGCTGCTACTACCAGTGCCATCTGCTGCTTGTTCCCTGTTCACCCACCCATCACTGGCAGCCCACCTCTGCCTGGAGATCTGTCTTCAGGTTAGGGGCAGGTTTGGTTGTACTTGGCTACCTCCATCATGGGACACTGGCCAGACCTGGGGGTCTAGGGCCAAGGTGAATAAAAGCTTGCCATGCCACTGCTGCCATCTCAAGGAGTGGCTCCCTCAGTCTGGGGACACCAGTCAAGGCCTGAAGATCCAGTGTCAAGGTACCTGCAGGTCTGGTTGCACATGAGACCTTTCTCCTGGGTGTGCTATTGGCCACCATCTTGCTGCCTCTTCACAGGGTCGCTCCTTTGTGTGAGCACATCCCTGGTGGTCTGTCTGCAAGTTGGAATGATATTGAGATCTTGGGATTGCAGCAAGGGAAAGCCTGGAAAATCTGAAGCCCAGATCCCTCAGATTGTGGCTGGGTCTTCCTGGGCCAGTCTGGGCCTGGAAATCCTGTAGAGAGCTGGAGACTGGGGATATCTCCCCCTGGGAGCACAGTTAGAGAGACTGGAGAGAGATGGTTTCTCCACAACTCTGAGAGTCCTGAAATCACAGGAATGGAAGGGGCTGGCCCCAATAGGTAGGAAGGCTGGAAGAGGGTGTGAGAGCATCTTGCTATTGTGCCACCCAGCCAACTGATCCAGAACCCACTGGATTGGAGCTACCATCAAACTCCAGACAACCCCATCTATTGACAGAGAAGGGAAGTTGAGAAACTTTTGAACAGCAATAGAAACAATTGTTAAATTTCCCATTGAGATCTTTTTTTTTTCCTCTCTCTCTCACATCTCTACTATTTTTGAGAGTAAATATTTTTCATTCATCAGTTTATTGAGGACTGGGATGTCTGAATAGTATATTACAGTTTTGTTGTGAAGTCTACATTTTTACTTTTTTTTTTTAAAAAAGACTCTATATTTTTTTCTCTCACTTATCTGTTTCCCTGGACTCTCTTTCTCTCTCCTCTTATGCTAACAGTCAATCCATTAATTCCTCCTTCACTCTTACTATAAATTTTTATTTATATTTTCTCCACTCCTCCTGTGTAAACATCACATCCTACACGATGTTTGTTCTCTCTTTGTTCATCATTTGAAATTATAAATCTTTTTAACAAACTTACTGTTTATATTATAGACAATAAGTAAATGCACATTTCTGTTTATTGTAACAAAAGTGTAAATGCCTTGATAGGAGCTATTTGGTTTAAGGCTGTATATTGTTTGCACTGGACACTGTTAATATTGGTCTCCCCCTTAAACAAAAGGTCCTGGAAGCCTTCAGGAACACTATAATACTACAGGGTAGAAACTGTATTGCCTCAGATCCATACCACTAGATGGGAAGATGCAAAAATGACATGAAAAAACAAGAGAACAAAGCACCCCAAACCAAGATGCTCCAATAATAGACTCCATAGACAACAGAGTAGAAGAAATGTCAGAAAAGGAATTTAGAATGTACATAATTGAAATGATTCTGAAAAATAATGGATGGTATAAGGACTGAAATCAGAAAGAAAATATAGGAAGTGAGAAAATACTTCAATAAAGAGGCAGAGAGTTTGAAAAGGAATCAAGCAGAAATGCTCAAAATGAAGGAAACAATAAACCAAATTTAAAACTCAATGGAAAGTATTACCAACAGACTAGACCACTTAGAAGACAGAATGTTAGGCAATGAAGACAAAATATATAATCTTGAAAATAAAGTCAACCATACAGAGAAGATGGTAAGGAACTGTGAACAGAACTTCCAACAATTATGGGATAACATGAAAAGACCAAATTTAAGATTTATTGGGGGTAGAGGATGGTTCAGAGATACAAACCAAAAAAATGCAAAATATTTTCCCTGACATATCAGAAAATTTCTCAAACCTAATGAGTGAAATGGAACATCAACTACAAGAGGCTTATAGGATCTCAAATGTATAAAATTAGAGCAGACCTGAACCAAGGCACATTATAATGAGAATGACTAACATACAGAATAAGGAAATAATTTTAAAGGCTGCAAGAGAAAAACATAAAATTATGTAAGTGGGGAAACAAGTTCAGATCTCAACTAATTTCTAAACCCAGACCCTCCATGAAATAATATGATTGTCAACAATATGATTGTCAATAATATCAAACTATGAAATAAAATGATTATCAACCAAGAATTTTATATCCAGCAAAACTAAGCTTCAGATTTGAAGATGAAATAAAAACCTTCCATGATAAATAAAAGTTAAAAGAATTTACAACTTGAAAGCCTACACTACAGAATATTCTCAACAAAATATTCTATGAGGATAAAATGGGAAAAAAAGTGAAAACCAACAGAGGGAGGAACTACCCTAAAGGAGTACTCAATCCTGGGAGAAACTAAGTCAAATTAAAAACCAGAAATAAACCAAAATGACCAGAAATGCAAGTTACATCTCAAGAATAAGCTTGAATGTTAATGGACTAAACTCATTAATCAAAAGACATTGACTGGAAGATTGGATTAAAAAACAAGACCCAACAATGTACTGTAGCCAAAAGATTCACCTCATAGGCAATGATATCCACAGACTAAAAGTGAAAGGATGAGGAAAATCATATCACTCAGGAATTGCATAAACAAGCAGGCGTTTTATCCTCATTTCAGATAAAGTCTACTTCAAGCCAAAGGTAATCTGAAGAGACAAAGAAGAACATTTCATATTAATTATAATTAAAGGGAATTGTATACAATAGGATATAACAATCATAAATATTTATACCCCAAACAAAGGAGAATCTATGTACATCAAATAAACCCTTCTCAATTTCAAAAGGACCACATCACAATAATACTGGGTACTTTAACACAACTCTCTCCCTACTGGATAGGTATTCCAAACAAAAACTGAACAAAGAAAGTGTAGAACTAAATAATACAACCAATAGTTTAGACTTAATGGACATAAATGGAATATTTCATCCATCAATGAGTGAATAAACTTTCTTTTCAACAGCTCAGGGATCCTTCTCTAAAATGGACCATATATTATGCCACAAAGCAACTCTTAGCAAATACAAAACAAAATATAGATAATACCCTACATTCTGTCAGATCATAATGGAATGAGATTAGAAATCAATGATAAAATAAAAAACAGAAGCTATTCTAAATTACATGTTACAAAATGAAGAATGGATAGCAGAAGAAATTAAAGATGAAATAAAAAATTACCTAGTGGTAAACGTTTAAATTGTATATGTCTTCCTGATTCAGTTCGGGTAGGTCATATGTCTCTAGAAATTTATTGATGTCTTCAAGGTTTTCTATTTTATTTGAGTATAAATTACTAAACATGAAAGAAAGAAATTAAAGAAGACCTTAGAAGATAGAAAAATCTCCCATGCTCTTGGATAGGCAAAATTAATGTTGTCATAATGGCCATACTACCAAAAGTATTATACATATTTAATGCAATTCTTATAAAAATTCCAATGACATTCTTCATAGAACTAGAAAAAACAATCATGAAATTCATTTGGAAAAATAAGAGGCCGAGAATAACCAAAGCAATCCTTAGCAAGAAGAATAAATCAAGATGCATCACAATATTAGACCTTAAACTGTACTACAGAGTAACAGTAACAAAAACAGTATGGTATTGGCACCAAAACAGACATGTAGACCAATGGTACAGAATAGAAAACACAGAGACAAACCCACACAAGTACAGTTATATCATACTAGACAAAGGCGCCAAAAAATAGTGCTGGGAAAATTGGAAATCCACTTGTAATAAAATGAAATTAAACCCCAATCTCTCACCCTGCATGAAACTCAACTCAGTGTGGATCAAGGACTTAGGCACTAGAACAGAAACCCTGCACCTAACAAGAGAAAGTAGGCCCAGATCTTCATCATGTCAGCTTAGAAACTGACTCCTTTAATGAGATTCTTAAAGCTCAAGAAGTAAAATCAAGAATCAATAAATGGGATGGATTCAAACTAAAAAGCTTTTTCTCAGCAAAGGAAACAATCAACGTGAAGAGACAGCCTACAGAATGAAAGGAAATCTTTACCACACGTACCTCAGATAGATCATTAATCTCCAAGATATATAAAGAACTCAAAAAACACCAAAAAACCCCCAAATAACCAAATCAATAAATGAGCAAAAGAACTGAACAGATGCTTTACAGAAGAAGAAATAAAAAATAAATCAACAAACATATGAAAAATATTTAACATCTTAGAGAAATGCAAATCAAAACTACTCTAAGATTTTATCTCACTCTAGTCAGAACGACAATTATCAAGAATATAAGCAACAATAAGTGTTGGTGAGGATGTAGGGAAAAAGGTACATTCATATATTGCTGGTGGGACTGCAAATTGGTGCAACCACCATGTAAAGCAGTATGGAGATTTCTCAGAAAACTTGGAATGGAGCTACGATTCAACCCAGCTATCCCACTCCTAGGTTTATATCCAAACGACTTAAAAACAGCATACTATAGTGATTTAGCCACATCATTGTTTATAGCACTTCAATTCACAATAGCTAAACTATGTAACCAACCTCGGTGACCCTCAACAGATGAATAGATTTTAAAAAAGTTGTATATATACACAATGGAATATTACTCAGCCATAAAGAATAATGAAATTATGGCATTAGCTGGCCAGTAGATGGAGCTGAAAAATATCATGCTAAGCGAAGTAAGCCAATTCTAAAAAATCAAATGTCAAATGATTTTTCTGATATGTGGATGCTACTTCACAATAAAAAGGAGGGTGTTAGGAAAGAATAAAGGTATTTTAGATTAGTCAGAGGGGAGTGAAGGGAGAAAAATGGGTATGGGGTTAGGGAGGACAGTAGAATGAATCGGACATTATTACCCTATGCGCATATATGACTACATGACCGGTGTGAATCTACATCATGTACAAACAGAAAAAGCAGAAATTATACTTCATTTATGTATGATGTGTCAAAATGCATTCTACTGTCTTCTATAACTAATGAGAACAAATTAAGAAAATAAAATAAAAATCATAACGCAGAGATAGTTAATAAATAGTGGTCTGAGATAGGCTATATGATCAGATGACCTGTGAATAAATACCTGAAGAGTGTGAGAGACAAAGTCCGAAAGATACCTAGAATTTGAGTGTTATAGGAAGATGGAGAGTGAGTGCAAAGGCCCTGTGGTGAACATGTTAACATTTTCTAGGACCAGAAAGATGGTAAAAATCACATGTGGAGAGATAATAGTGCCATCCAGTAATTCAATGTAATCGGTTCTCTACTTATTAATCTATGCATTTGCACATTCAAAAACAGACAAAATTATGCTTTCAGGTGGTGTTGTCAAGAAGTAATAACATTCAGTGAGTAAAGAAAGAACCAGCTAATCATCACTCCTGTCTCTTGCCTCAGGTATCAACAGTTACCTGCAATAGGCTAAATCCTGCATGCTTTCTCATTTCAGAAGTGAACAGATGCATACACACTGGATGACCCCTGTGAGTTAGAATCGAAGGACAGAGACAAAATACAGATAATGATTGCTTTGATGCTCTCATTTCTCTGAATCACTTTATTGCACTTACCACCCTTCGGGGATTTTCTCTCATCCTAACATTGGCCTTAATAAAACTTGCCTTTCTTGAGAAAAATAAAATGATGTAATAAAAAAAAATTTAAATGCATATAGTGCTCTTTCCTTGAACAAAATTTTAAATAGGAGAAACTGTCAGGAAGTGATTTCATCCTGAAATCATTTTTCATATGAATATAAATTCATTCCTCATTAATTTCAATAAAGTTCTGGCAAGCACAATTTTTTTCCCAAATGAGATTCAGATACATAAATGTCACACAGTAATTTGTGTGTATTATAAATAAACATTACATGCAAAGAGATGTTACATCTCCTATCTGTAGAAATAATTATACATGCATGAAGAATATATGTAACAGAGAAGGTTGCACATCAATAATAGGTTTGAAATAATCACTGTAATGCAGACAGAGCAAGCACCAACTCTTACATAAGTTTGTTCCTACTTCTACAATTCAGGTAAATTATTTTCAATTAAATTTCAAAGTAAGAATTTTATATCATAAAGTAATATTATTAGTATTATTGGGAAATTTATGATTGCTATTTTTATTGAAAACAATTGTTTTTTTGTACAATATATATTGTAGAATGATACTCAGAGAATCTGTAGATGTCACCCAAGAAAATCCTATTTCACTGAAATTTTCAATATGAATCCTACTAGAATTAGTTTAAATTTCTTTGACCAATTGGTAACGATGAAGTTAAAACAAGAAGAGGTAGAAAATGACTTCATTTATTTTACTTTAGAAAAATTATGAAAACGTGAAACTGCTTTCCAAATATGGGACATATACTGGTGGGTATGTTAGAATATTCCTGATTCCTTCTCCTTTGTCTAATTGCTTATTTTGTATTTTTAATTGTTAATAATTTTCTCTTTTGTTCCCCCTCAACACTGGATTGTAAGAATGTGTAAGCATTAGTCTTCAACTTAGTTCTTCTCTACATTTATTCTGCACAAATTTCTTGTGGTCTGGTGGTTCCAATGTCCTCTTTATTGCTGGTATTTTCTATGGATTCTCCTCAATTTCTGCAGAGAAGCTATAGTTTAATTTTTTTTTAAATCAATTAGAAAATTTCTTCCATATTCCTCACTATCACCTCAAGTGCACCCTTGGATCCCAACCCCTCTCCAGCTCCATAACTGATAAAACCATCGTCCCAGTTCTGTGGTTCAAGGAGACTCCTAGGCCCACAGCCACTCCTGCTTTTCACTGACTCCCTGTGCTGCCACCTCACAACCAGCTCAGTCACCTCCTTATTTAATTCAGTGACAGAATCTTTAATTATCATTTACATAAATATTCTGGTATATTAAAATAGAGAGCAACAGTTTACATTTGCAAAATCTAAGTATTTCATATCCCCAAATACAAAAAGTTTTAACTCACTAAAATTCATAGCTGACATCACCAGAAAGTTGCAGTGAATGTAAAAATTAACTCTCTATGGTATGTAAACTGATTGTGATGAGTTTGCTAATGTTCTTCAGAGAAGCAAAACACATACGTGCTTGTGTGTGTCTACCAAAAGGAATTAGTTCATTCAATCGTTGAGACTGCAGAGTCCAAACTCTGCAGCATGGAGCGGCAGGATGTGGGGCTAGTAGTGCCAGTCATACAGTTTCAGTCTGAAAACAGTCTGTGGTAGAATTAATTCTTTCTTATTATAGAGATTACTAGTGCTTTTTGTTCTTTTTGGGATTTCAACTGATTGGGTGAGGCCCATCCACATGAAGGAAGGCAATGTGCTTTCCTCAAAGTCAGCTGATTTAAATTTTCATCTCATCAGAAAATATCCTCACAGAGATCCCCAGGATGATATCTGGGCACCTTGTGGCCTAGTCAGATAAGACACATAAAATCAACCCCTACAATTGGCTATATAAATGCCTACATGCAAAGACCTCTTGGGCACCATCTCAGACATAAGTTTCTGATCACAGTTCTACTGCCGTGGCTCATTAGCAATCAAGTATTCATGAGTGAAAAAAAGAGGGGCAAGAGATCAATAATCTCAAGGTATAGTTACTTCAATGTTCAATAAAAAGCACAAGCACTAAATCCTGTTGGAGAATATCTAGGTCCAAAATTAAAGTCACATTTAAGTGAATACATGATGTAAAATCCTCTTTTAAAAATGAGAATGTGATACAATGAAAGTATTTATTTGTATGAGCAAAAGCCTCCCGATGCTCACTGTGAAGAAACCTATAAAATAGATGGTTATTTCTTCTAATATTTGTAGAACATAAAATCATCATTTAAAAATATATCCTCTAAGCCAGGCATGGTGGCTCAAGCCTGTAATCCCAGCACTTAGGGAGGCTGAGACAGGAGAATCGCGAGTTCAAAGCCAGCCTCAGCAATGGCGAGGTGCTAAGCAACTCAGTGAGACCCTGTCTCTACATAAAACACAAAATAGGGCTGGTGATGTGGTTCAGTGGTCGAGTGCCTCTGAATTCAATCCCTAGTACCAAAAAAAAAAATATATATATATGTATATATATATACATATATATGTATATGTCCTCTATTATTTGTATTTGAAGCAAAAAGGAGGATGCTGATTGACCCAAATCTGCAATCTTTCTAAGTACTGACAAGAACTTTATTATTGAGAAAAATATTGTATGTAATAAAATGAAATTTCCGGTTCTCCCTTTCTTGTAATAATCAGTGAAAAAAAAAGTCCTTTAGGACAAGATCTTTATAAGGTTTCATCCAAACCTTAGATCAAATAAGTCTGGCTAAACTCATTTAATAAATGTAAAATTGAGTATTTGAAATGTCAAAAGTTTAGCCCTGGTGTACGTGTGAAAAGGCACAATGTCACCATCATCACCTCAGTTACTGTTGTTCATTTCATTATTCTAGTGTCTGTAATGCTGAAATCACCAAGGCAAAATCCAACTAGATCACCATTTCAAAAGCACATATCAAAATGATGCCAGTTCCTTAAAAAAGCAAACTCTTCATGATGATTTATGTAAAACATTCTCCTTTAGTTCCATTTTTAAATTTTTTTCTTAATTATATATTTAAGATGGAAAATGTTCCTTGAATCTCATCTGTAACTTTTGTAGGCTTAAAACATATTTTTTAGTAAGGGCCAGGATACCAAATATCCAGCTGTTTCAGTCAGCTTTTTTTGCTGTTGTGACTAAAGGACCTGACCAGCATAATTATAGAGGAGGTAAAGTAAGGGTTCACGGTTTCAGAGGTCTTAGTCCATAGAAGGCTGGTTCCATTTCTTGGGGCTCAAGATGAGACTGAACAATATGGTGGAATGTGTGGTAGAGGGAAGCAGCTCACGTCATGGTGATCAAGAAGCAGAGAGAGAGACTCCACTCTCCAGATACAAATATATTTCCAAATTCTCACCTCCTCTGGCCACACCCTATCCCTTTGGTTACCACCCAGTTAATTCTTATCGGGGGATTAATTCCCTGATTGTGTTAAGACTCTCACAACCCAATCATTTCTCCTCTGAACCTTCTTGCATTGTCTCACATGTGAGCTTTTGAGGGACACCTCACATCCAAACTATAACACCAGCTTTTAGCCCTTCATCTTCTGGGCTTCTTACAGTCACCAGGCATGGAGCTTGGAGGGGCAAACAGGCATTGTTAGAAAAGTCATCATCAATGGCATGCAAGATAAGATCAATTTGCCTTCCCTGGTATGCAATATTCTGTCTGTTTTTTAAACTATGCTTGATTAAGATAAAACACTTTGTTTCCAGAAGGGAAAATTAAAAAAAAAAAAAAAAAAACAACTTCATTCTTATTTCAATAAGATATCCAGGCATAGGCCAAAGCATAATCTTATCCTATATAGCAAGTCTCAGTTACCACTTCAGTTACCACCCAGTTAATCCCTATCAGGGGATAAGTTCTCTGATTGTGTTAAGACCCTCACAACCCCAAATTTGTGGACATATAATAACCAGTGGCCTAGATACATTACTTTTTCAAAAAGGTTTGCTTTATTAATCATGGTTTATTTTGTTGTTGTTGTTGTTGTTTTTTTTTTTTTTGTGGTATGTTCATTCACCAAGTTTCAGAAGTGGCTTCATTTCATATCAGACACTGTGATTGATGAGTCTGAGCCTGAGATAAATGAGACTGGCTTTTCTCTTTAGGGAGCTTGCAGAATGTCCAGTTGGTGAAGTCAACCTCTAGTCTTGTGTCAAATAACCCAGGACCTCTTGTTCAATGTTAAATCACCAGCCCAGTGGATACTCTTGAATGAATGGATACATGAATGGAAAAAGTGGAGGAGCTGGATAGATGGAAGCACTTTCTTTTTCCCTGAGGTAGAGGACTGCGTGGCTGTTGGAGCCAGTCACACATGCCTGAGCATGGAAGTGTGGAACTGTCTTTCCCACCACCAGCTTGTAACTTCACAGAGCATGTTTTACTTCCAATTTGAAATAAGCTTTAGGAAACATCTAATAATTCTCACATGTAGTGAAGAAAAAAATGAAGGCAACAATTAGACTTATATATTTAACAACTTTTCAGTCTGCAATTTTCTTCAACAAACCTATTTGTTCTACAGAATTTCTTCAATAAGTAAAGGACTTTGTCTTATTGAAATAAGTCATAAGTTAATAAGAAACACAGGATGTTACATATAGGCCTAAGAGCCAGGTGTGGTGGCACAAGCCTGTAATCCCAGCACTCAGGGAGGCTGAGACAGGAGAATCACGAGTTCAAAGCCAGCCTCAGCAACGGCAAGGCACTAAGCAACTCAGTGAGACCCTGTCTCTACATAAAACACAAAATAGTGCTGGGGATGTGGCTCAGTGGTCGAGTGCCTCTGAGTTCAATCTCCAGTACCAAAAAAAAAAAAAATCTAGGCCTAGGATTCTAATTATTCACTGTATTATTGTTTGGATCTGAATGTCCCCAAAAGGCTTGTGTGTTAAAGGGTTGGTGTCCATACAGTAAAGTTTAGAGATGGGGCTTTGAGGACGTGATTGAATCATAGAGGTTCTGACCCCATAACTAGGTTAATAAAGTGTAACTAACAAATGAAGTTCCATTACATTTGACCAGCATATTCATATTTGGGGTAGGGACAAGCAAACATCATGAAGAGGATTCTATCTGTTGGGTTATTTTCAAAAAAACAGAAGCTCAGTTTAAATTCCAACTCGATCATCTGCATTCTTTATGAGCAAGTTTGCATGTTTCATTCATCTCTCAGTTAAAATCCTCATCAGTACAATTTAATAGTAACAATACCTCTTAGTAGGTGTGCTGACAAGTTTTACTAGGAATCTGGTATGTAATGCATTATCTATATATATTAGTTCTTTTCCTTCATTCTTTGTGGATGGTTCCTATACTCACAAGCAGCCATTCTTTAGCATGATGTCTGCAGAGTAACATCAAGTAACACTAAGCTAGGGAGGACCCTGCTGGACAGGCATGCTTCTTTGATGATTTCACTGTGGCATGTGCATGGTACCACTCTTAACCATCTCCAGTTGCCAGAAAAGATCTGGAAGAGAAGTAATAGAATAATTTTCTTTAGGTATCTTTAAAGGCAGCTGTTTCCAAACCTTGCTCTACAAATTTAAGATTCCTGATCCCCAGCACAAGAGATTCTGATCAAGTATGTCTGGGTTGGTGCTCAGGAATCTGCATCCATTAAAAATTTCTCAAGTGATTGTCTGATGAACAAATTTTGGTCATCGTTGCCCTCTGACCTGGTGTTAAACCTAAGATCTATTCTTTGCTATGGTTTGATTCTGGAGCGTTCCCTCAGAAGGCTAACGTCTTGAAAACATGACCCTCAATGTAGAAAGATTCAAGGTGGGGTTTTTAGGCAATAATTAGGACTCTGATCTTATCAGTGGATTCATCCATTTGATGAATGGACTACTGAATGGTAACTGTCAGCAGGTGAGACATAGCTGGAGGAAGTAGGTCACAAGGGGTATGGCTTTGGATTGTATCTGTCCCTGGCTGCTTCTTTTCTGTTTCTCAGCTGCCATTAGCTGAGCAGCCTTTTTCTTTTTTTTCTTTTTTTTGGCCACACCTTTCCTCCATGATGTTCTGCCTCACCTCAAGCCTAGAGTAATGGAGTTGTCTAACCATGGAATAAGACCTCTGAATCTGAACCAAAATCAACCTTTCCACCTTTGAGTTGAGTTGTTTTTATCAGAGATTTTGGTTACAGTGACCAAAAGCTAATACATTCATCTTTGCTGAAAAGCTTGATAATCATTGCTTTGGAAAGTTAGTAATAATTGCAAGAACATATTACTCAGTTTGGAGAGAATTCTGAATCAATTTTACTATCTTGAAGTGAACTAGATTTACATGTGTATTTTCCAATCTCTCTCTCTAGTGCTTTCCTCATAAAATAAAAAGGGCAATTACTAGATATACCTGGCAAAAAGAATCAATTCATTAGTAGTTACCAATACTAAACTTCATGCTAGAAAAATCCTTTTATATAATATAGTTATCATCTGCTGAGTGAGTTAAGATTATTATTTCTCTGGAAATTTTCCTAAAAATATTATAGTTTATTGCTGAGATATATTTTTGCTGCTTTTGGCAGAACATTTGGTTCCATTTGGTTGTTTACATTGAATTCAATTTATTATCATTAACCTTCCAGTTAAAACTGTTTTGGTTGAACTTGCTCTTATGTGACAGTATCCATCTGCTGCATCTATTTTGTATTAGGAAATAAGGGAAATGAAATACACTTTTGGCTTTAAGTTAAATTCATCTGCTAAATTGTAATCAAGTTCATGTTTGATATTAAATATTTCATGTCTTTCTAAATTTTGTACTGCTAGAAGATTGATGTTGTCACCAGAGATTCTGGGGGAATAAACTAGATATCACAGTATGTGTGATCATCTAACCAAGAACATAAACTTGTTATACAAATATATGTGGGTGGATAGTATTCTACCAAATACTAGTTTTGAAAGCAGTGAAGCAGTGGGAAGATTTTAAATAAAATTCTGCCTTGTTAATTGTTTTGCGTGTGTAGAAATATTTCTAACATTGCTACAGTTGATTAGCTGGTCTTGTATGATAGTCTTAAGAGTTTTCAGAAGCAAAATACATGTCATTATTTAATTAAATTACTGTACAAGGCTGATTGAATGAAATTTAACTTATAAGATGCTCTATTCTTAAGCAAACAAATAAGATATATATACATATATATATAATGTTAATGTTGATAAGTATGTTTTATCTCTTTGTTCAGTCTAGAGGCCCCATTTTAGCAAATTCTATGTTTAGTGAATTTTGTGAACTGCTTTGGATATTTTGCTGTAGTTCCTTTTCTGTCCATTCCAGAGCATATGTGCCAAACATGTTTTCTCTCAAATTCTTCACGTGTGTGTCAAAGAAAATTTAATCCTTATGCTTTTCGTTTATTTACATTTACACTTGAACTCATTAAAACATTATTATGCAAGAGCTTTTTGAATTCCAGGAGACATTATTGGCCTCCAAAATTCCAAGAAAGTTCCCTGCTGAAGTTCAATATTTTATTATTAGGATCTTCATTATTCTACTTTGAATATGCATTTGAATAAACCAAAATAATAAATAGATCATATTCCTCTTTTTGTTTTTGACTAGAATTTTCTAGAATTAAAAATTAACATAAATTTAAACTAAGTCTTGAGTATAGGGAACTAACATTTGTGGAGTCCTTTCTAAGGAATTAAAAGAGTGTGAATTGTTTTAATTTTTGATCTTGTTTTCTTGGGTCCAATAATCTCATTATTTTTATAATTGTGAAATGTTTTCACAGAACATGTTGTATGGGATGATTAGCTATGCAGTTACACTCATCATGGAGTCCTGGGAAATAAAATGCTGAAGACACGAAAGTAAGGGCCATCATCACCGTAGGAGAGATTTTAGACATTCTAGTGGTTGACAATGAGCTCACAGGCTGAAAGAAGCTGGACAGACGTAACTAAAGACTTCGGTGTCATAGGAAGAAACTTCAAGATGGAGCCAGGCTTCTGAAAAGAACATTTCAAAGTCTCAAAAGGAAGATAAAAAACAAAATGTCTTAAAATCATGAAGACTAATCAAAGAACTATAGAAGCAACAGAGCCATTTTCAGACACCAAAAAAAATAAATTAGATTATATCAAACTAAACAGCTTTAGCACAGCCAAGGAAAGAATCAACAGTGAGGAGATAGCCTATGAAATGGAAAAAAATACTTGGAATACATGGTATTAACCATTTAGCATGTACAGATTAGGGGTTAATATCCAAAAAACATAAGGAATTGGAACAACTCTATAGAAAGAAAACAAACAAATAAACAAAAAAACAATTTAAAATGGGCAAAGGATCTGAACAGATACTTCTCAAACAAAGAGATAATCTGGTCAACTAGTAGACTAAAAAATATTCAGCATCATTAATCATTAGAGGAATGAAAGTTTCTAAATGTGAGATGGTAAAAAAATATCACACAGTGAAAGACATGGTTTCCCACCCGTTAGGATGGCTGTTTTCAAAAAGATGAAAGATTAAGTGTTTGTGAGGATGTTGAGGAAAAGGAAACTTTATCCACTACTGATGGAAATGTCAATTAGACAGATATTATGGAAGTTCCTCAAAAAACTAAAAATAAGGATTATAATAAAATTCAGCAATTCCACTTCTAGGTATGTATCCAAAGGAAATGAAATCAGTGTGTTGAAGAGATAGCTGTACCCATGTTTATTGCAGCACTACTCAAAATATCCAAGGTATGGAATCAACCTAAGTGCTCATGCAACATATAGAGAAATAAAGAAAACATGATACAAATGCTCAATGCATGTTTAACTTTTTCATTGCTCTGATCAAAACACCTGATAAGAGCTATTTTACAGGAGTAAAAGTTTATTTGGCACTCGTGGTTTCAGTGGTCTCTCATCCATAGACAGCTGGTTCCATTGTTTTGGGTCAGAGGTGAGGTAGAACATCATGGCCAAAGAATGTGATAGAGGAAAGTAGTTCTGGACATGGAACCTGGAAGCAGAGAGAGAATTCTGCTCGCCAAGAACAAAATATGTACCCCAACGTCATGCCAAAATGACACAGTTAATCTCTATCAGGGGATTAATGTACTGATTAGGTTCAAACTCTTATAACCCAATCATTTTACCTCCAAACTCTCTTTCATCTTCTCATACATGAGTTTTGGGGGACACCTAATATCTAAACCATAGTAATGGAATATGAGTCAGCCTTTGAAAAGAAAAAGCATTTTGTAATTTGAAACAGCATGGGTAAACCTAGAAAACATTATGCTAAGTGAAACAAGCCACACTAAAAGATAAGCAAGGCATGATCTTGCTTTGATGTGGAATCTATAAAACTTCAACTCATAGAATTTGACAGTAGAGTAGTGGTTGCAGGGGCTAGAGATGGAGGGTGTTAGGGAGAAGTTGGTCAAAGTGAAGCCAGAATTAGACAGGGAGTCAGCATAGATAGGTAAATTGAGTCAGGTCAGATCGGACAAGGAGACTAATTTGAGTGAATACAGAAAGTTGGGGAGAGATTGAAATGCTATGCCTTCAGAACCCTTCCTCCACCCTTATCAAGATAACCTGCCCCTGCCCCATCCTGTTGCTAAGGTAACTTGTACTGGGATTGTCCCTCCCTTCAGGGAATTGTTAATTATGCCCCCTTCCTGCCCAGATCACTCCATCTTGGCCCTCTTGTCCATCTGCTTTTCCCCTTTTGGCCATCCCACCAGATCATCTCCTGGGCCTAGTCAGTAGACAGGAAGGAGAGAGATAAGGGGAAGAGAGCAGGCCAACAAAGGAAGCCTAAGACATAAATAGGCAAAACACCCTCACTTCTGGGGATACCAGGATACCAGCTGTGTTCCTCTTCTCCCTCCTGGGAACAGCCTATGTTACCCCTTTTTAAATAAACTTTGCTTTATAAACTTGTCTTGGTGCACTTCTCTAATGTTATACTTCAGTGTATGAAGAAGCAGAACTTGTACTGATAATCAGCATTATCAAAAGGACTCCAAATATCAGTTAAGTTCAAGAGATCTATTGCATAGCATGGTGACTACAAATAATAATATATTCTTGAAAAAATCTTCATATGAAAAACAACAATGTAGGTTTCAAGATTCATCTGTTTGATAGCAATGAACTGTCTGTCCTTGACCGAATTTTTATAGTTATATTGCATTCTATTAAGTGAACTATGATATATTTTTGTTATGGATAGACATTATAAACAATGCTACTATAAACATTCTGTAGCTTAAAAACAGTTGTAACTTCTTTGACATTCTTCCAATGAAAAGATCTGCACTATTCCTCTCTTCTTAACTCTGGTAGACCACAGCAGTTTCTGCCTCAGTATCTTGGAGCCAGACCAATGTGTCCTGTAGTACAGCCACAGAATAAGCTGAAGGAACCTCATAGAACGACTTGGGGATTACATGAACAGAGGCAGAGGAGACCTTTCACCAGGAACCATCCTCTAGCTATTCCCATTAGGACACCAGAACAGGAGGCAAGACTTTATGAAAAGTCCAGCTGAGACCAGTTGCTGGTAGAACACCACTGAATAACAGCAATGACACCATTTGGACCAGAAAAATCACTAATCAGCTCTGTCTGAATTCCTGACCCAGAGAAGTATGTGCTTAATAAAACAAATGTTGTTTTAAAATACTATGTTTATAGGTGCTTTGTTATGTAAGCATCAATTACTAAAAACCTCCTAGTATGCTGTGAACAGTAGTTCTGTGCAGAGTATACCCAACAGTGGACTTTCTGAGTCATAGATGTGTACATTCTCAAATCAATAGAATAATGTAATACTGTCAAATTACATGCCCACCAGCAGCATAAAGCATTGATCAAAATTTTCTTACAATTGTGCCCATTTTATGCTCTCTTTAGCACATTGCATTTTTCAGACTTTCTCCCATATTAGGGATTGTTTAGCTAACTTTTCACTGATTTATAAGTTAGTTATGGATTTTGAAAAACACCCTTTCTTAATTTTATCTATGTGTCTATATGTGTCTGCTTTTTCTCCAGTACACTTTCATTTACAGAAGTTCTTACTTTTCTTCTACTCAAATTAAGAAATAGTTTCTTTTATGTTTAGCACTTAGTGAATCTTATTTAAGAAATTTTTCTATATTCAGAACAAATATATTTGCCTGTATTTTCTTCTAAGAAGTGAATATTTTCCTTTCACATCAGTCGATAGTCTTCTAGAAACTCAGTCTGTGTGCTTTGAGTGTGTGTGCACACACATACATGCACATAATATAGGGATTAAATTTAACTGATTTTCTGGGATGATCAATTTATTGTCCTGGAAGTACTTTCTGATGTATGCTTGCAACATTCTACCACAGAGCTATACTTCCAGCCCATGTGAAGAGTTTTGACCTAAGTTTCAGAAACCATGCTCTTGACCCAAAGAGTCGCTTGTTAATAACACATTAAATACACCAGAAATTCATCATCCCTTTGAGCTTCAGGGCACCATGCACATGCTCTGTTATTCTGTGATGAAATCATTTGTTTCTCCTCCATTTGAGTAGTTTTAATCGGATCTAAATGTTCTCTCTAAAGAATTGTTTTCAATTGAGGGAAAGAATTCAAACATTCTTTTAAAAAGTCTTTAAAATACACCAGATTCTAATTTACTTTGCACAAACAAAATACAAATATCAGATATACTGAGCTCTACTTTGAAAGTCTGCACATAGGACCTAGTTTAGAACCTGGCTAGAAATGTATGTGTATGTGTGTGTGTGTGTGTGTGTGTATACACATATATATATTAACTTTTCTACTTGATAATGCCACTAATTATTTTAAGCAGTTCAATATATGATCTGTAGCTCAAAACTAGCAAATTCTAGCACTTATCTTGGAATAACCCCTTTTTATAAAATTGGTTCAACTGGATTTCCATTCTTTGAAAACAAGCATCTTCACTTAGACATTGAGTTTTTGCAGTGACCATCAAAATTATTATCTCATTTGTGAAATATTGCATGAGAAGGGCAGAGGAGAGGCTAACCATAATTTCTCAGGACATTTGGCACAAGCCAAGTGTATACGGTCCAGTGGGAACATGCGGACTGCCTATTTGTAAAACAGTTTATAAAGGTGATGATACTCTGAAGACTAAAATTTTTTTCTATATTCGAAAACATAAGCAGTTCTTGTCCCACCCCCAGTTCTCTAATTGGGTTTCTAATAAATATTATTTTTGAAGGTTATGGACTAATTGTTAAGCTTAGTTTACCCACTGCTTGGAATCACTAAAATTAAATCTTATAATGAGAGGCTGTAAGATTCAATGTTCTTTCCCTTTTCTTTTTTCTCAGATGAAAACTCTAACTTAAGTATTTTACATTTGCAAATAAATGAGACAAGATACCAATTTTGACTAGGCCACAGACATTCCATATGATCAAGTTAAATGTCTTTTCTAAGAAGCTACACAATGGCATGTTCCACATTTTGAAAATTGTCAACAAGTACTCAATACCTAATGACAGCACCCGCTTTGTTCAAAGGTCCTTAAGGAAATAGACAAAGATAAAGTATCCTGCCACTAACCCCAAGATATTTATAATCTTCTTGGAGTTCAAGGCAGGTTTACAAAAATAATGACAACAGCAAAAATAACAAAGCAATCGTAGGCAATAAATGATAATAGAGATAATAAACACTCGAAAGGAGTTTGCTGAGGGCCGGGTGGTCATGGAAATGAGGACCTGCAATTGGTTTGAAATTGTTTTAAGATTCCAAACAGACTTTAAAAAAAATACATGGCTAAAGGTTGACAACATAAAAACCACGTTTTAAACTGTCAGTAAAATGTGGTCTTAAAGTCCCCAGGCAGGGTTTTTGAAGTTTCTGGGTGAATCTCCCAAGTGGTAGAGAACTTGTCTTGCAGCAAAGCAGATGCACTTGAGCACTGCCCTAGGGGAGGCCTCCTCCAAGGGCTGAGATTCTCTCATCTGCATTCCACCCTGCTTTGCTGTCTGAAGACTGACAGTCAGGGATTTGTGAAGTGGGCATTTGTCCACTGCTGAGAGCAAATCTGGGACGATCTGTTCAATTCGGGCAGGCTACAGAGAAACCATCTGTGGGACTGCTTTTGCATGTAATTTTGAATAAACTTGAACTAATGTCCTAGAGGCGAGTTTCTCTTCTTTCTCAGTCATAAGTAATCCTGAAACGAATGGGCTCCCGGCTAGAATTGACTCACTGGAAATGTAAAAACAATTCCAATTACAAACAATTCCAAGTGCCTCTCCGTTGTCTCTCTAAACATGAAAAAAAGTAAAAATAAAAATAAAAAGGGACAGAAAGACCTGTATTACAGTGGAGGATAATCAGTTAGCTGTCAGTGTTGGTTCTCCAGTTTTCTGAGGGGTCAAGCAAAGAAGGAGACATCTAGATTAAGTTAATTGAACAAACATTAAAAACAAAGTGTATATCTGAAAACACCAGAGTAATGGCTTTCCAGCAAACTGCCATTGACCAAGGATTTTGACTTTGTGCTAAAGGGGTTGTAAATAGTGGATTCCTCAACATGAATGATCCTAGTGTGACATTATTCCTTATGCTGCTTTTTCAAGTATACCTAATCTTATTGGAGGGCAATTTAACAATATATGTTTAGGGATTTAAAAAGATGAACACCACCTGAATGTATTTCTTACCTCTGTAAAAATTGCTAGATACATGACAAGAGATATATTCAGGAGGGAAATATTATAAATAAATTGAAATAGTTACCTATGGATGGTAGAATTATGAATGGTTACTTAAAATGTCAAACACATGGTCCATAGCTTGCTATTCAAGGGATCTATCAAACTGGGCTTGTACTTCCCCTTACTGTTTAGCACATCTGCAGGGTTTCTATGCCATGTAGGAATACCCATGTATACACTCACAAAATACATTCAAGCATTTCCTTTTTGAATGGAGAAGTGCCCTTCAGGAAGTGTATACTCTACCTAAAAGTCCTTGGATTGTTAGATCTTTCCTTCCGTCCATTAGAGTACAAATACCGTTTGGTAAGAATCACTAAGAGGCTGGGAAGCTGAGATTGCATTTATTGTGAGCAAACACTCATAGTCACTGCCTGTACATGGAAAATCATTTCCTATTTTTATCTTCAATTGCACTTGCTTAGGAGCACGTATCTACTAATGTAATTGTATGTGACTGATGAAATATCAATTATGAAAATACTTTATTCATATCCAAAGTTACCTTTTACCTATGATATTTTGGCTTGGACTTAAGAGTATTTTGTTAAATACCATTTGTAATAATATTGGTAAAATATTATTATTATTATTTTTTAATATTTAATTTTATTATTTTTTTTAGTTGTTGATGGATCTTTATTTTATTCATTTATTGTTTGTATGTGGTGCTGAGGATTGAACCCAGTTCTTCACGCATGCTAGGCAAGCGCTCTACCACTGAGCTACAGCCCCAGCCCCTGGTAAAATATTATTTTATTATAATATTAGTAAAACATTATTTTATTACATAATATTTAGTACTATTTTATTATGGCATACTGCCGTTTTAATAACTTAACAAAATGCTATTTTATTGAATGTCACCAATTAATTAATAGTATTTACACTATTTCCAATTTGAAAAAATGTGAATATTTTTCAGTTATCATGACTTGTGCTAAAGGATAGAGACCTGTGGCCTGGAAGCTTTTATAAAGTGTAACAAAATCCAGATGATGACAGGAATAAGTTGGCCAAAAGAGGAAATTTTCAGGAAATGTAAGTTACAGAAGAAATGATTTGTACCACAATTTCATTTTTGGTAATTATTAAAACATGCATATTTTCTAACTCTGTAAACTTCTGCTATTTCATCTAAATAGTTTTATACTGAACTTTATGCCAAAATACATACAAAACACATGTACAAAACTCACTTTTTTATTAGAATATCAGCTCTAGAAAATATCATCAAATTATCTATTCTATGTATTCCTTTTTATAAAAAAGTGTAAATAGTCACAAAACTAATATGAGATAAGGAATCAGAAACCAGGCTTCTGCAAGTCCAGTTAGAGGATTTCTAAATGTACAAAACTTGGTATACCAAACTCTGGGAAGTACTTAAATTGTCCTGCAGTTTCTAAGTTAACAAACAAAGGCATATACTCTTCTCATATGCCTGATGTTACAATCTGTTGTGAAATTTAAGGATACCGGAAAGGAATGAATTATGAGACATCTACTAAGCTCTCTATTTTCTATAAGGATCTTTAAATATGTCACCCATTTGCTCTTTGCAGCTACCTTTAAAATGATACATTACTATCGCTATGATATAGATGAATTAACTGATTCACATCCAGGTCACAGACTTAATGAAGTAAAGTCAATATTTTAAACAAATTCTGTCTAAAAGTTCAAAGCTCTCAGCACATCAGGAAGTATTTCTGTAAAATTCATTGTAGAGTACCTGGTGCAAGATTCAATACATTATTTTGTTTCATCTTTAGAGTGAGGGGTCAATGTCACCTGAAAAAGTATATCCATTGATCAGTAAAGGACTGACATTTGTTCTTAGCATATTCAACAAGCATAAGATAGAAAACAAATGGCACACTCAAAACAAGATCATCTTAAGAATATTTATTGACAAAAATATTAAACAAAGATATAAACTAGGTATAGGGAAATCTGAACGTAACCTGGGTTAACAACAGAGAAGCAAGTACCATGCTCAGACTCAATGGCAAGAGTAGAGGGAGTGGTCACCATGACCTGGAAGGAGAAGCGATTGCAGAGAGAAAATAGTGCCCTCAGCCTGGAGAGAGCCTCACAGGGAGGTGGAACAGGGCTTAGTACTCCATCTTCACCCTGTTCCTCCCTCTGATGACCCACTAGGAGGCCTCGGGAATTTACTTGATGGAAATCTCTATGCAAGCAAATTAGATGATGGAATGCCAGTAAAGTAATGCCAGCATGAGCTTCATTAGCACAAAAATAGAATTCAGAACAAAGAGTGAGCTGGTACACAGCATTCTGCATTGGTCACGTATCAGATTTTTGCTCATTTCTCAGAAATTCATTTTAAGGAAAACATTGAAAAAAAATGCATCTCTTCGAAAGACAAAGTACTTGTCTGGAAAAGAGTCCTGAACAGGCTTGACATGGAGGGTGAAATAGGAATTGTTTAGGGGGAAAAGGGAAGGAAAGATGGGATATGATATAGACGAAGTGTATTAACTAGTTTCTCACTGTTGATGAAGGAACAGAATACCACTCTGATTATTATAAGCAAAAAAACAATCTTCTCTCACTCAACTAAGAAAGCAAAAGACGGTCCTGCTTTGTTCATGTGCCAACCCCCTGGTATTGTGAGTAGGCCAGGGTTACACATCATACCTCTAGAGCGAAGGAAGTAGAGACAGCTGAAGGAAGGGATGTGGACACAGAGGAACAATTATCTTTGCTCTAGATTGTGAGCCTTGCTCTTAACAGGTTTTCAGGGAAAAGCAAATTAGAATTGGCCTATGTAGGTCCATAGGACTTAAGCTAGGCAATTATGGAGATATGGATATTGACTAAATTATTAAAATCTAAAAATGAAATTTGGAAAAAGTACCAGTTGTTAGTGTACCAACCAGCCATACACGACACACCTCACACAGCCAGGGTTGGGCGCACAGGAGGAGGAAGAAGGAAAAAGGGCAGAGGGGATGTGGGGCATGGAATTTATAAGGCCCACTATGAATGCGTGCTGGAGTACGGATTGGTCACTTTAAAACTGGTGATATAAGCATTTGAGGTTCGGGGGTGACCTTCTTTGATGTAGTAAGCTCAGCGGCCAGGCTTTGCTCTCTCTGGTGGGAAACCGCTGGGGAACTGCCTCGCCTTTAGAGAGGGGAAGGACCCAAATAGTATGGGGAGGGCTGCTTTTACCTTCCACCAGTCACTAGAAGGGTATCATCAAAAATTAAGAAAAATTTCAAAATATGTTATAGAAATGTTTGTGTCTATTTTAATGATTAGGGAGGCTAGAAATCTTTCTATTTGTAACAGTTCCAGTGTGATTAGTAGATCTTGGAAGCCCATTGTTTTAAAAATTCAGTTGAGCATTTAAAATCTCTTTTTATTTTTTACCAGTATCTTCCAGAGTTCAACATGGGAGAGAGGAGCCTCTAGCCTCAAGTACAATAACATTGCAAAGAACCACTGAATGGTTCATTAAAAAGCACAAAATATGCATAAACTCACTTAGTGATTAGGCTACAAGTATAGGAATCATGATAAGAACTGTTTTCTCTCTTTATATCAATGAGAGCTTTGAGGACACATAGAGATTAAAGTAGTTATCAGTACTGCAAAATATATTCCCCAATAAGGAAAAGACTTTGGTGAAACATTGAAAATGATTTATTTTATTTATTTTATCTTTTATGTTTTTTAAATTTGTTCTAATTAGTTATACATGACAGTAGAATACATTTTGACAGATCATACATAAATGTAGTATAACTTCTCATTTTTCTGGTTGTATAAGATGTGGAATTATACCAGTCAAGTAGTCATATATGCACATAGTGTAATAATGCCAAGTCATTCTACTGTCCTTCTTATCCCCATACCCTCTCCCCTCCCTTTACTCCCCTCTGCCTAAACCAAAGTACTTCTATTTTTCTCTAGCTGTCCCCCCCACACTTATTGTGAATTAGCATCCACATATCAGAGAAATCATTCAGCCTTTGGTATTTTGAGATTGGCTTATTTCACTTAGCATGATATTCTCCCAGTTTTGTCCATTTACCTGCAAATGCCATAATTTCATTCTTCTTTATGGCAGAGTAATATTCCATTGTGTATATATGCCACATTTTCTTTATCCAGTCATCTGTTGAAAGGCATCTAGGTTGGGTCCATAGTCTGACTATTGTGAATTGGACTGCTATAAACATTGATGTGGCTGTATCACTGTAGTATGCTGTTTTTAAGTTCTTTGGGTATAGACCAAGGAGTGGGATAGCTGGTGGTTCCATTCCAAGTTTTCTGAGGAATCTTCATACTATTTTCCATAGTGGTTGCACCAATTTGCCGTCCCACCAGCAGTACAAGAGTGTACCTTTTCCCCCACATCCTCACCAACATTTATTATTGCTTGTATGCTTAATGATTGCCATTCTGAGTGGAGTGAGATGGAATCTTGGAGTAGTTTTGATTTGCATTTCTCTAATTGCTAGAGATGTTGAACATTTTTTCATACATTTGTTGATTGATTGTATTTCTTCTTCTGTGAAGTGTCTG
Organism: Xerus rutilus; assembly: GCA_028644305.1. Lineage (NCBI taxonomy): Eukaryota > Metazoa > Chordata > Mammalia > Rodentia > Sciuridae > Xerus > Xerus rutilus. The sequence continues at coordinate 105,848,853 of CM053409.1, read as the reverse complement.
TTCAGTTCCTTAGCCCATATATGGATAGGGTTATTTTTTGTTTTTTTGGTGTTGAGTTTTTTGAGTTCTTTATATATTTTGGAGATTAATACTCTATCAGAGGTGCATGTGGTAAAAATTTTCTCCCATTCTGTACTCTGTCTCTTCATGACATTGATTATTTCCTTTGCTGAGAAGAAGAAGGTTTTTAGCTTGAATCCATCCGATTTATTGATTCTTGATTTTACTTCTTGCACTTTAGAAGTCTTGTTGAGGAAGTCAGATGATCCCAAGCTGATATGGTAAAGATTTGGACTTACTTTTTCTTTTATTAGTCATAGGGTCTTTGTTCTAGTGCCTAAGTCTTACATCTACTTTGAGTTGGGCAAGGTGAGAGATAGGGGTTTAATTTCATTTTGCTACATATGGATTTCCAATTTTCCTAGCACCATTTGTTGAAGAGGCTATTTTTTCTCCAACATATGTTTAAAGTGCTTTTGTCTAGTATGAGATAATTGTATTTATGTGGGTTTGCCTCTGTGTCTTCTATTCTGTAACACTGACTACATCTCTCTTTTGGTTTTCATCTCAATACCATTTAAACATAAGCACTATTGCTGTCCAAAAGACTCTGCGCCATTTAAAAACAAAATTTAGCCAAAGACTTGAGTTCAGCATTGCATGAAAAATTTAGACTGGATTAAAAGTGACCAGCACAGTTTTATGAACAAAGTACAAAGTATATTCATAGAATATTCTGAATGGCACTAAAATTAAGGATGTACTTGAAAGAAGAAAAGTGAGGGTGGATATGTGATAGCACAAAGGTAGGAGAAGAGCTAGCATGCAGATAGCACACACCAATGTGTCCCAGGCAATGGTTCTTTATTGTTTCTTATCTTTAACTGTTAGTTCATCTCTAACACTGGCAGAATAAATGCACTGTTCATTTTTGGATATTTTCTAAAAAAGTTATTAAAATGCCTTATACAGTTATTTGCATATATAAATTAATTCCAAATATAAATTTATATGAACACACAGAAAATATACTTGGTTTTCTACTGAAATATAATATGATGATAAACTTATATTCTTTGTCAAGTGATAATAAAACTTTCCTCTGTATTGGAGGAATTTTGGAGAACTGTGGCTACATTGATGAAAATGCAGTGACCTTCCCAGAAGAAATCCTTATAAATATTTCTAAGGTATTTTGGTTATTATAAAACTGGATTTCTCTGGGAATAGGATGTTCTAGTTAATTTAATTTTCTGTTGAACTAAGCATTAACGGATAAAGCCATTTTATTTCTGTACACATTGTTAAAATGGTTTCTAAAATGTCTTGGAGTATTTTCTTTTCTGACCTAAATAAAAGTCCAGTGAACTATGACCTTCACGATGATAATTTACAGTTTGTTAATAATGCACATGGAGTATCTGTAAGGTTTGGAAAATGGAACTAAGCCT
>CM053409.1:105793830-105846902 GCA_028644305.1 Xerus rutilus | reverse complement strand
AAGGAGCAGCAACCTGTCACCTTAAGAACATTAGCAAAGAGCCAATGGTCACCCCGGAAAGGTCAGAAGAAAAATCACTCTACCCTGTGAACAAGGGACAGAAATCCATCCTGGTAAGGAGTAATCATTAATTAAGGTGATAACTGAGATGGAAGAGGAGGAGTAAGGATGCCCAGGAGAAGACCTTCCATTCCTCCTTGTCAGGAGTCTGCACACACAGGATCAAAGCTGAGGCTGAACCTACCAAAGTGAAACCCTTGCCAACCACCACCAGGAGCCCAGAATCCATAACAGGGATTGAGGACAATAGCTAGCAGGACTGAGCCTCCCTCTACAATGTAAGTTTGCAGAGATGATGACAGTTGATGGTGGATCAAAACTCTGAGAATAAAAACATACAAAAATAAAAGGCAAAAACTCTCAGGCATTCCAGCCACTGCTTTCAGCAAATAGTGGTAGTGCTGCTCAAGAACGGGAGGCTTGAAATCAATGGAAGAAGAAATAGTTATAGCAGAACCCTAATTCTGTTCAATGGAAAATGTTCAAATAATTCAAAGGAAAGTAGAAACTGGGAGACAAAGGAGTATAAAGCAAAGAGAAGAGAAAGCAAAAACTAATCAAATCATAGAGATAATTTTAAATATCACTATATTAAATGTAAAGTCTAAACAAAACAATTGAAGTGCGGACATTGTCAGACTGGGTAAAATAAATGATTTGAATATATTCTTCTCATAAAAGGTCACTTAACATCATTATAAAAATAAGTTACTAGTGAAATGATGGTGAAAGATACATCATGGAAATAAAATGAAAATGATGAAATGAATATCAGGAAAAGTAGACCACGGGGCAGAGGTAGTTGTTAGGAGCAAAGAGAGGTATTGCATTACAGTCAAAGAGTCAACTCATCAAGAAGATAAATATCTTAATTGTGTATGAAGCTAACAATAGAGCTTCAAAATACACAAAAATAATTGTGTATTTTCTTTGGAGAAATGTCTATTCATATCCTTTGCTAATTTTGAATCTAATTGTTTAGTTTTTTAATTGGTTCTATTTAGTTATGCATGACAGTAGAATCCATTTTTATATAATTACATAAGCATGGGATATATCTTATTCTATTTAGGATCTCAGTCTTATGAATGTACATGATGGTGAGATTCACTGTGGTACATTCATGTATGTACATAGGAAAGTGATGTCAGATCCATTCCACTGTCTTTCCTTTTCCTATTTCCTACTTTGCTTCATTCCCCTTTGTCTAATCCACCTAACTTCTATTCTCCCTGTCCCACCCTGCCTTGTTGTGAATTAGCTTCCAAATATAAGAGAAAAAATTTGACCTTTCGTATTTTTGGATTGGCTTATTTCACTTAGCATGATAGTTTCCAGATCCATCCATTTACTGGCAAATGTCATAAAATCATTCTTCTTTATGGCTGGTTAATACACTGTTATGTACATATACTACAATTTTCTTTATCCATTCATCTGTTGAAGGGCACCTAGGTTGGTTTGGTAACTTAGCTATTGTAAATTGAGCTGCTATAGATGTTGATGTGGCTTCACCACTGTAGCATGCTGATTTTAAATCCTTTGGATATATACCAAGGAGTGAGAAGTTGGTCAAATGGTTGTTCTATTCCAATTTTTTAAGGAATTTCCATACTGCTTTCCAAAGTGGTTATACCAATAGGCAGACCTACCAGCAATGTATGAGTGTACCCTTTTCTTCACATCCTCACCAACATTTATTTTTACTCGTATTCTTCACAATATGAGAACACGAGTTAGATGAAATCTCAGTGTAGTTTTAATTTGCATTTCTCTAATTGCTATAGATGTTGAATATTTTTTCATATATTTGTTGATCATATTTTTGAGAAGTGTATGTTTAGTTCCTTTGTCTATTTATTAATTGAGTTATTTGCTTTTTGATATTTTTGAGTTTTATTTAGGTTTTTTATTGTTCAGTTTTAATTAAGAGTTCTCCATGTATTCCATATATTAGATAGATTATCTTCAAATATTTTCTTTCATTCTACAGGTTGTATTTTTTAGAATGTTGAAACCATCTTGATGCTCAAGTTTTAAAAATGTTCATAAATTCCAATCTGTCTATCTACCACTTCACATTCATTAGAATGGTTATTTTAAACAAACAAAACCAGAAAATATGCTGGTGAGAATGTGGAGAAATTAGAATCTTAGTGCCCTCTTGGTGGAAATGTAAAATGTGACACCTGTTGTGGGAAAACAGTATGGCAGCTCCTTAAAAAATGAAAAATAGAACTACCATATACAACAGAATTTCCACTTCTGTTTATATATCCAAAAGAACTGAAAGCAGGGAACTAGAGAAGTATTTGAACATCCATGTTCACAGAAGCTAAAATGTGGAAGTAACCCAATCATCCATTAACAGAGAAATGAATAGGCAAAATGTTTAATCACACAATGGAACATTATTCAGCCTTTAAAAAGAAAGGAAATTCTGTGGTTTGCTACAACATGAATGGACCTTGAGGACTTTACATTAATTAAAATAAGGCAGTGGTTGCAAATAATATGTGATTCTAATCATATGAGGTAGTTGGAGTGATCAAAATCATATAGACAAAGGTAGAATGGTGGTTTCCAGGGAATGAGAGGAGGGACAATGAGAAGTTATTGCTTAATGGACAAATGGTTCCACTTAAACAAGATGAAAAGAATTAAGAAGATGTACAAGGGTGGCAACATTACCGCTGAAATTAATGCCACTGAAATATATGCCAAGAAAAGAGAGAAGGAGAAATTTTATGTTGGAGGTATGTCACCATGATAAAAACATCTTTTCTCCCACATTTTTTATTGATGCATTATATAGTCATACACACTGATGGGATTTGTTGTTACTTATTTGTACATGCACACAATACACAATATAATTTGGCCAATATCACTTTTCCTCTTCCACTCTACTTCTTACCACTTGGTCCCTTTACTCTACTGATCTCCATTTGATTTTCATGAGATTCACCTCCATCTTTCTTTTCCTTTATCTCACTAGCTTCCACATGTGAGAGTAAACATATAACCCTTGACCTTCTGAGTTGGATTTATTTCACTTAACAAATGGTCTCTAATATTATCCATTTTACTGCAGATGACCTAATTTCATTTTTTTATGGCTGAATAAAATTCCATTGAGTACATATACCATATTTTCTTTATCCATCCATCTGCTGATGAATATGTAAGCTTTTTCCATAGTTTGGATTATTGGGAACAAATTGTGCCTCAATAAACATGGGTATGTGTGTATCACTCTAGTATGCTGACTTTAATTCTTTAGGATAAATACCAAGAAGTGGTCTGGCTGGGTCATATGCTGGTAAAGCATCTTAAACATAAGATGATAAAAAAAAGATGGCAAAAGCATCTTAAAAATACACAAAACCCAAATGATACAAGCAAAAGCTAAAAGAATGCACAGATCCACAATTAGAATGAATTACTTTAACTCTTGTTTCACAGTAATCAATAGAACATGTGGAAAGAAAATCCCTAAGAGATGGGCTTTTTGGAGAACAATTTTAAAGCACTGAATCATATCTCTCTATAAGATTATAAGTATGAGAATGAAGGTATTGATTAGCATCTGCTTCCACACCATCTCCTTCTTAAATTAGCAAGCTACTATTAGTTGTCCTTTTGTTGAATTAGGCGATAAAATCAATGACATATTACAGACAATCCCACTACTTCCATAGTACTGGTTTGGAAATTTTTTTGGTTTTGCATATGTGAAGTACATATATTTATATAAACTAAAGTGAAGATACAAAATAATAAAACATTTCACTTATCTGTTCTAACTTTCAATCACTTTAGAGATAGAAAGCAGTATAAGTAAGAAAACTTTCATGAAGTTTAAGTATGAGCTTGGGAAAAAATCTAGTTTTGATTATATGACTTTCCCAGGAAGGCCTGGAGCTGTACATTTAAATCATAATATTTGAAGCTTTAAGAACAGAGTCATATATTGTCTCAAGTTGACTGATAATTTGGTGTTTATCTAAACAATCTTTTGAACTAATTTGTTCCTCATTTATTTGGAGGAGAGACTGAATTCTGTGCTAGGGAAGCAGGAAAAGGTTGACTACTGGACTAGTTGCCCCATTCTTAGCTACTCTAAGAGCCCCTACCGAGTTCCAGCTATGAATTTTTACTAAGAAACAGTAGAACCTATGACCTAACTTTCTAAGATGGTCCTTTACCCAGCTTCTCTTTTGGTCTAATGATGCTTCCTTTGCTAACCCCAAACGTGAGCTCCTTGAGAATAATTCTGATGAATAGAGTTTTCTCTGCCTCATTGGAGTTCAAATCAGGCCCAGTTGAAACTCAAGTGGTTCTTGCTCACAGCCCATCATTTTTGTTTTCCAACATAGGATGACTTCCTGTTGTGTTATTTAGAAAGTTCATGTTTCTAATTTCTTGAGAAATCTCCCCATGTCATGATGGTTGGACCTGGGGGCTGCTTGAAGGAGAGAAGCAAGTTACAGAAAGCCGCTTTCATCTTCTTTTCTGGGAAATGTTGCAGCAAGGATGGCGTAGGGCAACTCCATTAGTTCCAGCAGAGTATTTGCTCCAAGAGTAAGCTCCGACAGGTGCTGACATCTGCCATGGTGTCTAGAGACACCATATAGGTACCTTCATGGTGGGCTTCCAGGAGAGCACAATAGATATTTGCTTACCTGTGGTACTGAGACATACTCACAAAGTGAATTTTACAAAAATTAAATAGAATTTTTTCTGTTTTTCTCTGAGCTTGCAAAAATTTTATCTCCAATTTTTCCAGTTAGGCCTTGGACTTGTGATCTGAACCCCGACAAATGGCTTAGCTGAACTAATTCTTCTGCTTGCAATAGAAAAGAGAGCACCTTCCTTTTTTTGTTCATGTAGGATTATACAAGAAAAGTAAGAGAAAATTTTGTACTACTTACACTACTTTTGGTAGTATTTTATCTGCTGAGTTTTGGTTGTTGGTGGCAATTTTATAGCAACTTTACAGAAATGACTTTAATCCACAGCCAATTCTGCTAAAAAATGAGAGAACTGAGAAAATGCTGAGACTAACAGAAGAACAAGAGTTTAGATAGCTACACATTTATTAAAAAAGTGGTTACATAAGGGAAAATAAGGTGTAAGTGGCCAGAGGAAATACAAACAGGTAAAGAACTGTAAATGTTCACTAGTACGAACATTTCTCTTTAACATTAATGGTTTATTAACCATGCTGTTTTAAAAATCAGGCTCACTGTTGTATACCAAGTTTTAAATCTCTAATTTGCATAATATTTTCTTATCAAATTTCATGGCGTGTACGCACTCCAACTGGCTAAAGTACACTGATATTAAGAATGGAGAAGTATAATGAATATGATGAGAGTCTGTATTCAAAATAATATTTTTTAAAATTAGAATGACAAGAAAAAGGAGAATCTTCTTCATCTTTCAGTTACGTTTATAAATACAATTATGCAACTATTCTAAATTTTAGAAATTATTTCAGTGTTTTTTTTTTCCTTAACTCTATAAAACAAGAAAAGATTGAGCTCTATAATTGTCTCCATAGGAGGTTAGGGACAGAGTAGTGACTGGAACCTGGATAAGATGACTACTTGTCTAGTTGCCCATGGTCACTAAGCTGCAAATATGTCTCCATATTCTCTAGAACAAGAGATACTGCTTAAATAGTAGGGAAAAATGTTCAAAACTAAGTAGAAACAGAATGAAGCATCTGTCCTTGTTTCATTTTTGCATGATGTATAATAAAAGGGTGTGTTAACTTTCCACTCTATTTCTTCTCTACCACCGGCTAATTTTGGAACCTGACTTTGAATACTTTTCAGTCAGGGTTTCTGTTCAGGAAAATAGAATCATTGTACTGAAAAAGAGGCTTGGATTCTCACTTGTGCATGATTCATAAGAAAGTGAAGAAGAAACACTCAACAAAATAAGGGAATGATATGATTAAAATGTACCTCTAGATAGTTACATTAAAGCACTATATGCTTATATTGTATAAAATCTGAAAATATCCTTTCACTATTTTGAAACTACTTACTGGGTTAGCTCATGAAATCTTGCATTTTAAATAAATGATTTCAAGTACTAGGATTTTTAATGGAGGTAATAGTTGTCACCTCTAATTTCTGCAGCCTTTGTACAGAGAAATAAGGGGAAGGCTAAATGACAGCTTGTGCTGCAGAGAAATGCCAGGGGTTACAGTATCCATCAGAACCAGGGCAGTGCTGCAGAAATTACTGGAGGATGAAGAAGTAAGAAATAAAAAAGGGTGTGCTGGAACAAAGTGGAGTGAAGCAAAACCTTCACTGTTTTTTCCGAAAAAACAAGGCCCAATGTTACTCAGATTTCTTTGCTGTCCACCCTGGGGCTCCAACCCCCTCTCCCAGGGCAGGACAGCATGTCCTTTGCCTCCCTTGACACAGAATTGTTCTTTTGCTTCTAATTAAAACAGAGACATTACTGATTAAAGGTGGAGAAGCAAAGAACTGTTTTTATTTTATTCCAAATTAGTTTGAGCTCACCGAAGATCAAAGAAAACCCAGACCTGAGAAAACAAACAGACCACAAACAAGCAATTTGTTGACTTGATGCTATTTCCTGGAAGGGCGATGACTGTGGCCCTTTGGAAGGTTGGCTCAGCAGCCATGACCCTGTCAAGGGGTCTGCGTGCCAGGGAATGTGTTTTTGAAGCACATTTTGAGAACAAGATTTTAATAAGACCAAGTCCCATTAGAACATGCTCAAAGGCCCAAACACAAGTGGATTCACCTTAATATATACATCAGGGAGTGCAGGCATACACACACATGCACACATGTGCACAGACACGCAACGCTGTTCTATGTGCAGTGATCAATTACCTAGGGTTTTGCCATGTGTAACAGCTTTTAACAGCTTTCTGTTGCTACTAGCTCAGCAACTGAACAGATGTGTCAGCTAAATAGCTTTCTGGGCTGGAGATGTGAGTCAGTGATAGAGTGCTTACCCAGCATACCTGAGACCCTGAGTTCAATCCTCAGTATCACTGAAACAAAATTTTCTCTTAATGTTCAGAGTAAGTCTGCTTTTATACTGTTCTCAAAATATTAGGGTATTTTTTCTAGAATACATTATTTTTATGACATTTATTTTTCTTTGCTTTTTCAGAGCAGTGATAAAAATCTGTTCCTTTGAATTCCTACCACTATTGGCTCCTTTCCTTTAAACCCAAATGCTGGATACAAAGTCCGATTAAGACAAAAGATGGGAGAGGATATAAAAGTAATTATTTAAGGTTTAGGATTATTGCAGAAGATTGGTTTAAAAAACAGAATGTCCAAAAGCACAGATGTAGACTGCAATATAAATGCATTTCTCCTGAATCTTAAATAAAGAAACATATGTTACAGAATATAATCAGATTTCTCAGACAATAATTTCCAAACAGAGCACATGGTGGTTAAGATATATGATCTTTCTGGGTTTGGTTTATTTCATTTACTAGAATTTCCTCCAATTCTATCTATGTTGTGACTAACTACAAGATATCCTGTTGTAAGGCTGAATATTTCATTGTGTGTGTGTTTGTGTGTTTCAAATTTTCTTTCTGTTGTAGTGATTTTAACCTGCGTTTATCTCATGAGTACTGATAATGAGCATATTTTCACATATTTATTGGTCTTGTTTAGGTTTTCTTTAAAGAAATGTCTACTGGAGTACTTTTCTCATTTTTGATTGTATTATTTGCTTTTCTTCTATAAGTGACAATATTCAATAACAAACTATAATAGGTCTTATAAATAACCAAAATATACAATCACATATCTTTGGAAAGATAGCAGATGAATCAATTAATCGGCCTGAAAGAGTCATTCAAGGCTCTTCCAAACACATGACATTTCAGCTATGTCAAAAAACCTCAGATATAATGCATATATTAAAAAAGAAGATGCTAGATACATGGGAGAATGGAAGGGTTCTCAGAAAATTTATATTGACAGAAATGAAATAGTCAATAGAAAGACTGGATAATAAGGTTGAGAAAATCTAACATAAGTGTACAAGTTCATAAAAGTTATAAAAGTTTGTACTATTTGAAAGGTTTGAATACCAAAAAGGAAGAATTGGAATTTTAGATAACCAATCAATCCAGAAGCTCTGATATTCAAAAGAATTGAATTTTCAGAGACAGAGAGAATAAGGGGAAATAGAGAAAATAATTCAGTAAATTGAAGGAAGTTTTGGAAATTGGAAGAACAAGTAAAAAAGTCCAGATTAAAAGTGTCTATAGGGAACTCAGGACAATGGTTGAAAATAGATGTCATGAAATAAGTTGAAGGTTTTTAGCAGTTTCAGAGCACTGATGGAAATAAATATAGTTTTCATATAGAAAGAGAAAATACACACGAAGTTAATCAATGTCTTTGTCCTTCCTACATAAACACTAGATTAGAGTAGCAATGCCTTCTAACCACAACAAGAAACACACTAGCAATCCATAGTTTCAACAACCTGTCAAACTGTCATCAATGAATGATCAAGAAATTCTCTTGTATCTCCCAATTCTAGAGATTCCACAGTCAAACGTTAAGATTATATATTACTCTCATGAGGGCAGATATCATATAATTAGTACAACTAGAATAAACAGGCTAGCAATAGAGCCATATTGATAAACTTTCAAGCACCTGAAGATTTTATATTTACTATAAAAGTTTCTTAAACTATATATTTGCTTCCAGAATATCTAAAAATAAGATTGAAACTTCCTCTTCACCCCCATAAATTTCTTCTTAACACTGTTTATAAAATGTGGATAGATACTTTTGTGAATGATAGAAATCTTCATGAAAACAAGAATATTTTAGCAGTTATCAAGTGGAAAGTTAGAATTGGGAGGCTAAGTAAACATATGGGGATTAATATATTGGGTGGCATCATGTACATCTACTTTGGAATTTGCTTCTCCTATGAGCTAATGTTTTCATTTGTTGGTAAGATATGGATAAAATAAAATATGATGCAAAGAGAACAATCTTTTCAATAACCTAGAGTGTTAATTAAATAGATTCAGAAGATTCCCTAAATATTGTTTTAGACTTAGAATGCATTTGGAGCTGGCATGCCGGTGCGTGCCTATAATCTCAGTGGCAGGGAGGCTGGGGTAGGAGGATTCAAAGTATAAGGCTAGCTTCAGCAACATAGTGAGGTTCTAAACAACTCATAATACTCTCTTTCTCAAAATAAAAGAGAGTGGTTAAGGATCCCTGGGTTCAATTCCCAGTATCCAAAAAAAAAAAAAAAAAAAGAATGAATGAATGAATTTGGGTTATTTTGCTGGTTTGCAGACCTTGATGGCCTCACTTTGGAATATGATCACTATACTAGTCAATCTAATGTTTAACTTATACCTCTGTAGTAAGGCTCAAGTAAGTTCATTTATTTAATTTTCTTACTGTCGTGCCTGGAATTATTTCAGTACTCAGTAGAAGGCAGAGTCCTACTGTGATTGACCAAATAGCAAATTATAAGTTCAGTCATCTCTGAGTTCTGTGATCACGATACAATTTTTTCATCCATAAGATGGGAATAAAAATTCTTGAGTTGTAAATCTGCAAATTTTAGAGATAATAATGGTATGATACAATTATAACTCTTAATAGTAAATATAAAATACATTTTTCTAGTTATTCTTTAAAAATACATATTTGACACTGTAAGGTAAACATAAATATTGCTTAAATAGGAAATGCACTAATATATCTTATAGTAATGCTTATTATTGTTAATGATTATCTTAATAATATTTCTGATGAGAAAATCATGGTGTGAAGATCAGTGGGAATTTTTTTGTAATGTATTTTACTGCCAGACAAATTTCCTAAGTATTAAGTCTAATAGAGAAGCCCCCTATCAGCCAATACATGATCAATTATATAATTCTGTATAATCAATCAATGACCACAAATATTTTTGACACTGTGGACCATTGATGCCTAGACACTATGAAAGGAGGCAATTTGAGTGGCACTGCTGTGGTCTTGTCACATGATCTGGTTTGCTGATTTGTCCTTTTGCATCTGGGCCCTCCTGAGTCAGTCTTATTGGCAATCTCAGTTTCTGTGGGTATATAGGGTGAACATTAGTGCCCAAGGGTTGAACTTTTCAGTTTTCTACAAAATATTAATAACTGTTTTGGAGTGTATATTTACTCTGCTATTTGCTGTATCTTCTGCACATTAACTCATGTGATTCTCTCATTAACTCATTTATTCTCATTTTACAGCTAAGAAATTAATGCACATACTTATATCATTTGCTCAGTATCAAACAACTAAGGATAGTGGTGACTGAAACCTAGGCAGTCTTGCTTCAATTACATTTTTTAAAATTCTTATAAAATAAAAAAAAGGTATTAATGCATTTATATACCTTCAGAAAGGATCTCAAGTAACTAATTCTATTTTTTACACAATTTCTACCTAATTTTATCAAAAGCTTTCAAAGGAGTCATTCTGCCTCTTTTGAACACATTTCCAGTGACAAGCAATTTATTATCCATTCAAGAGGTCCAAGTTGTGTTTCTCATCCTCAGATTTTCCTGACTCTTAGATTTTTTTTAATAACTGTGTTCCATGTGTCTTAGATAAGCAAGATCCACTAAGAATATATACAAATATGCATAGTATATTTTTGCCCAAGATACCTCTTCATATGTTTGGGAATATTTGGCCTTCACTCAGTAGGGCTTTACCTAGAGTAATATCTTTAGTTCTTTGAATTATATACTTGGCATAAAATTTTTGTTAGACCCCATAATTTCTTAACATAATTCAGAAAGGCCTATACATCTTTTGGGATGTCACAAGAACTAATACTTCTAACGTCATAGGTCAAAAGATGAGTGTACCATCAATTTCTGTTAGATTTTACTGTATTTTTTTCCCTTATCGTCTGGTAAAATTATTCATGATATGTTAAAATTGTTGTCATCTATCACTTCTGAATTTTTTCTTCTATTTTGCTATTAATTTCATTTCCCTCTCATACCTTTGAAATTGATTTAGAAAATGAATGTTTGAGTTTCAATGCAATTTCCTCTTCTGGGAATCATTTTACTGCTCGAATCTGGCAAGACATGGTAGCAACCCCACCTGGTCATCTATTCCATAAACTTGTTAAACATGCCCACTTGGTCTTCGTCTGAGTCAGTGAAATGAAATCCTGAGAAATATGAAGCTGAATCCTTTGAGATATCTGTGTGCTTTGAGTTTTCTCACTCACATATTAGCAAAAGTTTTCATGCAATAATTCTGAGCTTAGCACAATGCTAGTCGCATACAAAATGCCTGAATAGGATGCACATAGTCTGTTCCAACATAAATTTTAAAATTAGTTTTTATCCTGCAGAAAATGTTTTTTTGAGATTCAAATATATTTATTAATAAATATTATTTGTATAATATTGTTATACTGGCTACAAATTTACCTAGTTGCATGTAATAGGATTTTCTAGAGGAATAGAACCATATTATAGGTGTATGATTGTAAAAAGGGATATTTGTTTTTTTGACTGGCTTACAAAATCGGAAGATGGATAGTCCCACACTGGCCGTCTGAACACCACAGAGACAGAGAAACCAGTAGCAGTTCAGTCCATGATGCTATAGCCTCAGAGAAATGGGGACCAGTAATACAGACCCGGTCTGAAATGGAAGGCCCAGGAACTCCCTGGAGAATCGCTGTGAGATTCCATCTTGCGAGAGTAAAGGAGTTAGAGTCCAATGTCCTTGGGTGATGGAAGCAGCCATAAATGCACCTCCTTAAGAAAAAAAAAGCTTGCTTATGCTTCAATTTTCCCCTTTTTCTGTCTTTTTTTCCTTCCACACAGACCCCTCAGCCTATTGCACCATGCTGTCCACATTTAGGGATTGTCTTCTCTCTCAGTTTGCTGTCCTATATCCAGTCATCTCTGGGAACATCTTCACTGACACATCCAGAAGCCTTTTAATCTTTGGCATCTCTTCATCCAATCAAATTGAAAATATAGATTAACCATTTTATTGCATTTATTTTCATTTGATTCAAGTCATATTTGACTCTACACCATGAAGTTCAAAATCTAAGACATTGTAAAGCAATTAGAAGATGTCTCCCACTTTTATTTTTAATTTTGGTCTAAAGAAAGTATAAAGAAGAAAATGGATGTAATCTTAATATTGTTTTTACTTACAGGATGAAAATTCAAGGTAAAGATATACTTGATTAAACAGAGCAGATATAGAAAATATAAAGGAAAAATTAGATAAGTCCTATAATTTATCTGAAGTAACATGTTGTGCTTAAAGACAATGGAATGATGTCTAAAAATTCAAAAGGAAAATGAGAGTGACCCAATAATTTTATAGCCAGCTTAGATATCTATCAAGTATAAATATAATATTGAGTCATTTGAAAACATAAAACAAAAGAATTTATGAAACATGACTTGAATCAAATAAAAAATAAATGCAGAATATCTTATAAATCACCACTGATGAATATCCGTTACCTCTTAAAAACAGAACTAAATATCTTTGAAGAACACAGTGATATAAAATATAAATCTGAATACTAAAAATATAATAAATCTTATAAATATTGGGTTATAGCCCCAGGATATGAGAATAGGCATAAAATATGTAACATGTTAATATCTTCATTATTTATAGCAGGAATTTAACAGATTTCTTCAAGTGGAAACATGTGGTTAAAACTATTGATTTATATTGCTTTATCTTGCTGAATTGATGTTGTTTCTGTAAGTCATTCATTTTTCTGCCTAGAAATATAACCTCCACGTGGGTGACATGGAACATTCTGGATCAACTACATTCAAGAATGATATCTTATTTTAGAAAGTTTTTCTTGCTCAAATAAACTTCATTTAATTATTTACCTCCATTTTTTAACAATCTGATGATAAAAATATTTTCTGAATTTTAGGTTATTTTTAAATATATAGCAACACTATGATAAAGAAATGTTTATATGAACTTCAGTATTTTTGTTTCAGGTTAGATATTTTTGTTCTGATAAAGTAAAATTAAATTAAAGTTAATAATCTACTATGATAGCTTTAATGGTATGGTCCCACTTTATTAATAAAACTGTTTGTTTTCTATTTTACCATATATCTGTATAAATGCCCAGAAAAATATCTGAAATGAGGTTCTGTCATAGTTAATGGTGTTTATTTCTTCCTGAAAAGATTTGGTAGATTGTCGCATCTTTCTTCTTATGATTTTATGCATTTTTAAGTTTTCAACATTCACAGTATGTACAGAAATAACAGAGTAATATTTACTTAAGAATACTGTGGAGGTAAATATCACTAGGTGTTAAATTAAATTCTTTGTGGTGGGAATGTAGTTGTATTGGGTCTTTTACTTCCTCCAGCTCTAATTTACTATCTTTTCTTGCTCTTCTTTCTGCTCTGGAAGACTGAACTACCTGGCTTCCTTCCTGTTTACCTTCATAATGTGGGTCTCTAACAATGGGAAACAATGGCAGGGGAATTTCAGGGTGAGAGGGAAGTTTAAGGGACTTGTTCCCAACTCCCTATCACATTTGACAGTATACTCTGTCAGTGGTTGATAACCAGAAGAACTGTAGCTCCATTAGGGGAACCCTCACTTTAAAGCCCTAGTTCTCCTCACATCTAATTAGCTGTTACCTTCCTTGATCCTTCAGACACAGTGGTGGGAATGATGGCTCACTGTGGCTGGTCTCTGAGTGCCTCAATATCCACTGGCTACAACCTTACTCAAAGTTTCTTGAACTGTCTGAGCTAGATTCTGTTCATTGCAGGATTGACAGAATAAATAATAAACAACATTTTTGTAGTTTTCTAAAATTGTTAATTTGAAAAAAATTAATAAATTATTTGTTTAATTTCATTGGGTCACAATACATGTTTTTACCTTAACGTTGGTGTTGTATCAACAATGGCTTGGTCCTAGGACACAATAATGAGTACTTTTACACTGAATATCATTTTTTTATTTTTTCAGAATTTTTTATTTAATCATCCTATTCTACAGAGAAGGATTATCTATGTTTTGGTTCATTTTAAAGTGTTATTGCTGCTAACTATATTTTATTATTTATCATAGGTGACATAAAGTAAGATTTTTTTTCTTGACCAGTTAGACCTTCTCTGATGTACAAAATCTGAACATCTAGTCCATTTAGAGCTTTACATGGATTGTTTCTCCCAAAAGAAAAAAAATCTTCTTGATATTGGTACCTTCATGTATGCTCTAAATAATTTATATGTGTTGCAATATTGCCAATAAAATATTGAAGAATATAACACTGAATGCTACTTTTTTACTTAGGAACCCTCTCCTAGCCTGCCCACCACGGCCATCAAGTCCTTTTCTTCATTACCTCTAAAAGTCTTTGGATTCAGCTGAGATTTTAGGTAACTGCTGGGAAGTATTAAAACTCATTATTTGGTTGACCAGAATAGTTGCCCTCTCTTAGTTTCCAATAATGCTCTCTGAATGGTTTCCTTAATATGTTTAAAAGATGTGTGGTACTGCAGTAGAGTATAATGTAGGACAGGAATTATAGTTATCGTTTCAGATGAGGTGTGTTGAAAGAGGTCAGGATGACGCAGTTGGCAACTTTCAGAACCTGCCTTCTTATTATTACCATCTGTGTCAACTTGCAGCCTCCATTTCATAGGACAGGAAAAATGAAACTGTGGTGGCGTTTTGGGGATGCTTTTTTTTTTTTCTTTTCGTGATGATTGACCCCAGTATACACACTACGTAGTGTAAATGAAACTGAAAAATTGTTCCAAGTTTTTACTGGATTTCACCTATAACTATCTGCATATGTAATTAGTATTTAAAACTCCCCTCTCTCCCATCCTACAATTTTTTTTCATATAGTTCTTTAGAGAAACAGCAGCAGTGATGATAAGGTTCTTTATGGAACCTGGTGAAATTTGCAATATAACCTTTATAGCCAGTATATTATTACTGGCAAGAAAAAAATGTGGTTCATTTTTATAACAAAGTACATTGGCAGTAGAAATAAGAACAAGTATTCTGCAACAACCTATATGGAGTGCTTGGAATGCCAAACTATTTGGAAGGAACCTGACTCACTTCAGGGAAATTATGTAGGTCACAATCTACCACAAATTGAAGAAAGCAAAGAAAATGCTGAGAGTCAATTTTTAGTTTTCTCGTGTTGGATTCATAAGCAAATGACATCATTCAAAGACTTTATTGTAAGGGCACACTAAAAAACATCAAATTCATATGTAAGGCAAAGGATAATAAACTTAAACTGAGCAGTTTATTCTTTTTAATGTGTGTACTAAAGCTTTTCTGCAGTAAGACTTGGACAAGACTTCCTTTTTCAGCACTAGCCTATAGTTAACTACCATTTCATACTTGGAAAAGGTTTGGAATTTAATACTGGATATATACCACAGTATCTAAAGTTGGTTTATGCATACTTAAGCTTAGTTTAATTATTCAATAAGAGAATATGTTTCTTATTACAGAATAAGAGACCTAGTTACCCTCAGTTAGCATTTATATTACTAATAAAAAGTCCTGAATAAGGAATGTAAAATATTAGCTGTTGGAACAAAGTTTACTTATATTAGAACTAATGTCAAGATTCAAATATATAAACACAAAAATTTTTATTGTTTTTTTACCTGGCATTGTGTATTAGTTGCTAAATCAAAACAGTTAACCTAGAACCCCCATTTCCTGTATGGCGAATTCAGCTGAGAGACCTGAGAGAGAGCAGGGGCTTCACGCAAGCTCTTTTGTCAGTGGATCCCAGTGTTACTTCTATCTGTAAATTCAGAATATTTCATAGCTTCCAAACAGACTACAAGGTCCAATAAAAATGTCTGAAAATCCACTTACAAAGATCATCATAATTTTAAATAATGTCTGTTTTTTTATGACTAGTATGTGAATATTAAAAGGACAGAACTAAATACTGGTGAAGATTATAAGTGCACTTGAAGTGTAGATGAACCAAAGCGTGAAGAGCATGATCACATAATGTATACGATGTTAAAAGATTGCTCCATCCATTTTTTTTCTTTCTTTTTCAGTCAGAAACTATTTTTTATTTGTTCTTTTTAGATATACATGACAGTAGAGTGTATTTTGGCATATTATATATGCATGGAGTACAATTTTTGCTAATTAGAAACCCATTCTTGTGATTGTACATGATATGGAGTTATGACCCATGAAAGATGAAAAGCTCATCCAAAATTGAGGCTCCTTCAGACCTATCCTGATCTAACAGAAATAAGGAAATGGGTCTATTACAAAATAGTATAGACAGGGAAAACAATAATAAATACACTAAGAAAGTTTTGAGGAAAAATTATGGAAATAAAACCACCAGAATAAATCTGAAAAATAAAAAGGAAACAGCAGTTAGAGGCTACAAATAGTAATTGATCACCTGAGTCCACGTTCAACAGTTTGTCCCTGAAACCCATAGGATCCCTGTGGAATACAACCTGCAGCAGGTATGTGCACCCGGCACTTCAGACTGACCGTTATCAGTGGATAGAAGATTCCCAATGAACATTTGAGGTTTATCCAAGATGCCTCAACAGCACCCAGTATTAAGTTAGATAAGAGACTCACCAACTTGATGGATGCAGGAATTCATTCTTAGAGTGATAGAAATTGGATGAGAACTCCAAAGATTTTGGCCTGAATGACTAATTCAACCCTGCACACTCTACCAAACACTAGCTAAGTTTCTTCAGCTCAAGACCATATACCTAGAGTGACTCCAATCCCTTAAATGGCCCAATACCATGTACCTAGTATGACCCTAATACCTTAGAAAGCCATCTAGGAAAGCTCCATGCTACTATAAGAATTTATTCTTTGTCCCAGGGAATACTGTGTGTAGGACATTGCCCTCCCTTTTCTTAGAACATGTTTTAGAAAATATGTAATTGTCAATATTTTCTCAATATGCAATTGTCAATCCCAGATTCTCAAAGATCTGGGAGTCATGTATTTGAAATTGATACTTTTAAGAAAACAGCTTCTATATCTCCAAGTTCCTGTGGAAGGGTAAAAACCTGACGTTGGTGGGATCCTTTCTTCAATTTGCCAACCTACCTTTCACATGAAGATAACAATTTGTCTCCTCCCCTGGATAAGCACCAATCAGCAAAAATAGTGGCAAAATCACATCAACAGGTCCTTCCTCCTCTCCTGACTCCTCTCAACATCCTTCAGTGTTTTTCCTTTACCATACTTCAGTGTTTAGAAAATATTCTACCTTTGGTTTCAATGGAGCTGAGCCTGTGTCACACGGAAGTCTTTCTCTTATACTACAGTTGTCTGCGGAAACAAAAAACTGTCTTCACCTTTTCAACAAGTGTCCAGTTCAAAATATTTCCTTTGCATGGGAGACAAGCAATGACTGAAATCCTAATAGCATGTGTGTAAGGGAGCCCCAGTGATATGTGGACAATTGAGTCATCTAGC
Source organism: Xerus rutilus (assembly GCA_028644305.1). Taxonomy (NCBI): domain Eukaryota; kingdom Metazoa; phylum Chordata; class Mammalia; order Rodentia; family Sciuridae; genus Xerus; species Xerus rutilus. The sequence goes on along the minus strand of CM053409.1, from coordinate 105,829,299 downwards.
AAGCAGCATTGAAAGTACACATGAGACAAATTCCCTAGTTTTTTAGAGATTCTCAGTAGAGTTCAAGAAAGGTAAACACTGAGGCCCTTAACCAAGTTTGATTCTTCTTTCTATTGTACATCAACAGAAGGTAAGATGACATGCACATGTGGATCTTCTATGAAGTTTGTTGAGTAAGTAGCAACACACACTAGACAGAAAGCAATTTTGGCTACAAATTACCATAATACAAATATAGTGATCTGAGGAATTCGATTATATTTAAGTGATTGGACTTGTACCACACTATTACTAACTGTAATCTACTCATAACTACTATAAAAATACAAAATTATTTAGTCAGTGAATTTAAGAAAATTTTTTAAAAAAGTAATACATGCAATATAATTGAGGCCATGCCATGTCATGAGTCTGGACACATTATTAAGGAGTTCATTCAAGGTTTTGTTATTGCCAGCCAAGAGAGAATAAGCACTCTTCTCTGGTGTTTTCTATCTCAGAAAAATGAAACTACCGTTAATCAATTCTGCACCAAAGAACTTCCACTCATATCCTTTCTCATTTCATCCTCTGTGGAGGATCATGGAGTCCTGCTGAATTCACCAGCTCTGTGCCTCTCCAATCTGTTCACTATTACTGAATCTCCACTACCACTAACTCAGAACAACCCATTACCTCTTCCTTGAAGGACTACAAGGGCCTCATGCAGCCTGTTCTACATCCTGCAAAGAGAAACACGTTCTCATAAGGCAAAGTAGGCCCTGCCATTCTCAGTCATGTCCCCACCTCTTGTCCTCCTGATACTCTTTATCCTCATTTATATTTGCATGATGTTTTCCATTTCTTAACAGATCACACTATTTCCTTATGATCTTTCCTTATTGTCCTTTCCTATGAAAATCTTATTTGGGTTTAACAATGCTGATAAGTAAGCAGGCAATAAATATTTGTAGCATGAACATTTGAATGTTCTCAGAATGAAAATCAAAGTTCTTAATATGGGAAACAAGTCCCTGCAGTGTCCTGTCTTCCATCTTCTCCAGTCACATAGCACCAAGGTCTGTATCTCACTTTTTCTACACAAGAATCCCTGGATTTCTAAATTTATTATGCAGAATCTGGTAAAGAGGCAAGAAGGATTTCAGTATTCCTGGGTAGAAACTTGGGCAGGTTCAAAAACGTTGCACAAATCATTGAACATTTTAGTGCAGTTGGTAATACAGGTAGAACGAGCACAATAATATTATACTTTTGACATGATTGCTAGAAATATTTGATCTTACCAGCCTCACTGCATCTTTCTTTTTCCTTTGGAAGCTCCAAATTTTTTGCCTTAATAATTTCAAAGCATCCCATGGAATCCATATCAAACATTAATTTCTTTTTCTTTTTCCATTTTTGTTATTTATTTATTTACTTACTTACTTATTTACTTTTTACAGTGCTGAGCATCAAACCAAGAGGCTTGCACATACATGCTAAGCAAGTGCTCTACCACTGAGCTACAATGTCACCCCAATTATCAATTTCTTGAAATTTCCTGAGAACACCACCTCTCAGGAAATTGTTTACTTGGGACATTTTCCTCTAAAGATCTTTGGGTTTAAAGTTACATATTATTTCATTCAATTAAGTATTCCTTATCTCAAAAATGAAACTGCAACTGATCATTTCTGCAGGAAAGAATCATCTGTTTCATAAGAGCTATTTTCTCTAATCAAACATAAGTTCCAAAGAAGCTTTTTTTTTTTTTTTATCCTGGGGATGGAACCCAGGAGCACTTTACCACTGAGCTACATCCCCAGCTCTGTTTATTTTTTATTTGGGGAAAAGGTCTTGCTAAGTTGCTGAGGCTGGCCTTGACCTTATGATTTTTCTGCCTTAGCCTCCTGGAGTTGCAAGGATTACAAGTGTGCACACTGCACCTGAGGGCTTAACATTTCTGTCGTCGTTGTCTTCTTCTTCTTCTTCTTTTTTTTTTTTGGATTGAACCCAGGGGCACCTAACCATTGAGCCACATCCCCAGCCCTTTTATATATTTTATTTAGAGACAGTCTTGCTGAGTTGCTTAGGATCTCACTAAGTTGCTGATGCTGGCTTTCAACTCACGATCCTTCTGTCTCAGCCCCCCAAGCCACTGAGATTACAGGCGTGTGCCACTGCATATGGCAACATTTCATAATACTAGTAAGTAATCTGTCAATATTTGTTATTTACAAACTTTTGATGGCATAAGAAAGTTAGAAAAAGAGTAAAGAAAAAAGGAATCACATATAGCCCAATATTCGTGATTCCTAAAAAAGCAAAGAATGCATTTATGCTGACTTAAAGTGAAGAAATAATCCTAGAAATTCATTGCAAATGTTCATCTACTTCCTGTATTATATTTTATTATTTCTTTACAGATGCTAAGACAGTGCTCTGAAATGGTGAAAACATTTTTATTTTTCAATAAATTTTGATTCTGAATCTCATGTATAAACAAAAAAATTACAAGAAGATGAAATTGGAGTAACAGCTTGGAAAGATTTTCACATGATTTCTTCTTGTTCATCCAGTTTTAATTCCATTGCTTTGAGTAATGCAGGGATTCTACTTTTTGTACTTAAGGAAGAATATAATATAAACTTGCTATTAACAAGTACAGAGTACTTGTATATACATATACACACACATATATAAATGTTTAATATATGTACATATACAAATAACAAATTCTTTCAACAGTCAAGTATTAATGTGCAATTTTGATGCACTGAATATTGAAGATCAGAGGTAGCCACCTTCTGGAAGAATAATTCTTCCAAAGTAGTCTGAAGTGTTCGTTCTGCTCCATGTGGTTCTGCAGTCAAGTCCCTGGGAATGCAGGGGATCAGCAAGACTATTTGTGGTCATGAGGTATGCTTCTGATGATCTACACACCTGAGCTCACTCTGAGAGAGCAGAATAGAAAGTGTGTACAGATTGGAATGTCTGCCAGCAGTGACAATCAAATATTGTTTGAATAAAAATGCCATATTTGGGAATTTTCTCCTGCAACAGGGGACAAACATTTAAATTTGCCTCTTTGACTTCAACTTTACAGTGTATTGCTTAATAAACACTTATTTCTATGCATAACTAATTACTTCTCCCTGTTGGATGTGGCATCTCTATAACTTTTATTTCTGATTCATTTCCTCTGAATCTCTCTGGATTTTTACTCCTTGGTCTCCTTCACTTATTTTGTTTTGGGTTTAAATCTCCACGTATTACTTTATTTCTTAGGGCTCTGGATACAATCCATTTCTAGCATTCTGTTAGATTCCATTCGACTTGCTTTTATTGCATTACTCTAGCTCAACTCTCTTGTCTTTTAGTAGAAGGATAAAAACATCGATCAGGTTCCTGTACAGCTGTACCTACACACAATGTGTTTGTTAAATCCTAATAAACCTATTGCATATCGAAAATATCATAAATTTAAAATGCATTCAATAGACCTAACTTAGAAATAGTTTAGACTTGTTTATCTTGATCATGCTCAGAAGACTTAACATTAGCCTACATTTGAGCAAAGTAATCTGACACAAAAGTCAATTTTATAATAAAGTTTTGAATATTTCATAAAATGTATTGAACACCTATCTCAAAAACACACTGGTAACATGACATACTCTAGAGTGCAAACTTTAAAAATTATTAGTATATCCACTAATACCTTCAGAGTATGAAGTATGTGCATTCATATGCACATATGTATGTGCTCTGTGACGGATTTATGAGACTTTTCAAAGTGAGAGATGGAATAGAGTAGAGCACAACTCAAATATCTTAGCTCTCTTTTCTATTAACACAAAATTTTTCTTTTTTAGTAAGCAGAACATAAACCTGCATTCACTTATTCAATAGATATTAACTGAGAGTCTACTGCATACCAGGCACTTTTCATTATTCCTAGATGCTTGGGAGACAACACGGAGCAGAACAGATAGAAAATATTGTACTTGGGAGCTTATTGTCCAGCTGGGTAAGAAAGACACAGGAAAATAGAAATCATAGAATAATCAGCAAGGAAATTCTTCAGTGGCTTAGATGGATATAGCAGTGCAGGTGTGCTGATATGAAATGAGAGCACTGTGCTTGAAGAAAGTGAGGGCAGCAAGACCAGGTAAGAATGAGAGAGGGGAGCACAGTGTGAGAGACAGTTAGACAAATGCAAATGAGGAAAGAGAGGCAGATTATATAGGGCCCCATGGGCAATTCAAGGACTTTAGATTTTGTCCTTAGAGAAACAGCTTATTTCAGGGTTTTCAATAGAGTGGCGTGACCAAACTCACATTTTTAAAGAATCAGTAATCATAAAATTAGGACAAAGTATTAAACTCAAAGCACTTCCTAAGTTTGAAAAAAAAAAGTCACACAAACACAAAAAATTATAAATAAACCAGATAAGGTGGTAAGTTTGGATGTTCTTGGATGGATTAGATGAGCACATATGGAAATCAGGTCGACTTGTTTTCCTCTTCAGTGAACTTCTAAATTGTTTTTGAATATTGGAATTTTCCATTTTAAAATGAATATACAACACTTGACCATCTCCCTGGGAATTTTTCATTTTCATTTTAAAAAATTTTTAAAGTTCATTTTAAATTTTTATCAGAAATACTGATAAGTATCTGAGGTAATGCATTTGTTAATTATCTTGATTCAGTCATTCCATATTGTGCACATAGGTAAAATATCAGTGCTCCATAAATCAATATGAGTGTCTCATTTTTACACAACATTTATAATAGAGTGCAGGCTCCACCAGGGCTTTCATTTTACCACGTCTGTCCCATATATTCTAGAATAAATGCATCACTTTCCATTCTGCAAGGCATGCAAAACTTTTGTCAAGTAAATTCTAGAACTGGTTGCACAAATTTCAATTTGTGAATAACTAAATATGTATTGATAAACATTTTTTCCTTAATAATTTTAATAGTTGCTATAATTATTATTTCTTGAAAAGTAAAATTTATTTAATAGATTAAAATAAAAAATAATTATTAACACTTTTAAAGGAACTAGGTGGATATTTGTTTTACTAATGCACAGAATTTGTGTAAATGTTTTATAAATTATATTTTCATTGAATCACGTCACTTGAAGGGATAGACTATAGAAAATTTAGGCAATTTTATTTTCTCAATTTTACCCTGTTTATTGTCCCAAGAATATGTGCCTATGAGAAAAAGTTGCCCATAGGCAAAAACGGAAATAGTAAGTGAAAAAATTTCCCATCAACCTTCTAAAACTACAAATAGTTTCCTTCATTCAAATTTAACTGTTTTCTAAATGTAATTTGAGAAAACAAAGATCAGCCCGGATATGATTCAGGTAACTTGAAATTTTATTATTTCAATTTATTACTCTGAATGGCTTGAGATCAGTTTGTAGCATAAAATTACAAAGCTTCCAACACAGTTCACATCTTATTCATGTATTCTTTTCAGCTGTGTAAGATTTATTCAATAAAGTGTCAATAGGAATAAGAAGAAAGAAAAAAAACTTAACACATTAATTCTTAGCAAAAGCATCAAAATGTAGTGGCTCCATAGCTTTTATAAATAGAAAATGAATTTAAGATGCTCCTCTTATTGAAAAGGTCACCTAGTCATCTACCATAAAACTGTCCATTAAATATATGTCTTTATTACTAAATATTATATTATATATATGCATGTTTCCTAATTTTATTAAAAGGTATTTTCACATCTATTATTGGTTTTGATATATAATAGCAGATCCTATTGCAAAAGATCTGTTTTACTTGCCTTGAGCTAATGTTACTTTTACATCAACTCAAACCAAGGTACATCAAGTTCAGAGATCAAAGAGCCAGAAAGATACTCTATTTATTATCATAAAATGCACAAGTGTGAAATGTTAATATGAAGACACAGTGAAGATATCTATAAAATAATCAGAGTAGCAAAATTTTATAAAGGGCTAGATAGTAAACATTTTCGGCCTTGTGAGAAAAGAGACCAAATTGAGACTATCATACATGAGTTTATAATACCACTTAAAATGTGATAGCTAAAATTGGCCTGAGCACCTTTCAAAACCAGGTAGTGAATCCAAATTTGGCCCTTGGGCTGTATAGTTCCTGACTCCTGGGAGTTATATCAAGGGATGTTCATCTGAGGTCAGGCAGTGTTTTCATTCCCACTGATGAGCTTTTGATGTTTTCTTTTTAATCCAGAGAGTTGGAGGGTTGGATGCACTGTATGGTTTTATTCTCAAACTAATATCTCAGATTTCTTCTTTACTGATGCCCCTTAGGACAAGTGTTTGTGTCTGACACATTTTCACTCTTTTTGAAAATTAGCTATTTTTATTAGTAGTACTCTCTATATTAATTAATGTCCCTGCATGGAAACTTCTGAAAGGGCTTTCATCACTGTATCAGGAAGAGCTTTGTTTCCTGGAGGAAGTGGGGCCTCCTGAGCCCCTGACCTGTGTAATAGCCAAGGTCCCATGCATAAACATGGTCTTCTCTGGGTTCAATGTTTTATTGTTGCTGTCTTGAAATTGTAAAACAAAAAAAAAAAAAACTGAAAAAAGGACCTTACAGTTTTTAATTTGTATAAATCCCTGAAAATCACTTAATGCTTTTTAGGTCTTTATGGATAATGAACCTCCTAGAGATTATCAATTTCCATTTTGTTTTAGCTTCCATGAAATTCAGAATGAAATTTGCAGCCCAACATCAACAATAGGTTAGAAATCTATGAACCCTACATTTAAAAACAAATTTTCCTCCTTGATACTACTTTTTTTTCAATGTATATTTTCCTTAATATTAATTTTTTTAAATTTAAGTTTTACTTTCATTATGTACATTTTGGTGTGCCACTGATAATTGTATATTGGAGTAAGATAGAAAATAAGAATAAGTGTATTTATAAATTAAAAGTGAATTTAATCATGATGAATAAATAGTAGAATTAATATCATAGTTGCTTCTGAGTTGGAATAAGTAGAAGTCCCTTAAGAATTTATTTGTTATGTTGAAGGTACAACATCATTTCCTTCAGGTATCTAATGCTGAATGAGAGAGACTTATGCTGAATAGGAGCTGATGGTATTTACTTCCATTTCTACTGTCTTTTAGTGCACCTAAAAAGCTAGACAGCTTAATATTTTTTCTCAGACACTCCCATAAACATTTTTTATATAAATTAAGTCTTCACTCTATTTATGATTTCAACACTGAAATGAGGAGTGGACCATTTTCCTTCTATGACTGGAGAGATGTTTGGAAATTTTGCAAATTTTGCAAATTATGCAAATTTTCTGTGATTGACTCTACCTAACATTGTCTATTCAGAGTCATGGTGGTTATGACCTAGACACTTTTATCATAAGATCAGTTATCATGGTAGGACTATGAGCTCTCTCCTTCTTTGGTGGCCTGCTGACTTTTGATCTCTCTCTTTCAGTGAATTTGTACACCTAATTACTTTTATTGGATTATTTCCTGATTAAAATATTTACAAAATCATTTCTGTTTTCTACACTTTCTTCTCAAAGAATTAGTAATATAGGAAGAAATTTAAAGAGCTATTGCTTTAAAAACCTGTATAAGCCATTGTAGCATGAGTAGACTCCATGGACAACTTCACAAAAAAGTGAAGTATGCCAACAATAATACATTACTAACTCATTTTAACACAAACGATCTGACAGTGTAGAGTCTGTGTCAACTAGCCAAATGCTCATCCATTCCATTTCTTCCTCCTGGACATAGAAGAACAATGCTTTTCTCACTTTCCGTGGTAGTTAAATTAAAGCTGTGTGGTTGTGTTGGGGCCAGTGGGAAGAAGATGGAAATGATGTGTTCATTGGCATGTTGGTAACCTACCTTCCTAGAAAAATAATAAAGACAAAGAAAAAGCCCCTCTTCGTAGTGTTTGCTAATTTTCTGAGTGTAAATCCACATGGTAAGCTATCAAGGTGGCATTAGTAAATTTGGAATTGTAAAAAGATACCCAAAACTCTTGCAAACCAGTTTGAACTGGTTACAGCACACACTGTATTTATATGACTCCAGAATTAGTCATTAAATCCCATACATGACCAATCATGCTCTCTTCCCCTTCCACGGTTGTGCTATGGAGGCCACATTTGTAAAACACATAGAATCACAAGAAGAAAAGGGACTGGAACTCCAAGGAACATATTGGAATGTGATAGGAGTGAGAATTAAATCTCATTGCATTGAGCTACTGGAATTTTGAGAATGGTTGTTATGCCAGTATTTTCTAGCCTGATCTATGTTGACTAATGCTGTTGCTGTGAGGTGATATCCCATAGTCATGTGATATTCAGCAGATGGTGGTCCTTAGCAAAATATGTATTATCTGAGAGGAAATGAAGAAACAACCAATCCTCTGTGGAGATTATGCTGCTCTATGGAGCATCAGCAGAGACCTGCAGATCAGTCACAGATACTTGGAAAAACAAAACTACAATGGTGGCATATCAGAAACTATGAGTGGGTCATGAGGGCACTTATTTGTGAGCACATGTAAAACAACACTGAGAGGACTCACAGGTATACTTAGAAGTTGTGCTCCACGAATAGAAACTTACTATACTATGTTATGTAGGTAGTGCATGAATTAGTGCTTCATTTCTATAAATGTGACATGAGATGCTAGGAATGAAGAGTATATTTTGTTTCATTGTTGTTCTCATCACTAAAAAATACTTTTGTTTGCATTTATTAATGAAGTCAACATCTCAATCTATTCATGTGTTAATACTTAGATATGAGGTGTTCCCCCAAAAAGCTTGTGTGAGACAATGCAAGAAAGCAGAGGTAGAATAATTGAGTTGTGAAAGTTTCAACTTCATCAGTGAATTAAACACTTGATAGGGTTTAACTGGGTGGTGACTGTAGGCAGGTAGGGTGTGGCTGGCAGAGATGGGTTAAAGAAGATTTTCAGAATAACATAGAGAAAATAAAATATTTACAGATAACCAGCAATAAATATGAACAGGTTTTCACTTAGATATGTAAATAGTTTTGAAAGTCACTGCTCTTATCCTTATCAGAAAAAAAGCAGGAAACACTAAAAATTAGTAATATGTGTTGGCTCCATCAGAAAACTAATGTCTCAGAGCAAAAATATTAAAGAATTCTATATCCAGTGAAATTATCCTTCTAAGCTCTTGAAATAGAAACTTTATCATAATATAAAATGTGACAGAATCCATCACCAATAGATAAGCCCAAATAAATATTAAAAAAAATTCTTCAGGCAAAAGGAAAATGATACATATGCTAGTCATCTTTTTGTCACTATGACCAAAGTACCTGACAAAGACAACTTAGCAGAGGAAAGGTTTATTTTGGCTTATGGTTTCAGAGGATTCATTTCATGGTTGGCTGTCTCCAAGGCAGAAACATCATGGGAGAAAGACATGGCAGAGAAAAGAAGTTTAGCTCACAGTAACAAGGAAGCAGTGAAAGAAAGGGCCCAGGGACAGATAGAGTCCCCAAGTGCACACACCTAGCAACCTACTTCCTCTAGCCATGTCCCACCTACCTATTGTTTTTATTACTTCCAAGTAATTCCATTCAATTTATTAATCCATCAGATGGTGAGATCAAAGCCCCCACAATTCAATTTTCCATCTCTCTGAATATTGCTGACAAACACATGAGTTTTTTGGAGGGACATTCCAGATAAAAAAATCATAACAATACACATCAAGAAACTGGAGAGATGATAGATAGATACCTATAGATATATGTATGATGTTATAGAAGGCATGAATTAAAATAAACCAAAAGGATTTTTATTTTTATTCTTAAAGTAAAAAGTAATTGTTTAAAACACTAATAGTGAAAGTGTATTAAGTATTTATAGTAAGTAGTAAGTGAAATGAATGACCACAATGGAGGTAAATGGGATGGAGGAATTGGAAACACCTTCCTATAAAGCACATATACCAAAAGTGATATGGCATATATACTGTCATTTAAAGATTGACTTAAATTAGTTCTCAGTGTAGTAAATCCCAGGACAATCACTAAAATAATTTGTAAAGGTATACAATAGACATGATAAAAGAGGTGATAAAATGGAATATATAATGCTTATTTAAAACTAGGGAAGGCAGAAACAAAGATATTCTATGATTAAGAATTAGAAGACTTGATATTGTTAAGATATTATTTCTTCCCATGTTGATCTATAAATTCAATATAATTCCAACCAAAACCCCAGGAGGCTATTTTGTAGATATTTACAAACTGATTCTAAAACTCCTACCAAAAGGTGAAGGATCTAAAATAGTTGATGGAGTATGGAAAAATACCAGATGATTTTGAGGATTCATACTATAAACCTTCAAGGTATGACATAAAACAACAATAACTAAGACAGTGTAGTATGATAAAAGAAAAATATACATATATATACATATCTATAGAATAACTGTAGAATAAAATAGAGATCCAGTAATATATGAAAATAAACTTAGTGAAATAGCTTTTGATGGCCACAAATGCAATTCAAAGAAGGAATTTTAATATTGTTGGATAATTGAATGGCTCTATAATAAAAGAAGAACAAATAAACCTTACACCTATGTAAATCAGCTTTTCTTTACTATGATCAAAATATCTGACAAGAACAACTCAAAATAGGAAAAGTTTATTTTGGCTCATATTTTCAGAGGTTTCACATAATGGCTGGCTGATTCCATTTCTCTGAGCCTAAGGTAAGACAGAACAGCATGGTGGAAGGGCTTGGTGGAGGACAGTCACTCAGCTCATGAAAACTGGAAAGCCCACAGAGAACCAAGAATGGCCAAGGACAGATATAGTCCCCAAGGGTCTTTCCCTCCTACTTTCTCCAACTTGCTTACAATTTCAACTCTGTGGTCCATTCACATTATTAATCCATCAATGGATTAATTCACTAATGAGGTATGGCTCTCACAATCTAATCATTTTTATGATTGCATGTATATGTAAATATTGAACACAAATTTCCAAAGCAGAATAGTCACAAATAATTTAAGTAAGAGAATATCCACATTAAGCTGTTTCTTTAGAAATGTGGAGCATAAACCCATAGTCTCTAATGAGAGTTGGGCAGAGTGGCTTCCTTCCAATAAATACAGTATAGAAAAGAGGGAAAAAGCAACTTTTTTGGTGGAGGAATCTGATTAACAAGATCTCAGTTGATCAAGATGAGCAACACCAGTGATAAATTTTAGTTGTCCTTAACTATGATGTATATGCTGATTTTCTTGACTGTAATAATTATTTCATCCACACTTGTATATTAAAACACCATGTACTATACTTTAAATCTATGAGTCTGAAATCATTTTTATAGTGTCTGCTTTTGATGTATGAGAATTGCTTATTACCTTGTACTCTTCCCCCTAGAAACCAATCACCCCTGCCTAAGGATGTGAAAACACTGACGACCCAAATGAAGCATGCTAAAAGTATCTGACTGGGATGTTTTAAAATTGTTAAGGTCACCCAAACCAGAAAATCTCAAAAACTATCATATCCCAGAGTAACACAGCAACTAAAGGTACTCTGGATTAGATCCTCAGCCTAACCAAAGGACATCTGGGAAAGTATGGACTTTGGTTAATCATATATCAGCAATAGTTCATTAACTTGTAAATGTATCATACCAATGCAAGACATTTGCACAGTGTAAAATGGGTGTGCCACACATGGCACTCTGCACAGTCCTCACAACTAGTCTGTAAACCTAAAACTATTCTAAATTTTTTAAAAAATATATGTTTTTAATTGGCACTGGGGATTGAACCCAGAGATGCTCAGCCACTGAGTCATATCCCTAGCCTTTTTTTATTTCAAGACAAATCTCACTAAATTGCTAGGGTCTCACCAACAATATTATATTTGCATAGAATGCCAAGTTTTTGTGAAGTTCAGAGTATTCTTATTTTTTAATCTTAACCATAAATAAATTCATCACATTTCTTTGTAATACATATGGATGATTTCAACTTCATATTATGTACATATGTAAGATGCGGCATCTGTCTAATAGTTTTATTGTGACTATTGGCCCCAATAAAACTATTTTCTCTAACCAACTCCCCGCTTTTTTAGCCTTAGCCGTATTTCTAGATAGTGTATATATGGCATATATTTTTAAATTACATATATTCTAGATAGTCTATATATGGCATATATTTTAAAATTACAATTCTTTAGAAAAGCAATAAAAAGATTTTTCTAAAAATTTTTATTAACAAAACTGCCTGTGCTTTTAAAAGGACTTATACATTGAAAACATTTAAATTTTTTCATTGTCTTTCTAGAATCAATATTCATATAGTGCACATTTTTATACCGATTGACATGACAATATTTTAAAACAATATTTTAAATATTTTCTGAATCATTAAATATTTTTCAATACATAATCTTTTTCTTTTCCCCCTTTGGTGCCAGGGATTGAACTTAGGGGTACTCAACCACTGAGCCACATCCCCAGCCCTATGTTGTGTTTTATTTAGAGACAGGGTCTCACTGAGTTGCTTAGTGTCTTGCCGTTGCTAAGGCTGGTTTTGAACTCATGATTCTCTTGTCTCAGCCTCCCAAAATGCTGTGATTAGAGTCGGGCCCCACTGCGCTGGGCTCAATACATAATTTTTAATGGCTACAAGATATTGTAAAATTTGAATATATCTTCATTTAGGCACTAATTTTAAAATAATTTTGTTAATGGACAATTTTACAATTATCTGCCATTTCAAACAATGCCAACATTCGTACACAAATCTTGCCTATATGGTGGTTAATAAGACTCAACCTGAGTGAATTTGAAATGACATCTTCCCTCTAAAAGAGCTGTGTAAACGTGGGAAAGTTATTTACTCTCTGAGTCTAATTTCCTTTCTCATTCATAAAATGAGATAATAATAGTAATTGTCTAGTCAATTATTGTGAAGATCTACTGAAGTTTGGTATATAAAATAGGAAAATGACTGGTACACAATAAATTCTTGGTTGTGGGTGTATGTGTGCATCTACCATCAATACGCAGGATCTTAATTTTGTATGTGTAAATGATGTTGGTCATACAATTAGTTCTTAACTGACTGAAAAAAATTAGAATACAAAGCAAATTTTAACAGTGTTACCATAAAATAGGACAGAGATGAAATTCATATGAAGGAGGATAAACCAATACAGGTGTCACCGAAGCAACATGAAGAGAATTTTTTTTCTTTTTTGGATTAGGAATTACTTTTGAACCATGTCACTGGAAGCTGCATTCAGTGATTTTTCTTTGCTTTAAAAACCTAAATCTAAAGAAAAATTAAACAAGGAAGCAGAACAACACTGATTTGGATGGTTTTGATCATTTCTGCTTGATTGATCTGGAGGTAAATGGCTGAAATTCACAATGGGATCTTTAAATGATTTTAGAGTGAGTTTAATATCTCTGACTTTCCCCATGTGACTTTTGGCCCCAATACAAATATTTTCTTTTTTCTTTTCTTTTTTTTTAAATTATTTATTTATTTTTTTAGTTGTAGGTGGACAGAACATCTTTGTTTTTATGTGGTGCTGAGGATCGAACCCAGTGCCTCACGTGTGCTAGGCGAGCACGCTACCACTGCACCACAATCCCAGTCCCACAAATATTTTCTTTATGTGTGTAAACATTCCTCTGGGATTCTTCAACTGCTCATTTCCAAATCAATCAGGGAAACTGACATCAGTTATGAAAAGGTGCTGCTTCGCTTTCTCTTTCTCCCCTCAGTTTTCATTCACTGAAGAATGCACATTGAATGAAATTTTATGTTAAAGTTTCAATGTTAAAATGAATGTTAAAATTTCAATGTATGGATTCCATATGATCCATATAAAAATTTACTTGTTTTATAGATTTCACTTTTTACATAAATAGGAATAAAAACTAAAATTCATACGGAACCACAGAAGAATCCGTACAACCAAAGTAATCTTGAGAAAGGGCAACAATGAGGGTATCACACTTCCTGATTTCCAAATACCTTACAAAGCCACAGTGACTAAAACAGCATGGTACTGGCATATAAATGCACATCATAGACTAATGAAACAGAACAGAGACGTAGAAGTAAAGCCATATACGTACTGTCAAATATACATGATCTTTGATAAGGGTGCCCAAAATATCAAATGGGGAAATAGTTGGGAAAACCATTTATGCACATGCAAAGAATGAAGTTGGGCCCTAATGCCACACCATACACAAACATCCACTCACTATTACTTAAACAATAGACAAAGAATTTTCTCTAAAGAAAACATATAAGTACCCAAAAGGTATATGAAAGATGTTCAACATCACTAATATCTGAGCAATGCAAAACAAAATCACAATGAGCTATTGCCTCACATCTCATGGAGGAACTACTATAGAAAAAGTAAAAGATAAAGGTTGAGAATGTAGAGACATTGATACCTTGTATTTTGTTGGTAGAAAAGGAAAATGGTACAGCCCTTATGGAAAACAGTATGGAATTTCTTCAAAGACTAAACATACTGCTGCCATATAATCCAGGAATTTTACTCTGGGTATGAATTTTTTTAAAAAAATCAAAATAAATATCATTCCACTGTAGCTCAATGGTAAAAATAATGTGATACATAGATAAATGGAATATTATTCAGACTTACAAAGAAGGAAACCCTGCCATAGGTGACAACATGGATGAATCTGGAGGACATAGTGTTAAACAAAACAACCAAGTCACAGAAGACAAGTACTTCATGATTCCTCTTATGTGAAGTATGTGAGGTATCTGAAATCATCAAACTCAGAAACGGAGTAGGAAACTTGCTTCTGGTTCTTAAAATTTTGTGGACACTAGATTTCATGGTAAGTTTTTTAAATGGTAGAAACAAAAAATATATATTTCAAAGGTTTCCAATTTGTAACTTAATTTTAACTTCAAATATTTCATTATTAATCCTTCCTTTAAGAATGGAGGGAGAGACCCTGTCTAGCATGCACAAGGTCTGGGTTCTATCCCCAGCACCTCTAAATAAATAAATGAATAAATAAATAAATGCAAATGCTATTCCTTTGTGTCAATAAACTCCTTAATAGATAAAGAAATATTCTATATAACATCCATTGACCAATCCTGACAGCCACATTAGTGATATATGGCTATATATTTTCACAGCCCCAAATTTCCAAATGTTGCACAAGTTTTGTTCTTTTTAATTCAAACAATAACTTTAAAATTAACATTTGAGTATAAAAACAAAATACAATTATTCTTTCTATAAAAAATTAGTGCATATTATTGTGCAGAAGAATGGATTTCATTGCTGCACAATCATACGTGCATAAAATATTTTGATTTTTTTCTCTCCTCCATTACCTCCTTTATGCTCCCTCTCCACTCCACCCTCATCCTTTTTGCTCTGTAACAGGTTCTCAACTATTTTCATGCCATCCTTTATTTTGGATTCCACATATGACACAAACATTGTGATACTTGTCTTTCTGAGTCTGTGTTATTTCACTTAACAGAATGTTCTCCAGTTCCATTCATTTTCCTGAAAATGACATACTTTCATCTTTATGACTGGATAATATCCCATTGTGTCTATATGCCATATTTTCTTTATTCATTCATCAGTGGACAGGCACCTAGGTTGATTCCATAGTTTGGCTATTTTGAATTTTGAACTGTACTGTGATAAACGTGAGTGTGCAGGTAGCTCTATCATATGCTGCCTTTAAACCCTTTGGATATATACAGAGGAGTTATATAGCTGGACATGTTAGTCAGCTTTTTATCCCTGTGACCAGAATATTTAACAAGAACAACTTAGAGGAAGGAAAATTTATTTTGTCAATGGTTTTAGAGATTAGTTCATGGTCAGTTGAATCTGTTGCTATGGGCCCAAGATGAGGGAGAACATCATGGCAGAAGGTCAATGTGGCCAGGAAGCAGAGAGATGGAAGGGTGAAATGGCCAGAGGGAAGGCAACCCTTTCCAGGGCACACCTCCAGTGATCCACCTCCTCCAGCCATGACCCACCTGCCTACCATTACCACCCAGTCAATCCATTCAAACTAGGATGAACTGATTAGGTTACAGCTTGTATAATCTAATCATAATACCTCTGACTATTCCCACATTAACACAGGAAATTTAGGAGGGACACCTTATATACAAACTATAGCACTGGATCCTGTGGAAATTTTATTTTGTATTTTAAGAAACCTCCATACTGATTTCTATACTGGCTTTACCAATTTACATTCCCACCAATAGTGCATAAAGATTTCTTTCCCCCCATAGTCTGGCCAACATTTATTGTGTTTGTGAATTCTTGATGAATGCTATTTTGAGTAAGGTGAAGTAGAATCTTAGACTTTGATCATTGCTACCTACTATTTCTGCCCACTTGATTTGCATTTCCTAATAACTAAACCATAGTCATCTGATGCTGACAAATGGGCCAAAAACATGGATTGCAGAAAGGGCAGTGTCTTCGATAAATATCACCAGGAAAACTGGATATCCAAATGTGAAAGAGTGAAACTAGATCCCTATCTCCAACATTTATAAAATCAATTCAAAATAGCTCCAAGACCTAATTATAAGACCTGAACTTTGAAAACATTGGAAGAAGGCACACTGACTTCCTAAATAGGACTCCAACAACTCAGGAAGTAAGAGCAAGAGTAGACAAAAGGAATTGTACAAATTAAAGAGCTTCTGCACAGCAAACAACAGAATGAAAAGTCAGTCTCCAGAATGGAGAAAATGTCAACTACTCTTCCAACAGTTAAGAACTAAAAAACTTAACCAACCCCCTGCAAAAACACAACAAAACAAAAAGAAAATAATAAAAACAAAAACAACAACAATAAAAAAAACTATTATACTTAGAAGGAATCACATAAAAGTCAAGTCTCCATTTGAAGTTAAACTGAACTATCATTTTTATTAACAGGCAAGATAGTTCCTTTTTGTTGAAAAGCATAATTTCTTAACCATATAGTGAAAAGTTAGCAAATGTTCAGATTTCTGTCCAACAAATAAGCCAATATCAGGAACACAAGGGCAAGTATAATTCATTGTGTATATTGACTAACAAAACACCATTTTCATAAAGCAAAATTAACTTAGCTATCTAGTCTGCGTAAAACCAGTATATACTTACTGGTGCTGATCCAAAGATATTTTTGGATCCATTAACATTCAATTAGCACATTAAGTTTAAGTCAGCTTGGTCATTTTAAAGATCAGTTTACTGCCATTATAAAATATTAATCTGAACTTGAGACCATTAGAGCACAGAGACACTAGAGTATCTGCAAGAGAATTAAGAGTAACAAGCATCAATTTGTTCCTGATACCTCTGTACTTTGCAGCTTGTGTTTAGTGTGGGGCTAAAACATAATTTCCACTTAAAAAGGGAATAAGACATCGGATGCAATCATCACACAAATTTCAACCTGGAAGTGAGCTGGTTTCATGTTTTCCGTTTCCTCTGACACTTTCCTTTCCATCAGAATTACAAATGGTGAACAATATGCTTATTTTTATTTGTTTTCCTCTTTGGGGCTTTTGGTTTTCAATGAAACTCATTTTGGGAACAAATTTTTGATCAATATTAAGAAATCTATTTTAATGAGAAAAAGAGGTATAATCACAGGGAATAAGAAGGTTTAAGAAAGTTCATGGATTTCAAAATCAAGAAAAGAATACGAGGACATAAAAATAACAAACATTTTAGCAAGTGAAAACTTCCACATATTTATTTGAAGCAGTTTAAATACTTAAATGAAACTAAGAAAAATAGAAAAAAAAAAGAATTTGGAAAATGCAATATATTTAAGCAAATAAGTAAAAATCAAATGATTAAATAATTTCAAAATAAGGAAATCACAATATATAGAATTTCAAGTTACTTAAATGATATTTTCAATGTAGTAGGCAACAAAAAGATTAAAATGATAATAGATTGCTAAATTAATTCTTCATATCTTTTTAATAAAAATTAAACTTGTATGCTAAGTGCAGTATTTGTATATAAAAATCTTTGACCTCCTGGGTGTAGTGTTGCACACCTGTAATCCCAGTGGCTCAGGAGGCTGAGGCAGGAGGATCACCAATTCAAAGCCAGCCTCAGGAAAAGTGAGTCACTAAGCAACTCAGTGAGACCTTGTCTCTAAATAAAACACAAATCAGGGCTGGGAGTGTGACTCAGTGGTCGAGCGCCCCTGAGTTCAATCCCCAATATCTGACCCCCACCAAAAGAAAAACAAAAAACAAAAAACTTTGACCTGTGTAGAATTTCTCTGAAAGAATTCATAAATGCACATAAACACATACACAAGATACTGGTTTATAGTGGTTGACTCCCAGATTGGCAGAAGGAGAAGGTAAAAGTGCTTAGGATCTTTTGATTTTCTTCTCAGTACAAGTATTAAGTTTTCATAAAACAGATTAATTCTTTTTAAATCACTTAAATGCTTGTGTTTATTTCAGTATCAAAGTTGTGGATAATTTTGCAAAAAATTACCTTCTATTGTGTCATTCAGCAAAGTATGTTTAATTAATATTTTCATAAAATAGATAATCATAAAATACACTAACTTTGATTAATTAAACTCTTTAATACAAATTGGAAAGAGCTATCTGATTGAAAAGCTTTAAAAATTTGTGGGGAAAGAAATATATTTGCAAAATATAATGTTGCCAGCACTTTTAAATGGTCACTTAGTTACACTTGGAATATACATCATAGATATTTAGGTGTGCCTTTGCCCTGCCCCCTCCTTTTTCCTTTAGTAGTTGGTTGTCAGTATTGCATTTTTGTAGTTGAATATGAGTTGACATATAGATTTTTAAAGTCCATTGATTAGTCAATAAGCAAAAACTTTCTCATTAATTGTCTTATGTTAAGCATTGTATAAGGTGTAGGGAATAAAATGATACACAAAAATCAACTGTGGTCCCTGCCCTCAGATTACATTCCCATGAGTGGTGATTTTGGAAGCACATCTATATAAATAAGGGATATGATAAAACTCTAGATAGTGCGATAAATGCTCTGATATTTTATGTAAATAGGGGAAATAGATTTAAATTTAAAAAAAAGATAAAATGTGTGAGTGGCCCATGCATAAAAGTATCTTTGTGTTGTCTTTCTATGCCTCCTTTCTGCCTTGCTTCCAACAAACTTTCAGGAGTTCAGAAGGAGTATTCCCCCCACCACTGGGTATGTTAGGGACAGCCAGTACCTTTCACAAAACGACCACATTATTCCTAAACTCTTAAGAGACAGTTTGTAGAAAGTATTTTGATCCAGTGAATTATCTTGGCAACCGTACCAAGACCAACTGAACATAAATCAATGAGTTTATTTCTGGATTCCCAATTATATTTCACTTGATTGTGTGTTATCTTTATTCAAATTCTACAATATCTTGCTGGGTTAATGTAGCTTTGTATTAAAATTTTAACAGGGAAGTGAAGGTCTTTCCATGTTGTTTTTTTCAAGATGATCTTGGTAATTTTGGGTCTCTTACATTCCTTGTGAATTTTAGTAGTACTTTGCCCATTTTGAAAGCAGAAATTGAGATTTTGGTAGTGAATGCATTGGATTTGTAGAGCATCATGGGGATTTTGTTGCCTTAGTAATATTAATTATCTTACACATCGACATTTCTTTTAATTTTTTAGCAATATTTCTTAAAGTTGTTTTTTAGAGTACAGGTCTTTTCTACTTTCATTAAATTTATTTCTGTATCTTTTCTTATAAATGTTATTGTAAATGGAACTATTTTCTTAATTTTATTTTCAATTTATTTTACTGAGAATATATAGAAACTATTGATTTTGGTGTACTCACCTTACTGCATTACTGCATTCATTTTCTAGTTGTAAGAAATTTCACGTGGATTCATTAGCATTGTCTATGTCCAAGATCATGTCATCTACTAATAGAGCATTTTTCCTTTTTTTCTAATCAGAGTGACTTTTATTTCTTTTTCTTGCCAAATTGTCCTGGCTAGAGCCTCTAGTACAGTATTGAATCAAGTTATGACAATGGCCATCTGCTGGTTTTTCTTTGTTTATCCCGTCTGAACTTAAGGATAAATCATTCAGTCTTCCATTATTAAGTATAATGTTGGCTTTGGGCTTTGTATATATTCCTTATCAGACTGAGCAAGTTTCTCCCTATTCCTGGTTGTTAAGTGTTTTATCCTAAAAGAGTGTTGAACTTGTCAAATGCCTTTGCTGTGTCTATTCAGATGCTCATGTACTTTTTGCCCTTTATTCTGTTGAGAGGACATATCATACTGTGTCTATTTAATTTTGAATGTTAAAACAAGCTGGTATTTATGGAATAAATTTCATGTGGCTATGATAAATATCAACCCTTGTTATACATATTTCTGGTTTTGGTTTGTTAGTTTCTTGTCAAGAAGTGCTGTGGCTATATTCGTAAAGCATTTTGGTTGTAGTATCTTTACTTAGTCTGCATTTGTCTGGTTTTGATATTGAGGTAGTACTGGCCTCATAGAATGAGTTGAGAATTCTTTTCTCTATTTTTTAATTTAATTTTGTTTTTGAATATTTTGGAAGGATTCATATTACTATTTCATAAACATTTGATAGAATTCACCAGTGAAGCCATTAGGGCTTGGGTTATTCTGTGGGGAAATAATCTGATTGCTAATTCAATTTCTTTAATTGTTATTGGTTTATTTAGATTTTCTATTTCTTTTGGAGTCATTCAAATTACAATGTGTCTTTTATGAGTCCACTTCATCTAGGCTAAGACATTTGTTGGCATACGGTTGTCATGGTATTACCCTTATAAACCTTCTTTGGTGCTTGTAAATTCAATAGTGATGTTCCCCTCTTTCATTCCTGATTTTAGTCTCTGCTTACTCTCTTTTCCTCCTTTTTAATTCTTCTCTTTTTAGTTAAATCTTTGTCACTTTTTTTTTGACCTTTTCAAAGCACTACATTTTACTTCATTGGTTTTCTCTATTATGTGTCTATTCTCTATTTCATTGTTTCCACTCTAATCTTCATTATTTCCTCGTGCATATTTTGACTAAAATTTGTTTTTTTTCTTTTTTCTTTTTTTAAATTTGTTTTTTTCTAGCTTCCAAAGACCAAATGTTATATTATTGACTTGTGATCTTTTTATTTTTTCAATATAACATTTGCAGTTATAAATTTCTCACAAGCATTATTTGACTTTCTCCTTTAAGTTTTTGTTATGCAGTATTTCCATTTTCATTCCTCATTTGTCTTTGATTTTTCTTTGATCCTTTGGTTATTCAGGAGTATATTGATTTTTCATCACTATGACCAGTATGCCTGAACATACAAGAACAACTTAGAAGAGGAAAAGTTTATCTGTGATCTCAATATCAGAGGATTCAGTTCATGGCTGGCCAACTCTATCACTCCAGACTGATGTAAGGCAGATCATCATGGCTGAAGAATGTGGTGGAGGAAGTCTGCTCAGTTCATGATAGCTGGGTAGCAGAAAGAAAGGAGGGGCAGGGACAAAATATAATACCTGAGGGCATATTCCCAGTGATCTACTTCCTCTAGCCATGCCCCACCTGCCTAAAGTTACCACTCAGTGTTCCTTTCAAATTATTAATCCATCAAATGGATTAATCCAATGATGAGGTTATGGATCTCAGAATCTGAACATTCCTATATTAACACATGAGTTTTTCAGAGAATACCTCATATCAAAACCATAACAAAGAGTCAATTAATTTTCACTTATTTGGAATTTTCCAAGCCTAGTTTTGTTATTGATTTTTAGTTTCATTTCACTAAAACCAAAAATCATGCTTTGCATGATTTCAATTATTTACATTTATTGCATCTTCTTTTATAACACTGTGTAGTCTATCCTTGGGAATGTCTGTGATGTATTTGGGAACACAGTGTATTCTACTATTTGTGAGTTAATTACTCCATAGTTACATGTTACTTCTAGTTGGTTTTTAGTGTGGATTCTTGTTAATCTGCTGCTTAGTCATCATACCAAGATTGAAAGTATGGTACTGGACTCTGTAAGTATTATCATCAAAGTATCTGTTTCTTTAATTCTGTCCATTTTTGCCTTATATATTTTAGATCTCTGTTGCTTGTTGCATTTACATTTATAATTGTTAAGTTCTCCTGGTAGATCGACCTTTTTTTCATTTTATGATGTTTTTGTCTCTGGCAACAAATGTCTGACAATCTATTCATATTAACATTGCTAAGTCATCTATCTTATGGTTTCTTTTTGTATCGTACACCCATTTTCCCCCTGTTAAGTTCAACCTATTTTTATCTTTGAACATAAAATATACAATTTTTAGATAGCATACAGTTGAATCATATTTTTTACTCATTACAATATCTTATTTGATTTCTAGTATTTTTTATTAAATGTAAGGCTGATTATGTCAGTTTCCCATTTAAATGAACCAGGATAAATTCAACAGGGTAAAATCAAAACTATTTTGAATAGTGTCTAGACCCATTAAGATCAGTATCTTACATGTTCTGTGTTATTATGTCTTTGAACCTTTTTTCTTTAGTGTAACACAATATGTATAAAGTAAAATTTGACATGTTAACTATTTGCAAGTTATAATTTATTGGTGTTAGTTGCATTTGCAGAGTTGTACAACTTTCATCAATGTATATTTCCACAATTTTTATCACTTCCAAACAGAAACCCCTTAGGCAAATCCTTCCAATTCCTCTTTTCCTCTGATATGGTAACCTCCAATATATTTCCTGTCTCTATGAATTTTTCTGTCCTACATATTTCCTATATCATACAATATTTGCTTTTATGTTTGGCTCATCTCAGCATAACTTTTTAAGATTCATGCATAGTATAACATGAATCAGAACCTCAATTTTTTGTTGCTGAAAAATATTTTATTGTTTGTATATAGTACAATTTATCTGTTTCTCTCCAGTTGGAAACTGGTGTAGCTTCCACCATTTGGCTATTTTGAATGATAAACATTAGCATTCAAGTATCCTTTTGAGTTTCTGGTTCTAATTCTTTTGAGTATATAACTTCCTATTGACAATGTCTGAGAATTCAAATTTCTCAACATCTGCAACAACATTTATTATTTCCCTTTTCTTTCTAATTATAGTTATCCTGGTAAGCATAGAGTAGTATATCATTGTAGTTTACCTACTTGGTTAAAGTTATTCCTATGCATTTGCTTCCTTTAGATGATGATGTATATTAGATTGCTTCATTAATTTTCTTTTTCAATACATATTCATAAAGAATATTGGTCTGAATTGTTGTTGATATTCTTCGAATATTTCTCCCTGGCTTTGGTATAAGGATAATGCTGGCCTAGTATGATGATTTAGGAAATAGTCCCTTCTGTTTTTATGGAAGATTTTGAGAAGAACTGTCATGAACTCTTTTATAAATGTTTATAGAATTCCCTGCTGAAGACATCTAATCTTTAGCTTTTCTATGTTTAGGAGGTTTGATTACTCATTCAATCTCTTATTGTAGGTCAGTTAAGATTTTCCATCACATTAGGTAACTCATGTGTTGCTAGAAATTTGTATTTCATCTAGATTATCTAATTTAGATGTATAAAAGTATTTCTAGTATTCTCTTTTAACTACTTAAAAGAGAATAAGTTTAGTTGATAAAGAGAAGTTTAGTTAATAAAGAGAAAAGTTTTGAATTTTTCTATTTCTATGAAAATCTAAAAGAAATCTTTCACTTGCCATTTTCGTTATGCCCTCCTTCTCAAGCTTCACTCTTAAGATTTTTATTTTGTAGAGATCTCGGTGGGCAAGTGTCAATAGAGAGTCAAATTTCTGAATCTGATTTTGGAATTTGTTACCAAAATCTGTCTATTTTTAGATATTTGGAAAGTTTATTCTGAGTGAAACTTTGTTCTAAATTCAGTAAATACTTATATTTTATATTACTACAACTGGTATTTATAAGCTATGTAATAATTGATACCTATTTCTTTTTGGGAGGGGGTTCTGGGGATTGAACTCAGGGGCACTCAACCACTGAGTCATATCCCCAGTCCCATTTTATTTAGAGACAGGGTTTCATTGAGTTGCTTAGTGCCTCACCAATGCTGAGGCTGTCTTTGAACTCATTATCCTCCTCTTAGCAGCCAGCCTCTGGGATTACAGGGTGAGCCACCATGCCACCGCGCCTGGCTGATACCTATTTCTTTTTAGTCACAAGTAAAATCTGAAATTAGAGACATGAGACATTTTTACTTTCTTTCACTATTTAGGGAGCCATGAAAGACATGGATCATCTATATCTTAGGAGAAATCTGTTTTACAATGTTACAATTTGACTATGCATCACCAACCACACACATACACACACACAGTGTCTTACATATTAAAAACTGCTTTTCTTTTGAAGTTGTTTAACAAGCTTCCAGTATAGAAAATTTCAATAAAATGAATATAAGCGATTTATTTGTAGAAAAACTTGGGAACTTCTTTTCAAGATCTTGTAACAGTTACTTATTTTAGAAACAGTAAGATCATTCTTGTTGTAGATTTGAAATGGTGGAAAATAACATAAATAAGCATATAGATCTATGGATATGTTCCCTCAGGTGTGATAATAAGGGAATACTTGCCCTGGAATTCTGTGAGGAGCTGTGTTAAATCTTTAGATGTAATGATCTTTGCCACCTAAAGAACTGGTTCAGATGCTTAACTCTGCCACCTGTGGAGTATCCTGCAGTGATCCCAAATTGTTCAAATCCAAGGTGACCAGTATGTTTTCCACCAAGAGACAGTCATTTGAATTTGCCGATGACTCAGATTTTCTTTCAATCTTAGGTTTCTATTATTTAACATAAGTCTGAGTGTCTAGAGTTGTGAGATCAAGTTGTGTGTCTTTGTCCCTGGAAATCCCCACTTCGAATCCCAAGAACAAGCTATTCAGAAGCTTGAACTGAGGCAACAGTCTTAATAGAAAAGCATGACTTCATTTTGGCATGATTCGTCTTCAAATCAGGTCAGTGATTTAGATGTGAATGAGTGGATTGTTCATGGGCACCGGATCAAATTAGACTTTCATTTATTTTAAGAAATTCATTATACCGATTATGATAACTACAGAAGGATGTCTTATGACTGAGAAGTGCAAATTATAAGAACAGTAATACCCATTGTTAAGTATTAGATGAATATATCTGTGTAGCTTGCTCATTAAAATCTGTTTCATGTTGCAAAAATTTTCTTAAATAATATAGATTGAAGGTAAAAGATATTGAACCAAAACATAATTTATGAGTGTGTAACTTGCTGCTTGAATTAATTGGTTTGCAAAATGGAATCAAAATGTATTAAAAAAATGAGAAACACTGTTTCTTATTATGTTCTCACTTCACAAATGCATTAGTTAGGTTTTAAATACATGGAAACAGAAACTAAATTTAGGATTTATGCTTAACATTTTTATGCCCATATTTTAGAAATTTAGGTAAAAATACTACATATCCTAGTTTGTAAAAAGGTCATGAGATTTGGAGTCTGACACATTTATGTCACATCTACTTTTGGTCAACTTCCCTAGACCCTGGCAACCTTATTTACACATTGGTAAAATAGGGACAATAGTGATTCTTTGTAGAGTTTCATTCAATGCAATAAAGATGCAAGTAATATACTTGCTATAGTATTGATTCTATATGAACATAAGCTAATTTAAGGCAATTTCACATGATTTTGTAAATATTGGCAGAAAGAAAAATATTTCCATTCATTTTATTTTTTCCTATATGAACTTTTAGAAACATCACAAAGCAAATGATTGTGATGTGAATCATTTCCTATATCATACAATATTTGCTTTTATTGTTTACAGTACTAGTTTACAGTACTAGTTTTCACTTACTATAGTTCACCATTCCATAATCACTTGATGCTTCCTCCACGAATAGCAGAGAATGTTAAAAGATTTCTACAAATGATATTAACACTGGCTTTCTTGAAGTTTAAGTTTTGTTGAAATTGAAATCATCCATTTAGGGAGAAAACTTCAGTCATCTTTCTAAACAGAAAAATAACCTACCAACCAATACACACCCCTCTTGAAAGGATTTGGTAGTTAGAGGGGTTTTTTTGTATTTTAAGTTTCAAATTAGCAATTAAATTTCTTCATGCTTATCACATCTAAGTTACTCAGGCAATGGGAGACAGGAGCTTGTGGAAAGCATTATTGTTCCTTAGCTAGTATGTAGTTTGTGGAAACATCTTGGTATTTGACTGTTAAACTGTTTAATGAGCTACTATATATAAAATAATATATACTTTCTCTTTCAGTGAAGATGACTGGACTAACTGCTTTTGCAATATGATTCCATTGTATATGCTTGACTTCAGGAATTTTCTTGAAATCAGATTGCTATATTTGTAAAGTCAATATTTTGTTTTATTTGGAAGAAGACAAGCCAAACAGCTCATATAGAAAAGGTTCAGATTTGTAGCACTGCTTATATTATGTGAAGTTTCCAAGAGAAATGGCCTTGACTTCTCACAAGTACAGTTCTGAGTACTTTTAACAATAAGAACTCTTTTAAGTTAATCTTAACATTAGTATCTGGATGGATGTTGATGGCTTTATGGACACGGGCTTCAGACTGAGCTCAACATGACCTCGAATCAGGGATTCTAAAGGATTCAACTGCTAACAGACTCCATTTTCTAAAATGGGCTAAACATAAGTTTTGTTGCAGAACATGATGATTGATAGCAATCATGATAAAATTGTTAGGCCATAAAAAAGGGGGAAAAAAAGAAAAACAGTGGGTATCTGTGCTCTTTTTACAGCTAGTTGACTGCTAGACTTCCTTTTTCTTAATTGTTATTTATGAGTGAGTCAATTATAAACGTCACTAAGATTTCCAAAGTCGTTACAAAGAAGCCTTGGTTTCCATTGATCGTACCCTCGGGTGAGCCTGTAAAAATGGAAAGTTGTGGACAGGAAAAGAAATGGAAAACAAAAAAACCTTTGCTCTAGTAGCCAAGACAGTAACCAGAAAGTACATTTGCATGTTGTTTCTCAATTGGATTGTCGAGAATGTCCTAAAAACCAGCTCTCATGGGGTCTTTTTTATAAGAACAGAGTAATATCTTTAAACAAAGCAGACTTTGTGTCCCTGTTGTATCTTAGAACCTTTTCTGATTATCTGTAGAAAAGCAGAGTGGGAAAGACCAGAAGAGGAAAATCACCCTAAAGAATGGAGCAGAAAGCACAGCAGAAGTTGATACAGGTTGTGGAGGATCAAAGCCTTGGATGCCAGTGTTTACAGAGCATACATTCCAGATAAGCAGTTAGAAAACTCTAAGACAATCTAGAAAACTCTAAAAAGAAAGTACATGACAAGACTACAAGATCATGGAGAGATAATGAGTCTCTGCAGATGTCAATTGGTAGACAGTGTAATGGAAAGGAAAATAAGGCCCTCCTCATGACAGGATTGGGGTGCTCAGCACTTTACTAAAATAGACCTCAGACATAAGACAAAAGATTGAGGTCAAGGGTAAATTTGTGAAATCCTATACTGTCTTCTATGTCTTTGCTGGTGAGAGAAGATTGCATAACTCTCTATAATCTAGACAAGGGGTTGGCAAATTTTCTTCTGTAGAGCCAGATAGCAAATATTTTAGACTTTGTGACCCATACTGTTTCTATAACAGTACACAGTTTATAAATGAATGGTCTTGGCTGTGCTCCAATAACACTTTATTATCAAAAACTGGAGGGTGGGCCAGATCTTGCCAGTGGGTCATTGTTTGCAGACTTCTGATTTAGATGCTAGAACAGAAATATTACCATTTACATGACAAGTTAGATCAGTGCTAGCCAGGCTAGTTTGGTGAGGGTAATTCTGTGCTGGAGTTTGGATCTAGTGGAAATAAATGCCAGCACTCATGAATTGCCACATTCCCTTCTTCTGATGCCTCTTCTCCTATTTGCCTACCCTCTTGGTAGTTCCATTCATTCTCACCAGTCTTCTTGTTACCAAGACATCCAAGCAAGCCATAATCTCAGCCCAATATATTTTTTTCCTGAATACTGTTTCTTAAAATTTTGTTCAATCATTCCTATATTTGCAATAGATATGTCAGGAAACACCCTTCACCCTACATGTTGAAATGAGGAGGATTTAATCAATGATGAACTTACAGTGTTGTGTAAAGATTAATGGAAGAAGCATAAAATGACACAGAAACAGGAAAAGAAGCTCAGGGGATATGTCACAGGACTCAGAAATCAGAGCAAAGGAGACTCACAGTAGTTGGATGCACATCAAGAGTGGAACAGAGGCTGGCCTTGGTTGAATGGATTTCCTTGATTTGAAGCTCATGGAGATGAACATATGGGATCAGAGAAATGGAGTATGTGTTGCTTCACATCAATGCCTATCTGAAGATACACACTGAGAAGCAGATCCTAAATGACTGGGCTAGTGGGATGATGTACTCATCAAATGTCAGCTAGCATCTCTCCTTGACCTATGAGTGCATGATGGGCTCATGGTGGAGGTGGCTTTAGTGGTTCTTGGGAAGCCCATAAATTATGCACTCTTTCTCAACAAGGCTGTACCAGTTATCACTGTTCAGAACACCCTTCCTGTCATCATCAAAGCCCAGTGCTGGGGCTTTAACATACCATCTTTTTTTTTTTTTTTTGGTATCAGGGATTGAACTCAGGGGTACTCAACCACTGAGCCATATCCTCAGCCCTATATTGTGTTTTTTATGTAGAGACAGGGTCTTGCTGAGTTGCTTAGTGCCTTGCCATTGCTGAGGCTGGCTTTGAACTCACGATTCTCCTGTCTCAGCCTCCCAAAGTGCTGGGATTACAAGCGTGAGCCACCGCGCCCAGCTACACCATCTTTTTTTGAGGACATCAAACAGCGACTTAGTTTCAAGTTGATAACTTTTTTCATCCTGCTCAAAAAGAGCAAGGGTTAGTTTTCAGCAAGGCCTATATAGATTTTAATTTTCTTTGCTCAGAGTGCGTAGGATAATATCAGATACACTGACAGGAACCGACTCTATCATATAACCTCAGGCAAAGAAGCCCATTTAAATGGGTGCCAATTTATCGTATACTAAATACCAGGTACCCAAAACGATGTAGCCTGAGAAAACATTGCAAATCACTTTTTAAAAATGAAACTAAGCCACAAGTTTGGGGATGATATTAAAGGAATTAGAATGCTGTCATTTGAAATGCAGAATATAACTTTGCTCAAAGGTCAGTTGACCGTATGGTAAACTATGTTGTCTTTAAACCCAAGGATAAAAATAGGAGTGTTTCTATTTCCATTATTTCTCTTTATATGTAATGGTGTTTATTTTAGTAATAATATGAAAGCTAAAGCAAAAGAAATAGGCAACAGGGAAGGAAAAGAAAATGCATCACCAAATGGGGAGAAACACCAACTCCTGAAGATACGTAGCTGGGAGTCCTGGGCAGCTATTCAGGGTCCTTACTGGAATGCCCCAGGCAGAGCATCCTCTCCATGGTGAGATTCCAAAGTCTTATTCCTTGTGGGATTCTTTAAATATAAGTGAGAACAAAGAAAGCTCTGTTCTAACATCCTGCATGACCTAGTGATCCCCTTAAGGACATTTCATCCCCTCAAGGACTGGCCAGATCCCAGAAGGGAGGGAGCGATAGCCTTAAGATAAGTGAATGACTCTGAGTTCCCTAAGTGAGCCAAACCCACGAGAAGTCTGTGTTCTTTAGAAGTTGCACCAAGGATATTCAGAGGTCATGGCAGGCACAGGGACAGGGAACATCTTTAATATTTTCCTGTGGCCTTTTTAAGCAAGTACTAGTTGTGAAAATAGGTGTTTCTTGGGAATGTGTGAAGGGTTTGAACAAGTGACAGTTATTGAGTTCATTCTCTCCTGAGTTATTCAGTTATTTAGAAATACAAAGGTAAATACAAAGTAAATGTTTTTAAAAAACACATCAAAAATGTAAAACTGTTTGCCTTTATGTGGTAGAACTGAGCCGATGTGAAGGATTGAGTACAGTAATCAAGTTTGTCTAAAATCTCCTGAACGGCCAGGCCAGACGGCATTATGTCCGAGCTCTGCATTTACTCAGTTATGTATTTCTCTAATGAGTAGACTCTAAATTAAGTTGTTTTGTCTGGCATACTGCTAATTGAGATTATCTTTAAAATGACCTTTGTAGAACAATTAAACTAGAAAATAACATTTTCCATGCTAAATTACTTCAATATATTTAACATAGTGGTAGCTTTCTAGATGTTTCCTAATCTTTTTCTTGAGTCTAAATTTCATTTCTGCAGAATAGAATACTATAGCATACATTGAAATCTTTATGTAGAGATTTATTGGTAAGATTGAGAATATCTGGGTAAAATATTTTTCCTGATCACTTTTTTTTAATATACATTTTTTAAAAAGTCTTTTAGTTGTCGATCGATCCT
Organism: Xerus rutilus; assembly: GCA_028644305.1. Lineage (NCBI taxonomy): Eukaryota > Metazoa > Chordata > Mammalia > Rodentia > Sciuridae > Xerus > Xerus rutilus. The sequence goes on along the minus strand of CM053409.1, from coordinate 105,798,745 downwards.
TGTTTTATTTATTTATTCATGGTGCTGAGATTTGAACACACTGCCACAGGGAAGCACTCCACCACTGAGGTACAACCTCAGCCCTCCTAATCACTTTTAAATAAATTTTATTGAATATATTTAAGGTATAGAACTTTAAATATGAGATACTTATAATGAAGTAAATCACATCCACCACCATCATCATCATTATCTATAGATATATATAGTATCTAATTATCTACATATAATTATAGTGAACTAAATTAACATATCCATCATCCATCATGGTTACCCATTTCTTTGTTCTTATTTTTGGCAAGGGTGGCAAAATTAACACAGTATAAATTCCATATACAGTACAATTTTATCACCTGTAGTCTCATGTTGTACATTAGATATCCTATGTAACTTTACATTGCATTCTTTCACTTATATCTCCCCAATACCTTGCCTCTGGCAACCTCTCTTTTGTTCTCTATTTGTGTACATTTGAACTTTTTCTTGCTTTCCACATGTGAGATTGTGCAATATAACTTAATATTATTCAGCTATGAAAAAGAATGAGATATTGCTATCGTCCCAACATGAATGAGCCTGAAAAATATTATCCGAACTAAAATAAGAGAGACACAGAAAGAAAATCATTACATGATTTAAACTTTTTTGAGCATGCATACTCAATTTGTGCTATTAAATTGATCTTAAAATTGGTTTTCTGTATTTTTTAAATAATGACTTAGATATTCAACATCATTGAAACTAATCTATACAAACCTTTTCAGAAAATATGAAAGCTGTTGCAAAGAGTGTCAAGAGGAAAAATAAAATACATCTTTTAAAAATCTTCCCTTTGGCCAAATGCAATTTGTATTTTAATACTGCATCACAATAAGAACATTTCAGAGTTTCATGCATTTGCAACTGAAAAGATACTGGACATCTAGAGAGATAAAGGAAATGGAAAAGGAGCTATGCTAATCACATTGTCTAGAGAAGAGTCTGTTGGGGTTTTGACAAGCATATCCGTTTTCTTTGCCAGAAAAAACTTCTTCAGTATTAGGTAATCAAATTTACATTGGTCACAAAAGAGAAATGCTTTTGATCTCTAACAGTAAAAGGATTCTGGTCTGTAAGAGCATACAGATCTAATTAGGCCAAACCAAAGATACTATAGAAGTTTGTTCATATTGGTTTTAAAAGAAAAAGGAAATAAACCATGGTTGTGGTTTTCTTAAAATGGTTTCTAAAATTCTAAAATGGTTTTTATAATTACTAATGATTCTGCCCAAGAATTTTACATAACTGATTTGGACTTCCGAAAGACTGAAAAGATTGAAGAAAAAAAAATGAATTGTCATCATTTTAATATCCATGCCCAGATATGAAGTAATAAGGCTGAAACTTAATGATAATGCAAAGCTTTTTTTGTTATGTATTAGATATATGTAAAAATGGATTTCTAAAGCCAGATATTTCCTGGAGAAAATAATTTTGTCTTAGTTCCAAGGACAGAAGTACTAAAAATTTCAAACATTGCTGAAAAATGCTAAAACTCATACATACTGAAAAGAACAAGTAGGTTTTTCATGGAAGAGCCTTGATGGTATGCTAGATCAGTTTCTGCTTTTCTTAGTTCTTTTATTTTTATTACTTTTTCAATTCATTTTCTCTTTCTCCCAGGTATTCACCTGGATTCTGAGCTAGTGAATATATTAAGAATAAATACAAGCTTGAGGCAAAAGTGGCCTTTGGGAAATTACATCGATGCTGGCATGCCTTTATTTCTTCTGAAGGCTAATCACCTGAAATGATTAAGTAAACCAGCTTGAAGCAGAAAAAAATTATTTATTGGAATTTCAAAGGTAAAATACTATCACAGAAATAGCAAATGTAATCCCAGTTGAGTTTGATGTACCATATGTCAATTCCAAAAGGTTTTCTTCTTTGGAAGATAAAAAAAAAAAGCGTTTTTGATATGTTCCAGAAATGAAATCTCCAATAACTGGTGACTTCAGAAGGTCAAGGTTAATAAAGACTAATTTCCTTTACCTGGTATAAGTTTCCATAACTAAATGATTTTTCTCTTCATTTGGTGACCAATGAAAGTTGAAGAAAATTCAAATTGAGCAAAATATAGCTAAATAAAGTTTGCATAAGATTACCAAAAAACCATTAATAATTGATCATTGTTAAATGCTTTAATACAGTGTCATTCTGTTCTTATTGTTACACGATTGTACTTTAAAAAGATGAGTAATAATTTCTATCCATTTTCAATGGGGAAAAAAAGGAGTTCATATTTGTATCAGGACATTATATTATTTCCTGCTTGTAAGGCCTAAAATTTTACTTACCTTACTTTAATTTTAATGTGGCAGAGAGAGAGAAATATGTTATTTTATACCAGAATAATACAAATTAGATTAATTGTTGTATCTAAAAGATGCTTTTGTCTGTGTTAGGAAAGAACATAAATCTGAAAAAAAGAAAAGAATGTCAAGTGATTTAAAAAAGTGCTCTGCTTGATCAAACCATATAATTATTTTTGTTTCTACTTTGTTATGTACAAATATATTGTCTTAATTTAAGCCATTCTCCTGTATATCATAGCAGAAGTACTTTTGAGGTATGATGCATGGGTTTCGGGTGTACAAGGACAAAGTCTGTTCACAAAATCATAAAACTTAGTACATATGTTTATTTAGTTACAGTGTCTTTTTAAATATACATGTCTATATCTACAAGAAAACAGGATCTTCCAAATGTATACCACAGAGTCAGATTCAGAATCAATATTAGTTAATGATCTGGGACTGAGTTTGAGAGAAACTTTATTTTTAAAATTGAAAAAAAGGAATTTTTGAAATAATATATGTCAATATTTTTACTGCTTAATAATTTGCTCCATCCTTAAGTTTTTTTTTTTATTTTTCTCCCTTACTCTTCCTTTTCCTTTCTCCTTTACTTCCTTGCTCCCTTTTGTCCTTCCTTTTTCCTATTTTCTCATTTCTGCAAATTGTAATCACATAATAAAGCAGCAAGGTTTAAAGGCTGTGCCTAAAAAAAAATCACGTAGGCAGGCAAACATATTTTGTGACATTACAGAATTTACTCTGGAGTCATAAAGAAATGATACAGATTGAGATTCCTATAAATTACTATAAATTGAAAATTAACCATGTCATATTTAATAGTGTTATAGAAATTCTTAATTCTTATGAATTTTTCATATCTTTGGACATAACCATTAGCCAGAAATTATAGTTTCTTTTTCAATTAAGTGTTAATCAGATTTCTGAAGGTTCTCCTGGGCCCACTTGTGTACTTCCTCATAAAATCCAACTTTAACAAAACCATCCTGTTGAGGCAGTTTAGCCAGTAAACACCTCCTCAATATTTGATCATCCTAGAAAGCCAATCAGATTCCTCATCCTCCAACATTCCCCATGTGATGTCTGATCACATTGGCTTATTTTCACTAAGAGTCTTATTAGGTCAGTTTGTACTGAATCCCCCTAACTTGTGACATTTTATATTAGCAATTTTCTGTCACTGATCTTCATCCTGTCCCTTGATTATAAATTTCCACTTGCCCATTCTTTGAATCAACTATTTCTTTCCTATTGCGAGACCTATTGCAGTGGTACCTATAATTTTCATAATGACTGAATAAAGTTTTCCTCACTTTGTATTAATAAGTATAATTGAATATTATTTTTTCAACAGAAACAAGGAAGAAACATTCCTAACTAAACTTATTCTTCATAATTTTACATTCCAAAGCTAAATCTCCTCAAATAAAGATTGATGATAAATGTAATCTGTATACCAGTTCATACCATCATTTGTAGTAAAACAAATTATTTGACTATATGACAAATGCAGGAATAATTAATAACAGAACAATTATTACTTCCCTCACTGTTGGTCCACCAAAAGCTCAAGGGGAATGAAAGAAGGTTTTCAGGAGAAATTATTGAGTTATAGCTTTAACCTAATCAGTGAATTAATCCCTGATGGGGTTAACTGAGAGTTAACTGGAGTCAGCTGGGGTGTGGCTGGAGGAAGTGGTTCACTGGGGGAATGGCTAAGATGTATATATATATATTTTATATCTGGAGAGTGGAGTTTCTTTCTCTCTCTCTCCTTCTGATCATCATGTGAGATGCTTCTCTCTGCCATACTCTTTTGCCATGATGTTCTGCCTCACCTTGAGCCCCGAGGAATGGAGCAGTCTTTCTAATGGACTCAGAACTCTGAAACTGTGAACTCTCAAATAAACTTTACTGCCCCTATAATTGTTCTGGTCGGGTCTTTTAGTCACAGTAGTGAAAAAGCTGACCAAAACAGAAATTGGTACTGAGAAGTGATATTGTTGCTGTGACTAACCTGACCATGGGGTTCAGAAGATTTTTGAGCTTTTTGGAATTTGTGGGAGAAATTTTGAGATGTTTAGCAGTGCAATCTGGAAATGATTTAGATTGTTGTAAGCAGAGATAAATGGCCAATTCTGGTGGAGCTCAGAAGACCAGAATCAATAGGACTATGGACAGTGAAGACAGGTCTCAAGAAAGTTTAGAAGAAAAGGAGGAGAATATTGGTATTTGGACTAGAGGCCATTAGTGTAATGCTCTGGCTGAGAAGTTGTTTGCATTTTACCTATGTTCTGAGGCTTTCTGTGAGGCTAATTTTAAAAGTGATGGACTTTTTATCTGGTGAAAGATATTTCTAAGCAGAATAGCCTTCCAGGGTGGCATGGATATTGCTGGTGGCTTTTAGCCAAATTTGTTATGATAATCAGGAGTAGAAAGCAGAACAGAAAGAGTTAGAAAATCTGGGCTTGAAAGGTCCTAGGCCCTAGGGCTAAGGAAGTTGCAGTTGTTAAAGACACTACTGCCACTGAAGAAATGCTCAAGACTTTGCTTGGAGACAA
>CM053409.1:105769123-105793330 GCA_028644305.1 Xerus rutilus | reverse complement strand
AAAAAACTTAACACCAGAAATACAAATAACCCAATCAATAAATGGGCAAAGGAACTGAACAGGTATTGCACAGAAGAATAAATGTAAATGGTCAAAAAATATTTTAAAACATGGTCAAAAAATATTAAAAAAATGTTCAACATCTCCAACAATTAGAGAAATGGAAAATAAAACTACATTGAGATAATTCCATCTCACTCCAGTCAGAATGGCAATTATCAAGAATATAAGCAACATTAAATGTGGGCAACAATGTGGAGGAAAAATGTTTCACTCATACATTGGTGGTGGAACTGCAAGTTGGTGCAACCACTACGGAAAGCATTATGAAGATTTCTTAGAAAACTTGAAATGAAACCCCCATTTGACTCAGTTGTCCCATTCCTCAGTTTATACCCAGAAGAAAGCAAAATACAATGATGCAACCATACAATGTTTATAGCAACTCAATTCAAAATAGCCAAGCTATGAAATCATCTGAGGTATTCCTCAAGAGATAAACTGATAGAGAAAATGTGGTATGTATATACAACACAATATTTCTTAGCCATAAAGAAGAATGAAATTAGGGCATTTGCAGGTAAATGGATGAAACTGGAAAATATCATGCTAAATGAAATAAGACAATACCCCAAAGGCCAAATATTTGCTCTGATATGTGAATGCTAACCCACAACAAGGGAGGGTAGAGAGGGGAAGAACTGAAGTTCATTGGATTAAACAAAGGAGGGATGGAAATAGGAAAGACAGTAGAATGAATCAGACATTCCTTTGTTGGTAAATTAATTCGCTACCAGTGTAACTCTGTATTAGGTCCAACTACAAAAAGGGGATCCTAGTTGCAATGGGTTGTACTCCATGTAGGTATAATATGTCAGAATACACTCTACTGTCATACATATCTTAAAAAAAAGCAAATAAAAAAGGAAGAAATTGGGATGGTATTCAAAGTGCTGTAGGTAAATAACTGTCAGTCAAGAATTTCAAAACTAGCAAACCTATAAGTCAAAAACAAGAAGAAATTAGAACATTGTCAGATAAGCAAAATAATTGACAAAATCTGCCACTACTGAATTTGCTTTATAAGAAAACAAATAGGAATTCTCCAGTCTGTGTAGTAATTAGCATCCATATAAAGAAATGAGAAAATGGAGAGCAGTGTTAAAGTAATGATACAGAAAATTATAAGGACAGTATAAATGTATTTCCAGTAACTTTTTTTTCCCTTCTATCTAATTCAATAGAAGACTAGGAAAGCAATGATCATAGATATGTTTTATTGGGCATATAATTTAAAAACAACACTAAGGAAGGAAGAGGAAGCAGTGGTATATAGGAATAAAATTTTGTATAATATTGAAATTAAATTGCTAGTAAGTCTAAGTAGATTTTTATATTAGAATGCTAATTGTAAACACCTCCAGGAAGGCACAAAAAATAACTTTCAAGAGAAAATAAATAACAAGGGAATTAAAAAGTTACACTAAAAAAAGGCTTTATCCAAGAAAAGGTGGTTTTAGGGAAATAAAAAAATACATAAAACATAGAAAATAACTACACAAATGGCAGATATAAATCCTACATTATGGTTAATTACATTAAATGTAAATAGATTAAAAGACAAATTAAAATAGTTTTGCAGAATGGATTAAAAAAGACATATTCCAGCTGTCAGTATTGTTAGGTCGGGGGCAGACACAGAAAAACAGACCCACCTGCTGTGCTGCGCTGTACTGCGCCATGGCGCTGTGCTGACGCAACACCAGGAAGTTCGCTTGGGAGGCATTTTGGACTGTTTTCCACTACCGTGCCACGCTGCATGGACACTGCGCCAGAAAGTTCCTTGGGAGACAATTCTAGAACCTCTCTTTCCCCATCACCGCCTGGAGCCAGCCCACACGCTGTTGCGCTCGACAAACATAGCACACATGCGACGCATGTGACGAGCGCAGCACGCATGCACTGAATGCAGCACGCATGCGTCAAGCACACCAAAATGGCGGCCCCCAGTGATCTGTACGGAAGAAGAAGTGAACTTAATACGAGAAGCTCTATGGCTCTCGGCTCATACTGGAAGGGATCTGACATCACCAGCTGCACTGAAACCAATCTCAGAAGACACTGGACTCTAAGTCAACACCTCTTCCTGGCCTCAAGCCTGCCTCTTCCGGATGGGAAGAGGCCATATAACCCTGTGTAACACGAGGCACAGCGCCATTTTCCCAACCTGTTCGAGCCTGGTGACTGGGCGGGAAATTGGTCCGGGAGCGTATTTCTTAGAATAAAAGCCTGCATTGGTCCTGTTTCACTTCCATCTGGTATTTCGTCTTACAAGTATTATGCAACAAACACATGTTATGGTCAAAGAAGCAGAGAGTTTGAATATAAATTGTAGAAAAAGAAGAAAATAAACCACTCCAAAATAATCAGAAGAAACTCAGAATGGCTATATAAATAACAGAGAAATAGACTTTTACTAAATAAATTTTCACTAGAGACAAAGGATATTTTCCAAATATTGAAAGGAGTAATTCATCAAGAAATATAATAATAAACACACATGTATCTACAGAAACATGAAGCAAAAAGTAAATTGGAAAACATAACTCCTCACCCACATATACACACAATAACAGAAATAAATGACAGCATTGATGAATTCCAGCAAATAATTAAAGCAGAGTTACATTAATTCTTCACAAAGTTTCACTGGCCACCCCAAAAGGAGGGAAGGAATACATTCCTACTCTTTCTGTGAAGGCAATAAAACAGATAAAAATATCACAATAAATGAAACCATTGTCCAAATATCCCATATACATAAAAAGTACAAAACAAAACAAAACAATAAACAAAAAAACTCCAGAAAATACTAACAAATTGAATTTGGTAACATTTAAAAAGATTTATACATCATGACAAAGTGGGATTTGTTTCAAGAATCCAAAAGTGGTTAAATAATGGAAAATGATTTAATGTAATAATCATATTGGTAAAATAAAAGACAAAATGGAATCATGTCAATAGATGCAGATACAAGAGTGGATGAAATCCAATCTTCACTCATGTCGTGATGATGGAAAACAAACTAAGGTAGAAGAGGACTTCAACACGATGAAGAATATCAGTGAAAATCTCACAGATCACATCATACTTCCTGGTGAAAGGCTGAGCACTGTTTCCCTCTGACAGCAAGATGTTGCCTGCATTCAACAATATATCATAGAGTCTAGCCTTGGCAATTAGTTAAGCAAAAGATTTGAAAAGACATCATACTGGAAAAGAAGAATTAAAACTATGACATTATCTTGTGTGTAAGGAAAGTCTATGAAATCTATAAAAACTATTAGAGCAAATAAATAAGTTCAATGAGGTTATCCGACAAAAAGTAATTGGGAAAAAACAATTATATTTTAAGCACCAATAATGGGAATTCAAAAATGAATTTGAAAGGTAATTTCTTTTATTATAACATCATATTTATAATTAAATTCAACAGAAGAAGTGAAAGTCTTCAACATCTCACATTGTAAAGCACTGCAGAAAGAAATTAAAGGTCATATTAATTAGAATGCATCCATGTTTATGTGTAGTAGGTCATGATATTGTTGAGATGATACTTCTCAAAGCCATCTGCAGATGGAGTGCCACTCCTAATAAAATTCCTCATCACTGTTTTGCAGAAATTAATAAGCTCTTCCTAATATCCTCATGGGATTGCAAGGTTCACAGAATAACATTTTTAATCTTGAAAAAGAACAATCTTGGGGAACTCATTGCTCATTTCAGATCTTACCATAAGACTGATATAGAGCCGGGCGCAGTGGCTCAAGCCTGTAATCCCAGCACTTAGGGGATGAGACAGGGGAATCGCCAGTTCAAAGCCAGTCTCAGCAACGGCAGTGAGGTGATAAGCAACTCAGTGAGTCCCTGTCTCTACATAAAACACAAAATAGGGCTGGGGATGTGGCTCAGTGGTCAAGTGCCCCTGAGTTCAATCCCCAGTACCAAAAAAAAAAAAAAAAAAAAGAAGAAAAGAAAAAAAAATTATATAGGATGGTTCTGTAGCTTAATGATATACAATGAAAGTCAGAAATCAATCCATATAAAAGTAAAGAAATAAATTCACTGTCATGGAATGGAAAGTCCATAAATAAATCCCCTTTAAGGCAACTTATTTTGGACACTATTTCCTGACAATTCAATAGAAAAACAATAGTCTTTTTAATAGTGCTGGTACAATTAGCTAAATAGCCACATGCAAAAGAACGATGATGGATCAATACTTTAGCCCATATACAAAAAATAATGTCACAGACCCAAATTTAAGGGCTAAAACTATGAAACTCATAGTAAAAGAATATTTGGATAAGATTCATGACCTTGCATCAAGCAAAGTTTTCTTATTGTGATGCCTAAAACACAAGTCACAAAATAAAAAATTGCATATCATAATTATAATTAGATACAACTTCATAAATTCAGCTGTAATTTGTCAGGGATAACATATCCTGAAAAATTCACTGGTAGGTTAATGTAATAGAATGTACTTAGACAAAATTAAGTTGCCTCCCACAGTTATGTGCATAATTGTACTAGGATGAATTATAATAAAAATTACTATAGCAAGTGTTACACTAAATGAGGAGGAACTGAAAATCTCATAGATTTCTACTGGAGCTGTAAATAAGTAAGCTGTTATAAAAACAATTGGAAGTTCGTCACACAAGTAAACAGAGTTACCATATGACCTTGTCATCCCACTCCTGGTTATATACACAAGAGTTTGTTCCATTTTTTTCACACAAATATTTACACATTAATATTCATGGTAGACAAAAGTGAGACAACTACAATATTCATTAGTTAATAAATGTGCAATACAATGTGGTATTATCTATGTAATAGATTATTATTTGGTAACAAAAATGGAAGAACTGCTGAGTCACATTATGATAAGAATGATACTTGTAAACGCTGCAGAGTGAAAGCAGCCAGAAACAAAAGACCAACTATGATATTATCTCATCATATGAAATGTCTAGAAATAGAAAATCTACAGAAGATAGATTAGTGGTTTCCATGGATTAAAGGGAATTTGGATGAGTGACTACCAGTGCCTTCTGAGTTTCTGTTCAGGCTAATATAAATGTTCTGAGATTAGAGTGGTAAGGGTAGCACAAACTTCTAACACTGAATTATATACTTTTTAAGTGTTCATTTTACAATATGTGAATTTTGTCTCCATAACAATAAAGGAGAAAAGATAGGGGCAATTGACTCCATGCATAGTGGTAAGTTCCACTTAAGCAGAAGTAAGTATTAAAATGATATTTCCATGCTCTTTTCAGTCTTCATCAATCTGAGAGTCCAGGTAAAGAAGAGTGGTACACATAAATAGAGTAATTAATGAGTATTTAATAAAGGAACTCTTTACGAAATCATGACTGAACTAAGTAAAAACAAATAGGAATGACCGAACATGCTTGGGCAAGCAAGACAAGTGGGTTCTTGCTATTCCTTGGCATGGAATGGTAAAAGGATGACCAGTTATCAGAACTAATTGAGAAGGTGCTTAACTGTACTGGGAAAGCCATATAACATGAGCTGTGACTTATAGTAAAGCAGCATAGTCACCCTAGTACTATGCAAAATAGAGAGCTGTCAAGGAACAAATACCTCCCCATTCTCTTCCTTCTCTTCATTCTCCTGCTCATCTTTCCCAAGAGCAACCTGAGACAAACTGGTAGCCAGAAGGTAAGGGAGACAGTTGAGGCAGCTCAAAAGGTCAAGCAAAGAACAGACTTATGAAAGGAAAATGGAAATCATCCAGCACACTGACCTACAAGAGATGGCCAAAGACGAAGGAACCTTTCCTTTTGATGATAGGAGTGGGAAAATAATCTTTTGAACACTGAGTCAGTGACATGGAGTAAGGGGGCCACGGAGCATACCCTGGTTACTCAGATTAGGCATAGAGAGCTAATTTTCTTCTCGAATTTACTGTTGAGGTTGGGATTCTACAGTCCAATTTCTGATCTAACAGGGTTCATTTGCAATATAGTAATAATATTTATTTATGAGTAGATGCCTGGTTTTGAAGTGTATTGCTTTATAGCAAGAGAGAGAAATTAGGATGGGAGTATTTGTACAGATCAGTCTTATTCTTAGTTGGCCAAGGAATCTCAATACATATATGTTTTTAAAATCTGTTCATATTTAATCTAGAATTAAGACTTCTGCATGGTTAGCCTATGGTGAAGGATTAAGAAAAACTTAAGAAGTACTTTTCATTTAATTTTTATCTTAAATCAGAAAGAACTGCTTAAGGATTTCATGTGGTTTGAATAAACATCTTCTTCATGAAACCTATAGACATTAAATACCAAGGTCTCTCTAAGACCCTTTAGGACTCTTTCTCTCTTTATTTTATCATTTTATTTTATATTTCTTTTATTGTATCAGGGACTGAACCCAGGGGTGCTTAACCACTGAGTCACATCCCCAGGCCTTTTTTATTTTTTATTTTGAAACAGGGTTTTGCTTAGTTGTAGAGGCTGGCTTTGAACTTGTGATTCTCCTGCATCAGCCTCTAAGTCACTGGGATTACAGGTATATACTACTGCATCTGGCTGGCTATAGAACTCTTCTTGCAAATTCAAGGGTTCTCTGGAATACGAGGCTTCCTGTATGAACTCCATAGTTCTTCATCTTTTGAATGATCATTTCCATATCTGGATGGAATAAAACTGTAAAAATTATAGTGAAATGGAAAACAAGATCACATTAAAAAATAGAATGTTTTGAATATTAAAATATATACAAATAAAAAATGTTTAAAGACATTGGGATAAGGATTAAAAAATGTGCAAAATCAAACTTTGTGTTGGAAATTTGTACTATAGATAATTTAGTTAAAGAGTATGTGATTAGATATACTGTTTTTAGGAAAATTCTCAATGTATTTATTTGCCTATATTGATTGATTTCAAGATAACAAACCCTATTTCAAGATTTCCAAAGTTCCTTTTTGTAAATGTTAGTTAAGGAAATGGTAAAAAGTCACAATTAAGTAAGGAAATGATATTTTGATATGATATGCTTCATACCAAGGATTTTTAAGTAAAACTGGAAGGAAAAAAAAATCTACTTGGCTTTGAGATTTCAGGAACGCTTAATGATGGAGTAGTTGCCTAAGATGAGAATTAAAACATGCTGAGAGTTCATCAAACATGGAAGGGAGCAGAGCAGAGTACAGGCAGAGTAACAGCAGATAAGCACTGGTAACAACTGTTATTAAGTGTTTCTTTTTAATTCTCTGCTTAAATATATAGAAAACAGGTAACCTCTCATTCAAGTCAGAGATATATTTTAAATTCTTTCTTTAAAAATAAGTTGACATACTATTAAATTTTTGTTGACTTAACTTTTCCCCATACCCTAATCCTTAGACAACTAACCACATTTTTGTATAGATTTCAGATGTCTATGTATTGTTTTAAAACAAAGCAAACATTGCCAATTTATAACAGATTCAGAAATGCCTACTCTGAACCTGGTAAAAGACACAGTGGCTAATTTTCTATTTAATACAGTTATAATGTATGCAAATTTGAAATACATGAATTTTAATTAATTACATGCAATATACTAACAAATTCAATTTTTGCACAGAATTTGGAATAGTCTTTTAAATATTGCCAGCTAAATGCATTTTGGTTTTGCTTGTACCATTGTCATATGGAGATATCGTTTAAGTTTGTGAATAGAGTTACTCATTATTTTTCATCTGGATTAATTTTGATACACATGAGGTTCTTCTAATGTGTTCCCATACAAATATATGTAATTACTCTGCAGATCATATAGTTCTGGGCATCACATCAACTATGTAAGAAAAAATGTCTCCATATTTCTTCCATATATGGATTCCAATGTTGCCAGATGTTGCTTTTAAATTATATTAATTGGCAAATGCTTGGTTAAATGTAGTATACATCTATAAATATGCCCCTAGGACACCTGTCCTTTCTGAATACCTACATCTTGGCATCAATCAAAATTCCATATTATTCTGATATTTATTTAGGTCTCTACATTGTTTGGCTCCATTACAGGGTATGCAAAATAAATAGAGTTTAAAACATCATAAAAATTGGACCATATTCTTAAACATACCACATGATCTTTGACAGAGGGAACATATATTATTACAAATGGATCCATCTTCCAAGGAGCCTGAATGAAAGACAGCAATGAAGTCTCTATCTAAATGAATGGTTCATTCTAGTTGTATAACAGGTCACTGTGCATATCACTCTGCTAATGTGTTAAAAGTTCTTTTCTATAGAAATTAATAAATAAAATGTCCCAAAATTCCAAAATGAGAAAACAAAGTTCCAAACTCTGAATTTTTTACAGATGTATAAATGACATTCAGAAATGCCAAAATGCTAAAATCCTTACCTTTAATCTCCAACTATATTCCAACAGAGGAATTTTAGCCCTTGTGAAACCCCCAACTCAACATGTTAGTTTATGAATTTTATTTTGCTGGATGGATTGCTAGCTGACAGGTCTCTGCTTCCCAAAGCACAGCCCATTCCATTTTTGGCAGCTTCTAAGGGTTATTTTGGAACTAACCTAAGTGACATAAAATAACATTGGCTTTCTGAATTAGGTTGGCTATATTAGCAAGGGATGAAATTATGAGAAAGATAAAGAAGGATTCTGAAGGATCTCTCTAGAAAAGAAAAGTTGGAAAAGGAAGAGCTATACACACATACATTCAGAGTGTGTGAAAGAAGTTAAGGTGTCTTTTTAATTACTTAATAGAGAATCGAATCTTTTTTGGTTGGGAAAAGATGAGTAAGAGATCTCAGTAGACTTTAGGGAGGGGTACAAAGGAGCTTTGGAGCAAGGACAGATGTATTAAAACAGCAACATTATTGTTGTGAACTAATCAAATTGTTGGCAATCCCAGTCCAGTGTCCCCACAATAACTAATATAATAACAATTAGATTATAGGCCAAAAATTTATTAGTTTACAACTTTCATCACTTTTTCTTTTACCTTCCATAGCAAAGATTGGATGTTGAAAGCAGAGAAGTTGGAGAAAGAGTTTCAAAATCAGAAAGCCAAGGAAAAGTCTCTTTTTGAAAGGTCTGCCCTTGACAGACCTGACTTGCTAGATAGAGTGGGTTGAATCTTTGTCCCCAAAAGTTAAATTCACCTGGAATTGTACAATATAATTTACAAGAATTTGTAGATGTATTTAAGGTAAGGATCATGCTGAAACGAGATGAGCTCTAAATCCAATACTGAGTGTCCTTATAAAACACAGAAAAAGATAAGATGAGTGGCATAAGGAAGAAGATCATATGAAGACAAAGGTAGAGACTGAAGTTAGGTTTCCATAAACCAAACAAAACCTAGAGCCACTAGCAGCTTGAAGGGTCAAGGAAGGGTTAAAACTTTTTGAGAGTCTTTGGAAGGAATATAATCTTCCAACACCTTGATTTCAAACTTCTGGTCTCTGCAACTATGAGAGAATAATTGTTTTAATTTTTATGGCAACCCTAGGAAACTTAAACACCAGGTATAAGGTCAAATGATTAAAATCAACCAATAGAATAAATAATATTTAACATTGTCTAATATTTTCTTCACTGCCCAGGTGAGGAAGGAAAGGTGCACAGGAAGAATTGACATTAGTGAATTCACTCACTCACACTCTAGCCCAGACTTCAGGGGAGCCATCTCATAGAATTGTGTTTGCAAAGAAGCTGATGTCATCACTCATGGCGTCTCTGCCCAGCAGGTGCCTATTATGAAGTATCACATCACCTGGTTCTACACCAAGCAAGGATTGGCCTGGAAGCTCCCTCTCCATATCTATCTGTAGCATATATCATGTATGGTTCAGTTAAGATGTGGGAAGCCATGACTTTGCATACAGATATAAAGTTCCTGTCATGAAGAATAGATAACAAGAATGTTACCAAAGCCACACTGTTCAAGTTGGGAAACAATGTGAGAATCCTGCACTGGGCATCTGAGCCAAGGCATAAAGCCATGCAAAATTTTTCCATTCTCTGCCAAGGCAGCTAGCAAGATGTTGGTATGTCATACTTAAAAAGGAAAATTCACAGTGGCTTAAATAACAAGGAAAATGTTCTTGAGATGTTGCTAAAATCTTAGAATGCAAGCTTACTGAAACAATAAAATAAATAAAATCAATTAGAAATTCTTTGTCCTATACTCCTAATGAGAGGAGGTTTGATAATAGCTAATGTCTTTAGTTTCATGGTAAAAATTCTGTTAATGGTTGTATAAAAAAAATTACCCTAGGGAGAGGACAACAGCTGCTCCAGGATGCAAGCAAGGACCACACAGGCTGAAGAGCTACTGTGCCTGCTCAGCATCTGCTCTCCTGCTCCACTGCCAGAGTCCACAGCTGTCTCGATGCCCTGCAGAAGAGACACCAGCAACTGGGTCAACTGGTGGTCCCATTCCTTTCCTCATGTACAAAACTGAATGAAAGGAGAATACATTTTGTGAATGGAAGTCCTTTGACTTTGTAATTAATTCCCAAGATGACAGTAGGCACTTGCATAGACAATAACAGAACAGCAAAACTCAGCTGTGTGGATTAAGAGAGGAAGAACTGACATTCCAGGAGTGGAGGTGCGTACTGATGGAATACGGCCACCATGTGTACATCTGGTAGAAAAAATAAGCATTTAAATTTGGAGAACTGACAACACATGGCATCTTTTTGATGGTAATGTTGAAGAAACTGCCTCCATTTTCTGAAACAAGCATGTAGGATGCTTAAAGACTGGAAATGGAGGGGTCAAGTTAGATGACTAAGCTAGTACTAAAACCTGTCATTAAAATAAAGATTGGCATCTATTCCCTTTTTCCTGATGATACTTTTTGGCTCTGTATTTCCCTCTCAGGGTCAGAAAACACACTCAGAATCCTCATGACTAAGCTAATTTCACTGACGTGGTTAAAGAATGCCTTCCAATATTGTTTTACAGCACAGTCTTTGCTGAAGCATGGCTCCTAGGATTTAAATCCCTTGGCCTGATTCAAATCCTACAGTCCATAATTTCCTGATATCCAGAGAAATCTAGTGGGGAGGCACGAACCAAATTTGGCCATGAACACTAGTAATCACCCTTTTCTCCCAAGCTTTAATAAGAGAACAGTGGTTACACCATTTGCCAATGGACAGAAGCCCTCATATCAACTTCAGCTGTGGATTTGATTTATTTTAAAAAGGAAGGAAGCAGCAACCATCTGAGAAAAATCCAGTGTCTGTGGCATAAACTTTGATCAGCCTATTACAACCCACCATCCATCACTAAAATCCCTGAGTAAAGGGAAAAATAGAAAAAACAAAGGAAATATGAGCAAAAAGTGCTACAGCAAAACCGTATAAATACTTGTGCCCTAGTTAATGCTCCTTAGATGTGATTTTTTTCTCTCAAGAGTTAGAATATTAGTTATTTCACTCTCCATTGTGGAGAAAGGATTTCTGTAGTCATTAATAATAACATTAGTAATGATGACAATAATAATAATTGAGTTTTATTTTATCCTAGCAACTGTAATTAGTTACTAAGATTAGAGAATTGTAATTGGAGAAAATTTAGAGAATTCTGTAATTGGCTTAATTATTCATAGGCAATGAATTGTACAGCCTGAGGAAACCAGGTGGTTGAGCTCCTAAATCCTTACTCTGCACAATGAAGCTTCTCCAAACCCCACATAACTAGTGGGGATCCATACAGCAGACGGGAATTAACTTTGCTATGTAAGAATTCCATAGAAGGTAATACAAAGGGATCGCCTGAGGGGTTTCTCTTCTTTCTAGTATAGAAAAAAATGATATTATCCTCTTGATACCAAAATGCTGTAGTCTTAATGTTAAATCACAGCAAGTTGAGAACAAAGAACAACGACTGACATCACTGAGCGTCTCTCAGACACCATTCATTTTAATATTCATCTTGTTTAATCAAATAAAAATGATAAGTCAGAAGAATGGTGAGAAAACTGGGTGAGAAGCCTTGATTTTGCTTTAATTATTTCAGTTATTTTCTTTGTCTTATGATTGATGTATAGACAGAGATAGAATTGATTTGCTTCAGCATCACTAGGGAGGAAAGCAAAAGAAGCCCTTCTCTTGCTGGTCTTGAATCCATGCATTAGTTCCTTGTCTGAATACTTAGAGTAACTGCATTCCTTAAATATAAGATGGACCTAAGGCAATGAATTTGTCCTTTAGTGAATAATATTTTAAACAATTTCAAGTTCAATGCAAGTGCAATTGAACTTCATGCAAATTCTACATAGAAACAACCGAAAGAGAAATTCGTAGCATGTTCAAATATAAGAACTTGAAAATTTGGTGATATCATGGGATTTATTGACTTCTAGTAAAAAGGTAAATGTAACTGAATTCAAGTGGAAGGTAAGCAGCATGTTGTCATAAGACAGTGAAACTTACTCTCTGAAGAAAGATTGAGTTTTAAAAATAAATGAGAAAAAAAATAAGCATTATCTAAAAGCCAGTTTCTTGTTTTCTCAGCACAGTGAGGAACTTTTATAAGAAATGAGAAAATTGGATTTACTGAAAATGAAATTTTGATGAAGTGCTACTGAAGTATAATATTCCATGAAATATTATGTTACCTTTGAAGGAGCTAAATGACAACTACTAGGTCATTATGAGACAAAGATAATTTCGCATTTGATTTATTTCTCCTAAATTGTTGAGTAGTGATTATTTTGGTGCTTTCTGTTATGTTTAATTCATATTATCTAACATTAAGGTTCATGTTTTAGCTCAGTGACTACCTGAAATTTGGCTTTGCTACAAAAACTTTCTTTGTTCTTTCTTTGCCTTTGAACAGTGACTACATTTAAAATTAATACTGTGCAATCATCTTCTATCTTATATAGTATATTGTATTTTCCTCTTTTTTCTCAGCTTGTTTGTACCTTCTTGGCTTAAGTTTAGGCATTATAGACAGCCCTTCCCACATATCACCTTTATGTTGTTAAGATCATGGTCACAAGGATTTATAGGCTTATGGTCAATTTATTAAATATATTAATAGCAAGAAGACAAAAGCCAATGCACTACTAAAGGAGAACATGTTTAAAAATTGCCTTTGTTATTATAGAGTTTAGTTCTTGTTTTCCTAATACATAGACTTAACTATAGTTCTATTACATTAAAAAAACTAGATTCATTTTGGAAATATCTTTTAAATTGCTGAGGTCTTAACATTGCCAACTTTAAACATTTACTTAAAATCTTTTATGCAAATTTAACAGGGTATTGGCTAAATGTAATGAGAGGGAGTACGCTCCATGCTTTAGGTAATTGGCTTTAAAACTTTAGTAAAGAAGTCATCTGGTTTATTTTTAAAGTGTAGATATACAGGTTGGTTCCATGTCAGGACACTGATTCAATACATATAGAATATGACCTGAGCATCTGCATTTTAGATGAATTCAAGGTATATCTTCAATTAACACAGATGTAGGTAATTTCAATACACTAGAAATGTCCAAGGAGGAGTTCACCATCTGTGACAAAAATAATTTTGTACCTGGTACTTTGAGACAGGTGTTTGATATCTGTTCTGCCACTCTCCATTTTTCTTTTCTTTCTTATTCTGCCCAGTTTCATGGTTCTGTGCATTTTCTTGTGACTTTCATGAAAGTTTCAGCTGTCTTCATCAATCCACATGAAATGAATCTTGCAAGGCCCTTCCCAACACCTTCCTTAAATACTCTCAACCTATACGGATCAGCCCATGCTTTCCTTTATGCTGCCCAATTTGAAACACATGATCTCATGATGCTTACTTACAAGTTATGGAATATTTCCTTGTTTCATTTTTATCTCTTCTCCCTTAATTATTATAGTGAACTTAATGCTTGTGTCCCATCCACTCCCTTTGTCAATAAATTCCAATGTTGAAATCCTAACTTCAATGTGATAGCATTAGGAAGTGAGGCTTTGGGGAGATAATTAGGTCATGACATCGGAGCTCACATCAGCAGGAGAGTGCCCTTATCTTTTAACAAGACATGAGAGATTTTTAACCCCAGAGAACACTCTTGTTCTTTTTTATGCCATGTAAGAAGACAAGAGAAGATGACAATTGACAGCAGAAGAGATTCCTCACTGAAACTTGACCATGTTGGCACCTTGATCCCTAGTATCCAGCCTCTAGAACCATGAAAAATAAATTCCTGTTATGTATAAACCAATTCATGGTACTTTATTATGACAGCCTAATCAAAGACAAATATATTTCTATGAAAAATTACACTTACATACATGCACACACAAATGTTAAAAGTTTCAACAGGACGGCCAGGAAAATATTCTTCATGTAAGTAGGAAATGTGTAGACCAATATATATTAATATTAAATTTTAGAGGAAATATTACTGAGCAAAATTCATGTTTGCTTTGGCAAAGACTATTTTTTTCTTTTAAAGCAAATTGAAAACCTCGATGGCTTCAAAATCTTCAGTTACTTATTCTAGCAAAACTTTTCAAACCATTTATTTTTAAAATTACATAGTCACTGATTTATTTTGATTCCATGCAGTTAGCACAGAAAGTGGAGGTTGGCTGGAGGATAGAATTACGATAATAGTAACATCATCAAATCATTTTTTAAATTTACTATTGTTCAGAGTATTTATACTAAGTGTCACACTTTCAAAGAATAGAGAAAGGAAGGTTAAAGCATGAGCTATATGCCCTGAAAATTATTATTTAATCTAAAATGAATGTCCAAAATTATAGACACTATAAGACACATAGTGAAAATATCTCACTTCTCATTCCTCTTTCAAAACTCATTAAGAACATAAAGAAAATAAGCACAATAGATAAAATAAGCATCTTCAGAAAATAACTATAACCCCAAACTATTAACTGTAAAGCAAACCTGCCATATATTATGATGCCTTAAGTAAAACAAGAAGGGATCAGAGTGGTCTCATGTATATATTCAGCCCAAGTTCAGAAGGACTATTTTACAAAATGTCATTGCCACTGTCCTTGGAGATGTACCTTAAAAATCTTTTTTCTTAAAACTGTCAGATTTTATGGAATAGTATAACCATAGTCAAGTCGGAAAGTTACCATAGAGTAACTCAATGTTGTCCAAACATAAAGTAGAAGGAATTTGAAGTTGAAGGAAAATTCAGGCTGATGTACCCTATTTATTTCACATGCTCTGTGTTTCAAGCAGAGGAATCTCATGGAGGTTAAGAGACAAGCAGTTAACAGAGGGTGACCATACAGAGATGCTACAGCCTCGGGAAACTATCTGAGTCACATTATCCCTAGAAAGCAAATGATCATAGGAGAAAAGCTAATGGTGAGGACTTAAGGGCCAGGAGGACCAGTGTGACTGCATTCCAGAAGAGAAATCTGGAGAAGAGATGCAAATGAAATGCCTTACAAGGTGGCTTCTTCCCAAAGTATCCCTTAGCTAAAACCATATAGATCTATTCCAAAAAGAATGCTGAGAAGAAATCAACACAGGATATATGCATGCTTCTGTATTCCCCAGTAAAAGAGTAATGAAGAAGAATAATCAAATGCAGCCAGTGATCTATATCATAAGTATAACTACCAAGGAGCTGAGCATGTAGCTCAGTGGTAGCGCGCTTGCTTATCATATGAAAGACCCCGGTTCGATCCCCAGTAAAAAAAGTTAAAAATGTATTAAGATAAAAATTGAAGTGAATAATTAGGACTTATAAAAGAGAAACTCTATAAAACACGACACTAGCAGCTACTACATTCAGGGGGAGAAAAAGACTGGCTGGAAGAAACTGCACAAAGTGAAACTGAAATAGCAAAAGCATAGCAATCCTCAGGAAGTTGTTGGTAAATATTGAGGCAGGATGGTGATTTCACTTCTGCCTGTTGGTGTTTTGGAGAATAGCAATAGTCATTTATTAAAAAAAAAAAAAAAAAAAAAAAAAAAAAAAAACAGCCCAGGGACTAAGCCTGCAAAGGAATCCCATGAAAACAGAAGGGAGATCAGTGGAGCATAGGAAGGGGATGGAGGGGGAAGGTGGAGGGACAGGGAGACAGGAATGGTGGAAAGAAATTGACTAAACTATGCTATGTTCATATATCACTATGTCACAGTGAATTCCAAAGTTATGAATATTAATAAAGCAGTTATTTAAAAAACTATAAATAAACAGAAGGAACACAAGTAGAGTAGAGGAAGGTAAATAGAGAGAGGGAGCAGGAGAGAGAAAGTGGAAGTACCAGAGACTGAAGTTATAGCAAATTATATTCCATGCTATATGATTATGTCAAAATGAACCCCAATAGTACATATAACTATAATGCAATAATAAAAACAAAAAAGCAAAGAAGAAA
The DNA here is from genome assembly GCA_028644305.1 of Xerus rutilus. Lineage (NCBI taxonomy): Eukaryota > Metazoa > Chordata > Mammalia > Rodentia > Sciuridae > Xerus > Xerus rutilus. The sequence goes on along the minus strand of CM053409.1, from coordinate 105,776,882 downwards.
ACAGTACTTTGAAAACTTTTAACAAATAAAAAGACCCATGAATCAATAATGATAACAATTATCCTAATACAAAAATATAGAAATCTTGATAATCAACAAGACTGATTTTGATTTACTTACTAGATATGAACAATAAAGGAATAACATAATTGGCATCTAGACAGAAAATACAAGTTTCCTAGACTTCTACTGTTGCTTGTGAAGAATTTTGACTATCACAATTGTCTTCTCTTTATAAACATTGAGAAATACAGAAAAAGCATATGGACCAACCGTTTTAAGCATGACTGTGATCTCTGAAGACAGGAGAGCAGAAAGAAGCCATGCCCTGGAAGGTAGCAGCTCACTCAGGAAAAGCAATCTCCAATCTGCAGTACAGCGAGGGAAATTACAAACTAAAACAGCATGATTGGCTGAATTTAAGCCATGTGTCAAAGTCTAGGGAGGCCAAGGTGGGTAGAATCATCAAAGCAGTCTCAGAGAAGAGGACTTTGCAGAGCCAGCTCTGGAGATTACAGAGAGGTCCCCTGGATTCCTGGGGTGGCTACTGATCTGTGTCTACATGAAGTGAAATCACAGGAGACTGGAGAGAGAACCACTGCAAGTGACAAATTCTTGGACTTCATACAGGCCTAGGAATACCTCGGATCCAACCAGAGTGGGAGACTTGGAATATAATTGGAATCAGATTGAGTTTTGAGAAGAATTACATCTTAGGGTGTCACGTCGGATCTAAAGAGAAGGCTGCCCATAAGCAAGCTTGCAAGCAAGCCACAAAATCATTCTCTGATCCTAAGTACATACCTCAATTGGAAAAAGTCCATCTCTCCTTTAAAAAAGAGAATAGCCAGTACCCAACAGCATATAATTAAGCATTCCAGTGTGCATTTAAAAATAATCAGAAAGGCAAAGAAGGAAGAAATCTTGATCCATAACAGGAAAAAATGAAAATAGTAGAAACAGAAAGAAAATAAAAGAAGATGCCATTTGGGAAGTACTAAACAGTCTAACGATGTCTGTTAATTGGAATCCCAGAAAATGGGGGGAAGTACAGAAAAATATTTGCCAAAGTAGAGGGTGAGATATTTTTCAAGTTCAATCAAAATTATAAACCAATAGATACAAGAAGCACAGTGAACTTCAAGCAGAATAAAGAGAAGGATCATTTGAAGACACTTAGCCAGAAAGAGAAAACTTAAAAACAGCCTGAGAAAAGAAAAGCATTATTGACAACAGACCAATATGATAAATACTCCCCCAAAGCACACAGACCAGAGCACAAGGAAGCAACATGTCAGTGTTCAAAGGGAAAAAAAGCAAGTCAATTTCAAATATTTTTCAAATAAAATATTTTAAAAAATGAAATTAAAAAATTCAAAAATGAAGACATATGGCCATTTTCAGCAAAGAAAAGCAGGCAGATTTATTAGTAGCACACGTGCACTGGAAGAAATGAGAGACAGAAAGAAAATGATAATACTGACATCACTGAAAATGTAGAGCTTCCCTAAGGAATGATGAATGGTAAATGGTAAATACAAATGGCACTTTTACACAACTAACACTAAAATGCATTAAACAGGTATTAAGATGGACACTCTTCACCTTTCAACTTGGAACCATGATAACGGCCATGCAAGCTGCAATGTACAGTTATCTTAATAATCACCAGATAAATATACAGCTGTTAAATATTTGTCAAACATTAAAAGCTGTATTGTAAGTGTATAGGGGGTTGAAATAAGTACAGCTAATATTTAGTTAACTCTAATTTTAAAAACATTGAAAATTAAAATAAATGTCATATTTTTGTATAAAACTTATCAACAGTGGTTGAAACATTATTTATCTACTTCTCATCATGGGACCCATGACATCTTTGATACTTTGGTAAATTATCACACTCCTTTATACCTTCAGATTCATGCCCAACATTTACTGTTTTCAATGTCATCAAATATCTCTGAGTGATTTTTAATGTGAAGTATTTTGTTATTGTCACATCATCTGGTTAAGCTTTAATCTTTTCACTACAGTCATTTTTCTCAAGTTTGGCTTCAGCAAATTCCTTTGACTTCATTTGCTGAGTCTCTTGGATAGTGACTGTCAACATTCCTATGGCCAATTCTTCCTAACTGGGCTAAGACTCAATTTAAATTCAGTTTCAAGGTTTAACAGTTTTCACTTTTTTAAAATGAAACTTTCATGTTGTTTGCTGATGATTGTTTTTAATGTATTTTTGTAAAATGATGCATGAGTTTGTCACTGTAACACAAAAATAAAGCACAACTACATGCTATTATGGTTTAGATGTGGTGTCCTCCAAAAGCTCACATGTGAGACAATGCAAGAAGGTTCAGAGGAGAAATTATTAGGTTGTAAGAGTCTTAACCCCATCTGTGAATTAATTTCCTGATAGGGATTAACTGAGTGGTAATTGAAGTGGTAGGGTGTGGCTGGAGAAGGTGGAAATTGGGGCATGCCTTTGGGGTATACAGTTTATATCTGGAGAATGGAGATTCTCTCTCTCTCTCTCTCTCTCTCTCTCTCTCTCTCTCACCCCCTCTCACTCCCGCCCTTCTTGATCAACATGTGAGCTGTTCCCCTCTACCATATTCTTCTGTCATGATGCTCTGCCTCCACTTGAGTCCCTAGGAATGGAGCCGGCCTTCTATGAAGTAAGATCTCAGAAACCATGAGCCCTCTAATAAACTTTTCCTCCCCTAAAATTGTACTGTTTGGGTCCTTTAGACACAGCAGCAAAAAAGCTGACTAAAACACATGTTTTGCCGGGACTGAACAAAAATCCAGATATATGTAAACTCACTATGAATAGACATTGCAGAAAGTGACATGACTGGTAATCGATCATCAAGCATTTCTGCTATTTATATACTGGTATGGACTGAAGAGCTAACAGCAAATTTGGAACTTCAAGAAATTAATCACAATGAACATATCCTAGTATATTATTTTGAATTGTTTTGTTGAAGGACTAGAATTATTTAACTAAATTGTGGTAACTGATATCTGTGCTTACTAGAGCTAAGCAAAACAAGGACTATCCACATTTTAAAGTATATAGCAACCCTAAACATTAGAACAAAAAGATTGAGCTAAATGCTAGTAGCAGGGATAAAATAAGTCCTAAAAATAAAATTCTTAATTATCAAAAAAGAAAGCAGGAAAAAGGTAAGATGGTATTCTAAAGTCAACTATAACAATAATTTCATTAAATATAGACAAAATATTTTTATTAAAAGGTAGCGATTATAAGATTGTATTTAAAAAGCAAAACCTAATTTCATATCACCTATGAGAAATTTAATAAAAATTTCTAAAATAAAAGAAGTAACTTCGAGGGCTGGGGTTGTGGCTCAGTGGTAGAGCACTTGCCTCATATGCGTGACCCACTGGGTTCTATCCTCAGCACCACATACAAAAATACATAAATAAATAAAATAAATATAAAAAAAGAAGTAACTTTGAAACAAGGGATATCACTAGGATAAAGACTGACTTTGCACGATGATGAAGGGAAAAATTCATAGGAAAGAGATAAAAATTGTAAATAACATCTGCACACAATAATGTAGATCAAAACACATAATAAAACTACAAAAATGGAAAGATAAAATAAAAAAGCCACAATCGTACATGGGGATTTCAAATCTTCTCTTCATAATTGATAAAATTAGACAAAAATCAGTAAGAATAGAAAGTATATTAAAAACATATTTGGCTAATTTGGTATACCAAAATAAAATATTCTATGGAGGAAGTAGAAGACAAGGATAAATGGAAATCAATAGAGATGTGACTTTTTCAAGGCTATGAAAACAGAACAGTGTGTGTGTGTGCGTGTGTTTAAAGTGGTATGCTTAACTTTATAAGACGTTGGGTTTGACAGCTCATTTTCCAAGAAGATAAAATGAGATGATGTCTGGTGAGAAGTAGCTTCAAGCATACAGAAACAGTTGTTCATAAGAAATCACATCAACTATCTGGTGTATCCTACAGTCTCAGGTATATGAAGACTTTTATCAAGCAGATATTCCTAGGGTTCATAGTTTGTCACCTCCAGTGCTAATCAAGACCCAGTCCTAAACACCTGTAGAGTGTGAGCAACCTAGACCTGTAGAAGTAACCTTTATTGAACACCTTCCACAGGTGGGATGAATTATTTGGGACGGTTTCAGCTTTTTCCAGCAGCACAGGCCTATGAGCATTCGGCATATTTGGGACACTCAGATACCATTTCTGTAAAGCCAAGTGTCATTTGTCCACACTAATTTAGCGATACAGAAAATGTAGTCTGATAGCTCAGATATAATGTAGATGGTGATTAATTGTGGTATACATTTCAAAATTTGCATTTTACTGACTTATGTATAAAATAAATTGATATAAAAATGAATGAAACACTCAGAAGTTCCTTAGAGTATTGTGAATTTCTGATAGGTAAAAAAAGTAAGTGAGAAAGTAGGTATAGAAAAATAATTTATAAAATGTGAAATGTTAAAAAGTAAAATCCAAATGCTACTTATCATTTAACTTTTTACTGTTATGATGACTAAGAAAAAATCTGAAGAAATACACAAAATGCAATTATCATTTAGTATTACACATTACTGGAAGAGTGAATGTTTCTCTCCCCCCCAAAAAAATATTACAAGCAAATAATTACCAAAAAAGCAAAGCTATTTAATTTCAGTATTTTTAAGTTTACCTAATTTAACTTAGTTCCCTCTCTTCCTCCCTCCGCCGCCCTCTCTCTCTCCTTCTTTTCTTATTTTTTTCTATACTTCTGAGGACAAGGCAAATTCTCAGGTATAAAAATTGTCTAAATACACTGTTATTTACCAAGAAAAAAAACTTTGCTCTAGAAAACTGATGTTTGGTTGACAGGAAAAAAATATTAAATTATTAATACAGAAGAAACAGCATGTCAACTCAGTATAACACATATCCTAAAGTGGGCAGAGGCAGGTCCCATAAGAGCCAAGATTCTGCCTGCATTGGCTTAGAAGTTTATTGTAAAACATTTTGAGCCAAGGACATTTAGAGGAGGGCCATGCCAAGTTAGTACGGAGGTGCCAATGTGGAGTAATCTTTAAAAGATGGATACTCCATCATTCAAGTAACTGAAAGTACAATTCATGTCACGTCAATTTAACTGGAGACATCTGTTTCCAAGATAAAGAAGTATATCTGTCTATTAGCTCCTAAGTGTACTATTCAGGTTATGTTCACCCACTTTAGTTTTAATAAATGCTCTGTGAAATCTTCTTTTCAAATGCTATTTTTTATGAAGCCAAGTTTTGATCTGTGGTATTCTTGGTCATGAGCTCCATTGTAAAGTACAGGTAAAAAGGAAGAGGAGCACAAAAAGAAAATCCAAGTCCTTATTACAATATTATTGATTCTTAGTGTTTATGAATGACTATTAGCTACAACTCCAGTTACATTAAGAGATTAGAAATGACGACAAATAGATTAATGATAATTTTTTAATTTCTAAGAATGAAAGACTCAGTAAGACAAGAATTGAAGTAGAAAGACAAGGAGACATATTAGAAATAACAAATTTTTAGTATTTGGGCAGATATACAGAGATATACCAGTGGGTAGAAAGAACCCCATTCTATAGTTGAGCATTGACTCTGTGGAGGTAGCTCATAAAATGTACTGCCTTACTCTTGGGTCTAATATAAGTTCAAAATTTCCAAACCCTGAGAGTATATTTAGAATATGTCAATCTTATTGACAGGAGCTCTATGTGCCCTCTAGAGGTCCAGTTTTGAATACAGGACTTGCCAGGTCATTTCAGGTCTAGAAATAATCAGAAAACAATTTGTAATTTTCTTTGGTTCTAGAGCTCACTTTTTTGAAACTAGTATTTCACCTGAATAAAATTATTTTTAAGTATCAATTAAGGCATTAAATTATTATAATTTCTTCATTAGGTCTATTTGGATCTTACATATTTCTGTCACTTAATATATTGCTTTTCAGTTAAATATGACACATAGAATATTAAGGAACTGTCAAAATCCAGGTTTTCTCAAGAAAGGGTATAACTAGATATTGATTAAAAGATCTTAAGTAAAAAGCTTCTTTTAGTTTGTTTCTAGCTCCAAATTATGATGTTCTGGCTAAATTGTTTGGACAGTTAATATTTAGTGTTAGGTGACCAGAACTCTCCTGTGTATTTAGGTATTAACAGTTAAATACAGGTTTTTACATTAAATTTAGTCAGTTGGAATGAAGAGTGACCTCAGATTCAGGGGGAAAAAAAACCTGAACACTTCCAACTGCTTATGCAAACTATTGGTGTGAGCCAGGGCTAACGTAACAGAACAAAACATGACTTTTAGATTTCAAGAGCATTTACCAGTCTCTGAGGCCAAAATAAACTTATACGGTAAAGTAAAAGCCACATTTTAGTTCTAATCTTAAAATGAATCAGAAAACAAATTTGAAATTATTTTATTTACCAATTTTCAATATCAAATTTTAGTTTTATTTCCCTATGTTATCTTTGAAATATATTTTAAACCTTGAAACCACATATTCAGTGATACTAAGTATTCATTCATCTCCAGTTTTGATCAAGACGATCAATTTCCTTGGGGCAAAATATACATTAATTAAGCACTTTTAGTAGCATATTGAATTATACGGGAAAACATTTATTCAGAAAAAGTATAAAAAAACTAAAAAATAATTTGAACTTTCGGTCTACTTTGTTATTAATAGGTGAATTATTTGATTGTGACAATATTTATAAGAGTAAACTGGCTTATGTTTTCAACCTGGGATCATTTCTCTCTCTTATGCTATAATTTCCCAAACCACAGATGTCATAAACAGCAGCTCCACTGTTCTGCAGCCTTTCTTTGGGACTTAGTACACAGAAATAAACCATTGGTTGCTACACGGTATACAGATTTGGATTGAAAAGTTGTCTGTTTTGTCTTCAAGAAGGGCACCTCACCACAAGTGACAGGAAGTGCCCCAAGTTAAAACTACTTCTACTTTAACCTCTAATATAAATACACAGGTATTGACATTATAAATAACCTCTTATGAGTTTTAAAGGCATGAAAAAAATAATTCTTTTTTTTTTTTTTAAATAATGTGTTTGGGGTGAAGAGGACAGGGGAAAGTAAAAGTTGACATAAAACTTTATAACATTGTGAGGTTAAAATGATAGAAAAGATCTGCCTTAGAAGAGACTTGGAAAACTTTATTACTCCCAGTTGAATGGAAGGCAGAATGTTGAGATTAATAGATTTTGAGATCTGATTTGGTCTGAGCTATGCTAGATGGAAGGTCTTGGTAATCATTTCTCTCCAAAATGCTCCTCTACAATTTTCCAAAAGAAGTTGTTGGTTCAAATCATTGATGACTATAGAGTAGACTTTAGGAAACATATACAAGATTCTATTGGTCTTTAAACACAAAATCTGAATTTTTTCCTTTTGATATAATCTTAGGATTCTTTATGTTCCTTGCACATCTAGGTAACTAATTCTACCTTAATCACATTTGTGTGTGGCATTTATCCTTTAAATACATAAATGTAAGGATAGATTGGCAGAAATTTTATATTTAAAAAAAGTTTCTAACCAAAAGGGCAATCTATTGAGTTAGAGTTGATTGAAGTTAAGGATTGCTGCTATAAATGACTTCATAGTAAAGTTACATTAATTTTAATTTTAGGGGTTTAATATATGAAAGAATGATTCCCATTCTT
>CM053409.1:105662965-105768623 GCA_028644305.1 Xerus rutilus | reverse complement strand
CATGATGGAATTTCTAAATAAATTTAAAAAATTCAAAGAATGTTTTTGTATACCTGAAGGTATGTTGAACTCTTGTCATGATGTGGCCTAGAGAAAAGCTGCAGAGCAGGAAATGACACCTCTCCACCCCTTTGCAATCATGTGATTCTCCATAAGTTTCTCCGTTGCTGACCTTTGTATACAAACCAGGCTCTTCTTGACCAGCTGGTTGGTTGATTTAATGCTTCCTGACAGATGGTGCAAATATCAGGTCTGGGTGTCTAAGACAAATTAATCAAGTAATATTCAACAATAATATTTTAATTAAACAATGATGTTGAGACAATCAGACCTATTTTACCCCTAGAGGGTATTATTTTGATTTCTTAATATTTTCAATTTTAAAACTGTTAGCCTCTCTTTCTTTTAGGTGTACATGACAGCAGAATGCATTTTGATTCATTGTACACAAATGGAGCACAACTTCTCATTTCTCTGATTGTACATGATGCAGAGTCACACCATATGTGCAGTCATATATGTACCTAGGGCATTGTTGTCCATCTCGTTCCACCATCTTTCCTACCCCTATGCCTTCTCCTCTCCCTTCCGCCCACTTGACCAAAGTTTCTCCATTCTTCCCATGCCCTCCTCCCTCATTATGGGTCAGTATCTACTTATCAGAGAAAAAATTCAGCCTTTGGTATTTTGAGATTGGCTTACTTCACTTAGCATGATATTCTACAACTCCATCCATTTACCTGCAAATGTCATAATTTTATTCTCTTTTAATGCTGAATAATATTCCATTGTGTATATATACCACCGTTTCTTTATCCATTCATCTTTTTTTTAAATTTTTTTTAGTTGTAGATGGACACAATATCTTTACTATTTATTTTCATGTGGTGATGAGGATAGAACCCAGTGCCTCACGCATGCAAGGCAAGCGCTTTACCACTGAGCTACAATCCCAGCCCCCATTCATCTTTCGAGGGGCATCTATGTTGCTTCCACAGTTCAGCAATTGCAAATTGTGCTGCTATAAACATTGAAGTGGCTGTGTCACTTAAGTATGCTGTTTTTAAGTCTTTAGGGTATAGACCAAGGAGTGGGTTAGCTGGGTCAAATGGTGGTTCCATTCCAAGTTTTCTAAGGAATCTCCATACTGCTTTCCAGATTGGTTCCACAAATTTGCTATTTCACCAGCAATGTATGAGTGTGCTTTTCCCCCCACATTCTTGCCAACACTTATTTTTGTTTTTACTCTTGATAACTGCTGTTGTGACTGGTGTGAGATGAAATCTTAGAGTAGTTTTGATTTTCATTTCTCTAATTGATAAAGATGTTGAATTTTTTCTATATATTTGTTGATTGATTGTATTATCTTCTTCTGAGAAGTGTCTGTTCAGCTCCTTAGCCCCCTTTATTGATTGGATTGTTTATTTTTTTGGTTTTAAGTTTTTTGAGGCCTTTATATATCCTGGAGATCAGTGCTCTATCTGATGTGCGTGTGGCAAAAATTTGCTCCAGAACATAGGCTCTCTGTTCACCTCATTGATTGTTTCTTTTGCTGAGAAGCTTTTTAGTTTGAATCCATCCCTTTTATTGATTCTTGCTTTTATTTCTTGTGCTTTAGGAGTCTTGTTAAGGAAGTTGGGCCCTAGTCCAATGTAATGAAGATTTGGGCCTACTTTTTCCTCTATTATATATAGGGTCTCTGGTCTAATTCTTAGGTCCTTGATGTACTTTGAGTTGAGTTTTGTGCATGGTGAGAGATAGTTTCATTTTGCTGTATATGGATTTCTTTGAGTTGAGTTTTGTGCATGGTGAGAGATAGTTTCATTTTGCTGTATATGGATTTCCACTTTTCCTAGCACCACTTTTTGAAGAGTGTTAGTCTTTCTTTATAGCCCATAATTTATACACTAATTGATGGGGGCAAATCGTAGGATCTTTTTTTTTTTGTGGTGACCAAAAAAAAAAAGAAAGAAAGAAAGAAAGAAAGGCAGTTATTTGAACATACAAGTCCTATGGTGTCAAATAATTTTGGTTACCAATTAGGATTGCTAGTAAAGCTTGGGGAATTGCTAAAAAGAAAAAAAATTAAGATAGATGAAAGAATGATACATTTGGTCCTTTTGAGAGGAAGAAGAGTAAAGTTAGGAGAATATCCATATTGATGTTAGGCTTAAGAGTACATGAAAAAATATTCAAAAATATCTATTTGTACAAAAATTGAAAACAATGCATAAACTTGAAAATGAGAGTGGAAAGAAAGTGAGAGTTTCCACCTCAAATTTTGTTAAAATACAAAGTGACATTTTGGTTTTCCTATTATCTCAGACATTGGTTATGTGTTATATATCATACCTAGCATGAGTCATTAATATGGAGAGGTTCTAGCCTTCCAAGAAAGAACCTCTTCCTTTTAAGGAGAATAAGATGAGGACAGATGGATATTTGACCCTTGAAAGAGTTGAAGAAAATCAGTATTAATATCTGCACTATTTTATATACTTCTCTGGGGAAGCTTCACATCTGTTTTCCTATTCTGGCCTCACAATAACTTTGTGTAGCAGGAAAGACAAATATTACACTCTTCATTTTATAGATGGGAATCTGGGGTCTAGTCAGGTCAAATGAGTTGGCTAAAGTCAAATGGCCATGATTAGAACCCAGGCCTTGTGATGATTCATCTAGAACTCTTCTAACACACCCTGAGGCTTCCCATTTAGGCCTTTTAAAGACAGTTTTGTGACCCAAGTGCCCGTCAAATTTTCTTCCTTTGGATAAGTTCTTTTCATTCGCTTTATTTTCCTGAATTGGGCATTCCAAGAGGGCTGACACCTTAGCATATGTACAATGGATTTTCCTATTAGGTAACGCTGCCCTTTGCTTCACCCACCACACAGCTGGGCTAAGTCATTCTAAAGGAATGCTGTCATGTCAAAGACTCAAGGAAAAGTAGCTTTAGTAAAATCAATTTATTAAACAAATCCAGACACTTTTTTCCCCATTGGTTACACTTTTTTTAAGAGTCCCTTGGTTAAACATTAAGGTGTTCTTACCACAGAAATAAATAATAATTTTATGTGTTTGGATATATAGCAAAAAAGTAAAAAGGACTATGCTTTCTGAAAATGTGACTGTTTACAAAGTCCTAGAATGTGTACTTTCACAAAGCTTAGAAACCAAACTCATAAAATAACAGATTTGACATATGAAAGTATTAGACTGCCATAGAACAAGTTATTTTGTCTATTAAATGCTAATGCCATTTTTTCCTCCTCATGATTAATTTAGTCCATTTTTTTTTGGAAAGTTCTATAAGACAACTCATGGAAATAGATTTATTCCACGTGTCCATTAAAAAAAAAAAAACGGAGAAGTACTCATCAAGCAAAGATTAAGGACTAGTTTTGTTTTCTTTTGGCCTAGAACTTGGCTTGTTTTGTTCCACACGAGATGAAACTCATGTGATTTTCTTTCTCCCCAGAAATATAATCTTTTAGCATACAGAGGATTCATAGAAGCTGGTTCTGAAAGATCTGTTACTCCTAACAGTCTGTTCTCTTTAAATAGAATCTGTGAGGTTTGTATTTCACTCGTGGCTGATAAACATCGATGATTGGATTAGAGTACTGGATTTTCCTAGCTATTGCAGTAACTGTACATTGCTGAGTGAGCTGAAACCTACCAAAGAACAGAATTGTGCTGATGCTCTGAATAAGATCTGGGGAAAGAACACGAGTCCCTTTAATTGTCCAAGGACGGGCAGCAAAGTGTAACAATTTCTAAAAATATAATGTGACTCAGGGACTGAATCGGCTACTAGATAGTGTTCTGAACTTAAGTATTTGAAAGCTGCGTCAGCAGAATGTAGTAGCCAAGATGCCCAAAGAAGAGACAGATGGGCTGTCAGAAGAGAGCATAGGTAAAACAAGAACTCCAGAAATGGAGAAATACTGTGGTAGTCGGTGTGTTTATTTTGTCTCACTTGCCAAATATTTATGTTCACTGGGTAAAAGAAAGAGAAAGTGAATTGAGGTGCCATAATTCAGATTTTTGTTTGTTTAAATAAGTAAAAAGTCAATGGTGAATTTGAAAATTTTATGCTATAAGATATCTTTAGAAACATAGCAGATGCCCTCTTGGGGATAATACATAACTAGGAGGAAAAAAAATAACCTGCTCAATAGATACAGACCAAACTTCTGTTCAAAAACTGCTGAGCAAAGAATACTCAGAAATCATAACTGGACCAAATCTCCATGTTCCCCAGGCAAAGGGAAGCTTAGCTAGGCATTTTCAAATTTTTCTGTTCTTTAAGGCATCCTGGCAACTCTGTAATGGTGTAGCATACTTCTCTGATTGAATAAGCCCACTGTCTCCACCGAGGGCTTATCTTCAGCTTCCCAGTATTTAATTTTACTCATAAAAAGACCCATATTATCACTCCACAGTTCAATGGAAGATTTTATTGTGGTCTGCGTAACAGGTACCATGTTGAAATCCTCGCATGGAGATCTGGGAAATGAGGAAAATCAATGTACAGACACATGTCCATGTCAAGTGTTGTTCCAGGATTTTTATATACATCAACTCCATTAATTTCTCACAACACCATTTTAAACAGAGTTGAGACACAGAAGAATTTGGATGTTAGTTAGTAAATGGTAGACTTGTTATTTCCTCCCCTTCAGTCCAGTTCCAGTGCGCACACTCTAATTTCTAATAGTCTGTCAACTCCCTGGCCAGTGTGGGAAGCAGTCCCACTGTGTCCTGTGGAACTCACTCTTCCACAGTAGCTCCTCTATCTCTCACACCCTGCCTTCCCACCTGGCAATTTCAATACCAAGTCTGCCTCCTCAAAATTCCCTAATATTTTATTTTTTGTAGAGAAGTTTCCATTCATCCAGCATGCATTCTCCAGAAATACAAAGCATGAGAGCAATCCACTCCCTCAGTAAAGTGAAATCCAGATTCAGGAAGGAAAAGGAATTGAGTGAGTTTACCTTGAATGAGAAAGGTTATGGGCAAGCTTACATTTGTATTATCAAAACAAGCAAGAATCTAAATTGAACATTAATAGATGGATTACCTGTAAGCTACATAACTTTTCAAACACATAGGCATATTAGCATATTAGATTAAATTATATTTAGTGGCTATTTCTAGGGTAGAAATGATCGATCTCATTTAGTTCAGCCAAAAAATGTAGGCTAAGGAGGAGTGTCTTGTTGCCCCATGAAACCAAGCATACCCCATCTGATTCACAAGACACAAAGGGTGAGCAGGCAGGAGAGCCACCCTCTATCCTCAGGGTGCATAAATAACAGCCTCCGAGTTGTACACACAGGATCACTGGCCATGCAAATAGAACAGTATAGGTTTGGAACGGCTACTCCTATCCCACAGCAGGAGTTCACCAAGAAGTTGGTTTATGAGAAATGCTTAGAAAGCTGGGCCTTATTCTTATCAGGAGACTTTTTCAGGAGACTTCTAGCAATGGAAGCCTCACTTGATCTCACTTGGTCTCCTAGAACTATCTCCAGTGATGTTGAGATAAACCCACAGTGGAAAGGACACAAGGATGTTTGTAGATTTGCTAAGAGACAAATACTGCATGCCTATGAAAATCTCTCATATTTTAACTTAATATTTCATTTTTCAAACACAAATAATAGATATTTGCATTAGTGTGTAGGTGTACATGTATACACGTTCTCTCTCTCTCTCTCTCTCTCTCTCTCTCTCACACACACACACACACACACACACACACACACACAGCTCACAAATAATGTCTCTGAATTGACTCCCAAACTCAAAGATAAACGTCCTTGTATCCAGAATTTCAAGGCCTACATTATATTGTTCTATAGTATGTGAAATGATAATCTAGCTTTATAAGGATTAAATGTGGGTTTTAAATCTTATTGAATTACTGAAGAAAAAACAAATAGTATGATAAAATATTTAAATGTTAACTGTTTAGAACGATAACACCCAGGATTTTGAGTGAATTAAATTTTTATTTATTCAACACATCTCCAGAAATTTCTGCTTCAGGACTATTCTTGATTGGAAGGCCTTTGTCCGTCCGTCTGTCTGTCTGTTCTTTCTCTCTCTCTCTCTTTCTTTCTTTCTTTCTTTCTCTTTCTTTTTCCCCCCAAACATAGTCAGCTGCAGCTGGGTATTGGATATGTGGTCCCCTAAACTCCTATTCTGGTTTCAAGAATATCACTTTTCCCTATTTTATGGAATATATTTGACTTTGGTTACAGCCCACAATAAGGAGAATGTCAAATATTAGGAATAAACATATAAAACTTAAATAAATAGATATCCACTCAGATGAACTCATGAGAAAAATTCATCAGCCCAGACTCAGGTGAATAATTATGAGTTGTATCTTAAAATATATATATTATATATTTATACACATATAATTAGATAATATTATATATACATAATTATAATTATATATTACATATAATTATGTATTATATATATTTACACACACACACATATCATTCTCAGGTCAGTCACTCCCAGTTTTGTCAGTTTCTTTTCACATGTGCTAGATAATTTCTCATAAAATATGTTACCAATATTAGTCCTCATTGTCATCATATTTTCTACTGAGATAACATTGTGGTCCATACATATTTCTTTAAAAAGATAGTTTGTCTATTGTTTTTTTTTCCCCAATGAAGTAATATGTCACTTCAAATACATAATTCCTGAAAGTTTATTCAAAATGGGGAAAGTATTCACTTTAGAAAAAAGTAAGGAAAGATCTCTGATTGTGGCTTTTTTATTTTTATTTTTTTCAATGCTGCTTTCTCAATCAAAAGTGGAGTGGTAGAGCGCCGGTGGTACAGACACTGGCCTTTTCTTCTTGTGGAAAAAGGTGCTGCTGTTTTACAGTGGCCTGGAGGTTGTGTGCAGCCTGGCCACCAAGAGCAGCTGCTCTGAGGGCCCACCAGGCAGGAACAGCCCTGTGAGCAGAGCGGGCGGCACCCTGCTCCTGCCCTTTGGTCTGATATGTGGACTTGAGGCTCTTCCTCTCCTGAGCCTTTCTCTCTCCTCCCTCTTCCCTTCTCTCTTTTCCTCTCTGTTAATCAGAGCCTATATACAGAGTTGATTGGAGATTTGAGAAGATCGTTTCCTTGTGTCTTTCTTCGCACAAATGGGATATGGTCATGGATAGGCCATGTTATATTTAAACACACAGATCTCTAGGCTACGTAAGAATCTTTACTTATCTGCTACAGTTGTGTTATTTATTATGAATATTAACCATATGACTTAGTAAGGAAAATATTCACAGCAGTGTTAGGCTCTGAAACCAAATGTGGCTCTCCTACTTGAGGACCTTTCAAGTTTTCCTGTGCCACCATTCTTACAACAGCAAAGTGCAGAATGGAAGTACCTAGTAAAAAAGATCACATGGGAGAGCAGCCAGGTTATACTGGCCCACATTTATGTTATTTGTGTTATTATGAGAATAGTTGCATGCATGATGAAAATAGAAATATATTATGATTCTTATATTTTATGAACTTAGTACATAGGAAATGCCATTTAAATGCACTTGATTTTACTATGGTAAGATATTGAATAAAGACATATTTTGGCAATATTTGAAATAATAAAGGAATTTTAAAGATTAAATTGAGAGACAACTATCAAATAAATAATTCCCTTAATATTTTTTAAATGTTTTTTTTTAAAACTCCAAGCAACTTCTAATTTTCAAAAAGATTCCCAAACCTGGAAGCTTATTTTAAAATCTCAAAAACAAAAAAGTTTGTTTCTTAATACTAGATCCTTGGTATTTAAAGTGTGACTCCAGACCACCAGCTTGAGCATCACCTGGAAGCTGGCTAGAACCTCCGGCCCAAACAGATCAGGTACCAAAATCTAAAGTCCATCAGCTTCCCTGAAGTATCAGTTTTGCATCTTTAGCTTGCACCCAAATATCTTCTCAGCAAAAATTTTCTCTCAGTTAATGTGTATGTGTACAAGTGCTTACACATGCATTTGTAAAGCTTTTCTTTAGGCCAGATTTCTTTAATCTCATTCATGAACAATTACTTTTTTGAAATACATGTAAAATTCTTAACTAGAAATAAGCTGTGGAATCACATAAACCTAAACATGAAGGGACTATTAACTACACCTCTTTGCATTTTGACTTCTGGTGAAAATACTATACAATAACTCAATAACTCATTTTTCGAAACTATAGAGAGAATGATAGTAGCAACTTCCTTTCAGGATTTTAAATGAGAAATTGAGATGGAGCCCGCATGTACAGAACATACCATCTGGTCACAGCAGGCCTTAGTAAATAGATGCTGTCTAAACAAGTTCAGGAAACAGCTCTATGATAATAATACTAGGAATTTTTATTTGTACTAGGAATTTAACCCAGGAGCATTCTACCTCTGAGCTACATCCTCAGTCCTTTTTTGTTTAAATTTTCTTTTGAGACAGGGTCTTGCTAAGTAGTCTTGTGATGCTCTTGCCTCAGGTTACTGAGGAGCTAGGATTACAGACATGTACCACCATGCCCAGCTCCTAACAGTGAATCTTAGATGCTAACCCTTTGTAAGTCAAACTGGATGAGTTTCCCTTCTAAACATTCAATCAATTTAGTTATAAATGTTTTGATTTTATTTATAATTATAATACACCATTAAAAAATAAGCAAATAGAAGGAAGTCCAGTAGAGTAGAGGAAAGGAATGGGGGAGGGCAGTGGGGAAGGGAAGGAGTAGAACTGGGGAATAAAATGGAACAAATTATGTTACATGCACATATAAATATGTTACAATAAGCCTAACATGTCACCATGAACTCCATTAGAATACACTAATAAAAACATATTTTTACCAAAAATATCCAAAGACAGAACCTCAAAGCATATAAGCATATTAAGCTTTCCTTTCTTTTGAGAAAGTGATTATTTTTAGCTTTTTGTTTTTATGTAATTGTGGGTTCACATAAAGTCATAAGAACTAATACAGAGATCTCTATGCCAGTGGCCAGTTTCAATGTGTTTCATCAAGAAACTTGCATCCAAGAACTTCATTCACATCTCACTGGTTTTACATACAGCCATCTAAATGTGCACTTTTATCACATGTATAGATGCATGTAACTATTCAACAGTCACCGTGTAAGACACTTTCTTTCTTTTCTTTTCTTTTCTTTTTTGGTACTGAGGATTGAACTCAGGGGCACTCAACCCCTGAGCCACATCCCCAGCCCTATTTTGTGTTTTATATAGAGACAAGATCTCACTGAGTTGCTTAGCGCCTCGCCGTTGCTGAGGCTGGCTTTGAACTCAAGATCCTCCTGTCTCAGCCCCGCTAAGTGCTGGAATTACAGGCGTGCGCCACTGCGCCTGGGTGTATGCAGTCACATTTACTTCTCTATTGCTCCCATCGCCTCTTTAATTTCTGACAACCACTACTTGCTGTTTCTATAATTTTGCAATTTTAACAATGCTCTCTGCGTGGATTCACAGAGTATTTGTTGTCATTGTTGTTGATTGTCTCTTTGTTTTTGTGGGCTAGTGTTTGAACCCAGGGCTTTGGACATGGCAAGCAGGGCCTCTACTACTGAGCTACATCTAAAAGAATGTAAGTTTTTAAATGCAACTTTTCAGTCAGTGTAACTGCCTTGAGATTCATCTAAGATATTATGTGAACCAATCCTACATCTCTTTTTATTGCTGCTTTAGTCCAGAGATTTTAAAATGCACTTGTTCTTTGATTTAAGCCCACTGAAGATCTGTGGCATTCTTCTGCTTAGTGCTTGGAAGGAGTCCTTGAACCCAGTTAATTGTACCCTTCTGCTCCCATTCAGGGGCACTGGAGGCACACGCAGAATATCCAGACTGCACAAGATAAATCAACTGCTCTAACCTAATGAGGATATATTATAGGTGGAAATCTCATGCTGTTCTGTTTTATAAGTTTAGATGCTCTCTTAAAAAAGAGGGGAAAAGTCAGTTTGTCCTGACTTCTTGGACAGTGCATCCTGGGCTCTAGTGATCTCCTGTTATTTCTTTTCTGGGGAAGGAGGCTGCAAGGGGTTATGAGAGAAGCCCTGGAACTACTCAGTGTTGTTTAACAGCTTTCCCAGAGTAATACCTACAATAGACCTCTGAATCTCATGAGACTCAGAATTTCACTTACAGAATTTCACTTAAGGAATTTCACTTACAGAATGGTGGAGATAATTCCTGTCCTGTAAGATTAGGAGAATCACAGAAGAGTTGTATATGTGGAAATGATTCACCAGCTAAGACATTCAGTCAAACTAGGGTGTGGATATACATGCGCAGTACTGCCTAAAGTACATTCCTGCCTATCTTCTAAACCCCAAGGCAGCCACCCCTACTGGTGGGAGGTTTCCTCTCTGCAGGCCACAGGGGCAATGATCTTTTCTTCTTTCTGGTTCTACTTACTCCTGTCTCTTTGCTTTCCTTTCATAAAGATTGACTGTGGAGTGAGAAACTGTGCCTCCAGTTTCCTCTCTTTTCCAACCACAAAAAAAAAAAAAAAAAAAATACACAAGAACTCCTGTTGTCCCAGTGACTGTAATTTAAAGTCAATCCCAGTTTGGAAACAGAGATTAAACCACTAAGAGCAACTAGGAACCTGAAGGAGTCTTAACTTCACAGAATCTTGTACCATTGCCTGCATGATTGGGCCTGGTCTGTGGTTCTCGACTTCTTTCCGGGCCTGCATGTGGAGGCACCACCAGATGGATTATTTTCAGTTTTATCCCTGATGTTACTACATTGAGCAGCAATCTACAAAAGAAAACCAAGCTGGATATTAGTTAAAGTGTTTAAAATAGATTTTATTATGCAATTATTGCAATAGGGGAAAAGAAACCTAAGTATAAAACTGGACTCCTTTCCAAATATAGCAAGAAGAAGTGGAGGTTTACAGCCAATGAGCAGTTTGAGGATTGATGGATACATATTTACTAAAAGGGAACATTAAGCATAGAGATGACTTCTTGCTAACCATATCTAACAGGAATTCTTGCTGTAGGCAACTCAGGGTGATCAGATCCTCTCTAAAATTACTTAGCAGGATTCATTGTGAATTGGCTATGCTGCCTAGCAGGACTGGTCAGAAAAGAAAATGACTCAGAAGAACATGGCTGAAATTTGGTCAAGAAAAGCATCGTTGCCATATCCTAATTTGATTGTACCCTTACCAGAGCAAAACTAAAAAGTGAATGAAAAAAGATTAAAGGACAACCTGTGTATAATTTCAGAGTCTTCAATGTGAGTGAAACGAACTTAGAGAAATTACAATATTAAGGCACTCATGCAATGCAGTCACACCTTTGAAGAAGAACCAAAATCATGAAAACTTATTGTATTAAAAGTAACCAGGAAGGGCGAGGCGCTAAGCGAAATCAGTGAGACTTTGTCTCTACATAAAACACAAAATATGGCTCAGTGGTTGTGGCTAAGTGGTCAAGTACCCTGACTTCAGTCCCTGGTACCCCCCCAAAAAAAAACGTAACCAAGGTAATGGCTTTGGAATACTTACCTCAATTTGCTTCTTAGGATCCATGATTTATTAAATTGTTATATGCAACAGGCTGTGTATCAGTACAATATTATATCCTAAATGTTTCATTAGCAGGAATGGTGCTTATTATTGAACTACTATAAGCATTATATTCATTATCTCATAAATCTTCATATGAATAAAACTACCTAGATGATTGTCTTGTTTTATGATTGGTGACCCTAAACAAAGCTAGTATTGCAATGCAGGTCTCTGGACTTTTAAGTCAGTGCTTTTCTTACTTTTCTAGGCTGTATCCTGGTCCTAGATTAGGCAGTTTGTCCCAGGTCCTCATCCTCTCCCCTTTATATTAAAAAGATGAACTTGTGGGCAGAACATGATTATTTTTCTCATCACATTAGACTTAGTCCCGTGAATTGCCTTTCAATATGTGAGTCAATATAAGAGAGTACCAGTTTTGCGCCTAGATCTTTAGAGGCCCGTGTGTGTATGTTTATTCCATTCTATCTCTGCCCTCTTGGCTCCACTTCTGGTATAAGAAGGATGACAGACAGATGACCCCTGGATCCACAGAGAAGAGAAAGGGCACCCACTACCAGAGGCAGAAGCAGAACTGCTCAGACCATCCCAACTCAAGCTGGTCTGCAGTTACATAGAAACAAAAATTTATTGTTGCATGTCTTGGGATTTTGCAGTTATTTGTTATAAATTAACAAGGAAAACAGCTATAACAGACGATTGATGTATTAGCAGTTGGATAAGCCAGAGTTCTGCAGAGAAACAGAAGCAAAATGTACCAAAAGGATACACAAATTCAGGTTCTTGAGTTTGTTGTTGGGTTGCAAACAGAATACCTGACAGTTTGGTCATAGTATATGTTTGTAAATGTAATATACACATATACACATTTTCTAATAATGTTTAGACTAAACTTTGAGCAAAGCAAATTGGATTCCTTAATGTGAATGAAACTCTTCAAATCAGTAGTTAAAAGTAATATAGAATCAGGAATCCTTCCTTTGGGGAAAGGAAAGATAGAAGTATTCCCAAAAGGGAGGATTTGGGGGATTTCTGTCTTTCTATTGCTTAGGACATGTTTTTAACTTGTCAGCTCCCATACTCTCATGGTCTCGTGATCCAATACCTTAACATCTCTTTCTCTCTGCTTCTCTCTCTCTCTCTCTCTTTGCCTCTCTCTCTCTACCTCTCTTTCTTTCTCTGCCTCTCTCTCTCTTGCACACAACATACCCCCCCACCGTTTGTCTTGTTTCCCTAGAGAAACCTGATTAATACAGATGCTCTCAAACAATGTAATATTTTTCATTTCTAAAGACATTTTCCACAAAATATGTTATCCTTTTCTAATTTATTAAAGTCAAAGGAATTTTAATAAGTATTAAGGGAGCCAAAACATATTTAATTTATCCTGCTCTCTCAAATCCATGAAAACAACTTAAAGAATGGAGGGGAAAGAGGAGAGCATTCCAATTTAATAAAGCCAGGGAAATTCCAAAATTTCTAATATTGTACTGTAATTATCATCAAGTATGTGACAAGCATTTGGAGACTTTGCTTGGAATTGATCCAGCTTAAGAACAAGAAATTAGTAGCAGTAGCACTATGAATTGGATATTTTGTATGTATCCTAGCATAAATACTCACTCCTTCAAGGGAGGAATTCCCCACACTGTGTACTTCAATGGGAACCCAAACTAGAAGCCAAATATAAAACACAATCAATTAATAAAATTCAGCAAAAGATCACTTATTTCTTAACTGATTGTGTTTTATATTTGGCTTCTCCTTTGGGAACAAATGCATGCACATCTTCTAGTACACGCACAATTCACTTGCACACACATGCAAATACATACACCTTGCAGTTAAATGTTGCTGATGGAATAAACCTGACTCAATTTTAGAATGGGGAGTTAGAATTACAAAGAAGTCAAGCCCTGCCAAAGATGATAGGGAAGAAACAACCCACAGGTCACAGAGACTGTCATGGTCATTGTTGTCCCAGAAGATGAGATGAAAGAGCAATGTCTAGCACCAGGACCAAAAGTTGGAGGACATGAGCTACAGCATCAGGGTTTAATAAATTCCTTTTCTGCCAAGGTTAGTTTTGCTAAGCATTTGACTCATTTTCCTTAATGATGGTAAAATAAAAAATATTTTCAGTTTAGCCTGTCTTATTTTATGTCACTATTAAAGTACTGCTCAATGTATCAAACAAACCAACAAACAAAAATTAAGCATCATTCAAAAGTCTGAAGGGCCAGGGGTTTGCCAGAGGCTAAAGCACACAAGTTGTGGGAATTTGTTGATTAATAGGCAATCTTAGTTTTGCAAGATGAAAAGAGTTCTGGAGACTGTACAACAATGTGAATGTACTTAACAGTACTTAACTAAACACATAAAAAGAGTTAAGATGTCAGATTTTCCATTATGTGTGTTTGTCACAATTTTTGGAAATTTTTAAAAAGAGAAAAATTTGAAAGACCAAATTATCACTATTTACAGTGATATGATTATCTGCTCTATAACCAATAAAGGCCAATTAAAAATATAAATATAAATAATATAAATGATGAATCCCATACAATAAAATTAGAGGTAAAAGATGTAATATTAGATGATTAAATATTAAATGTTATTTAATATTAGAGGAGAAGCTGTTTTATGCCAGTAGTAACTGGTTACTAAAATGGAAGGATAGTATCTTATTTGCAATAGGAGCCAAAGAATATAAATACCAATTAAACATGGTAAATTTATAAAACTTGAATAAAGCAAAATACAGATCTGTCTTAGCTAGACAATTCATTATGCCAAGAAAAAGTAGTAAATTCTTCTTTGAATTTGGTACAATTGTGAATACGCTATAGGTAGACATATTTTTATGAACAAGACTAAATGTAGAAATTGCTCAATTGTGTATGTATTTAATAAAATACACATAAAACATGATAAGTCCATCATAAATTAAAATATTGTTAAGTAGAAGGTGTCATGTGATACCTATGAAAAGTGTAAGGTCACAACATAGTGTGCTGCAGATCCTCGGTCCTTTCCGCTCCTTCTCACTGCCCAGCATTGTGAGAGTATTGTGCTGCATACCACAAACCTGGAAACAGATCAAAATTCAAACTTTACAGCACACTATCTACTGAATGCTCATTGTGGGAAACACAATCATAAAGTCAAAAACTCACCAGTTGAACTATCATAAGTTGTGGATAGCCAATACTCTCTGGCAACAAGCTCATTTTGAAATGTGTATACTGCTAATGTACCCACACAAATTTGTCAGGTAATAGGACTAAGGGTTTCACCAAAGCACAGTTTACATGTACAAAAACTCTGAAAATCAACTTAATCTCCACGAATAGAATCCAATTAAGGAAACCATGAGATATCCATACCTCATTGCTATTAAAAAGAGGAAACTATGCCTGAAAGTACAGAGTTGGTAGCATAACCAAAGACCGATCATTAAGCTAGTAAAGAAAGTTTCAGAACATTATGTTTAGTAGAACTTTATGAAACTCTGAAAATGAAACAAGAAAGTTTGGGGGGATTTTCTTGAATTGAAGAAGCATGATTTTCCTTGCTACATGTAAGAGTGCATACATTTTCTGCAAAAATCTGTATTAATTTTTTACTAGAATAATATGATTTATTATTATGAAGAATTATGAATTCTTTAAAATTATTATTTTAAAGAATTATGATTAATTCTTTAAAACAATCCCACAGTCACCTAATTATAAAGCCTAACTGATAACTCAGGCAGAACTCATTGACTTACCTTGCTGCTAATAACATCAGTATTTCAAATAGGTATTCTCCTTCCTCAGTACCTTATTGAACTTTCAAGCCTGTTGCTAAATCATGTGCTTTTTTTTGGGGGGGGGGTACCGAGGATTGAACTCAGGGGCACTCGACCACTGAGCCACATCACCAGCCCTATTTTGTGTTTTATGTAGAGACAGGGTCTCACTGAGTTGCTTAGCGCCTCATCATTGCTGAGGCTGGCTTTGAACTCGCGATTCTCCTGTCTCAGTCTCCCAAAGTGCTGTGATTACAGGCGTGTGCCACTGTGCCCGGCTAATCATGTGCTTCTTCATGCTGTGAATGGGAACTTAGGATTTTCTCACATTCTTTCCTATCTGTATTTTGACCTCTTCTCTTGAAGCAACATGGAAAACCAATCTGACCATCCGTGGCTTTGTCTTCAGTGCTGCCATAATATTTGCTTAGGTTTCATCTTGTACCTTTTGAGCTGTTTGGTATACAATACATCTTTTTCTCATTTGCTATTTCTTCTTAAACTTATGTGAAATTTTTCGTATGCAAATCCTCTCTTCTATAGTCTTGTGATACTGAGTCTGGGATTCTGTGGATCCTTCTTTCCAGCTGTGGCAGGACCACTCTTTGGGCCTAGAGAGAAATGAGAGAGGGAAGGTAGGAGGAGGAAACAAAGACCCTCTTTCTGATTTGCTTTCTGCTCTTGTTTTTGCTTCCTGGCTTTCTTAGAAAGGCTCCAGGAACACTCCTCACCTTGACAGTGGCAGTTTGCTGTAACAGTGACAAGACCAGCACTCACAGACACTGTTTACTGATTCCTTCTGGAGACACATGTACCGGCTCAGTGCTGTCGTGGGGCCTCTTTCCTGAGCTTCTAGGTTGTAAAAATTTCAAAATTTCTCTTTGTCCTTCTAACCCTAGAAGTGATAGCTTTTTCCTATAGCTGCTCTCTATGGAAGACTTTTTAACTTTTTACCTTTACTGTCCTTCAATATCTAACAAGCAGCTCTGTTTTTACTTTAAACTTATTTTTTTCGCATATGTTTATGATGTACAACCTGATGCTTGATATACACATACATAGTGCAATGATTACGACAGTGTAGCATTATCTATCACCTTCTAGAGTTCCTTTTCGTGTGTGTAGTAAGAGCAGCTAAAAATCTACTGCCTTAGATTTTTATACTTTGTTAAAATTACTAATGCAACTTGTCTCAATTAATTAGTACATATTTGTTCTTTCTTTAATGTAAACTTTATAGATTTAGCTCCTAATTCACTCTAAAAATGTCTGTTGTTTACTAGGCATAGTTGCATATACCTGTAAACTCAGGAGGCTGGGGCAGGCGTATACCAAGTTCAAGAACAACAACGCTGGCAACTCAGACAGAATGTGTCTCAAAAAAAAATTAAAAAATATAAAAATGTCTATACCTCTTGCTTAGTGTAATGTGTGGCCCACCACAAACAATGTTGTCTGGGATAATTGTGGGGCTGAGAAAATAAGGGTAAAGTGTGTTCTTAGAAATATCAGAATCTTCATTATAGTGATAATTAAATTCATCAAAGTGAGACTGTATTTTCATATTAATTTCTCAGAAATATTTTACTTGAAGCTGTCTAGGAAAAAGTAAGAGAATATTTTTGTAACACTCACAGGGAAATGTATGTATTTAGTAACAGATATATTATTAGCTTAAGTATAAAGATATGTAATAAGGTGTAATTAATGTTCAAGTATTCCTGCATGTACAAACTTAGGCATGTGCTATGAAGAAAAAGTGCTCTGCTTGGTCTATTGAGTGGACTATTTTCATTTCTAATTGTGCCTTTGTGATCTGAAAAGAAAGCTCTTGTAATTGATGACACTGAAGTTTCTTCTACCTATTCATACAGTTTACTAAGGACCCCCTTGGCCATGCTGTATCTGATCCCTAACTACCACTTCCTTATGATGGTTTGTTGCTGGATTTTATAACATGGTTAGTCTTATGGAATATATGTTTTGTTGGGCATCTCTGATTGCACAGTCTCTTCATATCTGTAGTTAGCCTCTACATATCTCTGTAGCAGGACCGAAGCTACCTTTCTCCTGGAGCATAGTTTTCTACTGATGTGGCCTTCCTGTAGCCTATTTAGTCTCATTTTGAAAATCATAACCTCCACCTCCACAAGTTGTCCTTCTTCAACACACTTATCTAGAATCATAGGAACTGTGAAGTAATTTGACAGGGCTGTTTGTCCACAGCCTTCCTCCGAGCCTTTTCCTGCGCTGGTCCATGCAAAGCTGTCAATTTTCCATTGTGATTTATAAGGGGTTTAGAGGAGTCTTCTCAAGTGTGTCTTATGATGTCTCCTTAACTCAAAGGTGCCTACAAATATTTTTGTGGCTTTCTTAGTGCTGGTTGGTGTAAGATGCAATAATTTGTTTTCTTTCTAAAAGGAGATATCTTGTCATACATAAGATCTTTGGGCACTAAATTATTACTGATATGAGAAGCTGGAAAAGTAAAAGTCTTGGATGAAGGCAGAACCAGAGGGACACTACAGACTGTTACATTCTTACTACTTCTAATACTGTATTCAAGATTCTTGTGCACAACCTACATCTCTACCATATGAAAAGACTTGTTTCTGGTTTGCTTGGGTATTTACCAAAATGTTTAGAATATACATTTTTATACATGCTAGGTGTTTTAGTTATCTTTTTCACTGCTGTAACCAAAAGACCTGACAAGAACAATTAGAGGAGGAAAAGTTTATTTGGGAGCTCATGGTTTCAGAGGTCTCAGTTCATAGAAAGTCAGCTCCATTCCTTAGGGCTCCAGGTTAGGCAGAACATCATGGCAGAATAGTGTGGCACAGGAAAGAGGCTTGATGTATCACATCAGGAACAGAGAGACTCCTCTTGCCAAATACATAATTTATACTCCTGAGGCATGCCCTCAGTGACCCACTTCCTCTAGCCACACCCTGCTTGCCTTCAGTTACCACCCACTTAATCAAGAGATGGGTTCACTGATTGGGTCAAAGTTATTATAGTGCAAACATTTCACCTCTAACCTCTCTTTCATTGTCTCACACATGAGCTTTTGGGGGACACCTAATATTTAAACCATAACAGTAAGTGTTCTATCAAAATTACTGAATTAATCGTAAACATTATTTCAACTAAATATTTAAGTCTGCAGCTTAAGTTGTTCGTTCTGTGACTACCATAAATAATATTTACTGTGTGGTAAATATCATAGCCAAATAGTAAATTAAATAAGTGAATTATAATATTGGAGATGCCAAGAAGAAATTAATTTGGCTTTGTTTCAGTGAAAATAGTTTATAAACTCTTATGTCTAAACAAAATTGTTATTTTAAAATCATTTTGGATTTACAGAATAGTTGAGATGGCACTGGGAGTTTTGATCCATCCCACAGCCAGTTTTTCCTCTTCTGAATATCTTACATCAGTATGGTGATTTCATCACAATCAATAAAACAATATTGGTATACTTGTGTTCATTGTAGTCTATATTTGGTTCAGGTTGATTTCTTTAGTTTTCCTGTTTAGGAGCCCATGAAGGATGTGACACTCAATTTGGTCATTGTGTCTCCTTAGGCCCCCTCTTGTCTGTGGCGAGTTTTTATACTACCGTTGTTTGGGGGGATGTTAACAGTTCAGAGAATGCTGACCAGGTATTTTGTAGAGGGTCATGTGAATAAACTTTGGATGTGCTTACATGTGAAAATGGTACCTAAGTGCCAGTTTACCACTGGACTTCTTTGCATCTGCCTTCATGATCCCAGAGTGGCGTTTACCTGTTGTAATTTATCCATGTTAATTTTCTGGAAGTGGTCAGAATGAAGAATGAAGTAAAAACGAAGCAGCTGGTGTTCCACATTTGCTGTCAGAGACAGTGTCTGGGCTGCAGAGGAGCAAGACATTTTGGAGTTTTTGTTCTCCATTACAGTTGATGATCAATACATGTCTGCTGATTTAATAAATAATCATCTCTTTCCTGGATTCTCAATTTTCAAGCCAAAAAAATGCTCAGTTATTACTTAGTGGAGATTCCCTCCCTTTGGGTGACAGTTATAAAGTGGAAACATTTTGCAATCCTTGAACATCTAGCATTGCTTGTAAATCCACTTCCATATAAAATGTGATTTAATATACTCATATTTCGCATAAACTATTGAAAGCCCCTTTTCCCATCTTCCCTAACACCTTCTGATGGTATGTTTATCAGCTATCACCTCTGGTAATTGTTAGCATGCTATTTCTGTGTGATCATTTTCTTCATAAGAAATTTAAAAATATTCTAATTTCAGTCAAAGCAAGAATAATATGTTCACTGGGTGCAGTGGCTCACGCCTATAATCCTAGTGGCTCAGGAGGCTGAGACAGGAGGATTGTGACTTCAAAGTCAGTCTCAGAAAAAGCAAGCAACTCAGTGACATCCTGTCTCTAAATAAAATACAAAATAGGGCTAGGGATGTGGCTCAGTGGCAGAGTGCCCCTGAGTACAGTTCCTGGTACCAAAAACTAAACGAAACAAAACAAAAAATAGTAATATGTTCTATAATGTTTTCTTTTAAATCATATGATATTCTAGATGTCATATGCTTTTCCCTCTAGGGCATAGGTCAATGGTGTTTACAAAGAATTGATTGATGCCATGGCATTTACAAATAAAGAATTTATTACAAATGGTTGTTATGATGAAAGATTTATTCATGGTATCCGTGTATAAACTCCCTTATGTTGATCTCTCTGGCAATGAATAGAGGGGAGACTATTGAGATTTAAGTCTTACATTCAGAGCTTAAATAACTCAGCCAGCCCATATTCCTGGGATTTACCCATTCACTCATAGTGGAAAAGTGTTAGAGGATGTCCTTGCTGGAAAATATTCTGTTTACTCTGTCAACTGTGGAGAGGACTTAGCATCCACATTGCCTGAACATACCTGAGAGTGTGCTATGTGTGACATTTTTTAACCTCAACTCTGTCCATTGGGAACTATGTTACCATACTAGCACTACCACACATGTTATAGTCCATAGTTAATAACATTTCCTGGGGTTGTATAAAATTTCACCTTCAAGGCCATATTATGCTTACTACTTAAACACTGAAAATTTTACCAAATTATAACTAAGCCAAGGATGTCTGCTATCACCACTTGCTTTCAATATTCTATTGAAGGATTTATTCAAGGTAAGATAGAATGCAAATTAAAATCATAAAGATGGGAAGCAAAAATAATTGTCATTTTCATGGCAATCCTAGTTTTATTTAGAAAATCTAAAACAAGCTAGAAATTAATTATTAGTATGAATTAGTGAGCTTAGCCATTTTTTGGATGCAAGATTAACAAACATCAATTACATGAATTTATTAAAGGACTATGACAACTTTATCAACCAATTTAACATTTGCTTCATCCATACAGCAACATAGAGACATTTTCAAATCTGCAAACAAGACTCAGACACAAAACTGCTTGACACAATATCATTTCATTTGGATAAAGTTTGACCATGAGGAAAACTAAAATATGATGTTCCAAGTCAGGACAGTGGTCACATCTGGGCAAGAGTGTCGGGGGACACTGGCACAGGGACTAGAATAATTTTTGTTAATGCTTATAACAGTTTTGGGTTTGAGGTGAATGATACACCCTTATATTCACTTTGAAAAATCTTTCTAGGAGAACACTTAAAATTTGGGCAGTTTCCTGAGTTTATATTAAACTTCTGATAAAAATACTTTTACAGAGCCGGGCACGGTGGCTCAAGCCTGTAATCCCAGCACTTAGGGAGGCTGAGACAGGAGAATTGCGAGTTCAAAGCCAACCTCAGCAACGGCGAGGCGCTAAGCAACTCAGTGAGACCTTGTCTCTACATAAAACACAAAATAGGGCTGAGGATGTGGCTCAGTGGTCGAGTGCCCCTGAGTTCAATCCCCAGTACCAAAAAAAAAAAAATACTTTTACAGAGATGTACACAGCATACACACACACACACACACACACACACACAACAGCTATTTCCTTACTTAGGCCCATGATCATCACTTTCTGACTTTAATATATGAGCTAAAGTAATCCTATTAAACAATAAGTCAAATAATATTTTTCCATTGTTCCAGGAATTTGGTGACTTCCTGTGTCACACAAATTTCTTACTATGAGCCAAACAGCTGTCTGGGATCTGTCCTTGAAGTTCTCTGTTCTTGAAGTTCATCTCTTGCAAAGCCAGCCTTATCGCTTTTCCTGAAACCATTTTATGTCGTTGACTGACAGCCACGGCATCTCTCCCTCATCTCCTTCTGTTCTTCGCCTACATTTCAGCTCTTCACAGAAACTGCATTAAAGTTATATAGTACAGTGTAATCCCAAAAATACCTCTAAAAATGTCTTAACAGTCTTCTCTCATTCTACTTTCTCTTTTAGCACTTAACAATTTGGTATTTACAACTTATAGTCTATCCCATAAGAAAACTGGCTCTTTGAAGTCAGGGATATTTATTTTCCCTTTGTGTTTTATGTTGTAGCCTCAGTGTTAGGTCCAGAGAAACATTGAGGACACACGAGTTAGTGAGGTATGGTGGTGCATTTCTGTAATCCCAGTTTACAGGAGGCTAAGGTGGGAAGATGGTAAATTTGAGAATAGCCTGGAGAACTTAGTGAGACTCTCTCTCAAAATTTAAAGCCATAAAAAAATAACAAGGTCTAAGAACTTAACTCAGAGGTAGAACACTTGCCTAGTATATACAGGGCCTAGGTTCCATTCCCAGCGCTGCAAACACAAAACATAATGAAAATCAAACATGTAGAAAATATTATAAGTTAAATAAATGAATGAAAGAGCAGAGGAAAAAAGATTAAAGGTGGGTTAATGTCATAAGTGTTTAACAATTACCTCCAGATGTTGGGATAACACACCGTAAATGTGGCCTTGAGTTAGAAGTGTTCTAGAAACACTGGCAAGAATAAAGCCCCAGCTGAACCATTTGTTTACTTTTTACTGTTAAAGAAATAAGCTAAGCAAGTGAAATAACTGTCCACAGCTTGTAGTTGCATTACCTAGGAGGGAAGCTTCTGAAAAGAAATTTGATGACTTAATTTTACCCTTTAATAATAAAACAGGGATAATATCCAAATTCTTTTAATCTGAGATTCTAACATGCTGAACTTGTTTTGAACTTTAAGTACTCTCACACACACACACACACACACACACACACACACACACAAAACTAACAAAACTAACAAAATTTCCCTACCTTAGAAATCTCTCTGTTCTTGGAGCTAAATACTCTTTTCACACATATGACAAAATCCCAAAGTAATTGAATTGAATTACTAGAGGGATTTTTAGAATTAAAATGATAATTTTACAGATTCCAGCACACAGTTTGACCATAACTTGTAGTTTAAAAAGTTATTTGCTAAGCAAAATCTTTCAAAAGCTGTAATTTGGATAGGACTGAAGCAGAATTAAATCGCAACAGGAGTTAGGAAAAATGAGCCAAATAATATGAGATTTACTGGAATTTGGTGAGGGAGTAGCTGAGAAGCTTGACTGATTCATTTCCAGTTATAAAAAGGATTTTTGCATTGCCCTTTCATGGAGACTTAACTTCAAAGAGTTTATTAGCAACTGTCACTAGGAACCTGTGGGGGAGATCTTTGCTCACATCCTAGTGTCCAAGAGCATGAAGCCCCTCACCATTTCATAACAACTAGGTAGTGAGAACAGGAACTTGTTCTGGTTTTAATATTTAAAATATAAAAGATTCTCAAGTGCAGTATTTCTGCATCCAAGATGTACACCTCAGGAGAAGAAAGGAAGACGCAAAGCTGATGGTCTGGCTTGCATTTCTATATTCTTCTTTTCTATTTTTTAAGAGTAGGGCCTAGGTCTTAGAATTTTTAACACTTAAAACTTTAGAAGCTAATTTCATTTATGTTTAAGATTGTTAAGGTTATCAGTTTAAAGAATCACCGGGGAATGAATTCACTAGCTTTATGGGAGTTGTAATTTCATTCCTGAATAAAATATTTTAAACACTTTGACTATTAAAACCAATGCTGATTAGTGCACCTGTATGTGTACAGGACAAAAAAGACAATAAATCTGTTACATTCTAGTATAAAATTCTCACAAATCCAGTGTTTCTAAAATGTGTTAGTAATTTCATTTATAGAAATACAGAAAGATTTTATTGACATTTTTCAGGTAAATGTCCCCTAAATCATTAAACAAAACCTTATGTAAGGAGTAGATGAAAACAATTTGCTTCTGCAATAGTTTAAGGCATTTAATTTTGTGGCTTATCATTGTTCATTTTTATTTAATGATGGACTTTTTTTTTTATACCAAAACTATTATCTGCGTCTTTTCTTCAGTTCTGTTATAAGTGGTCAGAACTAAAAATAATACAAAGCAAATTGAGTGAATGGCACAGAAAAGCTACCACCAAGGCTCAGCTGGTTGCCTGCTTTCATGAGTTGTGTGGAATGTACTGGAGGCATGTGAGGAAATGTTCTCATGCTCGGTTGTTATCAATTACAACGACTTGGGTAACTGGGGCTCTCCTGACTCATTCCTGGTAAAACGGTTGGTTTCATCCTTCTTATTAAATTTCTCATCATGAACACATTACTCAGGGCCAACCTTTCCCTTTAGTCAATGGAAAAATCCTTCGAATAAAAGTCTTAACACCTTTTCATGACATAAGACGTTATTTTGGAAAGTCCTCATACCATATACCCCTTCCATTTCAAAACTCTCAAATGCCAGCTCTTAGACCACTAATTAAGGTTCTGAAGGCAATCTACTACTCCGTTCTTTGGCACACATACTTATTCATCCATTCGTGCAATATTTTGGGTTGTGAATCTACTTTCTAATTCTGCCCTGTCTGTGGACATATAATCGCTTTCTAAAAAATCTGTGAGGCTGGATTAAACTTAACTGTTTTTCTTTCCTGTGAAGGAAGGGTCAGTATGTATTGCAAGCTGTTGTTATTTAATTTGGAGTTTGACCAAACCTCTGGGACTTGTGACCCTGCTTCAGTGAAGTGTTGAGAGATTTTTTTCCCCTCTAACCACAAATAGTAAAAGGATGTCTTATAGAACTTGTGGTTCACTCTCACAATATCCTAGAGAATGAGCTTGGTGCTAACCTGAAAGACCAAGACCAAGTAATACATACACAATCCTCTGGAGGATCTGGACTTTGTTGCTGAGTTAATTGTGATAATTTACTGCAGTTTACATAATAATTCCTCCAGATCATAGGTCCTAGGTGCCTGGAAGCAATTGGGCATATAAGAAAAGTGCACTCTAGTCCTCCTCCTCCCCCTCCTCCTCCCCCTCCCCCTCCCCCTCCTCCTCCTCCTCTTCTTCTTCTTCTTCTTCTTCTTGATTAATTAGTAACTGATGGATTAAAGCAACTCAGTTTTGACCTAGATTTATGTTTATAAAAAATAATACTATTGACTGTAAATTTAACATTTTAGAAGAATACAGGGACTATGTTTGTGTCCTTTTAAACATATAAACTACATAGATCTCTAATTTTAATGATCTGAAGATTAGTACAAGGCAATGTTATCACAATAAAGTTGGTTATAGTCTCCTATCTTGAACATGTATTTTGCCAAGCACTATGGTAAATGTTCTGCACATTTTCATCCTTTGAAACAATTTTATAAATTAAAGAGAAGTAGGACAGATGAGGCTAGACACCAAGGAATAGCAGGAAGCAGCTTTATTGGCTGCCGCCAGGTTCAAAAGTGGGCTTTTCACCTCCCTCCAACTACCCTTCTGAACCCTGAATTTAGAAAGTTTTAGAACTTTATACCCAGTGTGTAAGGGGAGGGTCTCAGAGGTTCACAATCTGTAGAAATTTACATAAAAGTAACTTTTTTACTGTTCTGGACACCCAATACAGGCCAAGGACACTGTCTCTGAAAATCATTGTCTGGGAAAGGGAGAGTTCCCCTCCCCTTTTTACCCACCAGCTGGCTCCCAGGACCTGACTATAGTCCTTTTAGATGCAAACACCTCTCTGAAAGCCTTGGGTTAGTTTTGCTTATCATACTGTTTCTGCAGGCATATCCCTTGCCTGAAAATTGTTTTTGAAAAGTTTTGTTGATAATCTGAGAACAAATTATAGTGGGGGTCTATGAAGAAGCTTAATAAAGATTTTCTGCAGAGAAAGGGGGGTGCCAATACAGATGTAATTGTCTGCATGTAAACATGATTAAAATAAATATGTATGCAAAAGAGACAAAGGAACTTGTCCAGTTCTTCACAACTAAAAACAAGTGACCTGGAATGAGGAATGTGAATCATGTGATTTCAACGTCCATGTGCCATGTTCTTCCCCATCATGCCTTATTTCTGTACCTCATTTTGCCAAAGGTAATAAACATTGAGTAAAAAATTTTCCTCATTGAAACCATATGGCCTTTATTTAGTTAAATACAATTAATAGAACACACAATCACAATGTGGTACCCATTTACTGGTACACATTATACATAATAATTTTTTTTATTAAACAATTAATTAACAATAAAATGGGTTCCAAGCGATGTCATTGACTAAAGCTACCTTGATAGTAGCAGAACCAGGCAGAACTTTGAGTCATGACTTCTAGTCTAGGAGGGCATTAGGATAAATATAGGTTTTTCTATGAGACTATAAAGTACTGGCTTGATAAAGAAATATGTGGTTTTTTGTTATATAAATATCAGGATATATTTTACAGATTTTCTAGGTTTGTTGCTGTTGCTGTTTTTGTCATTGACCAGGATCTTCTACCTCCTGGCTTGGCCTCTTTGAAAGTGAATGATCAGCATTAAATATTAGAATGAGGAAAAGGGAAAGAGAAGGGCATGTGTCCTTTCTCTTCAATTAAATAATCATTAAATGTGCAACCATTAGATAATAAATACTTCAAAGAAACTGCCTAATATAAGAGCCCTTTCAATAGAGATTATGGTCTGCCATCTTATCTATTGTATCCTTAATTCTGTTGATGTTGATGTTTGATTACAATTAAGATATGAAATTATATCATTTTTCTCAAAAGTGACACTTTCCTTTTATCCACTCAGTGATCAGTCAATGAAGAAAGTGAGTTGCAGGTTGAATACAAAAATACTAAAGGCATGACTTTTAAAATATTCTAGCCTTGATTTCCAACTAAAATCATGCCCTTAATAATTAATTTCATGTCCTAATAAAGAATTTATATATAATCTAGCTTATCTTAGCATGATTTAAATTAGAGTCTGTATTTCAAATAAAATTATATTTATAATACACATGCTGTGTTACAATTAGCAATCATGAAAGAACTGGTTTGTCCACTTATAAATGCATGATGTGTTGAATAGACTTTTTCTATCTTGTCTTCAATTTCCTTATTTCTTGCTATTAATTTATTTGTCCATGTATTTATTTAGAAATTATTTATTGAGCCCCTATTATATTCCAGACACCATTTTAAGCCCTAGAGACTAGAGCTGTAAACAAAGAAGACACAAATCCTTGCCTTTATGAAGCTTACAATTTATAAAAAGATAAAATACTATATATGTTATATGGTGGTAAGCCTGAGGAAGAAAATAAGTCAAAAACAAAGGGAACAGAATAGGGAGTTTCAAGGGCAAGAGAGAAACAATAAACTTAAAAATACGTGTCAGGGAAACCCTGACTGAGAAGTGGCATTTGAGAAAAGATCTGGAGTAGCTGTGATATCTGACTATGTGAATATCCAAAGATGAACACACAGTAGTATGTCAGAACCCTGAGGCTGAAGACTACCAGGAGAGCTTGTGTCTACAGTGGGACAAGGGGGCTGGAGAAACAAATGAAATTCAACAGGGAGTAGAGGGTTAGGTCATAGCCCACACCTATGTCCAACCACATGCTGTTGCATTGAAAGAAGTTTGGTTTGCCAGTTCTTTTGAGAATAGACTGTAGAAGAAAAAGAATTGGAGAAGGAAGAATACTTAAGAGAATAGAATTCACTGGGGAGACGATGGTGGTTTGTACCAAAGTGTTAGCAGGGAAATGGTTAATGTCATCAGATTCAGGCCTGATTTAGATAGTAGATCCCAAGGATCTGGTGGAGAGAATGGAGCAAACATCATGTTTGGAAGAAGTCTGGGTAAGAATTGTGAGAGAGGATAAGGGCAGACAGTGTCTCAGAGAAAACAAAACAAAACAAAGAACCCCAGAGTGATCAATACTGTAGAGTGATGCTAAGAAGCCCATATTGACTGGTGTGTTTCATTTTTGTCACTGGACAATAAGTGCCCTGATTACATGAGCTAGGTTTTTAAGATTGTGAGTGTGAGAGTGAGTGTGTGTGTGTGTGTGGGGGGTGCATTTGAGAGATTATAGAAAGGATAGGAGACAATTTTTGGAAAAGTTTTAGCAAAGGTCAGTTCAGAATTCATATTTAAGGAGAATTCTGAAGGAAGAGTGAGAACTATTTGAATTCAGAGGAAGAATTTCCTAAACAGGGCCTCAAGTGGGATCAAGGGATGAAGTTGAGTGGGGACCACATGAGATCCCAGCAATAGCCTGGGACTAAAGCATTGTAGGTTTGTAGGCCTGAGAAGATGTGAGAACTTCAGATATACTTGCAAGTCTTATGAAGAAGCAATAGGGTATTTCATACCTGATAGAGATATGATTTGATTTATATTATTAGCTAAAAATAAAAATAAATACAATCTGAACTGGGGATATAACTCAGCAGTAGAGTGCTTGCCTAGTATATGGATCGAGCTCAACACTACACACGAAATAAATAAATAAACACATCAATAAAAATGTTTAAAATATGT
Source organism: Xerus rutilus (assembly GCA_028644305.1). Taxonomy (NCBI): domain Eukaryota; kingdom Metazoa; phylum Chordata; class Mammalia; order Rodentia; family Sciuridae; genus Xerus; species Xerus rutilus. The sequence continues at coordinate 105,740,385 of CM053409.1, read as the reverse complement.
TACTATACATTAGTAAATTCAACTTTAAATTTTATATGGTGTGTTAATTAAATTCCTCATGAAATACTTGCAAGATAAATTCTGAAGAAATTACTTTTTTATTGAATAATATACAGTGTATCATTGCAAATAGGAGATTTAAAAAGAACTAGAAGAAATCATTTACTGTTTTTAAAATTTATCATATTTCAAAATAATAGCTATCATTTGCCTGATATTCTTGGTCCCAAAGATTTTATAAATAGTAACTTGCTTAAAGTGCAAAACATTTGGTTTAAATGTTAACACATCATAAAATATTAGCAAATAATTCAACTCTACAGTAAGATTAATGAAGAAAGTGACCTACTGTAGAAGACATTTTTTCCATGAAACATGACCTATTTTTCTTGTCCTAATAGCAAATCTCCTAGGGTTTCAATCTACAAAAATATGCAAGATATGCAATTGTTTAGTTACTTAATGTATGAATAATGTTCATTTTTTCTCTTTTGAACATGACAGAACTATGACAGTGTTATTTCATCAAATAGTTGATAAAATTACTTAATTATTAATATTGAATATTAATATTTATTACATGTCAATTTATTTTATTTCCAATTAAATATTACACATACATATGTGTGTACATATATAAATTATTTATGTGACATACAGAATATATAGGATATAACTCTTTGCCTTAAGGACTCTTTTATTGTGCTGTCTTATTTTCTTTCTTAAAAAATTACCTCACATTAGTAATTTATTCTATTACAGTTATTATGGAAAAATTGATTTCCTCTTTAACCCCTTGAAATCTGGTTCCCACATATAACATCTTGTGGAAATCATACTAATAATAATGAAAAAGTATGATTCTTTTTAAATTCAATAGTCTTAAACCTATTCAAACTCTGCAAATGCAGTTAAAGAATTTCTTCCTCATGATTTGCTTTGAGTCTATGCAATCAAACTGTGCCTATTCAACTCCAAATCTCCAGTTTCTGTTAGGTCCATCTGTGATCTCATAATCCTATTGCTTCCAAAGATTTGGCTACTCTTGGATTCATTTACTTACCACCCTCTAAAGACATACATAGTGAAGCTAACTACCTCTAGTTTCAAGACTTGAAATTATACCTCTGTCTCCAAACTCACTGAACTGTAGTTTCTTATCCAGCTACCTATGGAGTATTCTACTAAAAATTCTCTTAATTACCTTGACTTCACTAAGTTCAAGTTGAATAAATTATATTTTTGTTCTGAAACATTCATCACCACAAATTTTACCAGTTTGGATGATGTCAACACTATTATTCCAGTTTCTTGTCTTGCCTTCTCCTTTTCTCTTTCCACCTTCAAAAATTCTCCTACATTCTAGATGTGAACATCATACCCTCTTTACTCCATAATGAATCTGGACATTATGGCTAAAATTATGTATTTAGAACTGTTATGTTACTTGTTTCATTTATATTTATTTGGCATAGACTAACAAGGGCTGCCTTGCTACAAAGAAGCCAAGATGACTTTGAGCTAAAATTTTGATGTTCTTTTCAGATCCAGTGTTCCTTGAATTTCAGACCAAGCTCACTAGGTGTTGGAATCAATCCAAAATTCATGGATCATTTCAAACCCTCATTATATATAAAATCAAGGCATTTGTGAATGTGTGTGGCAAATAGGAGCAGGCTGTTGCTTAGCATATATTTCCAAGCAATCTTCTACATGACAGATTAACTTCTCAATTCAGGAGATGGAACTTGCCAAATCAACCTATGGAACAGCCCAAGTTCAATACCTAACTCAGTTAATCCGAAATAATGTTGCTATGTTTTAAATTTAATAATTCAGGAATATGTGGCTTTACTAGAAAACACTGCTAACAGTTTTGCAATGTGAAAATAATGAAATCACAACAGTTTTTAGATTCCAGGACATTTTTCTCCAAAAAAATTCAATAAATGTTCTCTCTCTACCACTACAATTGTGTCTGCTCTTACTGTAGAAAAAAACATTCAGGTCTCTTTTGAATACTAGCATGAAGATTTTCAAAGAGAAATCTTTACTTTGGAATCTATGATTTGATAGTTTTATAATCAAGCTGTTTAAATGCACTTTTATAAAATTCAGTTTGTGTATTTATTAATAACATTTCTGACTCTGCAACTTAAATTTTCTATCTCCCTTTAAATCTTCCTAAAAATTTCTTTATTGTAAACATGTCAAGCTATTCCTCAGAGAAAAACGTGATAAGCCAATTTAGTCTGACGTCCCTGATGGGAAATGTAAGTATAGCAATTTTGTCAAAATAAAGCAAGTGATAACATAAGTAACCTGACCTTTCTACGCATTTAATTTTAGCTGAATAAAACTATAAATGAATTTTGAGATTCATTCTAATTTAGGCAAGGAAATGAGTCAGACAACAAAGATAAAGATGGGTTCAAGAATATGCAGGAAATGAGAAGCAAATCAATTTCCATTCTTATTGTTATTTGAAACAATATGTTCCTTCCTACTTTGGGTTTGTTTGATTCTGAAAAAAAAAAGAAATCCTTTTATACACATACTATGTGAAGATTTTCACGGAGATGTGTTCACTTCCAGCCTTGAAATCACTTCAGGAATGACGAGTAACTGGTAGGAGACTGGCACACGCGAAGTTAAAGATCCAAAACTCTTCCTTCCAACAGTGTTAGACACATTCTGTGTGGTCTCATTTGCAGACTCCACCAAAAAACTGCTTGCCTATGCCAGATGAGACTCACTCGTGCTTGGAAGGTGCTCAGCAATGTAAAACCCTCATCACTTTGGTTATTATTTCTAATTAACAAATCTACACCTTCTTTGAGGTTCTTTTTCTCATTACAGCAATCATACTCATGCGATGTAGATTCTAATTTTTAATTTTTTTTTATAAAACTGCATGAGAATGTTTCTTCCAAATCACTTTGACATATGGTTAAACCTCATCAGTATCATTTTCTTTAATTTAACGTGACCTCACTCTTCTTGACAATAACAATTTGTCCCTTAAAACAACAATGGCGCCACAAGCATATTTTTATAGGAGTTAACTCAAAATAATTTCAGTATCTTTTCTAGTTGCCCTTCCTTTTGAACCTTGTTCTGTCCTGAATGGTTCCTGTAGGAAATTATAAAAATAACTCAGATCCTAACGAGAACACAAGTCTCCAAAGCTCTATTGAAATTGCCATCCCTTGAGTCATGTGAGTAGGTGACAGAGTCCTATTGTCTTATGTCATTATACACTATCTCAAACTGTCCCAGTTTCCAAGAAATGCTAGGCAAAAGGAGGATTCTAACTTCAGAAAGAAATTTTTTCCTTCAATGCAGATGAAATTGTAGTTGGAAATGTGGTTGATTACATAGTGTATGTTTACATGTAAATAAATACCATCAATACAGCTGAACATCCATTGTTACAAAGAGGAAAGAGTAAAATTTTAACAAAGATTAATCACAAGAAATCCTCCCAAAATTCATTTATAGTTTTATCACAGCATACATTTTTTACTGTCTCTCTCATTTTCATGGCATGAAAATGATTAAATAAGGCTAAGTTTTCTTTTGGCTTTATATTAAATCTTTTGATTTTAAGAGTTATCTTCTCAAAGGAAATGTATAAATCTTAGAAAATAGTTTTGTACAGAACATTTTGCATATATGTTCAACTAAGTCTTTGGATGAAGAATAAAGCTTCCATTGTAATATGTATTTTCTGCTGAAGTTTGTAATGACAAGAATAATCTAAATATTTACCTTTATAAATGTAGCCAAAAGTCTTTAAGCAATGATAGTACTTAATTAATACAGGTATGTGATGAAAAAATATGTTGATGCTGTTCTAGAATTATAATAAAACAAAACACTCATTGCTTTTTAGATAGTTGGGACACTTTTGTTCATCTCTTGAGAGTCTCTCCTCTTGAATTTTGACTTACTATTCATCCAGCATTGAACATCCAATGAGTTAGACTTTCACTGCCACATGTAGAGATTGTCTGAGAATCCACCACAAGTAGATCACTTCGCAGGTGAAGGTACCTGAGATGTGTACTGGGAGGCATGAATTTTCTTCCTGGCAGGATGAGCTGAGTCACGTCAACATCTCCTGGTAGTGTCTTAGTCCTTTGATGCCTAAAAAGTGAGACTCAAGTTAACATCTATAAAGCCACTTACATATCACTGAATTTATGGGCTTTTTTACATTTTTTAAAATTGTTGTTAAAAACACGTAACATTAGATTTACCCTTTAAGTCACTTTGAAGTGTATATTTCAGTAATGTTGAGGATATTCACATTGTTGTAAAACAAATGTTTACAACTTTTCATTTCATGAATTTGAAATCCTAGAGTACTCAGTATATAACAATCCCTTATTTGTCTCTTCCTCCAGTGCCTAGCAAACACTATTCTACATTCTGTTCTATAAGTTTGATTGCTTGGGATGTCTGGTGTAAGTGGAGCGGTACAGCATTTGTCTCATTGTGATCAACCCATTTCGCTGAGCATAATGTCCTCCAGATTCAATTCCATTACAGCATACTTTTTACTGTCTCCCTCATTTTCATGGCAAGATGTTATGTTTGGATGTGATGCATTCCCTAAAGCTAATGTGTGAGACAATGCAAGAAGGTTTGGAGGAGAAATGATTGGATTATGAGAATCTTAAACTAATCAGTGAATTAACTCCCTTTTGGGATTAACTGAGTGGTAAGTCAAGGTGAGTAGGGTGTGGCTGGAGGAAGCAGGCATTGGGGTGTACCTTTGGGGTATATATTTCATATCTGGTAAGTAGAGTCTCTCTCTCTGTCCTCTGGTCATCATGTGATCCACTTTCCTCTTTCACACTCTTACACCATGAGGTACTTCCTTACTTTGATCCCTGAGGAATGGGGTCAGCTATCTATGAACTGAGACCTCTGAAACCATGAGTTCCCAAATAAACTTTTTCTTCTCTACAGTTGTGTGATGAATACACGAGATTTAATAGTTCTTCACACAAATTCAGTGAGGCCTGTCTTTTTCTTTTCTTTCCTTCGTTCTTTTTTTTTTTTTTTTAATATTGAGGATTGAATCCATGGCCTCAAGCATGCTAGGCAAGTGCTCTACCACTGACCTACATCTCCAGCCCTCTGTCCTTTTTTAAGAGGAATATAATAAGTCAAATAACTGTGTAATCAAGGCCACATATTCCAAAAATCAGTGTTGCAATGTAAAACATTTCAAATTATCACTTTATCAGGTCATATTTTAAAGTTTGTGAAAATAGCTGCAATTTCTTACAAATGACCACCTTCTACCTCAACAGTTATGTAGCGTATTGTAGAAGTGAACATTTTCTTGATAAATTTAATCTTTACATGCCTTTTCCTTGAATAGGTTCAGGGTTAATCTTGGTCCTGATTGCAAAATATTTTGTTTGTTAATTATATCAAGCTATAATGGTTTAATTTAAAAATAAAGTATAATGCAATAAATACTGTTACTAATAGTTCAATAAATGTAGATTATCATTTTATAAGCAATGATCTAAAATTAATAAATTCTTATTTTGTCAAAATTTTCAGATTGACTCAAAAGCCAATTTTAATTATTCTTACATCATCCTTACATAAAACAATTTTGGTTATGTGTTACATGTATGAATTTGCTAATATGAAAATTTGTTTTTTTTATAAAATTGTATAAAATTATTTATTTAAATCAGTATATTTTGTTACTATAATTCAATTTTCAAATTTTATCCCAATTGCATAAATGCTATTAAATAATCATGAGTTGAATGAAGGAATGAAAAACTATACATCTAGTCTAGGCAGATTTATCAAATAAAAATTGTAGTCTTTTAATTTTATCAGGTAACCCTATATACAATCTAATTATAACCATAGTCAATTTAATCCTTCTGATTAATAATTATGATCTAGCCAATTTCTTCATACTTCTTGATTAAAATGCATTGGTTCAAATGAGAGGAAGAGAATTATAATTTATTATGAGTTTTATCCATATATTGTTATGTGTGGAAATTTTGGGCTATAATATTCCCATTCTGACCACAGGTCCATGTGATATGTACTAGCATAAGAAAGTCTACTCACATATATATGCTAATTCTTCAAAGTCATACAAGGAGAGAGCAGAGAATTCAATATTTATGTTCAGCTGTATTGTGAACTCCAAATTCTTTGTTTCTGAACAAGGAATTAGTCAATGCCCTTTATGTTCAAATTCTCCTCTTCATCATTCTATATGCCCCATGAGACTGACATTTATGAACATAGATGAGTGGTTCCCTTGCTCTTTCACATGGCATTGAGTTTAGCTGGTGAGAATTGCCAGCAACAGGTTATGGAGATTGACAGGTCTCAGGAGTTTACCAGGAACGGTCATGTTTGAATCAGGCAAAATTCTGGGGACAGGAGTAAACAGTGGAAGAGAGGAACTAGGGTATATCTGGGTTTGGTCTGATTCTAACAGTTAGGTATTGTTATATAAAAAGTACTCTCAGACATGCTATTGTTTAAGACATTGGCAAATAATTGTGTGCTCATTATTCATGGCAGAATGATGTGATTAGAAAGTACAAATGGACCTGCTCTCATCGGTCCTTTTGTTTATTGTGGAAAATATACACCAGGATTTTAAAAACACAAACAAGTGTGATTGAAAATTATGGTGCATACTTGGAAGACAAGTATTCTCTTTAAATGGAAATGAGCAATTAAAACATAGCAATGGGGGTTGTGAGGGTAGCTTAGTGGTAACGTGTGTGTTTACAGACACAAAGCCTGGGTTTCAATCCCCAGCAACAACAAAATAAAACAAAGATACCTGAGATATGACTTAGGAAGGGAGGATCAGGACAGACGTTCATTACTGTTGTTTACTGTGGGGCCACTGAGATGAGTAATGGTAAGTAAGGGTGGAAGCGAGAGTGTTTAAGAGAGCAAGTACAGAAACAATAGCTATGAAGGAAGTAGTATAATAGCAGTGGTTGGGCTAAAACACATGATCTGAAAAGAGATCATGTAGATTTATTTTGGTGAATCAAAGTAAGAAAAATAGGATTTCACTTGACAAAAGCTAGATACATAGGCTGGGAGTTTTGAAATGGAGAGCATATGGAGATACAAATTGAGGAATCAATCAGAAAGAAGTATTTATATGTATCCTAAGTGTTAATACAAAATCTTTGAGAAAACATTAAGCAGAATCACTCTGAACCTGAAATGTGTGGTCAATTCAATTACTATGAGCGATAGAAGCCGCATTACTAAATCTTCATTCAGTCATTTGGAATGAGCTATAATACATCCAAAAAATCAGATATCTTGGTCTCTTTGATCCTGTCATGCTTTTCAAACTTGGCCCACAAGATGCAATGCAACCATTTAGTCTGGGTTCTGAATAGTTTGGCACCTCTTTACACAGTAGCAAACTGATGTTTGAGGAAATACACAATTGCATGGGTGGCCCAATCTGCATGCTCAAACTGGAATTAATATTCCCAGAACTCTTTGAAGCCTTGACTTTAATAACATAAACAAACAAGGGAAGATATCAGGGTTGCAACCAATAAAATATAATTTAATTTAAAAATTACCAAGGAAAATTAAGCTGTTTCAAGTGAATATACAAAGAAAATAAACACATGAGGATAAATGAGCTAAAGCAAACAAATTAATGTCTCTCTGATAATGGGATATTATCAAAGTTAGTAAGCACATACATGTAACTAGAGATACACATATATGAACACAAAGACATACACACATTTATGTCATTTTACCTGAGACATGGAACAGTCCTATATGTGTCCCTATCTAGAAGAGGAGAACTCGGTTGAACAGAGAATGTAAAGTTAAAATTTGACTGCCCCAAGGATTGGAGCTAGACCCATGGGACAAGAACCTAAAATAGATTGTTAGAAGTCTAATATAACATGTAGTTCTCAGGGTAGTTGACCTAAGTAAGCATTGGTGACATCTGATTTAAAGTAATGCTATTCTAGCAACTATGATATCTGCAGTTGGATTTTGGCCTATGCAGACCACACCAGGGATGACTGTCATAAGGTAGTAAGTCTTAGCCATCAGACTGAAGTACAGGATTAGAGTTTTAGTTCTAGGAAAAAGCAGAAAGAGTGAGATACTCAGACATAAAGGAAAATCAATGAGATTATAGACAGAATCAGGTTCAGAGAATCCAACAGAAGACCAGTCTTAGATGCAGACATTTTTAGGGACAGGCATTAATACAGTGTCAGAATATGGCAGAAAGATAAGCTAATTGTGTCACCAAAAGCAGAGCCTTCATCACAATGATGACAGGGGAACCAGATGTATATATGAGAGTCCAGCGGATGAGCAGGAATGGAAGTCTGCAGAGATTTCAAACCAGACTGAGTCTAACTGGCAGTTTATGTCAGAGTGACCAAAGACTAAAACAAAAGGAAATGATTGCTTTAGTCATTAACCCATCTTGACAGATACACGAATAGATACCTAGATAAAGAGAAAGATAATTATGCACCTTGACACAGGCATTTGGATATAATCTTACCTCTTAAGCTGTTTGAGTAAATGTAAGTGTAAATGTATCAGTCTTTCAAATATTAGCTACCATTTCATTGTAACTAATATATAAATTTTTCCTAACACTAATTTCCATGAGTCATGTTCTCCATGACACCATCCCAGATGCCAGATGTCTATTAAAAGTGAGCACAAAATTTGATTAGAGTTTTAGTCAATGTCACTGGGCAGTGATGACTTTAAATAAACAGCACAGAAGAACATTATGCAGACAACAACAACAAAAAATTATAGTCCAAATTTATTTAATTATTTTTCTGTAAACACTTATCAATTTTTAAGGAAAGCACATCATTTTTATCATCATTGTAGCAAAGAATATGTCTTCATTACATTCCTCTCAAATGTTATTTCAGTTGGGTGTGTTATGGACTTAATAGTGGGTGTGCTATGGACTTAAGAGTAGCCAATGAGTGGTCAAAGAATGGCTTGAAATTAAGCATGCTGCTCACAAGTCCATGCAAATTTACACAATATCCCAAATTTGAAGTTTCTATTCCACCAGCTGAGTGGAAGCAAGAATTGGAGAGCAAGGCAGAGCCAAAGCATGAAAGGGGCCTCATACCCTAAGTGGCCACTTGAATGGGAGATCTCTAGGAGAACCATCGAATCCTAAGGATCTGATCTGTGTTGGACTATTGCTTGAACAAGAATAATCTTTTATATGTCAAGACATTGACATTTTGAGATTGTTTAACATACTCTTACTTCTAAAAGTCTTAAATTTTATTATCTAAACCTAAGAATATGATGGTTTCAAATACTCGTAAAAATCCAGTAACAGAAGAAGATATAAAAGCCAAGTCTTACAGCACTTTAGTGGTTTCCAATATAAATGCCTGAGAATTGAACTTTGTGTAAGTAACACTAGCAAAACCTCACATAAACATAATGATGAGGATTCATTTCAGATTAGTCTCTTGTAGGGCTCGGGCCCTAGAGATTTCAAGGCCTGAGAACTTGGCAATGCCAAGCCTGATCAATAAAGATATGAAAGCCAGCAATAGGCAAAGTTCACTTAAGATTCAGTTTTCTTCTTTAACAATGGTGAAATAAATGTACGTTTCAAAGAATTATGCTCTTTAAAGCTCTGAAAATAACTTATAACTCTCTGAAACAATAACAAAAATTGTAACAATAACAATAACAATATTTAAATTTTGGAAATATGAATAAAAAGAAAAGATAAAACTACTAATATATCACAAAATGATAAAAGTACTAGAAAATAATTAAGATATTTTATATAAATGATTTTTCATTGAAAATATGTGTAACTAGAAAATGTTTTCATTTAGTTTTACTTACATAAAAAAACATAGTGACTATTGCACATAAATAAATTTAAAAGTCTGCAAGAAAATGGAAGTGATAGTGACATAAAGTAAGTAGATTAAAGTAAGTAGATTCCAAGTTTTCTTGAGAACATCTGCCATTAGAATACAAGAGAGTAACTGGTACTTGGAAAATGTCTCAGCAGGAGATCATCTACAAACACAAGCCTTCAAAGAGAAGAAACCAATACACAAAACAAAAATGGTAACAAACAGTACAGCAAAATGCGAGAAAGTTTTCCTCCTTATAAAGAGAAATTAGACTCTGAAAGCAGAAAAGCAAGACCAGATGGAGTATGAAGAACCATTTAGTCCAGTGAGAGAGAAATATTGTAGTAAGGATTTCTGTCAAATGAGTAGTTTCCATGTGCTTTGGTCTTCAAAATAGTAACCACGGGATGGCATAGAGGTTAATCTGCTTCATTGTACTATCCATTTCAATATTTATATTTATTCCCTAAGATCAAGTTGTAAGCTTCAGATATACAAAATATAATTAATATTTTTTAAAAAAGAAATGTTCATATATCTCAGGGAGAAGGCATTGTCCCCATCTGTTGGTAACTGGGCTCTGTGCTACAGGGTTCCCAGAAGTCCTCACTATTACTCTACCATGAGATGGTCCCTGCTATCACCACTGAGTACTTGAGGAAACTGAAGCCACAAAGATTTTAAGCAACAGAAGTAATAGAGTTGTAAAGCTTCCCTTTGAACCTAGGCCCACCCTACACCCAAGTCATCATGTCTTCAATTGTGCTATTGAAGAAAGCCAAATGAAAGAAAGTCTTGGCAGAAGTGTGAATAAAAAAGTAGAACTCTTGTACAACACTGTTGCTGTTGATGTGAGCTTGCACTGACCATGGAAACCAAATACTCATTATGCAGATAAGGAAACAGGAACACTATTCTCCTCACTCCCCACGGAGTGACTTTCCACTAACGTGAGCCAATTTGGTCTTCAGCTAAGCCACACTCGGCAAATGAACAGCGTGCTGAAGAATCTCCCTCTGTGTTCCTTATAATAGATACACCTACCAGGTAAATATTCATAGGTCTCTCCACAAATAATAAAAGGATATATTCAGTACTACTAAAACAAGTTAAAACATGGCAGTGGAAAAATATTTTAACAAAGTTATTTCTAAACTTTTACGTTGCCAAACCACGGGCTTCCTTTAATTTGGGCTTTCCCTTGTTAATGCACAACCTTCTTAGTGGTTGGAAAATCTTCAAAGAAAGACAAGGAGAAAAAAAAATCATCGTTTTTAACGCCAAAGAACATAAATAATCCAAACAAATATACCAATAGTCTTTGATGCACAAGATGATGAGACATTGCATCCTTTTTCTCAATACCACCAGACAGTACATTGCCTTTGGGAGGAAAATTATAGCATTTAATGCAAATCAGTTTGCTGGTTGATGTTTACCTAGTGCTAACATTGACATTGAATGAATGAATTGCTCCTGAATTAACAGGTTATGATTAAGTAAATGTCCATTGTAGACAAGTCATTTAATAGATGGTAAAATATATGCAGATACTTGTGCATTGTATGCCTTATAGATTGAATTATATTCTCCTTAAAATTCATGTGTTGAAATCCTAACCCTAGTATACCTGAATGTAACTTTATTTGGAAATAAAGTGGTCTTCTAATTCAGCATGATCTATGTTTTATCAAAAGGAGGATTTTGGACACAGACACATGCACTTAGGAAGAACATGTGAAATGAAGTTACATTCATTGCCTTATCCTAATAATAAAGAAATCACCAAAGCATATTAAAGTTGGCCAGAAAACACCAGAGCCTATATAGCTGAGATACTAGACACAAATTCTCTCTCACATTTCTCAGAAGGAATAACAATCAATAAAATAAAATAAAAGAAGGAAGCAACTTTGTCAACATTCAGAACTGTGAATAATAAGTTTCTGTTGTTTTGTTCAGTTTGTGGTATTGTGCCACAGCATCCTTAGTGAACTGACACAGTATGTAATATATTATCCCTTGGGAGGGCTGGTCATAAATAATAATTTAATCAATATGATAGGTGTCTAAAAAACAAATTCCTAGAGTGATTTTTCAGAAAAATCACTTTCCAGAAAAATTATCAAAAGATTTTCTTTGAAAAGTCATGTTCTGCATTCCCAGGGAGAAAAATGAGGGGAGCAGGCAAAGGTAAACACAGCTTCCAGGCTTCATATGCTTGTTATTTTCTCTTTGAAAGAAAAATAAGATGGATCTCTGGATAAGAGTTGCAACCAATTTGGGGGTCTAATTAAGTCTGTAGGACATCTCTTCACATGTACAACTCAGTACCATGTTTGATGTTTATGAATGAATGTGAAGTTATTTCAATAGGATCATAAATCAAAAAGTCCTAATGCTGGTAGTTGACTATAAAGATTATCTTGTTCAAGTCCCTTATTTGGTTAACACAGTCAGAGGCAGTGTAAGTTTCTTGGTCAGGGACAGAGATTTACTTACATTCCAAGACCAAACTATAATCTGAATCTCATTCTACTGGTTCCATTGCTGACACAGTTTTCTATGGTTGGTGGGCTCTGTTTAATTAATCAAATAAATCTGTTCATGACCGGGCCTAGGTAATTAGGTACTGATGGGAGGCACAGTCACCATTTCAATATTTGGAACACAACTTGGCAAATAGAAGACTATGAAAAAAGAACCACCACACAGACAACTTGGTACCAGGACAGACTATGGCCAACCTTGCACTGCACAACACAGTCCCATGCAGGCTCCGGCTCTCCTCCATGTTATGGAAGTCATTTTACTACTTTCTGGAGAATGTTCTTCAGTCCCTCTTACCCTGGAATTCAGCACGTGGATTCCTCCATGGCCAGAGAAAACCATATCATTACTGCTCCTTCCGTCTACCAAGTTTAATGGACTCTTTTCTAGAGCTCCTTTCCTGCCCAGGATTGGCTGCTTTCCAACTTGAGAATTTCAACACCTTTTATGGAAAAATCTCTCTCTCTATGGACGCTGGTGCTGCCCTTGGCCTTCATGAGTATAATTCATAAGAATACATGAATCTGATGTCACTCATTTGGCCTTATCTGAATTATCCATGTAACAATCATACTATGTGTGGATCTTTAATTGCAGATCGAGCAGTAAGATCCAGCAAACCCTCAGAAATCATGGGATACACTTTTGACACAGTGCTCTTACTCTCAATATCTTTCTAGAAAATGTTTTTACAAGACCACACACAATGTATTTGCCAAGAAACAATAGATATAATTAGGAAAAATACTGTCTAAATTCATATTTATGAAATAAACATTTCTAAGAGGGATACTAATCTGCAGACATAATGAATGAAGTATTTTGTGTCATTTGGTAGCATAGCTTAGCTTCTTGGAGCCAGGGTGTCTGGAGAGTCAACATCCCAGCATGAGAAATTTGCTTAAACATTGCCTAAGTCAGAGCCCATTAAAGTGATTATCTGCAAACAACAAATTTGTCATCTCAGAAGGTTAATTTGAGTTTCAACCTCAAAAAATCACAAATCTGACTTATGATTTTTGAGTATTAAAGTTTTTCTGGTTTATAATCATCAACATTTCAAAAACTTGGTGTCCAGAATCAGCTGTTACAATATGGAAACCTTGAATTTTTGAGGAATTAGAGATACTGCAAGAGAACAATTGGGCCAGAGTTCAGTTTTCATATAAACTTTTGGTTGGCATGCTCAGCAAATTGCAATCATTCTGATCTTCTTTGGTGATTATGTTCCATATTAGTCTGCTAGGCAATGCATCTATTGTGCACATGTGTGTGCATTAGAAGAACACAAATTTTGGGATAATTCAGCTAAGTCATTGTCCTCCTAATTTGCTTTATATATTTTAGTAGAAAATAAACCTAATTTGATTACTTAATATTTATCCTTTTTGCTTTATATCAAGGGACTGTACATTTGCTTAAAGAGTACAAATGGATGGAGATGTTCTCTTGTTATCCTATTAAGTGGGGGTTAGGTCCTCTACTCCACTGGTACAGGAGAGCTCCTTTATAATATGATCACATTTCTATACTCCTAAGGCAAGAGAAACACTATGTATAGATTAAGAGAACTAAGAAAATACATGTTAAAGGAAATAATAATTAAAATGTGTTTTGTGAAATGTAGGTGTTAGGAAGTGTAATCAAAGGAGTTACAAAGGAAAGTGGTAATTTACAGGAATGACCAAACTTAGCCTAAAGGACTGCATAACTGTAATAATAATACTACATGCCACCAGCAAAAATGGAAAAATTTAGAATGTTACATAAGATGAACCTCTAATATTTGAATTTTCAAAACAATAGGTTGTGAAGACATCATTGCAATGTAATGAAACACTTTTCATGGGTAAATTCCAGTTGTAGCTATATCATAGTCTTTCAGAAATATCTAGAAATTTATGCTTATAGTCCATACCATTGGCTAATATCAGGACACATGGCTATTAAGATCTCTGATTCTCACTTCATATTCCTAATTTCATTCTTTTTTGCCATGGTTTCATGGAAAAATACACAAGTATTTTATTTATTGCAGCATATGAAAGGCTAGAATGCTAGCCAAAAGAAAATTTATAATATTATTACATGCATACCTCTTTTTATAATTGCTAAAATACCAAGGACAAGTCCTGACAAGTTTTTATTAAATCCAAGGATATAGATTTAACTAGAGATAAGGCAATTATGTTGAGTTCAAAGGAAGTACATAAAACTGGCTTTTGTAAATTAAATGTTTGAAGCAAGCTTTTTTAATGATAATTTATTACAAAGCACACAAATAAATAACAAGGTAAAAAGGAATAATATTGAATCTGTGGATCTAAGATAAAACAATTGTTACAAAAATAATGTCATAAATATTATTTCATTTCTTTTCTCCTATCCCTGTATTACCTTATGCCTTTTACACAAAAGGCTGAGCCATCAGCCCTAAATACTTGAGAGTAGGAGGTGGTTAGTAACGTGCCCCTTCTACAAACATACAGCTGAAAAAGAATCAGGCTCAAAAACCAGGTAGGGTAGATAGACGACTTTTTCTAAATATTCTATAAATATCAAGAATTACACCTGGAGGTTGCAAGGCACCTTTGTGTTGCAATCCTCCTTAGTGTGAAGAAGGCACCGTGTCCACAATGATATGAAAAATAACTTTGCAGAATGAACTTGACGTTGGCAGAAAATTACAAAGTTGGTGATGATATTGTGACAAAAATCCAAAAAGCCATTTTAGTGTTTAGATAAATATGATGAATCATTTTTTAAAAAGTTGCTATTAAAAGATAGCAGATGTTATACACTTAAGCAAATGTTCAAAACAACCGTTTAATTTTGGGGGCTTTATTGTAGTCCTATTATTTAAAATTCTGGATTTGAAAGTAGATATTCCATTCTTGTGGCAAGGAGAGGTGATAATTTGATAGAGCCTAGGACTTCATTCAAGCAAGTAGAACATCGCTGCTTAGTCATTTCCTTAGTATCAATTACAAAACATTTCTAAGTCAATTTCCTCTGAGCTTTATTCTAATACGCACATCACTAAAACTTTGTGGAAATACTGCAATCTCAGAATTCATACCTAAAATAGCAAATATAACCTAATAATCTAGATCACCCAGAGACAGTATAGAATTACTGGCATAGGAAAGAACTTGTGCAAATACAAGAAGAGAAAGAAGGTAACTTCTGTGCCCTCTCAAGTAGGTTTCTTCATTATTTGGGTAGAAAACAGATTGCAAGAAATCAGGTAGGAAATTATTTAATGTTGAATGAAATGATTGGACCATAATTTACTCTGGCAAAAATATAAAGTGAATTTTATTTTCCTCCATCAGCTTTTCCTCTTTCTTCTCTTTTTTTCTCCTCAATTTTTTTTCCTTGTGTTTGGTTTTTCTTTGCTAGTACCAAAAAAAAATAATATTTTAGAATTTGTTTAGTAGCAGTATTATTTAAATTTTAAATATTTCTATATATTATCATTGTATTGGCTTGTACTTTGGGAAAAAGTATGTTTTATATAATGATTTGAGCTAATGGATACTAATATAGAAAGTTATTTAGATTTTTTGGTTTTTTTCTTACATTAGTTTTGGTATGTTTTGTTCTACAAAGAATGTGTTCATATCATCAAAGTCTTCAACTTTGTTGAAATAAAATGATTTGTAAATTATTCTCCATTATATGTGCATTGACAATAGGATCTATAATTGTGTACCTTATATAATTTCTGATATTATCAATTCTCTATTTCCTAATTGCTTTTCCTTGATCAGTCTTGCTAAAGGTCTATCAACTGATTAATCTTTTAAATTAATAACAAATTTTGTCTGTTAACTTCACAATCGTTTATCTATTCTTTACTTACTTAAATTGCTCAGCTTTTTCTAGTAGTGTAAGATGGTAAATTACATTACTGATTTTAAATTTTCCTTTCTAATACATTTAGAGCTGTATATTTCCATTAATATGTAATTTTAGCAATATTCCACAAACTCTGGTAAGTTCCATTATCATTGTAATTAAATTAAAGAAATTTTATAATTTTTCTTTGATTCCTTTTTACTACATGCATGGTTTAGTATTCAAGTATTTTAGACTACTTTTGTTTTTATCAGTTTGAGTATGATGTATTTATGTAGTTTTCATTGTTGCTAACCCGGTTGAAGTAGCCAAGCTTCATGTATCTATAGATTGATGTTTCTTTCTAGATTTGGGGTATTTTTGGTCATCACACGTTTAAATGTTTTATTTTCAAATCTCTTCTTTCTTTCTGGAACTCTAATTAAATATATGTCAGGCATTTCGATATTGTCCTCCAAGTCCTTCAGTTAATTTTTAAAGATATTTTTATCTCCCAAAAGATTGAGTGATTTTCTGTTGTTTCAAATTCATTAAACTTTTCTTTTTTTCTCTTTCTTTATTTTTTTTTTATTTATTTTATTTTATTTTTTGGTACTGGGGATTGAATCCAGGGGGCACTTACATCCCAATCCCTTTTTATTTTGAGACAAGTTCTCACCAAGTTGCTTAGGGCCTCGCTATGTTTATGAAGCTGGCTCTGAATTTGTGATCCTCCTGCCTTAGCCTCCAGGATTGCTGGGATTTTAAGTATATGCCACAATGCTAGGCAGTCATTAAACCTTTGTTCTGCCATCTACTAACTGTTGTAAAACTCATATGATGTTTTACTAATGGACTGTGCTATTTATCAAAGTTTTAGATTTACAAATCAAAAATGCAGTAATTATGCTACATACATATATAAATACAGTGTAGTGAATTCTACCTTCATTTATGTCTGTATAGGACCAATTAAAAAAATAAATTAATAGAAGAAAGACCAGTAGAGGAAGGGGAAAAGGGAAAAAGAGAAAGGAAAGGAAAGAGGAAGTACTTGGGACCACAATGGAACAAATTACATTCCATGCACGTATGATTATGCTTAAAAAACTCAATATAATATGTAAATATAACGTACTCATAAAAACTAGAAAAAATGGTAGTAGGGTTCTCATATATCCCTTCACAAGTCTCTTCTATTATTTACATGCTATATTAGCATTACACATATTTTAAATTAATAAACCAATATTAATATATTCTAATTAAGTAAGATATACACTCAATTCACAGTTCCCTGATTTTCATCTAACTTCCTTTTTCTGTTCCTGGACCCCACTCAGCATATCTCATTATATGTAGTAATCATGCCTTCTTAGACTTCTCTAGCCTGTAACAGTTTCTTAGACTTTCTTGTTTTTCATATTCTTGACACATTTGAGAGATGTTTGCTAGGCATATTGAAAGATGCCTCAATAATGATTTTTAATTTTCTTATAATTAGATTAAAGTTATCAGTTTTGAGAAGGAAGATGGCAGAGACAGAGTGAAATTTTCATCCTACCATATCAGAACTTCATGATTAGTGTGACCAGTGGGTCTTTGTGTTGACCTCAATTACCTGGCATCTAGCTGAAGCAGCAGTCATCAGATCTCCACACAGTCAAGTTACTTTCACCTTTATTTCCATACCACATACTTTGAATGAAGTCTTTGTGTGCATCTCACCACGCTAAAGAATGGTGGAGTTATGCGTCCTCCTGTTTCAGGAGGATAAGATATCTACATAAATTATTTCGAATTTTTCTGCATGGGAGATTTGTCACTTTTCTTTTGTGCATTAATTTATTCAGTCTTTTATTTCTATCAGTATAGACATACATACTTCAAACTTTGTATTACAATCTAATAGTGCTTTATTTTGTGACTCAAATGGTCAGTTTTGGCCATTGGAAACTTTGTGGTTGAGAATCCAAAGTATTTACTTCTTCATCATATATTTTGTTCTTTCCATTTTTTGAAGTGTCTTTCTCATTCTTTATTGAGATTATTCCTTTGTTCAAAAATTATGACAGTTATTTTTTATGTCTTGACATACTTATGTGATAGTTGCTTTAAATTGCTAACATCTAATACTAATGTTTTTAACATGTTAAGATTCAATGCTACTGAATCATTTCTTTTAGCTCTTTTTATTTGTGAAAGTAATTGCCAACGATATTTTACAGAGACCCTGAATTCTGCCATTTACTTCTGAAGGCTGTTAATTTTTTTCTACTTTGCTCATTCTGAATGGTAACTTCTCCTTTGGAGTTCTGGTTTTATATTTTGTTGTACAAACTACTTTCAGGTTTGTCTACAATATTTTAATCCTGGCATAGTCTTTCCTACCATATGACTTTTTTTTTAGGATCTTAATGAAAAGACAAATTTTGTCGAGATCTTCTTACTTAGGCAGAACTCAAAATTAAAAATTTTCCCCCTTTCATGGGCAGTAAAATAAATTTTTATTCTACATTTTCAGCATTCATGCTTCAGCTATTTTGCACTAGTTTGATTATTTCTAGATATCTCTGTTCATACAAAGTCCAGGTTCATGCAGAAACTGAGAAAAGTTTATACACAGATTTGAGGATTTTCTTCTACTGCAGCTAGCCTTATTTCTCAGATTTCTTCACTCAATTTGCAGTTATTCTAGACCCAAATGTGTCCCCTAATTCATCAATCAAAAATAACTGCCTGCTACTATTTGGTCTTTGTGGATCCTCACAGGGAAAAAATGTACAAATAAGGATCTCACTACCTTATTCCAAGGCCACATCCCATTTGATTTTTGCCTCCTCTTGTTTAGTTTCCAGTGCCATTAAACATCTTTTTTGTTTCGCTATATTTGTCCAAAGTTTATTTGTTATCTGCCTATGGGAGAGTCTAATACAAGCTACTCTGTAATGTCCAGAATTAGAACTACTACTGCTTGGTTAATTCACAATAATTCTCAGAAATATCTTGTAGAAAATTCAAGGACACATCATGAAATTGTGGACAACTAATCTTATTTATAGAGATTCTTAGCAATAAATGCAGAAAATTTTGTAGGAGGAAACAAATGTCACGGGTCAAAGCTTTTAGTGCATGCTTTGTGAGGGGACACGAGGGAGGTTGCTGCGCAGTTTTGGTATCTCTGATATTGGGCTCACTTTGCTTCAGAGTATAAAATGCCCTATTTTAAATTAAATATTTCCAACTTTCTTCCTTTGGTGTTAAGACTTCAGTAAGCAGAGTACTATAAATACAAAAAAGACAATTTTATATAATTTAGGAAACTGAATCAGATACTTAAAGTTGAATAAAAAATCTGTTAATTGTTAGCTCTATAGTCTTGAAAAACTTTTGAAAACTCTTACAGACATCTTTTACAAACAGAAAAAATAATATTCATGTCATAATTTTGAAAAAAATGATTTTGACATATAATTGGCATGCCATAACTGCAAATGCTCCATTGCTAGAATATCCCACAACATCTTCTGAGCCCATCTTAAAACATAAAAGAAATTAAAAGGATTTTTTTTTGCTTTTAATTAATATAATATATTCCAAAGTGCTTTGATAGACAAGACTTGCTAGACTTGCTGATGAATGTTTTAGTAACTGGGTAGGTGTAATCTTTTATCTGGTTCCCAGCCAGCTGCTAAGGAAGCGAGAAACAAAGTCAGCTCCCAGATTTGGAGATTGTCAAGTGCTAGACAATGTGTTAATGTATACTGCGTGGCTGAGTAGGTGATGAGGGAAAGTGGGTAAAGAAAAGCCTGGGCTAATAGCAGATATTAAAAGTTATTCACAATTTAGTAAACATGTAGCTTGATGACACATTTTTGTTGGAAATCTTAACTTTGGATATTCTTAAACAATAGGATCAAAGAGTCAAATTACCAGTAAAAATAACTCCCAAACTGGACCCCACATGGCATATTTTACAAACCACAATTAGTAGGATTTATCCTAAATCAACACCATTGTCTCTCTCTGATGAAAAAGTAAAATCTAATGAATAAGGAAAAAATATATATATATGTAAATAGATAAAGGTACAGAAATATATAAGAACTACTTAGGATGTAATCCAGCTGTGGAAGAAAACCCAGATCTGTACCCTTAGCAAATTCCAGTATGAAACAAAATTGACTCAAAATTACATAGATTATTTGATAAATTTGCTAGGAACAGACCACACTAGCATATTAATGTTCCGGACTAGTTTATTTTCTATGTGACATATTGATCAGCTTGAATGAAACACTTCAATGAGAATTGTCTATCTGGTCTTGTTTTGTTGTTGTTGTTATTAATAGTTTAATTACAGAATACATTTGAATTCCCAAAGATAAAAATTTACCTTAAGAGAAATTTGACTTATAATTCCTTATCTCAGGTAGTCCAAAGGTGAGGAAAAGCCTGATACTCTCTATTTTAAAACATTCTTAATACTGCTGTAAAAAAATGTTTAATGGAAGAGAGAAGGATGTCAATAAAAATTAATATTCCAATAAAGTCTATGTAGATGTCTTGACATGTTTTTGGAAATCCTAATTTTGGATATTCTTAAACAATGGTATTTTTAATCAAAGGGGCTAATAAGCAGTAAAAATACCTTCTATATAAAATACTAATGGAATATTTAGTCTTTACCACAGTGCTTATACTGTAGAAGCAGGTCAAGGAATATTTGACAAATGAAAAAATGATGAATGAATGACATATGTACAACCTCTACATGGGATATTTATAATTGCTTTGTTTACAGGAAATGAATTTTTGTCTACTTCCTTGTACTATATCTCCCCTCTTTCAATTTGACCACCACAAAGAAACTATGAATATTGCTGTAAAAGGAAAACTTCCATATATTAAATACTAAAGTGAAGACATGACAATCTGATCTGAGCTATAAGAGTAACACTAAGTAGATGAGAGAATTAAGAGTAAAAAGAAATGGGAATCACATTTTATTCTCTAATCCTGGAATAAATCTGCAAGAGCAGAAGAAGACGAGACTGTAGGGAAAGTGCACTCTGTTGTCTGAGGGGCATTGGATTAAGAGTGAGTTTATGTCTAATCACCACTCATACACATGGGGGGCTGAGTAGATCAACTGTCTAATGGATCTGTTCTCCATGGGGAAATTTGTGATTTGTGTACAATTCTTCCTCTCTTCCCATGTGGTACACTAAGGCGTGGAGAATTGTTTCCATCCTAATCATGCTGGTGAATTGAGACAGTAGACAGACCCAGGAAGGTCATAATGTGAGCTGAAGTAGAAATGAGGGCCTCCTGAGGGAGAAAAAAAAAAAAAGACTTGCAACCATAGAAGCAATATGGAAGCCTTGCTAAAAATAATGAGACATATGTTAGAGTATAACAGTATCTCCAAGTCACATTCTAAGGTGGGGTGGAAGCCTCCATGCTCTTCAATGGGGAAAAATCTGGTAAGACTATAGTCTCTTCCTGCTACTTACTTCCTTTTGCCAAGGAGAAAAGGCATTAACATA
Source organism: Xerus rutilus (assembly GCA_028644305.1). NCBI lineage: Eukaryota > Metazoa > Chordata > Mammalia > Rodentia > Sciuridae > Xerus > Xerus rutilus. Next base: position 105,718,508 of record CM053409.1, on the reverse strand, counting down.
GTCTTGTGGTGAGATTGGGATTTGAAGTTGTCTGAGAGCATGGAAAAATCTATTAAATTTCCTCCATATTAAAGATGCCTGCTTGGTATTTTTGACTTCACTACATGATGGTTACAGTTGCTGGCTCTGAAGTTATAGATAAGTGGGATGTTTAGTTTCATGTGTTAACTTGACTGGATTAAGGGATTCTCAGGTAGCTGGCGAAGCATTCATTCTGAGTATATCTGTGATGGTGGTTCTGGAAGAAATGGGCTTTTAAATCTGTGGAATAAGTCAAGAAGACCCACCTCCACTGTGTGTGGGCACCATCCAATTGGCTGAGAGCCCACATAAAACACAGGGCAGAAGAAAGGAAAAGCTGCAGGTATTTCTATTTTTCTCCTGGAACTAGAATGCCCTTCTTCTCCTGCCCTAGGGCATCTGAACTCAAAATCCTCCAGCCTTTGAACTTTGAGACTTCCAACAGCTCACCCCTCTATCTATACCCTCCAATTCTCTTAGTATTCAAATGGACAGTTATACCATTGGCTTCCCAGTTTCTAATTCCTTCAGAGCTGGACTAGACAGGGTATTGTCTTTCCTGGTTCTCCAGCTTCCAGATAGCCCAGTATGGGAGTTTTCAGCCTCCATAACCATGTGAGCCAAATTCCTTAATAAATATCCTTTCATATATCTCTGTCTCTATATCCATCTCTGTTGCCATATCTTTATGTATGCATACATACATACATGTTACTGGTTCAGTCTAGAGAACTCTGGTTAACAGAAGTCACAGGACACAGTACCACTTAGGCAGTTGGATATTTAAAGTACAATTTTACCTATAGAGACACATTGGTTTCTCTGATCAGTCTAATAACTTGTAAGGAAAGATATTTTGCTCTGCCATCTGTTCAGTTCTTGTTTTTACTCAAACATTTGATCTGAATTTGATAGTAGAGCCAATAGGTTGTTTTCCTATGTTCTTTACATTGTATTATTTATCTATTTCTGCCCACTCCTACTTTTGCCATATTTCTCAGGAAGTGGAGTGTGCTTCACCATTTCATTTAAACTGGGATTTGACTTGGGATTGCTTTAGTGAATGCAATAGGGAAGAAAATGAAAGTGGACTTTAAGGAGCATGACATGCTCCTTATTTTCATCTTGGATTTCTATCATCCACCAGGGGAAGATCAAAATCCAGTTAGCTTCTAAGTCCTGTTCCTCTTGGAGTTGATCTGAATTTCTCAAGCCTCTTATAGTTGGATGACCCAGATGACCTTGAATATCCATGAAGAAAATAAGTGTTTTTGTTGTTTTAAGTCAATAAGAATATAAAGTATTTATGATGCAATTAAAACTTCTACAAAGAGTATGGAACCTCCAAGGCAATGCCAGGGTGTTGCCAAGAAACCAAATGTGTACCAACAGGCCAGTTCATTACCATCCTTGCCAAAACACAAAGGAGAACAATAAACAGACATCTCCCTTCCCTCTGCTGATGGGTGAGAACCACCTAGGATAACATGTCCCTTTTTGACAAGCTAGAGACTTGTGAACCTCAAGGGCCAGGTCAGGACTGGGACAGGCCAACCCAGAGATGTGAGCCAGGCCCATTTAATTTGGGGAAGCCCAATAAAAGACAAACAGAAGTTCCAAAATGAGTGAGTTTAATGAGTTCACATTAGGCAGGCAGAGGCCTCATGTCAGAAATTAAAATCAGAACTAGAAATAAAGAAAATATATCATTTGGACACACCCAAATAATAAACTACAAATCACATGCCCAGCAACATCTTTATGCAAATTACAATATTACAAATTATGTAGCCTCTCTGTGTGCCTAAGCAACTATTTTCTGATGACACAATTAAGAGACACTAAGGCCAGCTGCCTTGGCCATCACCTAATTGTCCACGGTCAGTGCTCATGTGACCTGTTTCTGCCTCTGTTATTGAGCCTAGCCATCTTTTTCTTCCCTAATATGTAAATTTTCTGCCATTCCTCAGTTAGCCTGGGCATACTCAACTTTTGTGGGGACCTCAGATGTCATCAGGAGACATCTAAGAAGTGTTCTTGTTGATTTGGTCAGTGGCCATATTTCTAGGTAAAGATATAGTCTTAGGAGTAATGATTTCATAGGGGTCTTCTGATTTCCTTATTGAGATATGTCTCTTTTCTGTATATTGTTCACCTGTGAAAACATTTACCTAATAGTTTGAACAGTAGATTTTCTCAAATATTTACATATTGACATGGTCCTATCGGTTGTAGCTCATGTCTCTGCTTTTTCAATGTGGGATCACTAACATTAATCCTATCTTCAATTCAATGATTTTAATTTTATCTAATCCCTTTTATGCTCTACTTGGAGAGAAAAAAGTAAGCTGTTCTTCTCCAGATGAATCACACTTAAGTCTCTGGGCATCCAAAAACAATATAAATAATAATCATTTTACTTTCATGAGGCAGAAGTGTTAAGAAAATTAACTCACAGGAATCAATCTCAATGGTCACCCTCTGCTTTTTTAGCAAATTTGGCATATTGATCATTCTATCAGCAGTATAATCTAAAAGAGTAAGCAAAACTAATATTTTCAAGTTTCATAAGCTAAGTGGAAAACAGAAAAGAAACAGCATAATTGGAGAATGTTTATTTTTAGTCAACCTTGAAGGTAACAGCACCGTGGACTGAAATGCTTCTCCTGTAGCACTTGTTCCACATGACTGTGTCTGAAAAATGTCATTGCCAAATGCATCCCTCTAGCAATCCTCTCGGGTGTTGGCTTTGGTTGCTTCAGAAGAGAGGTTTGTAAAGTCAATGTCTGTATTTCAAAAATGACATCACCTAAATTTACCTCTTTTACTCTGAAGAGGGAAGACATCTTTTTGGGGTCATCTAAAGAGAAAGGAGAAAACTTGGTGATTCTGCAATTATGATTTTCTTGTGCATAATAGAAATGCAAGGAACACCAAAAGAGGAATCTGAAGGTTAGTCATAAAGTGGCTAAATATGGCTTCAGCATATTAAGAAGGCTTTAAAAGGAAATAAACTTTGTCATAGAAAACCCACTGTTGTTTTCATTCAGTTGCCTCAGAATACTTTTCTAAATATGTAGTATCTTCAACCATCTTCAATTTTCTGTCAAAAATGTTCAGATGAGTTGAAAATGTATGTGATGAGTATTTTCAGATGTGCAATGCCAATTATATAAGTGCGATGAGCCTAGATGTAGAGAGTCTTAGATGCAGCAGACAATTCTGTGAAAGAGCTGGATTAGACCTGATGTGATTTAATTTTGAACTTAGAGTATTTGGAATATGTGTAGAAATATAACTTAAAGACCAAAATGAATCTCATAGTATTTTTACACAAGTCTACCTTTTTTCATATTTTTTAAACTTTAAAAAGTACTTTATAATTTCAGGAAGAGTTTCACAAACAAAGCAATAAGGGAAAAAGCCCTTTGTTCTAACATCTCTCATTTACAGCTCTTTAGATGTAGGGTAGTAGGTTTTTATGTATGATACACCTTCAATGTCTGTAAGCATATGCCTGAGATACATTGGACAACAAAATTATGGGCAGGAGGAATTGACCTTGAGAATTCTTTTAACTTCTCTGGGTAAACATTCACAGTGAAAATTACCATAGAGCAAATCCCACAAAAACTGCTGCATACAAGATAGGGTGAGAAAAATGTAAAACAGGAAAGAAATGGGACACCATCTGTAGAGGAGTGTTTGTGGTCTTGTATTTGCTAATGGTTTAATTCATTGGTTATAGCATGATGGTTTTCATGACATTTATCCAAACATCTGTGCAATTGGTTTTCATGACTGTAGTACTAAATTTGGTCTTTTCTTTTCAACAACAGAAGGCAAGGTTGTCTGTCAGCACCTGGTTAGCTATGAGGCAGGGTTCTTCCAGGCAGCCAGATTATCTGAGCTCAAGGCAATGGGTGTTCACATATTTTTAGTTGGTGAAGAAGCTTTTTGGATGGAGGTTAAATAGACTTTCCATGAGTTAGTAAACTACTATTCTTGTCATGTAATTCCTTAGGAAATAGAAGATGCATTTAAAATAGTTACTGAGGAAATAAGGAAAGAATCTCTAGGCAGGGTGTAACCAGTCATACACTGCCCAGGACATGTAGGCCACCTGCCCATTCTAACAAGAGGTCTGCAGCTGAAAAACAACCACAAGTAGCCTTGGGATGAATGTTCAACTATTATGTCCTCATTATTTTTGATAACATAATCATGCATTTATTACATCTATTCATGCTGCATGAGATATTCCATTCTACCATCCATCAGTTTGAGCCCCTTGATCTTGAAAAATTATAAAAATTAAATTCTTTTTAAATGACATTTTGCAAAAATGAACAGTTATTTACAGGAGGAAATGGCAAACAAAAACTTGGAACCAGTTGAATATTCACATTTATTTGAGCACAAGCCTCCTTGAGATATATTTAAAAATAGTTAAATTTCTACTTGCAAATAATTTGAGAATTTAATTAGTTTAATATTAAATTCTATATGAAATGGTTTTTGTAGCTATATTAATCAACTTTTCATCACTCTAACCAAAATACCTGACAAGAGCAACTTACAGGAGGAAAAGGTTTTCTGGGGCTCATGATTTCAGAGGTTCAGTCCATGGTTGGCCAACTCCATTGCTCTGGCCAAAAGGTAAGGCAGAATATATATCATGAAGGAAGGGCATGCTCACCTCATGGAAGCCAGAGAAGAGGGAGAGGGAGAAGAACTACAGACAAAATATAATCTCCAAGGGCATGCCTCTAGTGACCTACTTCCTCCAGCAACATCCCACCAGCCTAAAGTTATCACCCAGTACAGAGGTATTTTTCAAATTATTAATCTATCTAATGAATTAATCCACTGATTGGGTTATAGCTCTAATCATCTAATCTTTCATCTTTAAACATTGTTCTATTGCCTGGCATGAGAATTTTGGGGGATGCCTCATATCTAAATCTTAATATTCTGTCTCTGGCACCCAAAAGCTAACATTTATCTTACAATGTAAAATGTATTCAGTCTGTCTCCCAGAGTCTTCATAGTTTTAACAGTTTTTGCATTGCTCAAAAATCCAAATATAAAGTCTTCTTTGAGACAAAAGGCAAATTCTTGGCTCTGAACCCCTGAAACAATCAAAATATATAATGGCATAGAGCAAACATTCCCATTCTAATAGGGAGGAATGGGTACATAGAAATGATGTGACCAAAGCAACATTGAACCCAGCTGGGCATATATTATGTCCTGTTATTCCTTACACATTATCTGGTGAGAATCATCTCCAAAAGAGTTAGCCCATATGGCCTCTCTCTTAGGCTATCTCTAGCCCCTGCTAGCAGCTCTCCTTGGCAGATGTTCCACATTCCTGGCAGTTGTTAATCCTGAAGGTATCTAGAGCACATAAGTTTCCTTCTTATGGCTTCATATATTACCCTCTCAGGCCTGCACATAGGGATTTTGACCCTCCTACACTTTACATGATCTCTGAGGACTTTATTTGAAATCTTGTTGGAAGCCTTCTTGATGTCAAATAACTTCAACATCCTGCCCTGCATTTCTGCAGAACCAGCAGCATGTGGATGAAACTAGGGTGTGTGCCAGCTTGATCAGTAGCTGAGCCACTTGGATCATGGATGCAGTAACTTCTGAGTGCCTAGAACGAACATGGTGAAATAAATGAGGGGAATCATCTTCCTAAGGCCTCTGGTGTGAGCATGGTGTTCTCTCATTCTCTTAATTGAATTTTCATTTTATCCCTTTGAGCCTGCAATGGCTGTGGTCTTACTGACTCCTGAGGTGACTTTAGGCATCATTCTTAGTGTCTCTGTACAAAATACTCAGCCTCTTTTTAGTGGTAGGGATCTCTTCAGCAGCTACCATTCCTTGGCTTCAATTTTATATAAGCTTCTTTATTTTCTGGTCAAACTGTAAATTTCAAATTCTTCCATTCTGCTTTTCCCCTCCAATTATCAGAGTAAACCTGGATAAAAGCTGCAGGCAATACCTATGCCACTGTTTGAATATTGTGCAACTTGTAACTTCCTCTGACAGATTAGTTAGTTCACCACATTTAAATGTAGCCTCACACAAAGTCTCAGGACATAGGCAAAATGTAAATAAGTTATTTGTCATAATTTAGCATGTGTGGCTTGTATTCTAATTCCCAGAGGAGTTCTTGTTCTCTTCTGAGAACTCATGAGCAGTCTTCTCTGTCCATATTTCTATAGGCATTCTGGTCTTTTGAGCTCCTAACAGAATCATTCATTTAGCTCCAGTTACAACATTCTAAGGCTTCATTAGTCTACATCTCCAAACTTATCCATACTCCTCTCACAAACCTAGTTCCAAAAGCTTCTAACCCCATGGTCATGTTTGTAAAAGCAATGACCACTTCTTGGTACCATTTTCTGTGCTAATCAGATTTTCATCATTGTGACCAAAAATCCTGATAAGAACAACTTAGAAGAGGGAAAAGTTCATTTTGAGCTCATAGTTTCAGAGATTCAATTCATGGTTGATCAGCTTCATTGATCTGGGCCCATGGTGAAGCAGAACATCATGGTGGAAGGGTGAGGCAGAGGAAAAATGCTTAGCTAATTGCACCAAGGAAGCAGAGAAAGAAATCAAGGTGCTAAGAACAAGATATAACCCTAAAATCCATATCCACAGAGATCTGCTTCCTCCAACCGCACCCTGGTTGCCTGTAATTACTACATATTATAATAGTCTTTTTGAATTTGTCATCAATCAAATGAATTAATCCTCTGATTAGTATACAGCTCTCATAATCAATTGTTTCATCTTTGAGCATTGCTCCATTGTCTAACATGAGCTTTTGTTGGGGTGCACCTCAAATCTAAATCATAATAGTACCTTAGTTTTAGAAATAATTTGAACAATTAGAAAATTTATAACCTATATGATATATATTTCCAAAAGTTTTTTTTTCATATTACAAAATGTATAACATATTTTTATTACTTATCCTTGATATTGTTTTTTTCTTATGAAGACTCTAAATCAAGAGTAATAAATTATTCAAAGGAGATTCTGTCAGTGACTCATAAAGCTAAGTATATTGTTTTAGCCCATTTATTCTTAATTTTAAGTGCAGGACTACTACTAATTTATTTTAAGTTTTCACAAAATAACCTAAATCCATTAAAAAAAAATGGGTAAATAAAATGTAGCAAAACACACACACACACCACATACTCACACACATTGGAATACTCTTCAGTGTTAAAAAGAAGGAAATTCTTCCATATGTGATAACATTGATGAACAAGGTCTATGTGAAATAATCCAATCGTAGACAAATACCTTGTGATTTCACTTATATGAAGTTGAGTAGTCAAATCATAGAAATATAAAGAAAAATAGTAGTTGCTAGGGGCTGGTGGATAAAAGGGAGTGGGAGGTGGATGTTCAGGGCATTTGAAGTTTCAGCTGTGCATGGTGAGTAAGATCTTGGGATCTGGATATAACATTGTGCCTACAGCCAGCAAAGTTATTGTACACTTAATTATTGTCAGAATGGTAAATATGGGATGTGTTCTTACCACAGTTTATAAAGAGAAATAATTATGATCACTAATAGATTTTGCTATGGTTTGGATGTGAGATGATGCAAGAATGTTTGGAGGAGAATGATCGGGTCATAACCTTCACCTAATCAGAGAATTCAGCCCTGATGGGATTAACTGGGTGGTAACTGAAGTGTGGCTGGAGGAGGTGGGAACTGGAGGCATGGCTGCTGGTGTATATGTTTGTATCTGGCAAGTGGAGACCTCTCTCTCTACTCACTGATCGACATGTGAGCTGCTTCCCTCCACCACACTCTTCGGCCATGATGTTTGGCCTCACCTTGACCCCTGAGGAATGGAGTCTGCTATCTATGGATTGAGAGATCTGAAACTGCGGGCCCTCAGATAAACTTTTCCTCCTAAAATTGTTTTCGTCAAATCCTTTAGTCACAGCAGTGAAAAAGCTGACTAAAACAGATTTCATGTTACTCAGAAAAATGGTGACTGTTTACATACTAAAGGCATGACAACTTTGGGGTCAAATATCTAAATTGTGGATTAGTCTACTTTTAAAGAGACCCTAACCTATTTTCCAAATTTAGACTCTTAATAGTGTGTCTAATGTTTACTCTCAGTTGGGAAATTATAGACACATGACCTAATAAAAATTTTTAGAAAACATAGTTGACAATAATCTGAATTTTAAAATGTACTGCAGTTGTTAAAAAGATCTCACATAAAGTACTTAAATTTTGCCACACAAGGTCAGACACTGTGCTAAATTTAGTATCAGAGGTGCCAAACACTGTTTCACATACATCTTTGAAATTATAGTCTCTTAACTGGTGTCAAAGATAAGGAATCGTACAAAATTCTCAAGTATAGGAGAGCACAGAGATTCTCTTTTGGATGTTCCTTAGAGGGCGAGCAAAAGCTCACATCTTAAGGTTATGCTAGGGTTTAGCTCAGTCTAGTATAGGAGGCAGTCCTAGGTCACAGTCCCCACACTGGAATCATGCACCTCATACCATGAGAGTTGTCATGCTAAAGGTTGCACAGCAGATATGTAATTACCTGAGCTGAGAACATGCATGAAGTGTAATCTTTCTTTCAGATTTCTCTGTCACAACATTATTCCCACTCTATACATTCACCCATTTGAGGAAATGCATTTTAATTAGAAATAATTAAATTATGAAATGTGCATCTTTAATGAAATTTACATTAAAATATCATATATTTAGATGGAAAACTTGTTTTACATTGATAAATCAAAACACAATTTGGTATTGTTTGATGAGAAATTCTCAGACAACTATACTTTTGATGGGAATTATGATTCTGTGTTGGAGCTAAGAGAACACACACGCACACACACACACACACACAGATGTAAGCTGCATTAGGATATAACTGCATAGAAAAAGCTGTAGTCAGACATTCCTGGATTCCAATTCTGGTATGTCACTATAAAAGCTTATTGATTTCCCTGTTGTTTGTTTCTTTCCTGTGTCCCTTCCTCCCTCTCTCTTCTGTAATTCTGTTTTTCTTCCTGTTTCCTTCTTTAAAAAAATTTTCCTTATTATATGCTTATGAATAATTACACTGAAAATCTGCTAGGGACACCTGAGTGAGAAAGGAAACCTGACCTGGTAGGAAAGTAAGCAAGGAGAGTAGAGGTTGGAGCAAAGACCATGGTCCTATAGGACAGCAGTCCTGCACGGCTCAGAGCTCAAGCTAGCCAAGAGGAGGTCCGGCAGAATCAAGAGATGTGGTACAGCAGACTTGTGGAGGATAATGGGAACCGAATTTCTCTACCATCAGGGAAGTGAGGTTAAAAATATAGAATAGGGAAGAAGAGAATATGGCACTGGGGTGGGATTGGAAATATTGGTGTGAACTCATAATTTGATCAGACATAACTTTCCTAAGGAGGTGGCCTTAGAAATGAGATTCTGAAAGATGAGTAAGAATTTACCTTGTAGAAGAGAGACTAGCAGATAAGGAAAAAGGAGCAGAAAACAAAGTTTCTCTGAATGGAGGGAGCATCATAAAAGAAAGAAAACTTAAGTGGGCCTGAGAGAGAGTGGATGTTTAGAGCAAACTGCTTTGAGGTTAGTAGTAGCCCAATTATACAGGGGCTTGCAGGTCACAAGGAAAATACTCTGTTCCTCAACTATGACACAGTGAGTATCTATTTCAGGGTTTTTAGTAAAAGGTATCTTTTAAATGTCAAAGGGGAGATGTCAAATAGGCAGTCTGAGTAGCACATCTACTGTTCCGAGGTGGATGTGAACTTGGGAGTCACTAGTATGTGGTTTGTAATAAAAGCCATGTGTATAACTGAGCTTGCCAGGGATAGAACTTAGAACAGGAAAAAAAGAGAGCCCTGGGCCAAACCTTGAAAAGTCTGTTAATGGTCCACATTAGGAAAAGGATGAAGAAGAAACTGAATAGCCCATTAGTCAAACAAAAAAACAAAAACAAACCCAGGAAAGGATAGTGACTAGAAGTACAAGGAATGGTGCCTTTTTTAGGAGAGCAAAGCTCATAATCTAACAATGTTGTTGTACTGGGATGTCAAGTGAGAAGCAACTGGACACTCTCCACTGGATTTAGTAGCATGTCAAAGTCATTGGTGATTTTAGCAAGAGCTGTGGGGAGAAACCATGGAAGCACACATCTTGTGGTAGCCTGAGAAGGAGGCAGGAGATACCAACACAGTCAAGTGACATAATGTTTCTCCAGACATGTGACTGCAAAGAGGTCAAGAAGATAGGGGCAAGTGCTTGAAAGAATGTGTGTGTTGGAGAGAGAGAGATCATTTTGGGTTTTGTTTTATATAAATATGCCAAGGAGACTTGGGCATATTTAATTTCTGATATAGAAAAACCTCAGTAAAAGATGAAGTAAACAGTAAGGCACCTACAATCTGGAAAGAAGATGGTTTCAATGCAAAGATGAGGAGAAGGATGACAACAGATTCGTTGTAGAAGTAGGAAGGTTTGTGTCTGCATGCTTATCTCATGTTCAGCTCTCCCTCTTTCTGCCTGCCTGTGAAAATCACTCACATTTTTGAGGACTGTTGTTGTTGTAAGTTGAAGAAATTAACGTAAATTGCTTTCAATCCCAAAATTGATTAAATTGTTGTCTTATTTTTTATTTTGCCATAGACAGGAAACATTTAGATCTTGCATGCTATTGGATTTTATGTGAACAGTTGGTCTTCTTTTAGCAAAGCACATATAGTGCATGAACTTCCTATGTGTGAGCTGTGTGAATGAACAGGACATTTTGTTGTTCTTGCTGCTCCTGCTCATTGATTTGAACGGTAACTATGTGGCATTTCCACAACTATAAGTGCTAAAGCTCTTATGAAAATAAAGCAAACTACTTCTTACATTACCTTTAAGCACAAATGGTGGTGTTCAGTGTGAGTGTATGCCTGTGGAAGAGATACCAGATATGGCTTCTCCAGAAACCCCATATTTTTCATTGAGAGTTCACTTCTGAAGACATTTGAAGGACACACCTTAACTGTAGTTTGCATTTTCATGGTGAATAGCTGGCCACCAGGGGGCAGGATTGGATCACAAAAGTTTATCATTACTCACCTAGAGAAACGTGTATGGCTATGTATAAAACCACTGCTGTGATTCATTTTTTTTTAACAAATTGGATCCTTGATAAGTCATTTTGTATCCTGTCCACAAACTCAAGAGATGTAATTTATATCAAATTTACATTCTATTCTTTTTCAAAACAAAAAAATATTGTCAACTTCCATTTTCTATTTAATTTTATGCTTATCATATATTGGTATTAGTGGGAAAAAAGACATTTTGCAGGTGTTAACTGTTCTTTAAATATTAGCTATATAAAATAAAAAGGTTTTTGAAAAAATTAAAACTATAAATAGAAAATATTGACTGGGATACTGGTTTCAAAAATTGGAATCTTAGAACGTAACATTTATTCTGTTTCATAGTTACAAAATAAGATCTGTTTTATTAGGGAAAACAGTAATTACTGATGCACAAAAGAGAAGAAAATACTAAGCAGACTTTATTCTAACACCCAAAGAGAGCCACTGTTACCATGTTGGCATATTTCTTTAAAGATGAAGTTTTAGATCAGGATTCCTCTATTCCATTCTGTCATTCTCAAACATAGGATCAAGGCATTCTGAAACTTGCTTTTGCTTTTCAATAAAAAAATTCACTTCTAATTTTCCTATCATTGAATGTTCTTTTACATCACAAAGTGTAGCATCTTTGTACTATATCATTGTACATTATGTGTATATTCAACACTTAAAATTATTTAAATTCTTTATAACCATTTGACTAATTCCTTTTAAGAAATAATAAATCATAATCTTTTGCTTCTTAGATGGGTGGACTATAAAGCATGTGAAGTTAACATTTTTCTTATTCAGAACACTTTCTATACACTGAGAAACATAGAGTTCACTTTCAAAGGAAAAGATCAGTTTTAATAAGAGCACTCCACTAATTCACAGCCTCTTGAAGAAAGGTGAATCACAATTTGGAGATAATATTTCACATTCATTTTCAGTATTAATCATCTAATTCTTTTTCCTATGTCATTATGTCAAATTGCATTAAATAACCACTTCCCAAAAGAAGTCATTTGAAATGTGGTTCCTCACTATGACTAAGAGTATGGTAATTTTACCTTATTTCCTTTATCTAACACATCCTTCTTTAATATTGCTTACCAACACCTTAATGGAATGTTTTTCCACACTTTTCACATGCCAGTGCCAATTAATATTACAAAGCTTAGAATAACTCCTAAGTATACAGAAGTAGAGCTACTGAGGCCTATTCAGGCATCAGAAACTGCAGCTCATTTTTCAAGGTGGTATTAGTACTGATATGTAATGTGCATAATTATGGGATTCATCAATGATTGCCATCACTGAGTTTGGACAAGTCATTCAAAACATCGGAAACTCTACATTCGCCGCTACTGTGGAGCAGGATTGGCCATTTCTATCTTTGCAATGTTGTTGTGAATCTTGACCATGTTTGTTTATAAGGAGTACGTGTTGCCTGAATTTCATGGTCAGGCACTGAAAGTAGGGTAGAAATTCGTTCTGGGTAACATTGGGCCACTCCAAAATCTCAAACGCATTACCAGGAGACAACCAGAACCTTTACATTTGATATAATTCCTTCCCACTTCCCTGAAGGTCAAGAAGTAATCTCAGGTGTTGTAGCTAAGATCCTGCTAGTCTACATTGTCAACCCCAGCTTCATTTAACAAGAGGGGAGCCATGACCTGGCTCTGAGGCCTACTTGCCTTCGTTGATCCTGGACCCTCATGTGTGGCTGGCAGGAATGTAAAATGTGCCAGTAACAGTGGAATTGTTTGAGATTTCTGTAGAATGTGAAGACTACAGTTACCATGTGATCCTGCAATTGCATTCTTAGAGATATGCCTAAGAGAATAAAAACATAGATTCACACAAAAATGTGTACATGAGAGCTGGGCGTGGTGGCACAAGCCTGTAATCTCAGCACTTTGGGAGGCTGAAACAGGAGAACCGTGAGTTCAAAGCCAGTCTTAGCAATGGCGAGGTGCTAAGCAAGTCAGTGAGACCCTGTCTCTACATAAAACACAAAATAGGGCTGGGGATGTGGCTCATTAGTCGAGTACCTCTGAGTTCAATCCCCAGTACCCCCTCAAAAAATTTGTATGTGAATATCCATAGTACCAAGTTCATAATAGCACAGAAGTATTATTTAGGAAACAACCTGTATCTATCAGTGGATGACAGAAATTTATATCAGTAAATAGAATAATATTTGGCAATAAAAGGAAATGAACAGAATACATACAACATGGATGAACATTGTGCTAACTCAAAGAAGCCAGTATAAAATACTAATCTTTTATGTTTTTCAAAATTTTTTTGTAGTTGTAGATGGACAACATGCCTTTATTTTATTTTTTTGTTTTTATGTGATGCTAAGGATCAAGCCCAGTGCCTTACACATGCTAGGCAAGCGCTCTGCCACTGAGCTACAGCCCCAGTCCTAAAATACTAATCTTGTCTGATGTCATTGGTACAATGCTCAGAATAGGAAAAAAAAAAAAAAAAAAAAAAAGACACGTGGACTGGAGTTGCCTCTGGCTGGGAGCAGATAGGTGGGAAAACACAATGGGGAATGATAGCTAACACATGGAAGGGTTCTTTGTGGTGTGATAACAATGTTCAGAAATTAAATGGTGGTAATAATTGCACAATGGGTAAATATAGCAAGAACTATTGAATTGCACACATTTACTGGGTAAACTGTGTATGTATTACCTAGACTGCAGTAAAGCTGTGTAAGAAAAGGGGAGTCCTCTCCCTGGGCCATCTCTCACATTCAGATTTTCAACCACACTCTCCAGCAGAGTTGGTTCAAAACAGTATTATTTTCCTGATCTCTTCCAAATCCCTGGTCACTCTTTCCTTCCAACTCTAATCAAAGCACTGCTCTCCCTAAAGCTCTCTCCACTAGTGGTTTTCTTATCTTGCACGGATCTTGTTTTCGCAGGTCTGGAACCAGTGTGGATGTCCTATTGATTCTTCATTTCTATTTTCACGCTTTTTCTTTCAGTTCCCTACACAGCCCCATCCTTGAGTCTCTGGTGGTCAGATGATACTACCTCACCCCCTGTTATGCCATGATCATCTACCCAGCCACCTGCCCAAGATCATATCCAGGCCTCACTGTTCATTATGGTAGCTTTTAGCTGCAATGCCCCTCAGTCACCTGAAACATAGCCAGTCTGAACTGAGATGTGCTTTTCTTGGAAAATGCGTACTGGATCCCAAAACAATAGTGATTTTATAGCAATGTAAAATATCTTAATAATTTTACATTGATTGCATATTGCCACGATTATATCTTCACTATATCAGATTAAGTAAAATAAAATTTTTTAAAATGTGGGTGCTAGGAAATTGTGTATGAGACTTTTTTCTTCGTTTTTATTTTTTTAGGTTTTTTTCCCTTGACACATAATAATTTTACATATTTATGGGGTACAGTGTGATGTTTTAATATATGAAAACATTCCTTCCTTTTTTTCTTTCCATATTGTTTTTCCTTTTAGTAAGATGAATCATATTTAACATTGTCTTGAATGTAACCATTTACTTGAATATAACCTTTACAAGGACATTTTGTTCCCTTGTGCACCCCAAATTCCCAGAACAATGACTGACAGAGAGTAAAAACTCAATAATTATTTGTTAAATAAAGCAGTTTTCAAATATAAAACCAGTGTTTATGTCACCAAAGTTCATATGTACTTAAAATAATATGACTATTTTAGCAATTTTTACAGTACTTTTCTGTTTATTTTAGAATAATAAGCAAAGAATTACATATTTCTCTTTTTCAAATTTCCCTTTTGAACTAATAAGTGCAGTGACTGAGATATTGGGGATATTGACAAGGCCAGAGATTTAAAAAGAAAACAACTTACATGGAATATAATGTGTGATTATATATTTAAGCAGCATTAAACCAATACATGCTGCAAATGACCAATATGTTAGTATATATTCAATAAACAGGATAAAAGAATATTTTTAAAAATTTTTTTTAGTTGTAGATGGACACAAATATATTTATTTATTTATTTGTTTGTTTGTTTCATGTGGTGCTGAGGCTTGAACCCAGTGCCTCCCGCATGTAAGGCAAGTGGTCTACCAATGAGCTATAATCCCAGCCCCACAAAAGAATATTCTTTTAGGATTTCCAAACCTTAAAGATAGATCATTTGCTTTCCAGTTAGAAATTCTCAGAAACTATAGCCACAATTGCAATCTTTGTTAAAAAAAATTATGAAAATTCAGGAAATTTCATAATCCTTAAAAATTCCTGTTAAAATGGTTTCATAAATTCTCTTCTACAGAAACAATATTAATAAACACCCTTCTTGCTTAGAATGAGTTCTATCAGGGGTAATGTGCTTGTGTTTCTTCCCTGAGTAAAATGCCCTGGGGATCCTTAGCACTTACAGGACAGAGCCCATGTGTGACATCCCTGGTCCTGAGGTCTGACCTCTATCTGGGTCTATAGCCTCTTCTCCTGCCACATTCCACTCCCCTTATGCAGTGTACACTTTATCTGCCACTTCTTTCCAGGATAATCCTGGGAACAGTGAGTTTCAACAATTTTCCCTGGCAGAGGAACACCATAAATGGGAAGGCCATGCAGACCTGAGATTATGTCACTCCATTATCAAGACTCAAAGGAGCTGTATTTGAAGTCTATAAAGACAAGGAGATGGTGGTTGTGTGGGTGTAAATCGGATGATGTAATGTCAGCTCAGTTCCTTTTATTCCACTCTCTTAACATAGCTTGGTCTCAAGATGAGAAGGTCCAAATGTACAGAGCCATTGCTTGTATTTTAGCCAATTTAGAAGAGTAGACATCTGAGCAGGGAAAGAGTTCAGAAAATTCTTTATTTAGTTTGCCTCTTTTCTATTATTATTCTCTGTGTGAAAAAAATAATTGTAATGAGCTTTGACAAGTAAACTGTATGCCCAGTTTTATTTAAGATAAATAGCTGATTAGAGCATTACTTTAATAATCCCTTCCTTTTAAAACTTATAAAAAGCATTATATTCTAACTAATAAAGAAAACAGTATAAACAGAATAAATATGATTGTTATATAAACATGGAGATGTAGGCAATCAATAGGTGATGGAAATTATTAATGAAATTATGTTAATGTAATTATAATAGTTACATTTACATATTATAAGTCACAATTCAGCAGTTGTATGTTTAGCATGTAGTTAAATTTTCAGAAATAACTATTATATTTTCTTTTAAAATTGTGAAATTTTCAAACTCCATATTTCAATATTTCTAACCGTATAAATATTAATTAGCAAGTAAATTAAAATCAAACTCTCCCATCCAGAAACTGTTGATAATTCAAAGTGTTATATCTTGTCCTACAAAAATGTCTTAAATAAATGTCTTAAAATGTCATCTACTCAAAAATATAACTTCTAAGCTACTGAATGAAATATGAATAAATATAAGAAGAAAATATAGTGTAAATTTTTATTTTTCATTTTGAAGAATAATTTTTGTGCGATTTTCTTAGCTTCCAGGTCTCCTCTGAGAAGACCTGTCGTCAACACACTAATAATGATCATAACTTCCTCCCCCATCCACCCCATGCATGTAGCACCTTTCTAATACTGATAAAAAAGTAACAGAATTCCTCAAGCTGGTTATGGCAAGAAGAAAATCAGTCAATACAGATGCAAAAGTTGTATATTTCTCCAGAAGGAGACTTTCTTTTCACTTCCTAGGGTTGATAATGTCTCTTGTTCATTTTCAGTAATCAAAACTATCACTTCTGAGGTCACCATAGAAATAAAAAAAGAAAAAGATAACAGAAAGAAAAAAAAAGCCACCATAAGCTTGTGAGAACTTGTCTGCATGGTATAATTACCAAGATGTGTCACTACCAAATAAGTCAAAATGACACACATTTCCTGTGAACTACAATTAACCAGGTAGTTCTTCTGGGTTTTCCTGTTTTATTCTAGGAAACTGTAGAAGAAAGAAAAAAAAATTTAAAAAAGCAAGGGATTCTAGAAGACATCTCAAGAAATAGACTCAAAATGAACTCTCTGTTGTTCTAGCCACATCCATAAGGTGTACCCAGTTCTTCAAGTAAGGAAAGCAGGCCAGGAGCTTAGGGCCAGGGAGAGGCACTTGCAGGCCACCAAGTACACAGATAAGGCTTCAGGCAAAGAGGGCTAGCAGAGGTGTGAGCTTTGGAGCAGAGGACAAAGAGAGATAGACCTACAGGAAAAGAAATATGTGACTGCTAATATATGATGATAAAATAAAATATCCCTATATTTCTATGGCTAAAGAGGAAGAAACAACTAACTACATGCCTGTATCTATTGTATATTTCTATAATTTTATGATTTACCTAAAAGTGCATTTTTTGAAGGTTCCTCGTCTCCTGATTTTGAAGGAAATCAAAATCGTCACCTGATTACAAATAACCACCTTGACTCACCCATGTGAAAATTTCCTTAACTTAAGTGTAATTATTTCTACTAAAATATTATCCCTAGAGTAAAATGCCTTTCCTGATGTCTCTAAACCCCAACACACACGCTACCACACTCTAATAATCTTACACACAGAAAATATTGCCACCTGAGAGAAGCAATCAAACAGAAGCTACAGGTGAGTCAAAGAGATAAAACAACTTGCTCATAGGAAGAAGGTAAGAGGCAGAGTCAGCCAGAATCTGCACAATTCTCTTCGTCCATGATGTCTAGAGAGCACAACCAGTGGATCAAACTGAACCTCTAATGTGAATTTCCTGGATCCCCTGAAAACATGGTCATAAAACTTGACCAATCAGAAGTTACATTGCTGGAGATTTCTGAAAAAGAATGACAAGAAAACAGTGGAAATAGCGAAACGTTGTTAATTTAACATCATTCTGTGTGTCGAATGGGTAAACTTGTAAAACTAAGCATCACCCTTGAGTTATTGTCCGAAGTTTTATCAATGGCAAGGACATAACGGTGTACCTGCATTGTCATACCCAGAAGTTGCTGGGGTGAGGATAGTGTTCATAGAATTGAGAGTCTAAACTAATCAACTCTTGGATTGATTTTTTTAAAAAATAAGAATTTAAAGATATATGTATTTATCAAAAATTTAAGGAATTTTACAATAGGTAGAAATTAAGAGATTATACCACCTTCATGATTTTCATGTCTTTATATTTGAGATATAATGAAATATAAATTATATTTTTCCACTTCTCATTGTTCTTTAGTAACAAAATAATACAGATGAGAAAGTTTTGTTTTATGACGTCATTTTTATGAATAAGAAGTGAGTCACTCGATACAGAAACAAATGATGAATTACCACCTTCATGCTACCACCCAGTTATTTTGAAAACCACAATTTTTTTTCCCCAACACTGTCTCTGTTGATAGACATTTTGGTTGCTTCCAGAGACAGTCTTTCATTAATTAAATCTTTTCTTTCATTAATTAAATTTTGTGAATTAGCAGTTTTGAAAGTCTCACGACGTCTGAAATTGATAGGCAAAAGCATGTGATGGTGAATATCATGACATACATGTATGGCTCTAACTCATGCTCTTTTCACTACAGAGATACCATGAAATGCGTGGAGATATCTTAATGCCAATATGTAAAAATAATATATATCTACTGATTGTTGAATTTCAAAAGGTCCTACTGTGTTTGAATTGTATTTGCTATCAAATGAACTTTGACAACATGTATGTAAGACAATATCATGTTCTCTAGTAGACTATAGAGTTTAACAAAATATATTTAACATTAATGTACCAAGCAAATTTCATTGTTTTGACTAAAAATCATAGTTAAGAAGGTTGGTCATTTAAAATAAAATTAAATTAAAAAAAATAAACTCCCCAATGATGTTATATGTGTATCTTATACTCCATTATATTCCAAAATAATAGTTATTCACAAAATTATAAAAAGTGAATCATAATTTTAACAAATTAAAACTCAAAGACAAATGCATTTTAGTACTTTACCACTGAATTCTTCAGAAAATTTATGCAAATGCCCCACTTGAAATAAGTAACAGAAAATACCTTAAATATTGTTAGACCACATGTGAATATGGTCTTGTTTTTTTTTTTTTCGTTTGTTTAAGAATAGCAAAATTGAACTTTTCTGGGCAAGCAAATATAGTCATTATGTGACCAAGAAAGGCCTAGAATTTATGTCTCCTCAATTTCTGTTATCTTCACTATAACTAGCTGCATCTCTCTGAAGAATCATCAGTAAAGTTATTTTGAAAAATTTGGATAAAATTATAGAAAATCTATTTGTTTGGATGGTTTCTTTGTAGAGAATTATCTTCCAGAATGTCATCTATCCTTGTCTCTGGAATCTCACTGCCTTGTATTGTTTTCTTTGGAATTTATTCATAACGTTGCATGGTGGCTGGCATGCAGTGGGATGTTTTGCTTTTGATCTCAGCTATAAATTTCCACTTGAGCAAAGAGGCTTTCTGTTCTGATATGTAGAGATAGATATGGGCATAGTCAACTTATTCCTGAACTTATATTTACACTATTACTTGGTGAATTTGATTAAATTAATCCTACAAATTTCATCCTAGCTTCTATTTGGATTAAACTCACTGCGAGTTTGTTTTGAAATAATTGGAATTTCTCGTATATCTCAAAGAATAACCTGATTTTCCCCACACGTGCTTTGTGTTCAATTAGAAGTTACTGGAATAAAATATTCACAGGAGTTGGTTTGAAGATAACAACCACATAACCTAATTGTTTCCATTTTCTTTCTCCCTCCTTTGGGCCATTTGAACAATGAATCCGGAACTAAGGTGTTTTGGGAGGCAGAGAGGCAGAGCTTCTTTCCTCACAACCTGACTCATACACCCATCAAGCCAATTGTTGTTAATATCATTTTTCATGTAAAAATGTAGACTAAAGCACAGGAATTCAAGAGAATAGCATGTTTTCACTTTATCTTTCTAAATATTACAAACAAATGTGGATTTCCTAATAAGTAAAAAGCCAGCTACAATCATCCTGGACAAGTGTTTTTTTTAGTGGAGGTGGAGTTGTTGATAAAGTGAAAGGAATTTATAAGACAACGGCAAAACCGGCATGCACCAACTGGCATCTGGGTGTATTAAATGACTAAAACTAGAGTTCCTATTCATTGAGAGGTTTCCTAGCTCGGATGTGTCATCAAAGAACAAGCTGCATGCTATAAGAGTAAGAAATGACAGTGCGTTACCTGTGGCACAAAGTTTTTAATAAACGATTCTGAAGTAGTCATACTGAAATTTAATCAACAGTGGAAACACAATGCATTGTTCTTTAGAAAATGAGGGTGGCCAGTATCTTCTGAAATTAATGTACTCACCAAAATTTTAGCCATTCTCTAGATATTTCTTTTTTTGTTATATCTCATTTTCTATGAAAAGGTTTCTTTTTAGTTTGAGGGAGCAGTAAAAATAAAAACTATGTTGCCATTTTCCTTGGTTGTATCTTGAAAATTTAATCTAATTATAACAACTTTTGATCCCTCTGTTCCTCTCTCCAACCCTCCTATATTGATTATATTGACTATTTTTCCACCATTTGAGCATGCTCTCTCCAACAAACACCCAGTTGGCCTTACATCTCTGAGGTACATTCGAATTTCTGACATCACCTCTAAGTATATGCACAAACAACTCTAGCCCCAATTCCAGAAAAGTTGGAGCAAATTTTCTTTCTCAGATATGAAGTAGGCATCCGCCAATCAGAACAAAGATCATTCAAAAATAATTATTTCTCCATATGCTCTTTGTTTTAATATTCTATTTGTTGTAATATTCATCGGCACAGATGACATTTGATATATGTATTCCTCTTGTCTTGTCCAAAGATGCTTTTCCCTTGGTTCCCAGGATGGCACATGCTTTTAATTTTATTTCTCTCCTATTAGACGCTTCTTTTCAATTTTTTTTCCCCATTAGGTTCTTCGTCTGATGCTTGATCCCAAACTTCTGTGGTGCTTCAAGGCGCAGTCCTATGACATGTTCTCTTGTCTTTCAACAGTCCTTTAAAAACGGTCATCTGGCCTTACACTGTTAAATGCCACTTATAATCTGAAGAGTTCTGCAATGCTCGTTAAGGACTTTCTCAGGATCAACTAAATGTACAGACTCAAAACACTGACATAAACTTTACTTGGTGTCAGTCCACTCTGTAGGTTATTAGACTGTTTTTAAATCATCCTATATGAAAATATTTCACACAATCTTTCTGTCGGGGGTCATAACTCTACAGGATTGAATTAAGGCTGAAGGCCCTAATGACTGTCTTACCAGTCCTTATGTCATTTCTTAGGCACTTATCCTATCTGGAAACTTTTTAATCTGAGCATTTTAGAGCCCTATCCCTGCCCTCTTTTTTGCTCAGATGTACTGAGATTATATTGACTATTAATACCTTGAGCTGGCCTTTTTCCAAAAGAGCTCTCAATGAGCATCCCCATTGTTTGTTTCTTTTGCAGGATTCCAGTATCATAGACCTTTTTACTAAATATATAATCCAGTTTTTTTTTTTTCTCAACATTCTAGAAGATCAACTCATGGTGCTGTGCCTTCTCAGAATCCATTGGAAATTTACATATTGCTCCGAGTTTTCATATATAATGGGTGACTTGTGATGGCATTTGTGGTTTTGTGGTTAGAAAACCACCATTTGGAGCACTGAACATTTTTTTCTGCTTCAGGGCATCAATGTTTGTCTTTGGGAAGACTACACCTTTGTTCTGAGAAAATAATTGCTTCATATCATGCACATACTGCATATGGTTAAAATATACCAAGGGAAAGAAACTGCATGTATGCTTTATATGCAAGCAATAAGTATTCTGCTAAGCAATAAAAGCTGGATGAAATAGATTGATCATGTAAAAGAAATAATTTTTTTAAATGTAGTTAAAAAAAATGATTCCAAATGGGTAGTATACTGCAAGCACCAAAACTACATTTTTAGCAATACGTATGTATATCCTGTTTGTTGATTTTAGTTCCGACATTTACAAAAAAAAAAAAAAAGTAGAGTGGAAGATAAAACTAAGCCATAGTAGGGAGAACTTTTAGAACTAATTTCATGGACCATATACAATTTATGCCCAGTCTGTGGTTAAACTGACCAGAAAAGCTGGGGTTGTAGTTCAGCAATACAGAGCTTGTGTAGCATGCACGAAACCTGGGTTCTACTCCCAGCACAGCAAACAAATCAAAACAAAATACATGAAAATTTGAGAGAGCATAATTAAGATAATAAAAATAAACTTTTCATATAAACTGTCAATGACAATGGTTGCTTTACTGTGCCTTGGTACAGGTAATCCCTTGATGGGGACACTCTAAGGGAGTTGACTTAATATTCACCATGAAATATGAATGTCTCCACTAGAATATGGAAGAAGACTGGAAGTTGGAGTTGTTCCTATTGGTCAGGCCAAGCTGAGAAGTCCTCCATGGAACCTACCAACAATGAATCAAAGCTGAAGAGGTAGAACATAAAACTGGACATACAAGGGGTTACTAATGATAAGCTAACGTTCATTTTAATTTTTATCCTCTCTCCATCTTGTTAAAAGGCATGATCCCATCTTTATGATATTTAAGGAAATAAAGGAAATAATGGCTGCTCTCTCTAACAGAGGTCAGTGGAGTGTCAGAAGTAGTCACTAAGGGCAATAAGTCCATGAAAATTATGACCATGTTAGGAGATTTGGCAGCACTGCTAGCAGGACTATGCTACTCAGCTGAGGAGACCAGAGTGGAGAAGCTGGAGTTGGATTTATTTTTTCTAAATACAAAATGACTTTATGACCCAGAAGTTGACAAAGATAGCTGGGGAACTGGCTTTTGAAATCCAGGCTGATGTAGGCTTACATAAAATAATTTGCTATAGAACTGATGCACAAATTTATTCTATAGACATACTTTAGTAAGGCCTAAAGACAAGAAAACACAATTTCTATACAGACCTACTTAGTGATCTGCAAGGTTGTTTCATGGAATCATCTTCTAACTCCATAGCTTCCACTCTTCCAGCTGTTCCCTCAGCTGTTGCTTCTTGTACTTTCTGTCATGGAAGATATGATTTAAACCTTTCCCTTGGACCTGGAGTATGTTTTCATTTTTGTTAGGGCTGAATTTCTTCTTGCACCAGTTTTTCCTTTAGGAAGATACCTTTGGGTACCTTTCATGCAACCTGGCAACAGCTCTTTAACTTCCTAATATTTCTCTATAAGATATTCAAAATCACAAACAAATTTTGTTTTGGGCACAATTGTAGAAAACAGACAAATAAACACATAGATAAGTTCCTCAAAGATAAACAACTCTAAACAAAGATTTCAATTGATTGTTACATATACAGAAATTACCAGTAATGATTTTAGTTCATAAAATTTGTTAGGATTTCTTTTTAAAATTTAAATTTAGTATCATACCAGATTCACTATTTATTTAATTCAGCTATTTGTTTTGAATGCATGCAAGGTTCAAAACATTGCATGAAATGTTAAACTTAAGACTGTCATGTTCCACTGTCACATAAAATTTGTGAAAATCCAAGTGTTTGCCAAAGTTTAGATCTAGAAATTGTATAGTAAATTAGGTATAAAGATAATATGAATGAACATACCACAAAATAATTATATATAATTTTAGTGGCAAAAAAGTCATCAAATATTTGTACATAATTCTATGGTTCAGCAAGGTAGTAGTAAAAGTTTGGGCTCAGTGAATCTTTACCATCAATCAACAGAACAGCTAAAAGAGCTAAAATGGACAAGTAGGAAGGACTGGACATGTGGGACCTCTGCCTACCTCTTCTCATTCTCTGAGGGTCTTTCTTGGACTGGTCCCATGGTAGAGGATAGTGTCAGAAGCAAGAGAGGATAAACCTTATGCATGAGGTCTTATGCATGCAACTTTTCACTTTCTCCTGCCTTCCTGGACAGAGAAAGCCACATGGCCAAGAAAAAGGGCACGTAGGGGCTATCCTAAGGCAATCATAGAGTGAAGAAAACTCTAGCTCCCAATTTGAAAAGAGTGCCTTTCAGTGGACATGTCTAATGTGCGTGCAATTCTAATAAACGTATAAATAAATTGAGAAAAAGGAAATCCAAAATAATTATAATATAAATGAATGTGAATGGTGGAAGACTTCCCTTCAGTTTCTGAAATGTAATATTACCCTCTTTCTGTTATGTTTCATTTACATATTTTTCAATGTAATAAATATTTTAATTTTATTTACATGATTCTTAATCACATCCATACAAAACTGATTCTTGAATCAAATAAAAAAGACTGATAGTACTTATGCTTCATTGTTTCTTTATGGATCAAAAAGTAGTTAATTTTGATATTAAGTAATTGTGATTAGTACACTATTTTAGGTGTTGTTTGAATAATGATCATTATTCCTAAATGTAATAACATACCTACATTAGTTATCTTGGAAGCTATCTTTGAGTCAAATAAATGTTAGTGAAAGAAGAGACAGTAATAAAATCTATACTTTGAACTAAATAAATCACTACCAATGGAAATCCTCTTGTTCTAGAGAGAATTCTGGGTTTCTTTCCTGTCATGTTTGTGGTCGTTGCTGTTGTTAGTCTTTGCTTAAGGAGACAGAATTATGAAACAGATAAATATTATAAAGGCAACCACGACTGCCAGAAAAAGTGTGGTAATAAAGAAGGAAAGAAAGTTTGAGGCATACAGCACATTTCCATTTGTAACAACCTACAAACCTAGAAGACATAGCTTCCAAGTCAGCAGTAGTGGTATACTCTGCAAATAATCCTGGATAGCATGGAACCATATGGGTTAATCACTGCCATTCAATCAGAACTTCTTAATTAATATGAGAAAATTTCTGTTGGGGTAGTGTATGCAGCATTGTTTTTCAAGTTGAGCTTAGGTGAGTCTAGAGGGGCTGGCATATACAGTGAATACAAAATTCTACCTTGAAATACTGAATTCTTTAAGGCAAATATTTAAGCAATGTATGAGGTACAATTTTAGCCAAGAGCCTTCAATATTAAACCAAGATTAAATTGTTAGCTAACTAATGTTAAATTCATAACCTCATCTAAAACTTCTAATGGGAAACTATACAAATTTTATGATATATAGATTTTTAAAAATAGAGAATATTTAGTTTCAAAATAGATGTAACATAAATTCAATGAACTCACTAAAAGTCTCCCAGGAGACTTCTAAATAATAATAATATTGTTTTGTTTCATTTTCACATTATATATTACAGAAATATAAAAATCTTAGGAGTTAAAAAGCAGTTTACCATTCAATTTTCATAGAACTATGATCTATAATACTTGAGGAAATTAATTTTGTTTGAAATAAGTTTGATTACTTTCCAAAGTCATCCAGACAATTATTATTTAATATGGCTTAGAATTCAGATATCTGTATTTTTCTAAACATCAATGTTAAATTTTGTGGAAGCTCAAATAAGGATAATTTGAAAGGATTTATACAAACCAACCCAAATTATTCCTTTGAAGATTTAATGATTTAAGGGAGTAGATGTCTCTTTTATTCTTCCTTGTGTTTTAATTCTTGATTTTTTTGTGAACTTTTTTCAACCTGAAGTATAGAAAAAAGAAATAAGAAATTCTCTATTTCATTTTATTCATGAGATACTGCAGCAATAGTAATTTTTAAAAATATTTGTAGCATACTTTGTTTACATGAGGAAAAGGATTCTAAATTGCCTTAACTTTAGTACTTTTCTGTATAGGCATATTAGAACACTTATAACTGTGTTTTGAGTCACAAGAAAGTTGAAATAAATAGGGTCAACATTGTAATTCTTGAGTTTTTAAAGATGGAGACCAAACATTCTCATAAGAATATATTGTAAGTTACATTTCTGAAAGTGCAATTCAAGTCTACACATGAAATAAATCAAATTAAAACTAGTCTACTGAAAATGGTAGATTCCTGGTACATAATTTTTGAATGTATAAGAAAAAATAAGCCAGGCGCGGTAGTGCAAGCCTGTAATCCCAGTACGTAGGGAGGCTGAGACAGGAGAATCGCGAGTTCAAAGCCAGCCTCAGCAAGGGCGAGGCGCTAAGCAACTCAGTGAGACCTTGTCTCTACATAAAACACAAAATAGGGCTGGGGATGTGGCTCAGTGGTCGAGTACCCCTGAGTTCAATCTCCAGTACCAAAAAAAAAAAAGAAAGAAAAGAAAAGAAAAAATATCTTAAACAGAAAGGAGTAAGTAAACCTAGAGTTTTCTGTTGCCTCTATTTGGATTCTTTAATGATATTTCTCAAGGGGTTGTCAGTAAAAGATATGAAAAACTGTGCATCCTAATCAGGTTCAGTTTGCTTTCCTACCCAAGTTTTAACACATTCACTAAGTTGCTAAGTGGGACTCGGTATCATTACTGAAATACTCAAAGTTTATGTTTTAAAGTGATATGCAAGAGCTCTGTGTTTTAACATAATTACCACGGAGAGTATCAAGGGAATTGCATTCTTGTACTTTAAGCCTTTTTATTTTTAGTTATTATCATTGAAACATAATATTTACAAGTCTTTATGGGGTACATTACAGTAATGCAATGTTTGTATACAATGTGTAATGATCAAATCAGGGAAATAAGCACTTCCATGTCCTCAAACATTAATCACTTCTATAAGCACTTCCATGTCCTCAAACATCAATCACTTCTACTTTTGTGCTCTTCTAGCTATTTTGAAATATGTTTTTAGGTTGTTATAAACAGTAGTTACCATACTGTACTATAGGAGACTACCTAACTACGATTTGATGTCCCTTCTCTAACTTCTTTACCTCTCCCTTCCCTCCTGTCCTTCCTAGTCCCTGTTTAAAGCTTTCTAAATAGATGATTATTTCAGTCTGTTCCAGGAGATTACTTCTTAGTTTTCACAAATGAGAGAGAAGATATATAAGGTGTTCCAGTTTATTTCATTTAAAATAGTAATCTGCAGTTCTTTCCATGTTACTGTGAATGATATTATTCATTTTTTATGACTGAACAGTATTACTTTGCATACATATACCACATTTTTTCCTTATTCATTTATCTTTTAATGGATACCTTGGTTGATTCCATATATTGGTCATTGTGAATAGTGCTGCAATAAACATGGGAGTACAAGTATTTCTTTGGTACAATGATTTCATTTTTCCCTGGGTAGATAACCAGTAGCAGGACTGCTGGATCATAAAGTAGTTACTTTTAGGTTTTTAAGAAATCTCCATATTTTTTTCCATAATGACTGTGCTAATTTATATCCACAAAAATAGTATATAAGAGTACCACTATCTCCATATTTTTGCTAGCATTTTGTTTAGCAGATAGATTCTACCCTAAAATTTTAAAAATATTTGTGATTTGAAACACAGGTTCCAAGTATCCATTTCTTTTTTAATTTCTTAATAATCTCAAAATCAGCAATAACATGAACAGTCTAAACACATTACTCATAATTTCATTGCAATTTAGTTACTCTTATAAGCACTTTAAAACTTTTGGCTTCATTTTATATTCACTGCCTATTTATTTTGACATTTACAATGTGAATTCAAGGCAAAGCTATAAAACATTTTTAAATGAAATCAGAAGGATATTTTATGTCTGTGGTATTAAATTTTTTTTAAAAGGATCAAAAGATAAAAGAGAAATTTCAGTGCATCAATAAACATCATACTATAAAAAGTGTGAAAAGAGACAATGCATATTGTGCCAACAAATATATACTCCACAAAGAGTTATTATCCAGAATGTATCAAAACTCCCACAAATAAGTAAGAAAAAGACAACTAACTCAACATAATTATAACTGGTGATGGGCATAAATAGTCACTTCAATGAATGGCCCTTAATTGTATAAAAAGAATTCAACGTTTTTGTAATCAGGGAAATTCCAATTAAAACCACAATGAGATACCATTTAACACCCACCAGATTGGCAAAATTTAACAAGTTCCAAAACATGAAGCTTTGGCAAGGATATAGAGTAGCGGGAACACATACAAAACAGAGTAAACTAGTGCAAACATTTTTTAAAGCAATTTGGCATTATCTGATGAAGTTGAGAATATGAAGACCAACAACTCCTAATGCCACCTGGGACTATAATATCCTAGTGAAACACTGACCCATGTTTGCCAGAAGTCACATAAATGCGTGCTGAATGCTTACAACAGTGGCATTGTCTGTCCTAGCCAAACAATGTAAGACTAAAAAAAAAAAAAAAAATTGAACAAATGAATAAAAAAAATATTATTGTACTATGCATTGAGAGGAACATGCATTCACACCCTATGCTACATTCATAGCAAAAGAAGAAGAACCATCACTCCAAGTCATCAATGTAGCTAAATCTCATAAGCATTATGTTGCTTAATAAAAAGAGTTGCAAAAGAAGGAAAGATGAAAAACAAAAATTTCAGTTCTGTTACTATTGCACAGTTTGAGGAACAACCAGAGAGCTAGGAGGCTTTGAAATTGGGGATGGGGAGAATGGAACCTCAGTAGTAGAGCTCAGGTTTGATGGCTTGTCAGTGGCTATAAGTTGTTATATTTTTACTGACTTATGCATGTAAGTATTGAAATCCATTTTTGTTTTCAGAATTAAACAGAAATTAAGAGTATTTGTAAATAGACGTTCTAATAGTTTCCTGACATGTTTTAATGGTTTTCTGGATTCATTAACACATTGGTGCACTTTGAAGATCATTTGCCATAAAGGAGTAAAAAGAAGTTCAGTTGTCAGCAATAATAAGAGACGTCAAATGTTTTATTTCTATTCCTTTGTCTCTTACTTGATAACGTTAGTTGGGGGAACAGTATATATTGTGAGTAAGAAGAGACACAATATAGAGAAATAGAGGAGCCCATATATGTTGGAAGGAAGTGGGGAGTAAAGGGGAGCAGCCAAATGGCTCTCACATCTGTGTAGCTACAAAGTGAGTGAATTTCAGGGAGATAGAAAGCTTTGGCAGAAGTTCACAGGAATAAAACATGAAGATGAAGAGCTGCACAATCAGATTATTGGTTCATTCTGTAGTTAGGCTCAAGTTTTTCAGAGGATTCTAATGTGAGATGTCTGAAATTAAATCTTCAAGAAACCATAGTATATGATTATTCTTTTATTTCTCCCTGATCCCTTCTAAAATATTACGGAACAATAATTATATGGATATTAATGCATTGCTTTCAACAGTGACTTTAATTAGCGCATTTCAGAAGAAAGGAATGTTTGTGCTTAGCCAACATCCCCCATTCAAGTGGATACCTCTGTAGCATCTTTCATTCTTCTTACCATCTTCCTGTGATTGAGAATAAAAAATCAGACAGAATCATTTTGGCTCCTGATCTAGCAGAATGGCCACAGAATTGTACTCTCCTAGAAGCACCCAAGATCTATATTCAACTCAAAGTACCTGTGATATTTAAGACTTGTTCCAACACATATTTATAAATAATTTAAGCTATTAAGAAAGCTGAAGGTCTGTATGGAGACTTAGCTCTGGTGACCCAATATCCAATTCAGGGTGGCTGTGGGGAGCTAGCTCTATGCTACGCCCTTATGACTAGCCATTGTGTAAATGGGAAAGGCACAAAGGAAAGAGGAACTGTTATTGGCTTACTGTTGGTTCTGTGAACGTGATCAGCTCGTGGACAGAATTCAGGGGGCTTACGTGCCTTGCCACATGGACAGCTGTTGCCTATGTGCATTGTCTCTGATTGGCCAAACGGCCCTATAAATTGAATGCTTGTTCCACAAATATATGAGTACTTGCTTTGACTTGACTCCCTGGTGTGTCTGCAATCAGAGAGCTGGGAACAGGCAACGAGTCGGCTCCAACTCTTCCCAACTTCCACTGCTAGGTGAATGTGGGGGTGCCCCTTTGACCCACTGGTTCAGGACAGACCCCAACCCCCGCATTGTGGTCCCCCATGTGAGGAAGAGAAACCAAAACCATAAGTGGCAAGTTGGGCCAATTGGGTGAGTAGATCTGCTGGTCTGCGGGTTGGAGTTTACCTAAAAATAGGTCAAGCTAATGGAAAAGAGGACCCCACTCTGAAAGCTTTCATATATCTGCTTAAGAGTAGAGGCTTAGAGGTTTCAGATACCCAAACTAAAAAGGTCTAGGAGACCTTCACGCGGGCAGCTCCCTGGCTCCCCGCTAGTAATCTTTTTGCTAGTAATCTTCTCGATAGCTCCGTGTGGGAGCGGATAGAACAACTGGTCCATAAGAGGGAAGTCAATAGACTGTTGACTTCCGCCATATTGTTGTCCTCCCTCTGAGGATGGTTGGCCGCCATTTTCCCCTGCTGAGGGGAGGTCCCTGCCCCCGCCCGCACCGTCAACACCAGCGCACCCACCAGTGAGCCCAGCTACGGCCCTGCGGCCCCACATGCTAACACGCGCACCGCAGCTCCGCCCTACCCAGCGCGAGTGTACGCCGCTGGCCGCAGCCCTGACACAGCAAGCCTAATTGCCACCGGTGCCCACGGCCTGGTACCACAGCTCCGCACCAACCTTGGTGGCTCCGTCCACACAGGTCATAGTGACTAACACCAGAGGTGGTTCCGCACCTGCTACATCGTGCAAACTCCACCCAGTCCGCACCGGCTCCACTGCCACTGGCCTGATCACTGGCACTGATGGCCCAATACTACAGCTCTGCCACTGCAGGCCAAGTCACAGGCACCAGATCTGACAAGGCACAAGGCACGCCAGCTAGCAAAAAAAACTGTTCCAAAGCCTTAAAGTGACCATGCCCTTGCCACAGTGCTGCTTGCCAAGATAAAATTCCCAAGCGCACTCTGCGAGCACTGCCTCCAGTCGAGGCCACACTCCCTGCCTCCAGGTGGGCCGGAGTCCCCTCTCTGCATGCCAATCCACATCCTTTGCTGCACAGATGTGCATTCTCCTCCTTCTTCTTACAATGGGCAGACTCTTCTTGCCTTCTCTTCCATCTGGCCCCTCTGCCCAATCAGGCAGGAGTGACAGAGGACCTCTCTCGGGCTGGTGACCAGCAGCTAGCTGGCAGGCGACTTTCCACTGCCACAAAGCACTGCAGCCAGCTCCCAGAGGGCTGGAAAGGCCTAAGGCAATAAAGGTGGCTCGGAGGCCTCTCTCTCCCCGCCTCCTACTCTCTAAGGGAAAGGAATTTTACAGGCGAAGGAGACACAGATCCAACTCCTGCCTAATGTCACAGCCCCCTGACTACAGTGCAGCTCCATCGGGGTCAAACTCCTCCCTCGGAAAATGGCTGCTCTTTCCTCCCTGCCTTGCAATCAAAATCCTGATTAACTTAACCCCTCTCCTAGAGTTACTTTGAGTTGCATTGCCAACCTAAATCACTTCATAAAGACTAAATATAAATCTGATAATAATAGATAATACTTTTAAAAGAATGTAAGCCTTAGAGATTTTTCTTGAGTCAGAACAGCAGCTTTTCAAACAAAAGCAAAATGGAAACACAACTAAATGGCACTGGCTTAATGCTGTTAATGTTTTTTGAGGTTTCTACCTTAAGATTATATATCTGATTCATATTAAAATACCTCTAATAAGCATTGTTTCATTAAAAAATTCTGACTTCAGTAAATAATTTTTTATTCTACATGGGCCAATTTATATACTACAGTTCACACTAAGATTTCCTATAGCCACACATTCTCTGTACCTTTTATAGTGTTTTGTTATTGTGTTACTTTACTGGGTTTACACCTTGATGGTAAAACTCTATTTGGTTTTGGGTGTTTCTCATGTTATAGCATTTATATGAAGGAACTGATCCATGTAAATACTTTTCATGTTTTCTTCTCAATATTTAAACCACTAGTTATTATATGATATCGCTCTCTCACCCCTAATGATTTTGGCTCTCACGAGAGCTCGGGACACCTCGCCCTCCTAAATGGAGCAATGGCTATACTGCTCATTATACGCTACTATCCCTACAGGGGAAAAAGCAACCGATGTAATTAAGGCTCTAAAGCAAGCAATGCTATTCATGGGTGTCCCATGGGCAATCAAAACAGACAATGGGCCTTGTTTTGTGAGCCAAGCCCTACAAGGATTTTTTGCCCAATGGCATATTAAACATTCCACTGGAATTCCATACAACCCAAGAGGACAAGCCATTGTAGAGCGACAAAATAAAACTATAAAGGATCAATTACAAAAACAAAAAGCGGGAACCAACCCCCATGATCAGCTACAGATGGCTATGCTCACATTAAATATTTTAAAGTTTTCAAAAGAACAGTCTCTAATGGCTTTCCAAAGACATTGGTCCAATCAGACACCTTATATCAAGATTGAGGTCCAATGGAAGGCCCCCCAACAGGATGTTGGTGTGGGCCTGACCCCCTTATAAGTGCGGGTTGAGGCTTTGGATGTGTTTTCCCAATAGGCAAATCGAGTTCTATTTGGGTACCCACTAGAAACCTTAAATATTGCCACCCTGAACAAATTGTAACCTAAGAGCATCTACTCTTGAGGGCAATCTCTCTCCTTAATTTACAGGAATGAGTCCATGTAAATGACCGTGGTGGACTGCTTGCCTGGTGCTGACTGGAATTCTGACAGAGCCTCCAATTCTACAATGGCATCCAGCCTTAACAGATAAGACTTCAGAATCAGTGTCGCCGTGATCGCTGCTGTGGCTACATCCGCTGCTGCTGCATACCGCTGCTGCCATCGCGATCACACAAACTACTCAAACTGCCCAGAAGCTCCAAGAGGCCATTCGTGACAAGAACAACGTTTGACTCTCAGCAATCGCCTCACTGGGAGTATTATGATCCTCCAGCAAGAAATGGACATTCTATCAGAGCAATTGACTGTATTATCTATACAACAGAGACACCTTTGTAATACCCTCTATATTCACCTCTGTCAATCTTTTCTGGAGATTAATGCTACTCAAATGATAAAAAATTACTCCACCTACATCAGGGGACCCTAGAATGATAAGATGTTAAATTTGTCCTCCCAATTGTGGTCCTCGATTATTAAGCTCAACCATACAAAGCTGGAAATTTTGCCTTCTGCCCAGATTTTTATTGCCATGTGGCAAAAACACACAAGCCCCTTCCAAATTGGGCATTGACGGTCTCATCTTTCTTCCGTTGCCTTTCGTTACCAGGCACTGAAACGGAAGCCCAGCTCTAAAACAAGATCACAATGCTAGCACAGGTGCTTGAAGAAGACCCCCAAATCCCTCGAGACCCTTGGGTCTATGTGGCCTTGCAGGAAATCCAAAGGCCTTAAGGCCTTTCACCATTCACCATGAGGCTGGAATTGTAGCCAATGATGGGTAAGACCCCCTGAAAGATGGAGGTGACCTAAGACAGGCATATTCCCAAGGTGAACCAAACAAAACAAAAATAGGGGACTTGTGGGGAGCTAGTTCTATGCTATGCCCTTATGACTAACCATTGTGTGTAAATGGGAAGGGCACAAATGAAGGAGGAACTGTGTGATTGGTTTACTGTTGGTTCCGCGAACGTGATCAGCTCATGGAATTCAGGGGGCTTACGTGCCTTGCCACATGGATGGCTGTTGCCTTCATGCATTGTCTCTGATTGGCCGAACGGCCCTATAAGTTGAATGCTTGTTCCGCAAATATACGAGTACTTGCCTTGACTTGGCTCCCTGGTGTGTCTGATTGTCCTGCAGCAGCAGAGGGCTGGGAACACGCAGCCAGTCGGCTCCAACATTTCCCAACTTCCACTGCTAGGTGAATGTGGGGGTGCACCTTCGACCCGCTGGCTCGGGACAGACTGCAACCCCCGCAGGTGGCAATTTCTTTACCACACTGATTCTATTCCTTACATTTCAGGAAAGGGGAAACTTACTAACTTGAGAGTGTTAGAACAAGCTCTAGATAAACATACTGATGCAGGGGCCTGTGCTACATCTGTGAATCAGAGGCTAAACATGAAAAAAGCAAGTGATTCTCAAGTAAACAATATCTACCTGAGACTGAAAAATGCCAGTGAAGATTTCGTCAATCTACTCCTCACTACACACATTTAACTCAGTTATTTGATTAACTGTTTCTATCTCACTACAACGTAAACTTCAAAGTTCCTCATAGCAGAGTTGGAATTTAGCAGGAGGCTAACTTCTAATTTTTTTCTAAACCAATCAGCATGGTTTATTTTTTAAGTAGCTTGAATTCTTAAAAATATCTGAAGAGATGAAAGTGAATATTTGATTAGATTTTTGATAATTGAGATGATCATTATAAATACTTGGAAAATCTGCATTTCAACTTATATTTCAAAAAGTTTCGTTACTTCTTTTTATCCGTATAAAGACAGGACTTCTGGGCTAAGGTTATGGCTCAGTGGTAGAGCACTTGCCTAGCATGTGTGAGGCACTGGGTTCGATTCTCAGCACCACATATAAATAAATAACATAAATGTCCATTGACAACTAAAAAATATTTTTTAAAAAAGACAGGACTTCTTATTAACTTCATTTTACAAATGGGAGCTAACTTGTTAAGATCTCATAGGTTTGGTCTATTTGTCACTAGAATCACACTAGGATATCTGGCATATCCCGTAAGAGATGAACCCTCTACCTTTGTCTTGATCTTCATTCTGGGAAGCTGCACTGTTGGGCAGTCTCCCCCACCAGTCAAGGAAAGCTCTTCAAACCCAGAGAGTCTTTGCTTAGAAATTGATTAACACTTCTCCAATAATGCAGCTGTGTAAACCCACAAAATTTTCCCAGACCCAGAAACCTGTTTCCTACAGTCCTGAGCACATTCACGCCTACTTTCTTAATTTTGGCAGCTTAAAAATGGAACAGTGCATTTCATGATTATTTACTTGGATGGAATTCTTTCCTGTGCTCCCTGCCCTGTTCTGACCTCTGTGATCCGTGCCCCAACCTGTAAACCTTGACCACACTTCACTCTTACCCCCGTTGGCCCTCTGAATGTGAACTCTCTACACTCTGCCCCAAACATTCCTTTGCCCTTTTCTTGGCTGGCCACCAGCCTGGCCTGACCTCCAGGGTTGGGTTTCTTGGCTTGGTTTTTCTGGTGGTTGTATTAAATCTGTTATTGATACAGCAGGAAGTAGTATTCTGGGAAATTTCATTTTCTGTTTGAATGTCAAAACTCCTAACACACAGGCATCACTTTTTAAGAGTATTTCATACATTAGGTTCTATTCTAAAGAGGCAATGTTATTTACTGGTTAAACAAAGAAAGAAATTTGAATCATAATGTTGAGGTTTAAACTCCAGTTGTTTTCATTTCAGCTGTGTATCTTTGGTGAATTTCTTCATCTGTCTATGTAGCTATGTTTCTTTAAATGTAAAAATAAATTCATGGAATTAATATCATTGTAGAGATAATTAAAAGTGGTAAAAAAATTACTGGGGACAAGAGTGGGGCAAATTATATTCCCTGCATATATGATTATGTCAAAATCAACTCCAATATTATATATAACTAAATTCTCTAATATAAACATAAACAGTAAATATATGTAAAACATTTTGAACACTTGTTGGCAAAGGATGAATGCTATCTGTTTTAATATGATTTGAAGCACTAGAATTTTATAGTGGTTTCACTACATATTTTATTTTTCATTTATAATTACAACTTCTTCTTTTGTCACTGATACCAAGTAATAACTAAATTAAATCTTCCTAAAGGGCACCCATAAAACTTCTCTGGCAAATGTACACATATGTTTTGTGTCTGTAGAAAATTCTAGAAGGCCTTAATGTATCATTTTTGAGAATAGAGAAAAAAATCTATATAATCTCAACAACATAAATGTGTTTTTTTAACAAAAAAAAGTAGTGTATAGTCCAATACGTTTTACTTTGGCAGAGATGAAGAAATTAAATTACCTGAGTTGAATTGTCCATGAGGAGAATGGCAAGAGATGCAAAGGGTTCACATCCTCTAAGTTTGATCTTTATTGAGTGGAAGTGGCAAGTGGAAATGGGTAACACATAGATGCACAAGGTCCAAAAGTAAGACCAGTTTGCATTTTAAGAATACATCTCAGACAGCAAGGCAATGATGCCTAGAGTCCCTGAAACCAAGTAGAAAACAATTGCTATAATTCAAATCTGAATTAATTATGGCCAAAAACAAGGCAACAGACTGAAAAGTTTCATAATTCAAATGTGAATTCGGTAGACTCAGTGAACAGTGAAGTGAAGAAAAAGATAAAGCT
Source organism: Xerus rutilus (assembly GCA_028644305.1). Taxonomy (NCBI): domain Eukaryota; kingdom Metazoa; phylum Chordata; class Mammalia; order Rodentia; family Sciuridae; genus Xerus; species Xerus rutilus. The sequence goes on along the minus strand of CM053409.1, from coordinate 105,682,060 downwards.
AGGACCTGATTTTTCACAGGCGCTAACAAGTGGTTAGTATTGCCTTTTATTGTAATGGGGATTATAGGAAGAGAAATCAGTTTTTACACACAGTAGCTGATTGTGGATTTAGGTGCATTGAGTACAAGGTACTCACTATATTCCATTTCAGATGTACAATAGCTTGTTACATAAACTGTTCTTGTGCTAGGAAGGCAAGGAGAGCAGAAAGACACAAATGCCCTTGCAGAAGAGTTTCTAGCAGTGCAGAGGCACCAGCTTAACCCTGGTGTTATGATTTGGATCTGCAGTGCCCCCTGAAGGCTCATGTGCTTTGTCCCCAGTGCAGCAATGTTCAGAGGTGGGACTTTGAGGAAGTGATTGGATCAGGGGAGCTCTGACCTCAGTAGTGGATTGATCCATTTATAGCTGAATGGACTACTGGGAACTGGTGAAAACTGTAGCCCTTGGGCAGGTTGGAAAAAGTAGATTACTGGGGGTATGTCCAGGAAGAATATTTCTTCTCCATGACTCATCCTACCTCTCTCTTTCCGATTTCTGGCTGCCCTATCTGATATGATTTCTTCTACCATACCCTTCCACCACGATGTTCTGCCTTACCTGAGGCCAAAAGCCATGGAGGCAGGTGACCCTCAACTGAAATCTATGAAACCATGAACCAAAATAAATCTTTTCTTCTCTAACTTATTTTTCTGAAGTATTTTTCACTGCAACACAAAGTTGAGTAGCGTAGCTGGAGACCATTAATTACAGTGTCACCGATCCCTACTGCTGTCCAATGTTCTAAACTAACCTTAAGTTGCTAGATGATGGGACAAAGAGGCAAAATAGTTGGTTTTACCTAACCAATGAAGATTTTAAAAGCAGATTAGTCAGACACAGAGAGGCCAACCAATAGGGTGAGCAGTGAGAGAGTCAGTGTAGTGAATAGACATAAAGTGTACTCAAGAGGTACATGGCAAGAAGCAAAATTAAAAGAGAATGGGCATTTTGTTTTGAGAATGTGAGAACAGAGACAAGATATCTCATAAGTGCAAGAAGAAAGGGTAATGGAAGTAAGATCGATACACAGTAAAAGGACTGAAATACATGTTAAAATATTAGCAATTTTTGGATACAAGCAGGCATGTAGGGTAAGGAGAATGAATCACTGCACTCAAGAAAAGGAGAGGGCCCTGGATACATATGCCAACATCACTGCAGAGCCACAGTGGATCACTGACTCTGAGAATAACATTGAATTACATACTATAGTTGTTTGAAAGCCTGAGAAAACTCTGGAACTGAACAGCACAGGGGACTTTGTGTATCAGTGTTACACATAGCAGATAATGAGTGAGCCAGATCAAGATTAATCAGGTAATCAGGCATTATTAAATCTGTAGCAGAAGGCTAGGCTGGGGCATGGTAAGTGAACAAGGCATAGAGATTTCTTAGTTTATTGAGAAACTTTTAGCTACCTCTAGGAGTCTACACCAACCAATGACATGGTCGTATACCCCAGTTCAGAACTGAAATGACAGAAGGTAGGTGAGGCCACATCAGATTAGGTCAAAGAGAAAGCCTGAGTCATCACTCCAGAGACCTCAGTTCCATAGTCTGCCCCCACCCCAAGCACTGGTTACTTTCAGTGGTATGTATAGCTTTTCTATAGTGGTTCGCTTATCTAGAACTCTCATGGATGACCAGTCAACAGGAATTCAGGGAGAGATTCTACTCCTCCTGGAGCCAAGGAATTTGTTATTTCTGTTCCAAATGTCTCTGGAATTTTCTTGGGAAGCAGTGCTATGACCTCCAGATAAACTTGGAACTGAGACTAGACATGGAATTGATCATCAGGTTCTAATCACTTCTTCCCTCATGTTGGTTATGGCATCCCAGAAATTCAGTAATGAACAAGGGTAGGGGGGATGTCTTGGAAGCAATATCAACATAGTTAGTGCAAATCAAAGTGATGGGACAGCTCTTGCAAGCAAGCTGCCACCAGGGTCAGGGAACTGATGAACAATCTAAGTTACCGCCAAAGTCCTTGAAGAATCAAGCGAAGTAATAAAGCAGGTAGCATGATCCAAGCACCTTTATGGTACCTACTTCATTGTATCCAGGAGGGGATCAGCTCAGAATATCTGACAATGATGCTGCCACTGTGAATTCTGATATATTCACCTTCTCATTAGCTACTGTTACTGGATACACAATTAAATAAGAAACAATAGCCTCAACTTTTCTTTTTAAGACTTTCTGCTGGGAAAAAAAAAATCACTTCCAGTTTTTCTTAGACTTTTTTTTTTTTACACAATCCATACACCACAAGACCATGCAAAGTGAAGAGAAGAGACAGGATCTCACATACATGATTGAGAGCCTTTGGCATCACCTTGAAGTCACTGAATGCACTAGCTAAAGGAAAGGGCCCTGGTCCCAGAGGGTTTGGGGTTAAAAATCCCATCTCCGTCACTTCTAGTTGCATAATGCACAACATATTTTGATTTATTTGGGTTTCAGTTTCTTCTGAAGTAAGGTGGATCTTCTAATAATATCTAACCTGTGTGATTATTATGAAGATTGAATATAAAGCATTAACAGTAGGCTCTGATAAGAGAAAGCACTCAACAAATGTAAGCTTTTAGTATTAATAAAACTGTTTCTATATACTGGACATATGGATTATAACAAATAAATTTTAAAGTGGCTGTTCCCTTTCTATTTATGACTTGATTCTATTTTAAATGGGATGAAATGAAATACTAACATGACAACAGTTGATTGATTATTATAGAAATGCCTTCAATTTATGATGATTATAAAATTGTCATAATTGCTGTGATTCTGAGCTCTGCATTTGTCTGCTGAAAGATTTAAGATTTAAAGCTAAACTTCTTTGAAAAGGGAGTTAGGCAAGAAGTTGGAACCAACTCAAAATTGTCAGCCTACTTCTCCATCACCATAAACCAAGACTTGCTCTCCCCTCTATCAGAAACCTTGAGGCTTTGTTGTAATGCTCAGCTGAGGGCTGAATGGTTGATGTGAAGACAGAAAACAGAAGATACAAACCAGCTGTTGGAATCAAGAGCAGACGTTAATGCCCGATAATTATGACTGTCTCTGCTTGACCATTAATCCTCCAAAAGAAATGCCACTATTATCCGGGCGCAGTGGCTCAAGCCTGTAATCCCAGCACTTAGGGAGGCTGAGACAGGAGAATCATGAGTTCAAAGCCAGCCTCAGCAACAGCGAGGCGCTAAGCAACTCAGTGAGACCCTGTCTCTACATAAAACAAAATAGGGCTGGGGATGTGGCTCAGTGGTCGAGTACCCTTGAGTTCAATCCCCAGTACCAAAAAAAAAAAAAAAAAACAAGAAATACCACTATTACTTTTTATTGGTTAGCAGGAAATTTGAGGGATTTTGTTTTTTAAAGATTAAAAGGGGATTCCCAGATCTCAAAGTAACATGAGGAGACATCTCTTTTTTTTTTTTTTTTGGTACTGAGGATTGAACTCAGGGGCATTCGACCACTGAGCCACATCCCCAGCCCTATTTTGTGTTTTTATGTAGAGACAGGGTGACATCTCTTAAGAGAGAGACTGGATGGAAGAGTATGGAAGTAATTGAAATTTTGCAAAAAACATGTAGATAAGGTCAATATCAAGAAATAGGTTTGTGCATAATACACTAAAGCAAAAGAAGTACAGCAGAAATACATTCTAGTGTTAGTAACAATCAGTATGACTAGTAACAATTATGTATATTATTTATCAAGTTATTTTTCAGGAAGTTTTTCTTATAAATGAGAACTCCTTTACTAAGCAGTCAGGTACTGGGAGAGATTCTTTCTCCAATGTCATTGGATACAACATTTTAAATTTTACTCTTCCCAGTTGTCAAATGAAGCAAGGATGGGACCATAAGGCAGGACAGTGATTGTCCATTAAGTAAACAGACATTTATTTCACACCTAGAACAGTACCATCTGTGGCATTTTATACCAATTTCTGTATATTTAAATTATTGTTTTTAATAGACATGTGGGGATGACAAAGATGATATGCTTTCACAATAATTTGCTCAAAATGTAATTTTGACCTAAAAATTAAACATCAAAACAAAATTTAATAAAAAATTGAGGGAAGTGATAACTATACTGAGAATGTTACATTCTAATAACAAATTTTGAGCATGAGCAAAGATACTGAACTTCATTTTATTTATATAATCACATAATCAAAAGATTGATTCTTATCTTTAAAGAAAATGTAATAATAACAACAAAAACAGATCCTTTGATAATTATTCTGTCTTTAAATCAACTTGATTGAAATATAAATAACATACAGTAACATTAACCCATTTTAAATAAGTAGTATGATGAGACTTGAGAAATATATACACTGATATTACCACTAATATAATCAAGCTATAGAACATTTCCATGACCTCTAAAAGGTTTACTTGGCTCATTTTCAGTCAATTTCTTGTCCCCATATTTTCTTCAATGCAAATGCTAGTCTTCTTTATCCTTACAGATGAGATTTGTCTCTAATAGAATAGGCAATTATTTCTTCAAAAGTATAATAATTAACAAAAAATAAGAAATTAGAGTACTAAAGTAGGCCAGTTTAAAAGTGTGATTAAGAATTTCAAATGCATTGCAAAATAGCTACATTGTAATGGCAGCATTATAACCATACGCCAATGGCCTCCTTTAGAATGGTAGATCTCTTAGAAAGACAGCACCTATTTTTCTTTTCCTGTGATGGGTTCAAATTTAGCCATGCAGAATATATGAATGAAGGAATCATAGAATATCAGAAGAAGTGGCATTTAAGGCAATAGATTTAAAGTGTAGACAAGGAAATGGAAGTTCAGATCATTAAAATTCCCTTCCAAGTTCACTCACACAGTGAAGGAGACAGTGGGCTCAATATTACAGTTGGTAAACTGAGTTAAATTAATTAATGTGAGTATGTAAACTGATAATTCAAATTATAGACAGTCAACATTTATTTTAGTAAAATCTAAGATAGTAACTTTTATATATTTCTGATATCATGCTGGATTTTTTTTTTCTTTTCTCTTTGGTGCTGTGGATTTGAACCTAAGGGTATTTTACCATTGAGCTACATCCTCAGTCCTTTTTATCTTTTTGTTTCAAGACAGGTTCTTACTAAGTTGCCCAGGCTAACCTGGAACCTGCAATCCTCCTACCTGAGTCTGCTGTGTCAGTGGGATCACAGATGTAATCCTATCATGTCCAGTTTATGTTTTTTTATCTTAATAATTCCATATCTATTATAGTAATTTAAATTAAAAAGAAACGTTTTAACTTAGTTAGCTGGAATAATCAGCACAAAGCTTTCACTAGGGTTTGACTCTTTAACATTAGACACAACTTGTGAGTGTTGTAGTCTGGCCAGGGTTTATTAGTAGTCATATCAGCAATACTACATGCCAGTTTTTGTTGAATTTAATAAACACTTGATAATAACACTGTTCCCAACTTTGCATTTATGGAAAACTTAAAACAGTAAGATTTTTATGTTGTCAAAATATTGTCTCTTTTTTCCAAGATGAAGAAGTTAAAGCTGGAGAAGGGATGAATGCTGCTTCTGGGCTCATAGAGGTAATAAACAGGAGAATGATGATGAGGACCTAATTCTTGCCTGTAGTCAAGGACTTGCTTCTGGTCACAATAGAACCTCTCCCATCACCCCGTGTCCATCACTGTCAGCTCTGCCTCTCCCTAACTTCCCCAACTCTGTGTCCCTAACCACTAGTCATCCAGCTTTCCAGTCTCTTCACATATCTATATGGTGCCAAGTGGGTCCTGTGTTATCGACACATAAATAGATTTCAATAAGAGTTCATAAGTATCAGGCCATATTCTGATCATGCAAATATGTTTCTTCCCTATTTCTTTCTGTAATGGAAAAAGAGATTAAAAGACAATGACTTTCAATTAAGTATGTTATTTATTTATGTTTCTTTGAAGTCCATAGTGGTATCTGTGGGTCAGCATGTTCCAAGTTAGATTTTAGGAGTACAAGAGGATGAAACTAAGGTCAAGAAAAGATCACACTAGCCTCTAGTCTCAGTCTGAACTTCTCTAGGGACTAGGGGAGGGCTTCTCCTCCTGTAGTGGGTTTTCTTCAGGCCCCTTGAGTCTGGGGCATAATTAATTTAAATGGCTAAGAGGAATTTCCCACTGGCCTTGTCCAGAAATTATTTGGAACTTTCAACTTTCTGTTTGGCTCTGGAATCATTCTTCAGGGTTCTTGTATGGGATGTGAATGTTTTTGTTTTGTTTTGTTTTTGTTACATATGTTCGTTTCTTTCACTTGTTCCCTCTTTAAGATGCTGAACCCTCTGCAACAAATACTGGGACTTGTTATTAGTAAAACTTTGAATTAGGTAATTGTCAACAGTGATGTCTCTTGTTATGACCTTTCCATCCAATTATTAAGGAACTGGTATTTTCTTGTTAAGGTATAGACACGCTTAACAGGCTTTCTTTTTGCAAATATATCAACTCTTTCCTAAATGTTCAAATTCTGCAAGGTTTCCTGATTACAATATGCTTAATCTCTCAGATGACTTTAAAAATATTTTATACCCATAATTAATAATTTTTTTGTATTCTACTACAGTTATCTTACTTTTTTATATTGTTTTAGCTTTTAAATATTCTTTTTTTTTTGGTACTGGAGATTGAATTTAGGGGCACTTGAACACTGAGCCACATCCCCAGCCTTATTTTGTGTTTTATATAAAGACAGGGTCTCACTGAGTTGCTCAGAGCCTTGCCATGGCTGAGGCTGGCTTTGAACTCGCAATCCTCCTGTCTCAGCCTCCCTAAGTGCTGGGATTACAGGCTTGCACCACTGTGCCCAGCTAAATATTATTCTTTAATATTAAATTATTTTAAACTAAACTGCTGCAGATAATGTTATCTTTTTATCTAAAGTATTTTCTGACTGGCCATATTTTTTATATAGGAAAGTGATTGATACAATATTTATTAACTTTTAAATGCCCAAAGTGTGGAATGTTAATTATTTCATGCAGCTTTTTAAGTCCAGGCTGGCAAATCAATTGTTTAGAAAAAATAATAGTAAGGCTCCACATTTTAAGTATTCTATTTTAAAATTTTACTTGTTTTTTTCTAAAATGGCACTACTTAGGACACTTTAGGACAATATTAACTGAAAGATGAGAACACATGTAGCATCGACTTCAGCTGACATGTTTCACAAATATTGCACTGGTAAGAATAAGGATGGTGGTCTCTGTATAAATACATATACTTGGAGATACACAAATGTAGGTAAGAGGAGGAGCAGATGTGTTCAGTTGCCATGTATGCACATATACAAACATGTATATTTTTCATCTAATCAGCTTAAGAAGTCTGGTTCCTTTTACCTTGCAGGCTGTGGAAGAGTAGAATTATTATCTCCTTCAAGTCAGGTATGCCCAAGGACTGACAGGCCTAATTATCTGTCAGGGTGACAAGTGAGTAGAGTGACTTTATGCCAAGATTCTTCTATTTTTATAGAAAGACAATAGATAAATCACATTTTTATGGAGTGTATGTAAGATGAAGCAGTATTAATGTTAAAATAAAGAAAATTTCTCTACATAATGGTGTGGAAAATCAGCAGAATCATAGAAGAAGAAGAAGAAGAAGGAGGAGGAGGAGGAGGAGGAGGAGGAGAAGGAGGAGGAGGAGAAGGACCAGAGAGGACTAATATACTGAGATTTAAAAGTCAATATTACTGTAGCTTGACCTAGGCTTTACCTACTAATATTCCTATTTTAACAGAATTTAAAAAACAATTTAAGTGTATATTAAAATAATGATTTATATTGACTTTTTTTGTTTTTGTTTTTTGGTACCAGGGATTGAACTCAGGGGTACTAAACAACTGAGCCACATCCCCAGCCCTATTTTGTGTTTTATGTAGCTACAGGGTTTCTCTGAGTTGCTTAGCACTTCACCATTGCTGAGGCTGGCTTTGAACTTGGGATTCTCCTGTCTCAGCCTCCCAAAGTACTGGGATTATAGGCGTGTGCCACTGTGCCTGGCTTATATTGACATTTGAAGTAACATATTATAATTCACATTAATATATTTTCTGATATTGAATGTCATACCAAAGTTGATAAAGGTTTACATAATTTGAATCATCTAACTGAAAATATGATTCTGTCTTGTCGCTTGAAAGTATTGTCCTATTGTAAAATACTGTCAGATTTGGAGTAAAATAAACAAAGAAAAAATATTATAAATTTTTTTTTTTTGCACAAATGAGTTTTTAATCAGTTCCTGTGATAAAAAGCAAGTAGTATGCAAAAATCAACATAGAAAAAGAAAATGTGGTGACTTGCCATGTCCAATCTGACTGCATTGTTTTAGAAGTTGTATAATACTCACATCCCTTCTGTATTTAATTGTTGTTATTTAAGTATAAAATTAGAATATTTAAAAATTGTTCATTACTTTTCAAATAACAATAGTTTTATTAGGGAATAAATACATTGCTGTGACTCTAACTACTTAATAAATGAAACTTAAGGTTTTTTTAAATTTTTGTTTTGTTTGTGTTGGTCTTTTTGTGTGATTTTGTATCAGCTCTTTTTTTCCATATTTAATTTATTTATTTGTTCTATTTAGGTGTACATGATATCAGAGAGCATTTTGATTCATTGTACACAGATGGAGAATAATATTTCATTTCTCTGGTTGTAAGTGATATAGAATCACAACATACTTATAGTGTGAAGACTTTTAAGTCATCAGTAAACATTGCTCAACAAAGATCCTTGAAGGAACACAGAACACATTTTCAAAACTGTCATTATCTCAAAGTTATATGTTTTAATTTAACTTTGCTTTAAATATCATTCACTTCACTAATTTGATGATTTATTTATTTTTTTAAATTTTCAAACAAATTTCTATTATCATTATCATAACGTATGGTGGAACTCTGCTTTGTCCCTGCATGCTGCCCTGTCCTCTGGTAGCAGAATGACTCTTTCCCATGGAGATCCATCTATATGCCTTTGATGGGGCTGAGCCTTCCAGTCTTTCACTCCTGTCATGATGTTTTGCTGATTCGCGACTGAGGCTTTGGCAGGGTATTACTAGAACATGGACTCAATTGATTTGGGGAGGTTGAGCAGGCAACAAAAGAAAAAGTAGAGTTCTTCATGAATTTTCCAATTGTAAAAGAAAGATTTGCTCTTTCTATGGATTATTAACCAAGGACGAACTAAAGACAACTTGCCTATGCACAATGAAGACTTGAAGAGAAAGAGAAAGACAGAATTTTATTGAAACCATTGCAGCTTTAGTACATAAAACCATGGAGAAAGGTTTACGGATTTTCCAACAATGATTAAATGATAGGAGAAAACTATAAATTTAACTCACTATGTGTGATCTACCAATTTCATGGTACCAATCGACTGCTTTTTTCATGAACACAAACAAAACATTTTGTGGTAGAGCACTAATCAAGATGAGATAAATTTTAATATTTTACTATGGGAGAGATTTAACACCTTATCAATATTATCATAATGATTATTATATTTTATTATATTTATTTTGTACTAAGAGGTAAAACGGAGAATTCTTTATGGCATTGTAGGCAAGAAATCAAGAAAGGAATTCAGGGAATCCATGAAAGCTGCATGAAACACAGAAAACAGCAGTAACAATTATTGCCTTATTAGAATATAAAATTTACCTAGAACATAATTGGAAACTAGCTTCACATAATTTGATCTGTGATTCGCTGAAGCAATTAACAGATTAAATTTAGAATGCCATTCCCTCCAAATCTTGTATTTCTAATATATTGTGAACATTTTAGACTTTATAATCAGATACAGCACACACAATGAGATATTCTTCCACAAGCAATATGCAATGGTTTTAGCCTATGACCTTTGAAATATCCCAGGAGGCTGCAAAGAGGTATTGTGGCTCATTTTCAGCTTGAGGAAAGTGAAATCATCTACTAGGCAAAATGCTCTTTGTATGCATGTTATGTATTCCCAAGAATGTGGGTGTACATTAGTATGCATTATTCTAGAACATTATCAGTATATCTAACATTTCATCAAAATTGTTTTTGTATGAAACAAAGTCACAATTTTATTGTTATTATTAAAGAATTTTAATAGTTAAAATTCCTCAAGTAACAATAAATATATGTCAACCTAATATAAGGGATACCCAAATTGTTGCTATACTTTATCTTTTGCTTTAAAATATTTCTAAATGAGGCTCCATTATGTGAACATCAATTAGCCACTTAAATCAACATTTATGCACCTTTTATAGTTACATTGTTTTAGTTTGTCTTAATGCTACAATAGCACTAGAATTAATTTATTTCATGATGGCTTTAAATATATCTATGGAACACTCCCCAAAGTTCACTTTTAATTAAGATTCCTTAAGAATTAGATAATTGAGCATAAGCTCATAGCATGGATACCTGCCAAAAACTAACAATAGTTATGTTAGTGAATTATGTTACCTAGTAACCAAAACACCATAGCATTTCCATAACATTTTAATAGAACAAAGAAATTATCCTGATGTTCTCAGTCAAATGCATGGGGAAAATATCCACAAATATTATATAACAACCTTTGTGAAATAGGCATTTTTTGGTCTCAAATTTTCTTTTGTATGTTGAACTAATATTTTACCTCATCCCAGAAACAAGTTCTCTGTCAGAGTAGGCATGTCAAATGAAGACATGAAAAGGAGGAAGGGGAAGTAACGTGTAATTCTAGAACAGAAGGTTAAAATTTCTGAAATAAAAATACTTTCTAGGATCTGATTATTAGCCAAATAGACATGAGAGAGAAAAGTAATTAACTTCATAAGAAATTAGAAAAATATATATTTTTAAAAACACCAGAGACTTTGGAATTTGTTAGGTAATCTGACATAGGACGACATAAGTGTTAACTGAAACAGTAGAAGGAGAAAATTGAGGAAAATATTTAATAAATAAGGTTTGATATTTTCTAAACTTAATGATAGACATACATTTTCAGGTATAAGATACTTAATGGATAGATAACAAGTAGAAAAAAGAAAAGAAATTGAAATATACAATAGTGAAAGATTGGAAACTAAAGATAAAGACGATATCTTATAACCAAGAAGAGAACATCAACATATTACACAAAAATAGAAAGATTCCCATTAATAACTAACTTCTCATCATGGAAGCTAGAATCCATGGACACAAGAAACTGCAGAAACATCTTTAAAGTGCTGAAAAACAAAACAAAACAAAAACTATCAACCTATAATACTGTATCCAGTGAAGACATCCTTCAATAATAAAGATGAAATAGCCTATTTTCAGATAAAAGAAAACCAAGAAACTAGTCTCACAAATAATTTTAAGAAAATCATAGCAGAGGAAAGACCGTTCTTCTTAGAGAAAAAGGATGAGGATTTAAATAGATAAATAGCTAGATAGATGAAAAAAAGACTACATATAAACACACAAATGTATACATATATAAACATTTTATACATTTATATGTATATAAATTTAATACAAGAAAACTTTAACATAAAGAAGGTGATGATGATGAACACACTTATAAGATGTTGATATTTTAAATACATTTTTACATTAAATAAAATATGAAGAGTTAAGGATACATGTGGTAATATTTATGCCAATTGGGGGAAAAAAGTGTAGTTAAAATCAGAATGTGAAATTTACTTGTAATCTAAAGAAATAAATCAAATAATGAAAAAAGGATAAAAATTGAGCAATAAAAATTGAGAAAAAAACAGAAAATGTAAAAAAGTGGATTGCAGCCATAACCAATACCCACTGTAATTCTTAGTTTATTAATCTATAAAAATAGAGGTTATTTTAAGAACTAGAATGATAAAACAGGACCAATTATATGCTATTTACAAAAGGCACATTTTACTGTTTAGAAAAATATATGTTGAAAAATCCATGAACAGGAAACAATTCAAAATGCAAGTTTTGAACGTAAGAAGATTGAAAGAGTTATGCAATTTTACATAAAAATTTCCGAGATAAAAATAAAGAAAATTTTTCTAAATGGTAAGTTGTGAATTCATCTACAAGGCATAGCATTAAAAATATCTAGGAGATATTCAACTTCATGAAAGAAAACCTGGTAGGTTTACAGAGAAAAATAGTTTCATAATGATAGTAAGAGAAATTAGTACCTAAGTCTCAACAATAGTAAGGAAACTGGGGGAAAACATCACCCAAATCATAAAGATTTGAATGACATCTTTGAATCACATTGATCATCTGAACTTCCTGTTTTCAGAACACTTGCCGCAGCAATGGCAGGATACATATTCTTCAAAGTGCAAGTAAAAGATTTATGAGGATAGATTCTATATTGTGACATAAGATATTATTAATAAATTATAAATTATTATAAATCATCAAAATTTTATAGATAAAAAAATGTTTGAGCATGATGGAAGTGAATTACAAATGAACAAAATAACTAGGAAACTCCCAAGTATTTGAAAATCAAACAACATTCTTATAATCTACATGAGTGAAAGAAATCATGAGAGAAATGATAATTTACTTCCAAGTAATATTAAGGAAAACATTACAATCAAATTTGTACTGTACAGATAAATAAACATTAAAAGGATGTTTTTTGGGGATACTGGGGATAGATCTCAGGGGCACTTTACCACTGATCTACATCCCCAGCCTTAAAAAGATATTTTTATCTCTGAAATTCTTCTAAGAGATTTTATAATACCACAAAAGAACAACTGCCCACAACTAATTGTTGCAATTTTTCACTGCTGTGGCTAAAGGACATGACCATCACAATTTTAGGAGGAAAAGGTCTATTTAGGAGCTCATAGTTTCAGAGGTCTCAGTCCACAGAAGGATGGCTCCATTCCTCAGAGCTCGAGAGAGGCTGAACATCATGGTAGGAGAATGTGGCAGAGAGAAGCAGCTCACATTGTGATCAGAAAGCAGAGAGCAAGACTCCACTCTCCAGATACAATATATATATTGCGTGTATATCTATATCTATATCTATATATCTATATCTATAGATATAGATATATAGATGCCATTCAAATCTTTATGATTTGGGTGATGTTTTTCCCCCAGTTTCCTTACTATTGTTGAGACTTAGGTACTAATTTCTCTTACTATCATTATGAAACTATTTTTCTCTGTAAAGTCTGCAGCACACAAGTGAGATTATATGTGTGTGTGTGTGTGTGTGTGTGTATCATGCCCCCAATTCCCAACTCCAGCCACACCCTACTATTTCAGTTACCACTCAGTTAAGACTTTCACAACCCAATCATTTCTTCTCTGAACCTTCTTGCGTTGTCTAACACATGAGCTTTTGGGGGACACCTCACATCCAAACCATAACACTAATAATTCCATGACCTCCACCAAAGTTTAGAGAAAAAGAGCAAATTAAATACAAAGTAATTAGAAAGAACAGCATAAAGATAAAGACACTAATGTAAAAGAAAATAGACATATAATAAAGAAAATCAATAAGATATGAAGAGTGCTTTTTGAAAACATTGACAAAATTGATAAGCTCTGGGAAGTTTGATCAAGAGGAACATGACAGAAAAATATTCTCAATGAGGTATGCATAGTAAACTTTTAAAGGAGTGTCATTAATAACTTTATGCTGATAAATATGGTAACCCAGACTAAATGAGCATTCATTTAGCAATCGTTGCAGCTTAAAGTCTGCAGCACACAAGTGAGATATCTGCATCCATTGCCTCAGCTTGCTTTCTGCCTGGGATTTTTGTATATTTTGATTCTCTTACTTCCACAAACATGAAAGTTCAAGGTGTTAACACCCAACAGGATAAACCTGGACCAGTGAGTAATGAACAGCAAGAGCCAGTGGCTAATGTTCTTTTTGTTCCTTTCAGGTGGACAATGTGGGAGACAAGCTCCATAAGACTTCTGGTACTTCATGGGAAGGAAGAGGAATCCCACTGTCTCAGTGAAATCACTTCCCAACCACTTGTAGGTAAATAGCATGCACTGGAATCTTCTTTGTCTCCTCCCGCAATTATTGTTCCATATCTTCCAGTCCACTTTCTTGGCAGTACACATAAAGTAACTATAACCAATTGCTCATATTTAAATTTATTAAGAAAATATGATGCTAGTGGGATTAGGAAATTTGAGAAATCTAGAAAACAGGAAATGGGATTGGAAATGACAAATAAAGAGCAGAGGAATCATTTGACCATGATCTCCAAGTAAGTGTTTCATAAACACACACACACACACACGTATATATTCAGAATTGATACATATATATGTATATATATATATTTAACTATATATTTTGTATATACTTATGTATACATATATATATTCACACACACACATATGTATATATATATATATATACACTCCCTTTTCCTGTCAGTCATAGCTCAGGTACAGTTCTGATCCATATCATCTTCACTCATATTCTCTATCTTAAACAATGGTAGATGTCATATCACAGGGACAAAGGGAGAATGTCACTTTCACTCATATTTTATGGTAAAAAGCTTATTGGATGGCTATACTTGAGTTCTACATAAATTACATAATGCTCAAGTAGGAAGAGATTCTGAATATTTATGAAAAATGATAAAGACTATCAATTCAGTAAAACTTAGGGAAAGCTAGTGCTGGAACAATAACAATATTGAACCAGATATTTAGCTATTAGATTACTTTTAGATATAATAAGTTCTATAAATATTTAAGAAATATTAAGGCATTCTAAATAATAATTACTGAAATTTATAAGTGAAGCTCTTCTCCCTTTTATTGTCATTTTACATTGCAGAATGTGAATTATAGCCAAACTATTTATATCAAAAGAGTTGATTTAGCACCATAATATTTTTATTTCTTTTAATAATCCAAGTTTTAGTCATAGACAAGTTCTTCACCCGTAATATTTTACGTTCCTAAATTCATAATCACTAACTGGTAAATGTTATCATAAAAGACATACTTTTAGAAATTATTCTTAAAATAACTTTTTCTCCAATAATTATTGCTTTTCTGAACTTCATAAACAGTTATTAGAATGCTGAAAATATTTATGATTTTTAAATAGTGATTTATTTTATTGGTGTAACTGGCTACCTATAACATTGGTATAGAAAGCACACATGCTCATAAATTAACTGTTTTTTTTGAGTTGTTCTAATATGTGTTTACCTTTGTAAGTGAACATCTTTGAAGTTTTAGTGATGATTTTATGTCCTCAAGTTCATGAAATCAATAACTACCTACTAATCAAAGGAACTATCTTGCTTACAGTTCAATTGGTAATTACACATCAAATAATACCAGAAAGTCACTAGCCTGGGTTGACCTGAAAATGTCAAGATACCTTCATTGTCTGAGATTAATTTTATGTTACACATTCAGCACCAATTTTAGACGAACTATTAAGAAATTGCAGATGTATCATAGTGTTTGGAGATGTGTAATTTTATGTTCCCAACTTACTCCTCAAATAGTAGCTGTGCAGGAGTAAAATTGCTATAGTTTCAAACTCATAAAATGACCCATATAATAATCAATTAGTTGTTCTAGTTTTGAAAGAATTTGTGTTGCTCACAGGAAAAGTGAAGATTGTATAAAATTTGTCTAATTGACTAAGGCAAGCCATACACTTTAATAAATTTTCTCAGCAAGCTCAAGAAAATATGCATGGTGAAGCTGGGTCAAGATGAAGTGAAAACTAGGAGCTTCTTTGAAGCTAGCATAGGACAACATGTTAGCAAACTATTCACCTGAACATTGCACTTAATTATACACTTCCAGTAAAAGTCTGTGTACTGCCATAGTGCCTGTCATAGCAGAACATGCCAAGTACATATTTTTATGTAATGGATTTGGAATGCAGGTAGATCCTGCATAACTGTCATAGTCCTTCTCACAAAGGTGGGCTGGTCTGAATTTGATAATAGCTACTATTGGGCTTGCCTGTGCTAAGCTAATAATTTAGCTTCAGCTTGTTCAGTCATATTCTTCTGTTTTATAACCAAAACCTGTTTTTCATTTTCATATATAAATTGACCAGCCAACTGCTTGGGTGACAAAGAAAAGATGCCTCCAGAAAAGTTGTTAGACTAGGCTGTTGCGTTGAAAGCTTTATAAATCTGTTTGGATTCAAACACACCTAACATCCTTAATCCAGAGCTGGCATCAATAACCATGATTTATTTATTTTTTAATCTACAACATGAAGGATGGAGAGGTTTAAAACCACGATTTATTGTGCGTTTGCTGGGCAGTTTCATTTCTCATTAGATTTTAAGTTTTAGGCATCTCCTCTCTCACTGCCTCCAGTTTTTATTTCTTTAAAAATATTTTCTAGGGAGTTTGCTCATAGTCCAAATTTGTGAATGATATCCCTTCCAATGTAAAATGGGGTCTTGACATTCTCCATTCTAGCAGACATTATCTGTCTGCTAGAACTGGCTGAATATCAATGCAAAATAGTGTTATTTCTTGAAGCTATTTGAAAAATTTCAGATGTTTCCAGGACTCCTCTAAAACAATCTGAATTTAACAAGATGAGAGCCTAAAACTAGTCTCTGGAAACGTATCTATGAATTTGTTTGTTTTTAATACTTCTATAGGAAGTTAGCCAAATGAGTACATTGTTTTAAGACAAAGAAGAAGTCCAACTTATTCTATCAATAAAACCTCAGTGAAAAGATTTGTCAACATGTATTTTGCAACTTAACCTATAAGTACATTATGGAGTTTAATGAAATTTCAGAGCTTAAATTTTAAATCATTTGATAAACAGCAATTAATTTGTGAAGTTTATAATTTATAGACTAAATAAGATACAAATATTATTTGATGAAAAGTAAACCACAGTACTTGAGTCAAATTTAGTAGTAGGACAACTGTGACATCACCCAGTGGTTGGCAATAATATTGATTTTTTTTTAGTTCATGGCAAATCATGAATATCATGGCAAATCATGGATATTATCTTGTCAATCAGTGTGTAAAAGAAAATACTGTTAAAGATGAATTGTCATTTTTTGCAAGAAATCATCATGTTAAATAGAAGCATCTTGATTTTTTAAGAGGAATATGAGAAAAAATAAATTTAAATATAATATTTGTGCAGCTTATAAAATACTGGGCATAAAATGAGTAAAGGATAATATTCCTGATATTAGTAATCTCATAAGGACATTCAATGTTATTTCAAAAGGTTATTCTTCAGTGTAAAAGAACAACGAGAACAAATTTTATATATATACTTACATACATATATATGTGTGTATGTATATATTACAGGTTTCATCACACAAGGAAAAGAAAACTTTAGCCTAATGAAGTAAATTTAAACATGGTTCCTGCATACTTTATGAAAGTCTGACCAAATGCCATGAAGGGAAAAAGAAAAGAGAAAAGCACCCCTGGTTTAATCTGTGAACTATGCTATTGGCATTTTGTGCATCATATTGTGAAAAAAATCTGTATAAATGCTCTACTTAATTAAAATGATTCTGTGAATTTATAACTAAATGTCAAACTGTAAGTTATAGCTACAATTCAAACTATAAACTATTCAGATGATAATTGAGTGGAATGCTCTGGAGTAAAATAAGAATTAGCAGAACAGATACTATTGAAAAGAAAATACAATCAAAATGGATGAATAATTTGTTTTTCTATTGATTTTACTAATCTAAGCTTCCCATCCCCTCTCAGGGAGTTGTAACTGGCCTTCCTCAGATTATAATTGTTGCTTTTATATCAGGTTTGGATAAGAATATATATATATATAGTTTCATAAACTAACAATGTGTAAACTATATATATTTAGTTTCATCATATAGAGCAGTTCACTTGTCAGATGCATTTATTTTCATCATGTTCTCATTTTAAATTCCGTACACACATACACAGAAATATAATTGAACCAAGGAACTAGCACACACAAACAAGAATTTTGTATCCATATCAAAGTAGGAGAAAGCAGGCAGCCAATCTTTTAGAAGAGTAACTTTTAAAAAGACTATTTCCTGTGAGATGAACAGCGTTTTTATCCACTTAGTATGTGTCTAATTGCCAGCATGTCCCCAGCCCTCAATCTGCTTTGGTCATTGTTTATGACCATCAAGTGACAAGTCTTTGTCCCATTTCCCTGTTCTTTCCCTGAGCCAGTCTCCATTTCAGCTTCCTTTGTTTTGTACCTTCATTTAAGAACCTGTATGTTCTTTCCTTTCTAAACACAGTCTCAAAAGCTTTTGACTCCAAAGTACCTTAGATACATGGGTGAGGAATGAGGCAGAATTTTACCAAAAATTTGGCTAACAAAAATGGATTATTTGAAAGACAAAAATTTTCAGAACTAGATAAGTGGCCTCTTAGAATAACTAGTAGACATAGCGGTCCTGGATGTTTATCTTCCACATCCCATGACTGAACATTTCTTATATCTTTGTTCCTCTCCTGCCTTTTCAACTTACTTCCTTCTCCAACAGAGCAACATTCACACAAGATTCTGTTCCCTCAGATGTCTTCTCCGATTCTGGTTTTCATCTGTCTATAAAGTCAAGCTGTTAGTTTGCCTTTGTCTATCCCAAAACATGAACAAAATCATGAAGGCAGCTCATGAGACATCAGTCCATCTCCTGGTCTCTTTCTTTCAGCAACAGAAGGAACAAGCTGGGTCTTTGAAATAACAAGAGCTATGTTGTGCTGTTCACCATGCAGCGCAGGACTTACACTCCCTAGCAGCTATGGCTAGAGAAGAAAAAGGACAGTGTCATTCTCTGTATTTCTATGCCTTGAATTTTGACACCCAGACCACGGAAATTGCCTTGAGCTGGTATCTTTTTATTTTCCTTCCACTTTTAAAAACTTCCATATGAGAAACCCATTTCCTCAATTTGAAGGCCAATGATGAAAGTATTATATTTTGATATTTGCCTCTTGCTCATTTAGAGAGATGAACAATACCACTGATAATTCCTTAAAAATGGTCCATATCT